>CM061546.1:65290963-66490963 GCA_030864215.1 Capsicum pubescens | reverse complement strand
ATGAATTCAAGACCAAGTATAATCATGAACTGACTGAAAACTAAATATATGAATAGTTGAATACAAGGTCATGAATAATCTGAAACTGAAACATAAACTAAGGACCGTGGAAGCTAACAATAACTGAAGTACCCTAATATGAGCAAATCAGGGTCTAACGTGTAATCCTAGTAGAAAAGATATCAATACCTTACCAAGTGTACCTACACTGGCTAGTGTGGATCCACTAAACTAATGTCCCAAAAGACTAGGGTGTCAGTCCTCTACCGGAGGGTGACCCTTTATAACCTAAGGTGGCATCGTAGTTCTGGAACTTAGGGACTTTTACTAAAGGTCTCAGTCCTCAACTGGTGGGTGAGCCTTTATCCCTATGTTCAGTCGGTTCTAAGTACTACTCCCAACTAAATGATACTGAAATATAACTAAATTGCTTATCATAATTAAATTATGAAAATATCCACAATGGATAATCTGAAGTCCTCATGATATGTAAACTAAGATATGCATGATTCCTTAGGTATAGAGTGTTCATAACCCACCAGCACCGACTAATGCAACTGAACATGATAATATTAAAAGTTAATTATATTATGAAATTTCATACTTCAAGTCAAGAGCTCAATGGTTTATCATAATAAGGAATTTCATAATTCTTGAACATGGAGGATGTTACTTTTATGGAAAAATATGTACTTATGGTATAGTTACAATAATAAATTGAAGAAAACAAGGGAAACTCATATTTGACCTGGAACCCAAAACTGGAAGGAAAATTGAACTGGAGAATAGAGAAGTCTTTAGGATTCAATGGGTGGAAGGATCCCATTAATGAAACCCCATATACCTAAAGATGAATTCCTTGAAGAACTCCTTAGAACTTGAACTTGAGATTGAGGAACCCTAGGTTGGCTCTTGGGAGAAGAAGAATCGTTGCTTCAGCCATGTCATTAGCGTCAATAATGATCTTTCCGTCTCTCAGTAATGACATGATCTTCTCTTTTTTCTTGTTCCTAATTTGTCTTATGACTTAATGAAGAATTTGGGGAAAATTGGCCTTATATACCACCCTTGGAAAAGCCTAAATGATGTGAGTTAGGAGTTAATAGGGTGGGGGAAAGACCAAAAAGCCCTTTATAAAATGTGCAAGAATTTTTGGGTTATAGTCGTCACGCCTCGGGTGATGAATCATTATGTTAGGTCATGAGTCATTGCCTGAGTCGTGACTTAAGGACCTGAGACTTTGGTCCTTCACTGTTATGATAATGAATTCCCTCATGATGACTCGTTGGGTCTAATAACGAGTCTTTAGAAGGAGTCGTTATCAAGAACTTAGTTTCTTGGTTTCTTTCTATTATGACAACGGGTCCACCTGACGACTCGTTAGAACAAATAACGAGTCATTGACTAGACTCGTCACCATTGAGATAAATTTCTAGGATACCTCACTGCTGTGGAAAATACTCGTTGTGTCTACCAATGTGTCGTTGCCAGAGTCGTTTTCACTGGCAATTTGACAGTCTCTCAGTTAACTTGCCATAACTTTTTACCACAACATCAGATTGAGGTGAGACTGGTAGCGTTGGAAAGATTATTTAATGGTGTACCTCATGATGGGTCTAGAGCTGAAAATTTTGGGGTATTATAGTTTGAGGAACGATGACTTTTGAAATACTCTTGATAGCCTATGGGCGGATTCGAACTGAGCGGCTATATTGTAACACCCAAAACTTTTGGGCTAAAGATCTGAACTGTTATTCAAATATGTATAGACCCAAATATGATGATTTCTAATGTTACGTAGATTTTAAGACAAATTTCTTAGCGTGAATTTTTTTTTGGATATGAATTGAGATCATAAGGAACTTCTAGCTCAAAGTTAAGTTGAAAACTTCTTTACTGATTGAATTTTCGTATAGGATTTTACTAGGATCAAACTAAAAAAAAGCATAACTCTTATAATATAAATATTTTTGTGGTTAAATACTCACCAAATAAAAGGTCTTTAAGTATTATTTCCAATGCCACCGACCGTTCATTAATCTGAGACTGGAGTAAGAATTTGGACCATTTTACCAAAATGTAGTAAGATGACCAACACACTAAAATGTTTATGTGGAGTGGTTTGCGGCTGTAAACCCCTTTCTGCGCTCCACAAGCCCAACACATACCAAAAAATGCAGCTAAAAAGTTAAGGTAAGTTACTAAAAGAATTATACGACCATTATGGGGCCATAAATAACCTTTTGCGGCCCGCATAAGGCCTCGATAGAATTTTTCAGTATTTTACCTAAAGGGGTATTTTGGTCCTTTCCTTAACCTAAACCATCCCCCCACCCTTATAAGACATCCCCTACTCTTTTAATTACCCCAATAGATGATTAAAAACTCTACTCTCTTACCCTCCTCCTCTCAAAAGTTCAAGGAAATCTCTAAGTTCCCTAGAAGCAAGTCTAAGGTCAAGTTCTAAAGTTCTTAGATCATCTTGTTACTAAAGTATGTTGAACAATCTCCTTTCAAACAAATCTATAAATGGTTGATTTCTTATTACGTAAGTTTATATATATGTGTATGTGTATGAATTGTGAATTTGGTATTGAGGATTAGGGGTGTGCAAAAATCAAACCAACCAATAAACTAAATCGATAAAAATGCTATTGATTTATTATTATTGGGTTATTGGTTAGCATGTTTTTAATGATTTTATGAATTATTTAATTGGGCTATTGGTTAGATTTTGGTTTTTCATAGTGGGTTATTGGGTAAATCGATAACCCAATAAGAATATATTATATTTCATTCCCAGTGGTTGGCAAGGAATAGGAAATTCTATTTGATGAGGCTATTGCGACTTACAAGGGATAATAGTTCTTCATTATGGAATTTGGCACTGGAAGACATATGTGATTCTTCATTTTATAATATGAAAAGGACGTTCAAGGCATTTTTAACATTTATCATATAGTCTAATTGTTGCATAGTTTGTGGATAGGATGGTGAACTTCTTATTTTATGGAATTTGGCATTGCAATTCATATGTCATGTTAACTGCTACTATTTTTATTCTGTGAGATATTCTTATTGATGTCGTGTTAGTTTCTACCATTACACAATATTGAAAATCATTGCGCCAAATTGATATTAATTTATTTTATGAGCATTTTCTTATCGATTAAACTGAAAATCAAACCGTTAAGGATAAAAAACTGATAAGCCGAAAACCAATAAAAATATCTTATTGGTTTGGTTATTGATTTAGCATATTTAAAATTAAAATCAATAAACCAAACTAATAATACATAAAATTGAACCAAATTGATCGATGCACACCCCTATTGAAGATGGTTTTTTGAAAGATAAAAAGACTTAAGTTTGCAAAATCTTTTTTTATGAAATTATTCATAATCATTATTTTAACTTGAGATCTGGGGTTGTTACTTGAATTATGACATCATTGTATTATCAATTTAGTTGGGATATGTTGGGGATCAAGACCTCATGTTTTTTAACAAATCATTTTGATATTCCAAACGTTTTGGTAAAAGGAGGAAACTACCTCCATCCCTTGATTTTATAAAAATGTTGAACTTATTGTGACTATTAAGCCTTTAATGGATTTCAAATATGTTTATGATCAATCTTCAGAATGACGAGCCTAATGAGTTAATAAGTGATATAATAATTTCATGAAATGATATGTTCGACTTGTAAGTCTTGGTATATAATAGCAAATAAATGGTTATCCCTATGAAATACTTACTTATGATAAATATTTAAATGTTCACAAAAATATAATAATATGAGCTTAAAAATAATTAGGTAGTTCATCCAAAAGGCGTAAGTCCTCGTGACTCAACATCCGAAATCGATGTTTTGCCAACATAGGGATGATTTGCTTCTTAATTAGATGACCTTATATTTCTTTCTTTATAAGGAGTATGATGCAATCTTGTTGTAATACCCCACTCAAAAGATAGTTTAATAAATTAGCTTTCTAATGCAGCAAGTCCGTCTTAATCCGACATCGTGGCAAAAACTTATGCAAGTTTTCCCCCAAGTTCCAATAGGCTGCCAGTGTCTGCGACTCCACCCTACCACCCATAATCAGTGACTATGAGTTTTTAGGATGGGATCATAGTAAAAACAGTGTGTAACCAAAAAATTATTCCAATGGTTATGAGTCCAGCATACGACTCATATTCAGACATTACGAGTCGTTATGTGAACTCGTAGCCTGACCAGTGAATGACCTAAGAATCAAGCCTCCGATTATGACTCTACCTAATGACTCGTAGTTAGACTTAATGAGTCATTAAAAGGGCAGTCGTAGTCATAACAGTGTATGACCAAACTCCAAGCCTCAGACTACGGCTCCACCTAACGACTCATAGTAAGTTATAATGAGTTGTTAGGAAGAAGTCCTAGTTAGACCAGAAAAGACCCAAAACCCCAGGGTTCCAGGTTATGACTCAGATCACAACTCGTTACCATTCATGACGAGTCGTAAGGTGAGTCATAATGACTGGAATGGGGTTATCTTGCACGATTTCTTAGGGACTTTTATGTCTTTTCCTATTTATTCAAAAGCCAAACCCATATCATTTAGGCTTCCCAAAGGAGGGTATAAAAGATACAAAATCCCTAATTCATGAATTAATCATATTCTCCACCCAGAGCAGTTATAAAAGGCGATTTTTCTCCTCTCCCAAGAAGCAATTAGGGTTTATTAATTCAAGACCAATTCCAAAAAGTTCATCCAAGATTCTACATTTAGGTGTGTGGGATATTCATCAATGGGTCCCTGAGTCCTAAGAATTCCCTAAATTCAAAAATATAAATCTTATTATATTTTTATGACTTTTCAAGTCAAATATGAATTTTATCAATTCTTTCTCAATTATTTTGGTTATGTATCCTGAAAATAGGTTCCCTCATGAGAATTATATTTTCGTATATTTGATAATGCAAATATCTATGTCATGATCAGTTAATGAAATATTGAGTGTTATTCATGATTTTTTCCCATACCATGGTTCATTCCATTGTTACAAGTTTGCATTAGTCTATGTTGTGGGTTATGAACACTCGATACCAAGGTTTTGAACATGCATCAATTTACAAGTTTATATTTCTTCGGTTACGTATACCATATTATTTACAGAACCACATGACTTGAGCATATCAGTTATTAATTTATGTTTAAAATATACTTCAGGGTTATTTAGTTAGGAGTACACTTGGCACCAAGTGAACATAAGGATGGCGGCTCTCCCGTCAGTTAGGCAGAGTCATTAGTAGTAGTCCCTAAGTTCCAAAACTACATTGCCAGCGTAGGTTATTAGAGGTCACCAATAGGTTTAGGCTTGACACCATTTTAGGGGTCACCCGTCAGTTTAGACTTGACATCTTAGTCCTTCGGGACATCAAATAGTGGATCCACATAGCCAGATTTGGTACCCTTGGCAAGGTACTGACACCCTTCCAACTAGGGTTACATGTTAGACCTTGATTAGCTTAGGTTGGGGCATGTCGGTTGTAGTTAGCTGACACAATCCTCAGTATAGTATTTAGATCATAATCATTTCAAGTTTGCATGTCCAAGTGTCTATATACCAGTTATTCAGTTATTTAGATTATTTCAGTACATGTTTATACTTAGTCTTATATTTGTTTTACATGGTCATCCATTCATGCTCAGGATATTTATGTATATTAGCTAGTTCCTATTTCGCATACTAGTACATTCAAAGTACTGACCGGATAGTCTTTTTTGTGCTATGTTGTCTTATAACATACGTTCAGACGCTCAGTTTCCATATCGTTCGTAATCTGTTCTTGTGCCACTCAGTTGCAGCATTGGTGATTCCTCATAAGTTGAGGACTAGTTATATTATTAGTTGTTCATCCCAGTATTTTATCTCATGCTATTTCAGTTGGTCAAAGTTAGTTAAGGACCTGTCCCAACAACACATCATGTTTAGAGTCTTTCAGACAATCTGTAAGTTAGACATGTTTTATAGTTGCTATATTTCAAACTTTATCGATAATTTTTTGATTTTCAAACATCTTTAAATGACTTCTGCATAGTATTTCATTAGCTTTTTTTTCCAGGTATTTATAGTTTGTGCCAGATCATGGGTTAGCTTGGGGTTACTTGTGACTCTAGGAACCGTGTTGCGACTAGGGGGTAGTCTCGGATCGTGACAAACTTGGTATTAGAAGATAAGGGTTTAAAGTGTCCTATGGTATCTGAAAGACGCATTAACTAGAGTCTTGTTCATGGGTATGAAATTCTCCATACTTATGGGTAAGAGGTTACAAAACGTTTTAGAAAAGTCTCCCTTCTTTTAGTATTTATGTCATGCGGTGGAGCGTGAGCTTTGTTAAACTCTTTTTTCTAACTCGTTCTCTACCGTTTACAAAAAATGTGTCCTATAAGGGAAAATGGAAGGATAAATGGGGACCAACCTGCGCCACCACCTGTTCTTGAGGACACTATGAATGAGCTGGTCTATCACACCAAATTTAGGGTTGCTTTCACCACCTTATCCTAATCTGTATGGCTTCCCAGAATAATCAGTAGGCCATTTCCCTAGCCAATCCTATGGTGAGCATAGAATCAACCAAAATCTCAAATTTCACAGAAGCAAGATAGATATCCTAGTCTGGTTAAGTTAAAAGTGGCAGATTGAGATCAGAAGGTTGAAGTTTTCTCCCAAGAGGGAGATGGTGTACTTACTTGTTAGGGTAAGTTATGTGTGTTGAACGTGGATGATTTAAGGAAGCGGATATTAGTAGAGGCACATGGTTTGTGATATTCTATTCATCTAGGAGATACTAAGATGTACTGCGATCTGTGGGAAGTCTATTGGTGGAATGGTATGAAGAAGGACATAATGAAATTTGTGACTAAGTGTTCAAATAGTCAGCAAGTTAAGATTGAGCATCAGTGACCTAGTGGTACTTTTCAGGAGTTTAGTATCCCCACTTGGAAATAAAAAGTGGTGAATATGGATTTTGTTATAGGGTTTTCTCATAACCGTTGTTAGTATGATTCTATTTGGGCCATTATGGATAGGATGACCAAGTAAGTCTATTTCTTACCAATCCATACTTTACGTTTTGACGAGGACTATGTTAGACTCTATCTCAGGGAGTTGGTAAAGTTACATGGAGTCCCAGTGACCATCATTTCAGATAGAGGTACTTAGTTTACCTCTCACTTTTGGAAGGCTTTTTATAAAGGTCTGGGTACCCAAGTTCACCTAAGTGCAACTTTTCACCCCAGATATATGGTCAGGTAGAGAGGACCATTCTAACGTTAGAGGACATGTTGATGTCTTATGTTATTTATTTCCAGGGTATTTGTCATAACCACTTACCTTTGATTGAGTTTGTCTATAATAACAATTATCACTCTAGTATTCAGATGGCTCTGTTTGAGGCTCTTTATGGTAGGAAGTATAGGTCTCCTATTGGTTGGTTTGAAGTTGGCAAAGCTACTTTGATGGGGCAAGACATAGTGTATGAGGTGATGGATAAAGTTAAGTTGATTCGAGAAAGGCCGAAGACAACCAAGAGACGACACAAGTCTTATGAAAATGTGAGGAGGAGAGAGCTTGAGTTTGATATTGGTGATTTGGTGTACTTGAAAATTTCGCCTTTGAAAAGGGTGAAGAGTTTCGGTTAGAGGGGGAAGCTCAGTCCCCACTGTATTGGACCATATAGGATTTTGAGCTATTTTGAGAAGGTAGCCTATGAGTTAGAGTTTCCTGCAGAGTTAGCATCAGTGCATCTAGTATTTTATGTCTCTTTTCTAAAGAAATGCATTGGTGATCCAACTTCAGTCGTTCCTTTAAAGAGTGTGGGCATCGAAGATAGCCTCACCTATGAAAAAGTTCCAGTTGAGATCCTTGACCATTAGATTCGTAGGTTGAGGAATAAAGAAGTTACTTTAGTGAAAGTTCTGTGGAGAAACAGTTAGTTGAGGAAGATACTTGGGAAGCAAAAGCTTATATACGAGCCAAGTACCCCTATATTTTCTCTTCGAATCCAGATTTAGCTTGAGGTAATGGTTTTCTTAACTAATTAATTCTCTCATTTTCTATCTCAGATATACAACCATCCTCATGTCACAGTATGCATTCATAAGTTCAGTTTAGTCCATGCATTATGTTTTAGATTCAGATAGTTAGTCATGATTCAACTCATAAGTGTTCAGTACATGATCTCAGTTTTTCCTAGTACCCCAGCTCATACAATTTCATTCGAGGATAAATGATCCCGAGGGGGAGATATTGTAATACCCCAAATTTGCAAGCTATAATCCCCTCAAAATATAGTTCACTAAGTTAGATTTCCAACTCATCAAGTCTCGTCTTAATCCTATATATGGGCAAGAAGTTATGCAAGTTTTACCCCAAGTCCCATTCAGTTGCCAGTGTCTATGACTCCACCCTACCACCCATAATCAGTGGCTACGAGTCATTAGTAGTGACTCGTAGTCACAATAGTATGCAACCAAAAATTCATCCCAGTGGTTATGAGGCCAGCATATGACTTACATTCAGACATTATGACTCATTATGTGAACTCATAGCCTAACCAGTGAATGACCCAAGAATCAAGCCTCACATTACAACTCTACCCAACTACTCATAGTCAGACTTAATGAGTCGTTAGAAGGGAAGTCGTAGTCATAACAGTGTATAACCAAAAGCCAAGCCTCATACTACGGCTCCACCTAATAACTCATAGTCAGTTATAATGAGTCGTTAGGAAAAAGTCGTAGTCAGACCAGAAAGTAACCAAAACCTCAGGGTTCCAGGTTACGACTCAGATCACGACTCATGATGAGTTATGAGGTGAGTCGTAATGACTGGAATGGGGTTTTACTGCATGATTTCTCAAGGACTTTTATGTCTTTTTCCATTCCTTTAAAATTCAAACCCACGTCGTTTAGGCTTCCCAAGAGGGGTATAAAAGAGCCACAATCCCCATTTTATGAATTAATTGTATTATCCACCCAGAGTAGTTACACGAGGTGATTTTTCTCTTATCCCAAGAAGCAATTAGGGTTCTTCAATTCAAGCCCAATTCCAAAAAGTTCATCCAACCATCCACATTTAGGAATGTGGGATATTCGTCAATGGGTCCCTTCCACCTATTGAGTCCCAAGAATCCCCTAAATTTAAAATTTTAATTTTTTTTTTACTTTTTAAGTTAAATATGAATGTTATTAATTCTTTCTCAATTATTTTAGTTTTGTGTCCTGAAAATAGGTTCCCTCATGAGAATTGTATTTTTGTATGTTTGATAATGCAAATGTCTACACCAATAATAACACAAACAACAACATACCCAGTGTATTCCCACCAAGTGGGGTCTTGGGAGGGTAAGTGTACGCAGTCCATACCACTACCTCAAATATGAGATAGAGAGGTTGTTTTCGATAGAACCCGAGCTAATGCAAATATCTACATCATGATCAGTTAATGAAATATTGAGTGTTATTCATGATTTTTTTCTCATACTATGTTCCATTCCATAATTACCATGATCAGTTTGCATTAGTCGATGTTGGTAGGTTATGAACACCCGATACTAAGGTTTTGAACATGAATCAATTTAAAAGTTCATGATTCCTCCAGTTAAGTATACTGTATCATTTTCAAAACCGCATGACTTAAGCATATTAGTTATTAGTTTATGTTTAAAATATACTTCAGAGTCATTTAGTTGGGAGTAACACTTAGCATCGAGTGAACGTAGGGATGGCGGCTCCCCTGTCAGATAGACAAAGTCGTTAGGAGTAGTCCCTAAGTTTCAGAACTACATTGCAAGCGTAGGTTATGAGGGGTCACTAATTAACACTCACCTACACCATAGTTTAGATATAGGATGCTCGTTGTTAATATAGCTCAACTCACGTTGAGGTCGAATCCTCAAGGAGTGAATCTAGTCCTCAAAATTTTTAGGTATGGATGGTTTCTAAGTGTATGCCTATAATGTAAATAAAGTAAAATTCATGAATTAAAATGGGGGGTTGGTTTGGAATGTGTATTTATCAAAGTCTATTCAAGATAACACTCAATAGGCAACAATTGTGATTAAAAATTCAATATGAGAAGGATCTTGGGATTATGTCTACTTAAGGGCAAGTTATGCATGGGTGCATGATGATTTGGTTCATATTATAGTCCTTAACGATATGGTAGGCTAGGTTGAAGGTTCTTGAGGTTAGTTTGTCAACAAAACCTCAAGATTATCACCCATGGACCCTTTTGGGCACCTCACGGCTGTGTCAACTAAAGCCACCTAATACCTCAATTGGGCATCCCTATTTCTAAGAAGATGCCCAAGACTTACCCAACTCCTTACTCACCCATATTTCTAAGATATTCAAAAGAAAGCAAACTACATCTATAATTATCCACTATTGCCTTGTCACCCTATCCCCCTTTCAAGGATGATATGGGTTTCAAAAGTTCACCCGCATCCCTCTTTCGAGGATAATGTGGGATTTTAAGAACTTGGGTTTTTACCCACAACTCTATTTTGGGTATTTGGGGTTTTCACCCACAAAACCCAACTAATTCAAGCAAGCAATAGTGAAACCCATAATCAACAAACTAAATCTACACAAATACATCACAACTTACACATAATTGCACCTTAGTTCAACATAATACCAATACAAAATACTTTAGCTAGTCATAAGTTAAAGAGAAGAGATATACCATGAGGTTTATTCAAAGCATCCGTGGCAATGGAAAATAAGAAGATTCTTCAATGTAACTTCAATTTCACCAAACTCAAATTGGAAAATTCAAACACAAAAGTTTTCCCAATAAGTAGGGTTACAAATTATCCAAAAATCAATTGTTCAAAGTGTGAAATACCAAATGGGAAAGGGTTTTAGCATTATAAGGAATTTGGGGTCGGCTGGATAAAATGACAAAATTGCCCCTGGGCATAAACTTGCCAAGCAACGATCGCTGCATACTGGATCGCGATTACGACTACCACGAATGCCTTCAGATCCCCGCGATTGTGGTTGCTTACCAAAGTGGACTGGCCGCGATCACGGTAACAGACCATAATTACATGCAAGGTCTTCCAACTTGCATTTCTCTTCTCCTTTTGGTTCTCTTTCAGCTAAAATCCACATCTTTCTTTCTCATCACCTGTATGCCTATAAATTATGGAAATTAGTGCATTTAACTAACAAACTTGTCTCATTTATACCTTCAAATCATAGTAGTATGCATGATTTTTGGATGTAAAAAAGTGGTAAATTCACCACTCATCAGTCACCCATTAGTTTAGGCTTGACACCCTCTTAGGGGTCACCTATTAGTATAGGTTTGACACCCTAGTCCTTTGGGACATCAGATTAGTGGATCCACACAACCAGTGTTGGTACCCATGGAAAAGTACTGACACCCTTCCAACTAGGCTAACAAATTGGACTCTGATTAGCTCAGGTTGGGGAATGTCAGTTGTAGTTAGCTCCCACAGTCCTTAGTACAGTATTTAGATCATAATCTGTTTAGGTTTGCATGTCCAAGTGTCCATATACTAGTTATTCAGTTTTTCAAATTATTTCAGTACATGTTTATACTTAGTCTTGTATTCATTTTACATGTTCATGAATTCATGCTCAGTACATTTATGTATATCATCTAGTTCCTAGCTCGCATACTAGTACATTCAAAGTACTGACCACATAGTCTATTTTGCATAATGTTGTTATATAATATAGGTTCGGATGCTCTATTCCCTGATCGTTTGTAGTCTGTTCTTGTGCCACTCAGCTGCAGCATTGATGATTCCTTATCAGTCGATGACTAGTTATATTATTAGTTATTTATCCTAATATTTTATCTCATGCCATTTCAGTTGGTCAGAGTTAGTTAGGGACCTGTCCCAACAACTCATCATGTTTTGAGGTTTTCAAACAATCAGTCAGTTAGACATGTTTTACAGTTGCTGTATTTTAGACTTCATCAATAATGTTTTAATTTTTAAATGCCTTGAAATTACTTCTACACAGTATTTCATTACCTTCTTTTAGGTATTTACAATTTGTGCCAGATCATGGGTTAGCTTGGGGTCACTTGTAACTCTAGGCACCGTGTTGCGACTAGGGGTAGTCTCGGATTCTGACAAACTTGGTATCAGAGGAAAAAGCTTAAAGTATCCTAGGGTGTCTGAAAGATGCATTAATTGGAGTCTTGTTCTTGGTGTGAAGCACACCACACTTATGGACGAGAGTCTATGAAACGTTTTAGGAAAGTTTTCATTCTTTCAGTATTCATATCATGAGATGGAGCGTGAGCTCAGTTAAACTCTTTTTTATAACTCGTTCTCTACCATTTATAGAAAATGACTCTTAAAAGGGAAGGGGACCAGCCCGTGCCACCACTTGTTTCTTAGGGCCCTTTGAATGAGCAGGTATCTCACGGTAAATTAAGGGTTGCTTTCACCACCTTAGTCCAATCTGTGGCTTCCTAGAATAATCAACAGTCCATTTCCACAACCAATCCTGTGGTAAGCACGGTAGCAGCTAGAATCACGAATTTCACTCGAAAGCAAGACTGAGATCCTATTTTTTTTAAGTTAAAAACGGCGGTTTGAGATCAGAAGGTTGAAGTTTTCTCCCAAGAAAGAGATGGTGTACTTCATTGTTACGGTAGGTTATGTGTTCTGAACGTGGATGATTTGAGGCAGTGGATGTTAGTAGAGGTGCATGGTTTGTGATATTTTATTTATTTAGGAGCCACTAAAATGTACTGCGATCTATGAGAAGTTTATTGGTGGAATGGTATGAAAAAGGATATAGCGTAATTTATGACTAAGTGTCCAAATTATCAGTTGGTTAAGGTTGAGCATCAGTGACCTAGTAGTACTCTTCAGGAGTTTAGCATCCCCACTTGGAAATAGGAAGTGGTGAATATGGATGTTGTTACAGGGTTGCCTCATACACGTCGTTAGCATGATTCTATGTGGGCCATTGTGGATAGGATAACCAAGTAAGACCATTTCTTGCCAGTCCATACTTCATATTCTATCGAGGACTACGCTAGAATTTATCTCAAGGAGTTGGTAAAGTTACATGGAGTTCCACTAACCATCATTTCAGATAAAGGTACTCAGTTTACCTCTTACTTTTGAAAGGCTTTTTAGAAAGGTCTGGGTACCTAAGTTCCCCTTAGTATGACTTTTCACCTCGAGACAGATGGTCAGACAGAGAGGATCATTCTAACGTTATAAGATATGTTGAGGGCTTGTGTTATTAATTTCAAGGGTAGTTGGGATAACCACTTACCTTTGGTTGAGTTTGCCTACAATAACAACAATCACTCTAGTATTCTGATGGCTCCATTTGAGGATTTTTATGGTAGGAGGTGTAGGTCTCATATTGGTTGGTTTGAGGTTGGAAAAACTACTTTGATGGGGCCAGACTCAGTGTATGAGGTGATGAAGAAAGTTTAGTTTATTTGAGAAAGGTTGAAGATAGCCAAGAGTCGACAGAAGTCTTACACAGATGTGAGGTGGAGAGCGTTTGAGTTTGATATTGGTGATTTAGTGTACTTAAAAATTTCTCCTATGAAAAAGTGAAGAGATTCGGTAAAAAGGGGAAGCTCAATCCCCGCTTTGTTGGCCCGTATAGGAGTTTGAGTTGGTTTGGAAAGGTAGCCTATGAGTTAGAGTTGCCTGCAGAGTTAACATCAGTGCATTCAGTAGTTCATGCCTCTTTTCTAAAGAAATGCATTGGTGATCCAGCTTCAGTCGTTTCTTTAAAGAGTATAGGCATAGAAGATAGCCTCTCCTATAAAGAAGTCCAAGTTGAGATCCTTGACCAACAAATTTGTAGGTTGAGGAATAAAGAAGTTGCTTTAGTGAAAGTTTTGTGGAGAAATCAGTTGGTTGAGGGAGCTACTTGGGAAGCAGAAGCTGATATACGATCCAAGTACACCTATCTTTTCTCTTCGAATCCAGATTCAGCTTGAGGTAATGGTTCCTTAACTAATTAATTCTCTCATTTTCTATCTCATATATTCAACTATCCTCATGTCATAGTATGTATGCATTCATGAGACAAGTAGAGTCGTCAAAATGGGCTTGGCCCTTGAGGCCGAACCAACCCAACCCGCTATAAGGGTTGGGTTGGGTTGTGATTTTTGAGCCCAATTAAAACTGGGTTTATAAGACCAGCCCAAGTCAGCCCGTTGGCCCAAAAGGCTTGACTGAGGCTGGGTTGGGCCGGCCCATGGGTCAAAATACTATTTAATTTAAATTTAAAGTATATGAATATTGAAAACAAAAAGTAATAATTAAGAATAGTAGTTATTGAATAAGTTTAATATCCTACGTAATATTTAACTTATTAAGTGGTAAACCTTAATCATCAAGTATTGATGTTTCATTTGTTATTGTTATTCAATTTAAACTTAAAATTAAAGAATATTGTAAGCAAAAAAAATTAAAAATATAAATAGTGATTACTCAATAAATTTTACCTAGTATCTTACACAATATTTTACTCATTTAGCATTAACAGGCAAATATTAAAATTTCTAATCATAAATATAAAAATTGCATTCATCATACAATGTTCAAACACTTGTTGCAGTTATTCGAAATCAATTGCATAACATTACCCAAATTTAACGATAATAATTTAAGTGAATTTTAAATATTATTAATTTTTGATATACAACTTTTTGATATTGTTGAACTTATTAAATTTGCATATGAATTTAGATGAATGTTGATGTTAATTAAGATAATGTAATTAATGAATTCAAATATGTTTGACAATGTATTGGTGTTGAAATATTATAAATCATCGTAGAATTATGGACTTTATATAATAATATGTTAGAAGTGCGAATGGATTGCCATATCTATTAGTTCAAATTGAAAAAGAAATTAATCTAACAAAAAAATGATGAAAATAAAGGGCTAGCCCGCCCCAACCCGCGACCCTATTAGGGCTGGGTTGGGCCATATATTTTAAGGCCCTTTAAAGTGAAGGGCCGGCCTATCCTAGCCCATCAATTTTTTTGGCTCTAGAGGCTTGGGCTGTGTTGGGTTGGGCCAACCTATTTTGACAGCTATAGAGTTGAGTTCAGTCCATGCATGATATTTCAGATTCAGATAGTTAGTCATGATTCAACTTATAAGTATTAAGTGCATGATCTTAGATTTTCCTAATACCCCAGCTCAGATAATTTTATTTGGGGATGAATAATCCCAAGGGGGAGATATTGTAATACCCTAAATTTTCAAGCTCAAAAACCCTCAAAAGATAGTTCACTAAGTTAGCTTTTCTACGCATCAAGTTTTGTCTTAATCCGACATCGTGGCAAGAAGTTATACAAGTTTTCCCCCAAGTCCCAATTAGTTGACAGTGTCTATGACTCCACCATACCACCCATAATTAGTGGCAATGAGCCATTAGTAGGGACTCGTAGTCACAATAGTGTGTAACAAAAAACTCATCCCAGTGGTTACGAGGCCGGTATACGACTTGTATTCAGACATTACGACTCATTACATGAACTCATAGCCTGACATGTGAATGACCCAAGAATCAAGGCTTAGATTATGACTCTACCTAACTACTCGTAATCAAACTTAACTAGTCGTTAGAAGGGCAGTCTTAGTCATAACAGTGTATGACCAAAAGCCAAGCCTCAAACTACGGCTCCACCTAACGACTTGTAGTCATGATTCCTTCAGTTATGTATACTATATTATTTTTAGAATTGCATGACTTGAGCATATCATTTATCAGTTTATGTTTAAAATATACTTTAGAGTCATTCAGTTGGGAGTAACACTTAGCACCAAGTGAACGTAGGGATGGCCGCTCTCACGTCAGTTAGGCAGAGTCGTTAGTAGCAGTCCCTAAGTTCCAAAACTACGTTGCCATCATAGGTTATGAGGGGTCATCCATCAGTTTAGGGTTTACACCCTCTTAGGGGTCACCCATTAATTTAGGCTTGACACGCTAGTCTCTCCAGACATCAGATTAGTGGATCCATACAACCAATGTTGGTACCCTTGGCAAGGTATTGACACACTTCCATCTGGGGTTACAGTTTGGACCACGATTAGCTTAGGTTGGGGCATGTCAGCTGTAGTTAGCTTCCACAGTCCTCAGTAACAGTATTCAGATTATAATCAGTTCAGTTTTGCATGACCAAGTGTCCATATACCAGTTATTCAGATTATTTTAGTACATGTTTATACTTGGTCTTGTATTTGTTTTACATGTTCATGCATTTATGCTCAGTATATCTATGTATATCATCTAGTTCCTATCTCGTATACCAGTACATTCAAAGTACTGGTTGCATACTTTCTTTTGTGCTATGTTGTCTTATAACATAGGTTCGGACGTTTAGTTCCTAAATCACTCTTAGTCCATTCCTGTGCCACAACTGCAGCATTGGTGAGTCTTTATAAGTCGAGGACTAGTTATGTTATTAGTTATTCATCCCAATATTTTATGTCATGCTATTTCAGTTGGTTAGAGTTAGTTAGGGACCTATCCCAACAACTCATCATGTTTAGATGCTTTCAGACAGTCAGTCAGTTAGACATGTTTTACAGTTGTTGTATTTTAGACTTCATCGATAGTGTTTTGACTTTTAGATGCCTTTAAATAACTTTCACACAGTATTTCATTACCTTCTTTTAGGTATTTACAGTTTGTGCCAAATCATGGGTTAGCTTGGGGTCACTTGTGACTCTAGGCACCGTGTTGCAACTAGGGGGTAGCCTCGGGTCGTGACACTTGTAAGTGTTCAATTTCAGTCTATGCGGCATATGTGGATTATGGACTGCTTAATTAGGTACATATCCATTCCATATAACTCGTAGGTTATATAATTTCAATAATACCATCTAGTTCATAACTAAAATAATGAAATATTTGTGTCTTGAGTCATTATTTATGTTCCTTTCTCATATTTCTTATTTCAGTTGTATGATTTGCTTTATAAAATGTATTGTCCCTTTCCCTAGATTGCATTCAAGTACACATCGTGCTGACCATTTATGAAAGTTACACCATTTTTATGCTGTAGGTTCTGAGAAGCATTCTCATGGTTCTGTGCAGCATTAGGATTTTTTGAGATAGCTTCAACAAGTGGTGAGCCCTTCATCTTTTGAAAGATAATTTAATTTTTATGTTAGACCTTGATTTTTAGTTTATAGTTTTGGGGCCATGTTTTGGCTTAGATTTTCATTCTTATATTAGAGGCTTTCTAGACCTACATAGATATTATTTAAATGTTTGTTCCAAACACTTTGTTAATTTTTAGCTATGTTTTAAATGGATTTCCTTAATGGGTCTTTCTTCCACAAATACTTATTGAAATGCTAATGATGATGTGGTAAGAGGTTCTCTCAAGCCTTTGTTTGTCCTAATTGTATGTTATGGCTAGGGCCTAGTCTTGGATTGTGACATATATTACTCATTACTCCGTGGCCTACGGGTGAATTTGGAGGATGTATATAGAGTTCATGAGTCCTCCACGGATCCAACTATCTGCACAGGGTAACATGTGTATATATGTACATTCATATGTATCATATGCATTCATCTAATTATCCTTATTTTTTGTCTTACATTGATACTGTATTTTGTATCTGATTAAGTGGGTTGCTATTTTATTTTCTTTTGAGTTTCATGAAGACTATTTGTGTTGTACTATATCTTTGTTATTATTGTTATTGACTCTTAGATTAAGTGTGGCTTTCCTGAGTTGACAAGTATATTTGGTAAATGCTAGACAATGGTAATTATATGGTTCTCATCATTGCTTTAAATTAGAGTTAATTAACAATATTGAGTACATGTGGACTAGCAGCCACACTTGTTATTTTCTACAACTTGTGTACATGTACCAAGGTGATTGTCCCTGGACGTTGATCCAATAGATGCATTCGAGACCTTCACTCCTAGGACTCCAGAGATAACTGTTTGTGTGATTTGTGGATTGATGGATCCTTTCTTTCTGTTACTTCCTATTTCATTTTTTCTTTAAGAATATTGAAACTATCAGTGACGTTTCAATTTTTTTAAAGGCTTGTACTAGTGACTTCTAAATTTTGAAAAAGTTGTTGGTGCTTCTATTTAAGTATTTGAGATTTTCATAGAAGATTTCTCTTGTTGATTTATCCAATATTACTTTGTTAATTTCCTTACTTATAATGAATTTCTTAATTTATGATAATCAGGTTAGCTTATCTACTGGTGGGTTGCATTTGGATCATGACAATAATTATTTCAAGACGTTGGGCATATCCTAAAACCAATAACAAGACATTAGAATAACTTTGAATTACTAATTCCCTTCTTCTTGTTTTTTTTTCTAAAATTATTAGTCTTGGAGCAATTTGTAGATTGATCGATTCTATCAAAATCTGATGGACCATGTTTGATATATTGTAAAAGCCAATTCGTAAATAGTTTTAAAAAAATTATACTATTTAAATTGGTTGAAATAATCTCTTACGATCACTTACAAATTTAATAATATAAAGTAACCTTGATTTCTATGTGTAACAATACAAATAACAACAACAACAATAACACATTCACACAACGTGTGATTCTACAAATGAGACATAAAAAGAATAGCGTTCACAAACTTTACTGCAGGATAGAGAGTTTGTTTCTGATAGGCAATTAGCACAACAATTAAGAAAATAAATTGAATCATGATGACAAGAAAATATGAAAGTAATATATTATGATACAAAGCAAGTTAACAACATGTAGAAATATACATAGAAGAAACGAAACAATGTAATAACGAAATAATACTACTAATATGGAGAAGTTTAGAGAAGAATATCCTTGCCTCTTTGTCAATGGGTGGAAGAAAACCCATTGATGAAATACCACATACCTGAGGTTTAAAACCATGAAGAAATTTTGGATTTGAAGCTGAAAGTTGAAATGACCTATTTTTTGCTTGGAGAGGAAATCGCCTCTTTCTCTCTCTAAATTTTCTAAGTGTTGAATGAATTTTAAGGAATGATGGACTTATGGGTATGTTAGTATAATTATTCAGCCCTTGGAAAGCCTAAACGCCGTAGTTTTGGGGATAAAATGATGAGAAAAGACCAAACAACCCCTCAAAAATCATTTGAAAACTCCTAAAAGCAGTCCCAATGGCTTAGGCTATGAATCGTAGGGTTTGGCTATGAGTCATAGCCTGAGTCGTAGCCAAAGGACCCAAATTTTGGTCCCCACTACCTGACGACTCGTAGATGATGAGTTGTCATCACTGGTAGCTTTGATAGTGCTTCAGTAAATTGGCCATAACTTTTTACTCTGATATCTAATTAAAGCGAAACCGATAGCTTTGGAAAGCTATGTAACACCCCGTATTTTGCATGTACTTTTCCTACTTATATGAAACTTTTATATATCCTTGTGGTATAGGTAATGGATGAGATTTTTTATGCGAGTATATCACATTAAAACTTTATACTGCCCGTACGTTTTAATGTGACGCGACCAAGTTAACATAGATACAACTATTTAACTGGAAATTGTAAGCCAGTATTTGAATCTAAAGTTCAAAGTGACCAAGTATATACAAGTTTTAAGTTAGATTAAAGGGATTAAAAACTGAAAGTAGAATAATTTATTGAGGTGTTTGCTTGACTTAATTAAGCTAGTAGGTGAGTCATCTATTTGAGCTATATGAACCAAATCGATGGACCAAGGACATGGATCAGATTTGGGCCTATATTGGTGTACTTATTTGGGCCCAAATTACGTAAAAGAAAAAGAAAATGAAGAAATAACCCAACACTCAAATCTGCCAAGGCCCAATTTAATTGACTCCATCAAAGAATCAAGCATGTAGGTGCATCACCTACTTTGACCTTTTGAGCAGCTTGAACTCCTTGAGTAGGTGCATCACCTACTTGGACCAAATTTGACTAATTTGAAGTCCAAAACGCAACTAAAGAGATAGCCAAAATAGGGCCTTTATAAGAGCAAGTTTCTGGTCTATTTTCTTTATTTCTAAGTCACAAAAAGATCATATTTCATAAATTCTTTCTATTTTTCTCTAAAAATGCAAGAAGCAACCCTATTTTTCCTTCTAGGCTTCTTAAAGAAACCCTCACATTTTCAATCCAAGGTAAGTGAAAATACTTGAGGGTTAGCTTAATTCTCCCATAGAAGATTAGGAAAATATGCTATTCATGCTTAATTATAATCCAGGGCATAATATAAAGCAAGCTAACTGCTCACTTTTCTTTGTTATCTAGAGACTTCTCTTTTCTACTTTGATTTAAAGTGTGAAGGAAAGCTCAAGTTCTTGAAGAATTCAAGTTAAAATGATAAGTTGAAGAAAATTGAGGTAAGGTGACTACTCTATTTTGTCCTCCTTATGTACGAATTTGTGAAAGAATTATAGATGTGTTTTTATTAAGAACTCAAGGGATGATGACAAAGGTAAGTTGGGGTTGTTTTGTGGACTATTTTATGTGTATATGTTGGAGACTTTCGGGTTAATGTTAAGGAAAGTTGTGACTAGTTTGTATTGAAATATAGAAGAAGGGTGTAATGGTACATCACCAAACTGAATTTTGTATATGTTTACTACCCATTCTATTTTGTATACGTGTTGAGGGTGTAAGGAAGAAAAAGTTACTTTAGGGGATCTTATAAGAACCTATATTCAATGTGATTGTAATCGTAAGAGAAAAAGGTTAAAACAACACCCTTGATTTGATAATTCATGGGCTTACTGCCGGGCTATTATTTTAGTGAAGTTAAGTAGCCCAAATGTATTGGTTAGTTACTAATACTAGTTCTACCATGTACTTTATGGTAGATAAGTAATTGAAAGGCAAGGGGTAAGTTGGCTTGATATTGGAATAGTACAACAAGGTATGTAAGGTTATTATATCCCGTACTCTTTGGCATAAAATCGGACACATGTATCACTAAGTAAGCTTCCAAAGTTCTCCTATGGCATATGATACATAATGGCAACGTATAATTTCCCATGTATCTAACAACCTTATTTTCACTTTTTAATGTGTCAAAAAACCTCAATACATGCCTATTATCAAGTTTGCATGTCTACTTTCACTAGAAAGTTTCAAAAATTCTCCATTTAGTCAAATAATACCCATATGTTATTTTCATCTTCTAAATATTTCATTCGTGTACAAACAATTTCCTACCTCATTGTTATTGCACTAAGTGCTTATTCACATGTCTCTTATTGGTAGATTATTGTTTCAAAGTACCATAATGTTATGATCATCAAAGTAACAATCTCAAAGGTTAAATAAACTAAGTAACGCAAATCTTAATTGTGCGGGTGGCAGCTCAGGGGCATAAGCCTAGCATGGGTCGATCCCTATATCTTTATATGTGGGTGACAGGTTAGGGTATAAGCCTAACAAGGGTTTATCTCAGTTGCTTATACATGGGTGGCAGCTCAGGGGTGTAAGCCTAGTATGGACCGATCTCAATTTATTTATTTACCACTGATCAGCTGGTTATTTGTATCATATGGATCACAAATATTATAAAGTAAGAAGGGTAAAATAAAGAAAAGAATCTAATGTACCTGATCCTACAAGTATATATAAAGGTGGTCTACTATCACTATTTTTACACTTGTATCTGATTTTCCTAGAGCTCTTGTATCATGTGTGATTACTTTCAGCCCTATATATTTAGTATATATTTTCATACTGACGTCCCTCACCGGGGACCTGTATTTCATGCTACAGGCACATGTGCTTTAGCTAATACACTTTCTCAGTAGAAACGTAGGATATCTAACGGCTATTGGTGAGCGCCAGGTTGATTCGGGGATTTTCGAGTCTGTTATACATATATATATGTTATAGTAGTTAAGAGTAAGACAGGGGTTTGTCCCGATCTTAAAGTCTATGTATCTTTTAGAGACTTTGTAAACCAATATAAAGTTAAGCATAATAGTGTCTTGTTTTTTAGATGTTATGGCCCCAACGACCAAGTTTTGTATATATAGTTTTGGGCTTGTTGTTTATTTCTCATCGATGCATTAGATTCATGTACGGGAGAACCTTTGGTTATCATAGTTTCATGCATGAGAAGTACAAGGTTATGGGTTAGTGCTCTCGAGCCTTTACGGCTACGAGTGTCAGTCCGCCCCAATAGGTTTGAGGCGTGACAAGCTAATTAAATTATCTATTTTTTGGTGTGTCTTGAGCTAAAAAACTCTTAGTAACTTAAAAGTTATGCTCTATAAAGTTGGCTATAGCAATATTCTTCACAAGAATTCAATCAGTAAGGGATATTTTGACTTGTCTATAAGTTAGGAGTTATTTGAGGCTTTAATATACGTTTAAATCACTTATAATACTACTAAAACACGATTTTTGTTTTTGTATGAACTTGAAGCATGGTTTTAATATTTACTTGGATTTTCGAGGTGTTACACTCTCCTA
This sequence comes from Capsicum pubescens, assembly GCA_030864215.1. NCBI lineage: Eukaryota > Viridiplantae > Streptophyta > Magnoliopsida > Solanales > Solanaceae > Capsicum > Capsicum pubescens. The sequence goes on along the minus strand of CM061546.1, from coordinate 66,468,472 downwards.
CACAGAATGCGAAGACAATGAGTTATGTACTAACCTTATAGCTTAATCATTGACCTCTACTACATCCGATCTACAGTCACTCTCTCAATACGCTAAAGTTATGCCATGCCATGTCTAATCCCCTTTTCAGCTCTTATTCAGCATACTCCTACGTCTTCTAAATCCCATTACAACTAAGGTCTCACACCTTCTTATCACATACCCAAATCATCTCACCCTTCATTTTATTTTCTTATACGCCATATAGCCTTGTCTTGTATCATGTTTTTGTTCCTAACCATATCTCTTCTAATATGACACACATTAATATGAGCACCCTCATTTGCTCTACATTCATCCCTTGAACGTGGTCGTTCTATACTGGTCAATAATATTTTGCCCCACATAATAATGTCTGTCCTAATGAGCACTATGTAGAATTTACCTTTAAGCATTGACGACACATTCTTAATGTATAACGCCCTAAATGTGGCTCCATTTCATCCATCATGTTTTAATACGATGTGCAACAATATCATCAATTTCCTGTCTTTCTGCAATACGAACCCAAAATACTTAAAACTTTCTTTCGTTGGTATAGCTTATGCATCAATCACTACTTTCATCTTTTATAAAAAAGACATAAAACTATGTTTTTCTTGTTTTTGTAAAATGCTACAAAACCAAATCTCCATTTAAGTTATGCTTGAATTTACTTTATTAACCGAGATTACGAAATACAAATAATAAAATTTACAAGTTTATTTATTTACAAATTCAATTACAAAATGTACTTTCCAACTAGACCCTTAATAGCTAAGAAATCACACACACACATGTAAACCCATTTCTTTTAAAACAACTAGAAGTGCAAGGCCCGTGTCAGCTTTTAAGTTTTAGAATTTATGTTGGAGTAGAAAGTTTGAGCAGTAGAATGTTTTCATTGGTACGATAAAATATACTTATAAAATATATTTCTGTAAATTTTTTATCAAACTTTTCTTTTGTATATATTTCTTCTATTGAAACGTAGGAATCGTTTGCTATAGTGTATAAATTTTCTTTTTGAATAGAATATATTAGTAATATTTGTATTAGTAATGCTTCAATATATTAATTTTTATCTCAATTTATATGACACAAATAGAATTTAGATAATCAATCATACCTTTAATAGGTATTTAGATAATTTAATTTGTTAACTATTGTAATTTATAATATTTTTATGTAATTTTCAAATAATATGTATTATTTTTCTTGTCCAAACTTTTGTGGCATTGATAGTCAATTATATTTTAAAAATAATTTAAGTTTTTAATTATTGTGATTTATAATACTTTTCTTCTAGTCCAATTTCAGTGGCACTAATATAATTTTAAGAGTCGACCAAATATTTTATATCTTTTAAATCTTTTAAGTTGTTAATTATTGTGATTTCTAGTATTTTTCATGTAATTTTTTTGAAATTTATAACATATTAAATTATTTTTAGATATTTTAAATTGTTAACTATTGTAATTTATAATACTTTTTATATAATTTTTTTTGAAATAATATATGCTACTCTCTTTGTCCAGAGTTTTATGTCGACGATAGCCAATTATATTTTTTAAATAATTTAAATTTTTTATCATTATAATTTATAATATTTGTTCTATTTCAACTTATGTGGAACAATGCTTAAATGACCATAATAATTAATTAGGGGTGGTATAGTAGAATGTAATTATTATTTATTATGTATATGTGTTGATTCAAGAAGAATTTGGAAACATTTAGAAATGTGTTGAATGTTACAAATGTTAATAATCCATTTGGTGCTTCTTGATTTCTCTACATTTATCTCTTGTTTGTTTTAACTCTTTTGCCCTTTAAATACATTACTCTTCTTGTCCAAATTTTTATGGCATCGATAGTCAATTATGTTTTAAAAATAATTTCAGTTTTTAATTATTGTGATTTATAATACTTTTCTTCTATTCCAATTTCAGTGACACTAATATAATTTTAAAAGTCGACCAAATATTTTATATCTTTTAAATCTTTTAAGTTGTTAATTATTGTGATTTCTAGTATTTTTCATGTAATTTTTTTGAAATATATAACATATTAAATTGTTCTTAGATATTTTAACTTGTTAACTATTGTAATTTATAATACTTTTTATATAATTTTTTTTGAATAATATATGCTACTCTCCTTGTCCAGAGTTTTGTGTCGACGATAGTCAATTATATTTTTTAAATAATTTAAATTTTTTATCATTGTAATTTATAATATTTTTTCTATTTCAACTTATGTGACACAATGCTTAAATGACCATAATAATTAATTAGGGGTGATATAGTAAAATGTAATTATTATTATTTATTATTTTTATTATGTGTATGTGTTGATTCAAGTAGAATTTGAAAACATTTAGAAATGTGTTTAATGTTACAAATGTTAATAATACATTTGTAACATTTGGTTCTTCTTGATTTTTCAACATTTATCTCTTATGTGTTTTTACTCTTTTACCCTTTGACTATATGTAGCAATTTTTTTTTTTTTTTTTAAATGTCATGAAAATTTTACTCTTTTGCGCTTTGAATGCGTTACTCTTCTTGTCCAAATTTTTGTGGCATCGATAGTCAATTATGTTTTAAAAATAATTTAAGTTTTTAATAATTGTGATTTATAATACTTTTCTTCTATTCCATTTTCAGTGACACTAATATAACTTCAAGAGCTGACCAAATATTTTATATCTTTTAAATCTTTTAAGTTGTTAATTATTGTGATTTCTAGTATTTTTCATGTAATTTTTTTGAAATATATAACATATTAAATTATTGTTTTCTATTTCAATTTATGTGGCACAATGCTTAAATGACCATAATAATTAATTAGGGGTGATATAGTAAAATTACGGTTGAAGCAGACATGTCATAAATGTCTATTTTATTTTTTACTTAAATATTATTAATTTTTTAATGTATAAATAACTTATAATAATTAATTAGGAGCAGTATAACAATTAATTAGGAGTGATATGATACAATTACGGTTGAAGCAGACATGTCATAAATATTTATTTGATTTTTTAATTAAATATTATTAATTTTTAATATATAAATAATTTATAATAATTAATTATATGTGACTCCATCATATTCAATAGGAGTAGCATCAATGGCAAGGTGGTAATTTATTGGAATGACATGAGTTGTAATTAATTCAAAATGGAAGGACTTTTCTTATAGTTGTTGATAAGGCCCAAACATTAAAACATAAAATACAATTTTTCTAAACAAACTAATCTTGCAAAGTATTTTATAGACCTTAGTATCCTAAAACATTAGTTTAATACCCATAAGCTAACATGTCAAAACCATCCTTTCTAATATATAGAAAAGAAAATCAAAATACTCATATTTATTTTCTCAATCAAAATACTCATATTTATTTTCTCAATCAAAATACCCTTAATTATTCTGTAAACTGAAATTAATTATTTCAGGGTTTATTTATTTATTTTGCAAATCACACTGCTTGCATTTTTCACGTGAAGGCTTACATATATACCCTTTGTCTTCAACCCATCCTCGAACTGTCTCGCGTCTCAAACTGGAAGAACCCCATTGGTCAATTTCGTATACTGAAAGCGATCCAATGGGACTCTATGCATACTTATATAAATAATTTATTGAGAAATTTCTGCTCTAATCATTTTGTTTGATCCAAGACTTAATTTGTTCAGCAAGATTGAGTTTTTGTTAATTGGGGTTCTGGAATTCTTGATTGGAAATAGTAAATGTGGATGAATTGAGAAAAAAAGAAGCTGATAATGGGAAGTTTTATTCGTGGTTTTGTGCTGCCATTTCTTCTCTTATCAGGTAAAAGAATTAAAGTTTGTGTTTTTACTAAGTATTTTTTCAAGATTCTTGGTAAAAGTACCTAAGTGATACTCATATAGTTGATTGACGTTGACCCAATATTGATTTATACTTTGTAGTCTTGAAGTAATCTCAATATAGTGTACCTGGTACCTGTTGTTGGTGGGAGGTGGTAGTTACCCCGTAAAATTAGTCGAGGTGCGTTTTGCACGGTTATCAAGAAAAAAAAAAGATAATCTAAATATAGGGCTGAGGTAAAAGTAAATGTGGATGAATTGAGATAAAGGAGCTGATTATGGCGAGTTTTATTCGTGGTTTTGTGCTGCCATTTCTGCTCTTATCAGGTAAAAGAATTAAAGTTTGTGTTTTTACTGAGTATTTTCAAGATTCTTGGAAAAAGTACCTAAGAGACACTCATATAGCTGATTGATGTTGACCCAACATTGATTTATACTTCATAATCTTGAAATAATGTCAATTTAGTGTTTTTTTTTATAACCGTTGTGTCTGGGCCAGCTTGAGCGCCTCGACTAATTCCACAGGATGCTACCCTTCTACTAGCCATGGATACCAGGTAACTCTGTCCATCAAGGCTAGAACAAATGGGAAGCAATCACCTGAGTGTTTTGTGTCTACTAGGATTTGAACCTGAGACCTCATTACACTCAACCCACTTTATTGACCACGAGGCTACACTCTTGATCAACTTTGATCTAATTTATCTGAAGCCCCAATTATTAGAGAAGTTGACTTTGGCAGACTGTGATCAACCACTCAGAAATCTTTGAACAGTATCTGAAGTACTGTTACATTAGTCTTGCGAAATTCAAGTGTGGTCTGTCTGTTTGAGGTTTGGAAGTTTAAATTACTTGTGCAGCATTAGAGCATACTGTGTAGAACTTTAAAGACAGTGTATACCTTCTACAATAAGAAGTTTCTAAGGGCTCGTTTGGTACTAAGTACAAGGGATATCTAATCCCGGGATTAATTTGAGGATGAGTTTATTCCATGTTTGGTTGGAATAAAATCGGGGGACAACTAATTTCGGATTAATTTAAGGATGAGTTATCCCATGTTTGGTTGGAATAAAATTGCGGGATAACTTATCCTGGCTAGCTTGCACTCACCTTAACTAATTCCACAGGATACATGCCACCCCCCACTAGTAATAGGTATCAGGTAACTCAATCCATCCACCTTAACTGTGCTTTCTGCAAAGAGACTATTTCCATGTCCCAAACCCATTGCCGATAGACCACCAAAGGCGCAAACCTTCCGTTTTCCCACGGTTCGCCTTCTTAGAAAAGAAGCTATTGAATCTTGAACATGTTAGCATGCATTGCTCAAAAAGCTATAATAAGATTTACAGAAGCTCTCCTTATTAATGAAAAGGTTAGGAATGAGATCCTGCTCAATTAGTCACCCAAGAGCATTATAATTCTCCTAAAGCCTGCATTTTAAGGCCTGAAATTATGAACTTTTGGGCATATTGACCACACTGATGTGTTTCTTTTTGAATGACATTGATCACACTAGATGTGTTTCTTTTTGAACAACATTGATACACTAGATGTATCACAAGCATAGCCCTTGTAGAGTGTAAGTAGTTCTTAGGTTCCCAAAAGAAAGAGTAAGCAGTGCTTCAGTTCTACTACTCTAAGAACTTAGCAAAAGCATTTAGAACCTTGTCCCGCAACTCCATAAGAAATTATGGCTGGTATAACTAATTCATGAATTTTGATGTGTTAAAAATATTTATGAGTGGCACTTTGTTTAGCCACAAGCTAGTTTTACGAATCACTTACAATATACTTACAATATACCTAGCTAACTATCATAGTAAATGCCTCATCAGAAACATTTGTATGCCCTCAAGTGCTTTAACTCGTGTAGAAGTTTACCGGTGTTAGGTACTTAGATTTAATAGTGTGGAAATTTTAGTCAACTCAGTTCCTTTTTTTTTTGTATGGGTAGTCAACTAAATTCTTTAGAGCCTTTAAGTAGGACTTTTGTGCAGTATATAGTGTATCACCACATTGGTAGTTTCTATAATGTCCTATCTTGCACTGCTTTTATTATTGGTTTTGCTGTCTTTGGTGCTAGGACATTCGTGTGCCCTATATTTCCTGATATTTAGTTTTTGTTGCTATCTTAGTTTAGTTTTTGTTTCTATCGTAGTTTAGTTTTGTTTCTTGCTTTGTTTGTTTTTCTTGAAGGGTGGCTTTGGGCGTCGATGACAGGGTAGGGTCATGTCCGAGGGGTTTGGGCCTGGGGACGGATGTTAGGGTGGGGGAAGAGGGGAGGACTAGTGTGGGACTGGGGGCAAAGTATGGTGTTAGGTCGGGTGTGGGGTGTGGAGTGAAGGGTGGTAAAGGTAGACGTGTTACTAGTATAGATAGGGTTAGGGTGGGGACATAGGAACCCTTCAGGGTAAGTCAATAGAGCTGGTGAAGATTCTTAGAAAGAGGGGGATTAATATTGCATGTGTTCAGGAGACCAAGTGGGTAGGGTCTAAGGCCAGGGATGTGGATGGTTACAAGCTTTGGTACTCGGGGAGTGATAGGCGTAGGAATGGAGTAGGCATCTTAGTAGATGAAGAACTTAGAGGGCAAGTAATGGAGATTAAGAGGGTCAACGATAGGCTGATGACGATTAAGTTAGTCATTGGGGGTGTACTTTGAACGTGTCTAGTGTTTATGCACCTCAGGTGGGCTTGGACGGGGAGGAGAAGAAGCGGTTTTGGGAGGCTTTGGACGAGGTGGTAAGAGGCGTGCCTAGTTCTGAGAAAATTGTTATAGCAGGGGATTTCAATGGTCACATCGGGGGGGTATCGGGGAGCTATGGCGATGTGCATGGGTGTTATGGTTTTGGGGAGAGGAATGATGAGGGAGTTGCTTTATTGGATTTTGCGAGGGCCTTTGGGTTGGTAGTAATGAATTCGAGCTTTCCGAAGAAGGAGGATCACCCGGTCACCTTCCAAAGCGCAATAGCTAAGACGCAGATTGACTTTCTGCTGCTTCGGAAAGGGGATAGGGTGTTGTGCAAGGACTGTAAAGTCATCCCGAGTGAGAACTTTTCGTCCCAGCACAAGCTTCTGGTGATGGATTTGGGCTTAAAGAAGGATAGGAAGAAGAAGGGAGGGGAGGGGCGTCCTAGAATTAAGTGGGGGGCTTGACTCCGGTTAGTGCGTTGGAGATAGGGGAGAAGGTGGTGGAGATGGGGTGTGGGAATGTAGGGGCGACGTGGATGGTATGTGGGATAGGGCTGCTAGGTGTATCAGGGAGACAGCTAGAAAGGTGTTGGGTGTCTCGAGGGGCCGAGCCGGTCAGCGGCAGGGGGATTGGTGGTGGAATGAAGAAGTAAAGAAGAAAGTGGAGACTAAGATGGGGGCGTATGCTAAGTTGGTTGAGAGGACGGATGAAGAGGATAAGCGGGCTAGTAGGGAAGAGTACAAGTTAGCTAGGAAAGAGGTTAAGTTAGCAGTTACGGCTGCTAAGATGGCAGCTTTTGAGATCTTGTATGCGGGGTTGGAGGAGCGAGGTGGGGAAAAAAGGTTGTATAGGCTTGCTAAGGCGAGGGAGAGAAAGGGTCGTAACCTAGACCAAGTGAAGTGCATTAAGGGGGAGGATGGTAGTGTGCTGGTGGAGGACGCTCATATTAAGAGAAGATGACAGTCGTATTTTCACAGACTTTTGAATGATGAGGGGGATAGGAACATTGTGCTAGGGGAGCTGGAGCACTCAGAGAGGTGTCACGATTTAAGGTATTGTAGGCGTCTTAAGGTGGAGGAGGTCAGTGAGGTTATTCGCAGAATGCGGAGGGGTAGGGCGACAGGGCCAAACGAGATCCCTGTGGACTTTTGGAAGTTTGCTGGCAGGGCTGGTTTAAGGTGGTTGACCGAATTGTGTAATGGCATTTTCAAAACTGCAAAAATGCCTGAGGCGTGGAGGTGGAGCACCATGATTCCTCTATGTAAGAACAAGGGTGACATCCAGAGTTGCAACAACTACAGGGGTATTAAGTTGTTGAGTCATACTATGAAGATTTGGGAGAGAGTGGTAGAGCAGAGGTTGAGGAAGATAGTGTCTATTTCAGAGAACCAGTTTGGCTTTATGCCCGGTCGCTCGACGACGGAGGCAATTCACCTAGTGCGGAGATTGGTGGAGCAGTATAGGGAAAGGAAGAAGGATCTCCACATGGTATTTATCGACTTGGAGAAGACATACGACAAAGTTCCTAGGGAGGTTCTTTGGAGATGCTTGGAGGTGAGTGGGGTCCCGGTGGCTTACATCAGATCGATTAAGGACATGTATGAAGGAGCTAAGATCCAGGTGAGGACGGCGGGAGGAGATTCTGTGCATTTTCCGGTCCTGACAGGGTTGCATCAGGGATCGACTCTTAGCCCTTTTCTGTTTGCTTTGGCGATGGATGTTTTAACGCGGCGTATTCAAGGTGAGGTGCCTTGGTGTATCCTTTTTGCGGATGATGTAGTGTTGATTGATGAGACGCGGGGAGGTGTGAATGATAAATTGGAGGTTTGGAGACAAACACTTGAGTCTAAAGGGTTCAGGTTGAGTAGGAGCAAGACAGAGTATATGGAATGCAAGTTTAATGACTTGAGGCCGGAGGACGAGTTGGTAGTTAGGTTGGACTCTCAGGTGGTGTGTAGGAGGGATAGTTTTAAGTATCTCGGTTCCTTGATTCAGGGAAATGGTGAGATTGATGAGGATATCTCCCACCGGATTGGGGTAGGTTGGATGAAGTAGAGGCTAGCCTCGGGAGTGTTGTGTGATAAGAAGGTGCCGCTCAAACTTAAAGGAAAATTTTACAGAATGGCAGTTCGTCCGGCCATGTTATATGGAGCGGAGTGTTGGCCAGTAAAGAACGCCCATATCCAAAAATTGAAGGTGGCGGAAATGCGGATGTTGCGTTGGATGTGTGGGCTTACTAGGAGTGATAGAGTTAGGAATGAGATTATTCGGGAGAAGATTGGAGTGGCTTCGGTGGAGGACAATATGCGGGAAGTTCGGTTGAGATGGTTGGGCATGTGAGTAGGAGGGGCACGGATGTCCCAGTTCGTAGGTGTGAGAGACTGGCTTTCGATGGTTTCAGGCGGGGTAGGGGTAGGCCGAAGAAATATTGGAGGGAAGTGATTAGATGGGACATGGAGCAGTTACAGCTTACGGAGGACATGACCCTAGATAGGAAGGTGTGGAGGACGCGGATAAGAGTAGAAGGTTAGTGCCTGCGGGTGGGCCGTAGTCGGAAGCTAGGAGAGCTTTGGGGTGGGGGTATTGTGGGTGAGAGTGCCTTTGGTTTGTTAGTATAGGGTTCTACTGTGTGGGTGTCTTATTTTTATTGTTCTAACGTGTTTCATGCTTTATTATGAATTTACTTATTATTCTTTACTTATTATTCTTTGTCCTGAGCCGGGGGTCTATCGGAAACAACCTTGCTACCTCTCCCGGAGGTAGTGGTATGGACTGCGTACATTTTACTCTCCCCAGACCCCACTGTGTGGGAATACACTGGGTTTGTTGTTGTTGTTGTTGTTGTTGGTAGTTTCTATAATATTCTATGGTTTTAACCAATAAGGAAAGCCATCTTTTTCTTCATTGTTCTCTCAATGGTCTTCTGTGGCAACTTTTTCTTAACATTGTGGGCCTCAAATGGTGTATGCCTTCCAACACTAGTGACCTGCTAAGGAGTTGGAATTGCAAAAGGGGTGTAGTCAGACAGAAGAAATGGCAGAGATTGGTTCCTGCTTGTATATGGTGGAATTCATGACCTTTATATCATTTGTAAAAGCCACGTTACTAGTTACACCAAAAAATTAGTAAGTAGATGCATCATGTACTTAATAATAATTACAGATTCAAACTTGCTTTCAGAAATTTTTGCATTCCTTTCCTTCCAAATAGTTCACCATAATTTAGGCATATTTTTAAAAGTCTATTTTTAGATATTTGAATTATTTTTAGCCGATTTCTCTCCCCCGTATCCATTCTTGGGCCCGTACTCCCGAATCATAAAATTTAGACCACGAAGGATTTGACCTCTAGATCTGCACTCATATCGGATACCCACACCCGTGTCTGGGCAACTTAGTTGAGGACTACTGGTCCTTCCAATTGTAACTCTCTAGTATTCCCCTATAATGAAATTTCTCTCTTATAAAATTACCTCATTATTGTCTTCAATTCCATAATGATAAATCTGACATAATATAGAGAAAAGTCCAATGTACAGATTAGAGAACTGCAAGATTTATAGTTGTGGTTTAACAGATGGCCCTTTCGTGGGCATTCTTCTATAGCTAGCTACCTACAGAGGTTTTTCTAGGCCTGAACTTACCTTGTCTTTTCCGTTTCCATGCAGCTGGTCTGCTCAATTGGAGTTTGATTTCTCTAGTCAATTTGGTGTCTTCTCTTGTTTTGCGATTCGCGGCACCAAAAAGAGGTAAAGATGCTTTTGGTAGATTTCACTTTTCCTAATTTTAGCTTTGATCAAGGATGCATTTCAAAGATGAATTTCCTTCTCTTCATGCTATCTCTATATTTTGGGTTATTGTTCAGCGTATTTTGACAAAATCTAGATTAGTCTTTATGTTTCACTTTCTGTACAAGCATCTGTTCCCCTTTGAAGGATGGACCAATTAGATCATTATACAGAAGTGTCTAACAAGTAAACTGAGTATTTCCATGTGCATTGTTATTTGAATACATCAAAAAAACACTAAGAATATGAAATGTTCTCTCTCTCTCTCTCTCTTCCTGTGCCCCCCACTCTTTCCCTGTTTTTCCGCATACCTTATATAACTCACATATGCTTTTAATTTCTGTAGGATTCCATTTCAAAGGGAGAGCTCTGTTGTGGTTTGTTTTTCTATTTTCAGTTTTCACTATTTTTCTGGAAGTGGTTTTCCTTATTGTATGGGCCATTTTGGGTGCGGAACGTGAGTTAGCTAATGCCTGGTGGATGGAACTTATTGGATTGATGAAGTAAGATTTCATCCTGTCTTCCACCCATCCTTCTCTTCTTTTCTAGTGTTATTAACTCGTTCTTCCTTTTGTGTATTCTTGCAACATTCTGAATAGGGGCGTATTAAGTACATTGTCATATATGCTTTTGCAGATTGAAGTCATGGAGGTCCCCCATAGTAATTTATCTCTTGGTTCTACAGCTATTAGCTGCTGGTGTCACTTTATTTGAAATCAATAGCAACAGATTTCGATTGGCTCAGCTGCAGGATTCCCGCTGGGAATATTTCTTATCGGTTCTGGAACATATTGGTTAGTTCAAGTCAACTATAAGTCCACCTGATTGAATGCTAATAATCTTTTCACAAGTTAAGCAAAAAAACAGGGAACTTTTCTGCATGCATTAGTAACTTGTAAGTTGAATATGCATAATTCTTTTTATAAAGTAAATTCTTTACTAATAATGGGAAATCTTCCATAGATGAGAAGTATACCAAAGTGATAATCGACAACACGATATGATGCCTTATGAATGACACCAAATCTTGTGTATACACTAGAACCTCACGGATGTACCAAAAAGAAACTAGGAACAAGAGGCTATTCCTTAAATGCATACTATTATTCTCTATTCCATCAAAAGCTCTCATTTCTTTCCTTCCGCAGGACCCACATGAGTGCTAGTGGGGTAACATCCCAAGCTCTTCGACTCTTTCTCCATTTGAATTTCAACTGGAGAATGCCTCCTCATTGTGCCAGGCATCGTCCCTGGCATCTCGAATCATCTCAAAACCTCACACCACAAGCAATTTGCCATTGGATTCTGTAGTAGAATGTGACCCACATTTTAGCCTGAACGATTGTGCATGAAGAGCAGCTGACCTGTAATCTACCTCTTACTCAATTTTCAGCAATTAATATAGCTCTTTTACCCCGTTCTGAAAAATAGCCCCCTACCTACCAACCAATTTAAATGCATACCTTTCTTGTTGCCTGGGAATTCAAACTGGTAAGTGTGTAAAACTCGATTCATCCCTTAACAAGAACTTGTGATATTATAATTTCATTTAAAATAATCCATCTATTCTCACCCCCACCTCCATTAGTCCCGACTGACATGAGATGTACTCTCTGTCAATTTTGCTGAATACTTTTCAAATTGAGAGTCTTGCTATTAAATAGAAAGGATTCAAATTTACATCCCTTGATAAGTTTTTGAGGACACAAATGGCGTGAAGCGAGCTAGTTCAGCGAGGCTTTCCCTAACTTATATGGAGCCTCATCTCAGAAAGAACTCGTCATTCAACATATTCGTAGTTCGCGTATGGGAGAAGTTTTTTGGAATTTGAGATTTAGAAAAGATTTACATGATGGTAGCTGGGCAAATTTCATAACATGATTGGGCTACTGTATAGACAACATGCACCATTCACTTCACGTGGCGTCTAGAAATGACAAGAGAATTGGAACGTCTTTTTCATTTTTAAGTCTTATTACCTGAGAAAGAGAAAGCTACTTACCCTATCACTCTATTTGGATTCCTAGGGCACCTAATAAGGTGTGCTTGTTCTCATGGCTGGCAAAGAGAGTGATATTGATAACAGAGAATCTGAAAGAGGGAGATTTTACCTATGTCGGTTGGTGCTTCATGTGAATGTTTGGGCAAAGATGTACATCGTCTGTTGTTGCATTGTCAAGTGGCTACACGCTTGTGGTCAGTGGTTCTTAGTTTGTTTGGTACACAATGGGTGATGCTGAACACAGTGAAGGAGGCTTTGCACAACTGGGTATGTAGGAGGGGAGGAGAAGTCAAAGGGCTTGAGGTTGTTGCTCCATTCCACTAGCCATCACGTGGTCATGTGGAGAAAAATAGGTGGCCATTCAAAGGGATAAGCCAATTTTGTAAAACCGCAAAGTAGTCTTTCCTAGTTTCCGTGTAGTGTACCCAAGAGGTCCTTATTTGTATAGATTATAGAAGACTGGATTTCTTTTGTGGAGAACCAAATTTTGGTGTAGGCTCTCTACGTTTACAACTTGTATACGGGGCTTCCACAGCATTAGTAAAATTATTTACCTTGTAAAAAGAAGATTATGCACGTATAGGATTATGATTTCTTGCGGCAAGCATCTTGAAGACAATTATGCAACAAACAAAGAGCTGATGGAGCTGATCTTTTTCCTATCTTAAGTTTTATTAGGCGGGACATGGAGCAGTTACAGCTCACTGAGGACATGACCCTAGATAGGAAGATCTAGAGGACGTGAATTAGGGCAGAAGGCTAGGGTCAGTTTGGGTCGCTAGTGTAGGGAATTACTTGGTGGGAGTATTATTCTTGTTATGATACCTTGTTTCATGCTTTATTACGAATCTGTTTACTTTTCTCTGTTTTCTATTACTTGTGGGTGTCGTATTTATGTTATGCCATCTTGTTCCATGCTTTACTATGAATTTGTTTAGTATTCCGTGTCTCGAGCCGGGGGTCTATCGGAAACAACCTTTCTACTTCTTTAGAGGTAGAGGTATGGACTGCGTACATCTTACCCTCCCCAGACCTCACTATGTGGGAATACACTGGATTTGTTGTTGTTGTTGTAAGTTTTATTAGCTACTCATTTTGTGAACTAATGAACAAATATATTTCAAGGTGGTCCTTATTGTAAATTTCTATGTAAAAGAGTGTGTGTGAGTGTTTATTTCTTTAGTGATATAAGCCTTGTTTATTTTTGTTATTGTACAGAATCTTTTTATCATAATATGGCTGATTTTGTGGTCAGCCTATTGTTTACTTTGTTTTTTTGGGTTTTAAATAGGATTTCCTATCTGGATTCTTTTTTTTGTGCAATTTAATCTTTCCACCCTTTTTGTTTTAAAATACTCCCATTGGGATTGCTTTGATTAATAGTTTTTTTCAGTATGTTGGGCTTCAATTATTTAGCAATTGCTGAAAGATGAAAATATGCTCTTCTTCGAAAGTTGACTTTATTCGTCTTATGTTTGGCATGGAAGGTTCCCGTCTTAGAGTGAGCTCTTGCTTATTTCTGCCTGCTGTTCAGTTGATTGTGGGAATAAGCTATCCCTCTTGGCTTTCTCTACCCTTTTTCATTTGTAGCTGTGTGGGCCTGGTTGATTTGTCTTTAACAAGCAACTTTTTAGGTCTATTCAGGTAATTGTATTGATGATCCTCTTATATTCATATGTATTAACATCTTTGTCCTTTTGCTTCTAAATACTAAGGGGTTTTGTTTTTCTTTCTTTTCATGATTTTGTAGGGGGTGGAAGCTACTCTGGCTATATTCTGGCTTCAACATATGCCTGCTTTATTTTTATCAGCTCGATATTCCATTTCCACAGATGTTCTACGTAATAGCTGATTATATTGGTCTCTACAGAATATCAGCGAACTCTGATTGGCAAAAAACTTGTTCTGGCCTTTCTCTTTTGGCATACTACTACCTGGTACTTACATCTTCAACACTTAAAAGTCAGTTATATAATAGGCTAATGCTACTTTCGTAATTGCATATTCTCTTTGTACTTCCTGTGACTTCGGATTTACTTGATAAGCAGTTCATAGAGAGGTTTTCTTATGCAATTTATTGAAATATGTGGACAACATCATCTAAAAGCTAAAGCATTAGAGAAAGGGGCACTTTCATTACCTTAATATAAAACCATCATATGCAGATCAAATTCTTTTCCTTAGCCCAAACACTTAATTTTTTTTTGATGGGCTAAGGCAGTGACACTTGGGCCAAGGAATTTTACCTACATTAGTTCCATATTTGGTTGTGTGTACCATCTTACTGAAAATTTTAAATAGCTGGAGAGGGGGGGGGGGGGGGGGCATAGTAATAATAAAAGGAAAATAATTATTTGCGATGGGTCATTTTATGAATTTCATGAGGTCTCAGCATAACTTAAGATTTGATCTGCAAACATTTACAAAGACCTGAAGCTGAAGCTGAATCAGTAGCTTGTAGTATTTGTGAAGAGTCCCACATCGGTAATTTACGGGATGGGTGGTCTCTTTAATATGGCTTGGACAAACCTCACATCATGAGCTAGCTTTTGGGTTTGAGTTAGGCCCAAGATCCATCTCTTATCGGTATTCTCATTAAGTCTCGACCTCAATGCCTCATGTTGTTCTTGGCAAGTTGGTCATGTTAGATCTATTCGTAAGCTTAAATGCAGATTCTAACATGTTCATCTAGCTTTGTGTGTCCCAGGGACATTCTTGTTCTTGTGCCGGCGGTCATATAAATATAATTTTGTAGGAGCTAGAGCACCTGTGTTTGAAGAAAAGTCTCTGTTGAAATATAGGGAGAGAGGGAGACTACTGAATCAGTTCTGGGCTCTGAACATGCTCTGTGATAACCTAAGCTTTCTAACTCTCGCTGGTTGCTCTCCTTTCTAGTCTAAACATTCTCCTAGTTTTTTCTGATGAAGGTCCAATGGAGAAGTATGATCCTTTTTTCATAATTTTGTTAAACATCTGGAGCCTTTTAAAACCCCTAGAAATTAATTTCTGAAACGGTACTAGTGTTTGTCTCTTGCCTATCTCTTCCACTATGGCCTCGGCTTAGAGACATCATAGAAAGACCATCATCTTTATTCAAGTGCGATCATAGTTTCATTCATTTCTTGAACCTTGAGATCACCATTAGTATTGCGGTCAGTCATCACACTATCTCTATCATGCTTACAGTAATACACAAAGACAGAGTGTATGGTTGGACACCTAAAATTGCTTACGTTTTGCTTGCAAGTTGCCACCAATACAATCACAACTTAACTTGCACGAGATTCAACAGGTAGCAAGGCTAAAGTTGAATAAACTTGCAGTTTCTGGCACCATGCTATATCATTCTCCTCCTCCATCTTCCTGTATCCCATATCCAACAACGATAGAGGTATCAAGTTGTTGAGTCACACTATGAAAGTGTGGGAGAGGGTGATAGATTTAAGGTTGAGGAGGATAGTGACTATTTCCGATTCATGCTAGGTTGCTTGACTATCGATGCCATTCATCTCGTGAGGAGACTACTGGAGCAGTATGATAATAGAATTCAAGGAACTTACTAGAAGCTCGAGTGAATTCGAACTACAACAGGAATTCTACAGAGGAATTCTAGGGGAATAGCTCAATAGGGAATGGAAGATAAGAAATGAAGAAGAGTGAGTGTAGAAACTGAATTGTATTATTTGATTGATAACTGCAATGAATGGAATTACAATGATTTATACTAGCTGACTATCACTATCAATTGTTACTAACTGCCTCACTAACTACTTTGCTGATGTGGCGCACTAACTTCCTTCTTGAGATATCAACAGTAGTAATTCCACTTCCCCTGTGTAACTAATTTCCTGCAATGTTAACAGTAACAGTGTAGCTACTTTCCTGAAATGCTTGTATCAGTACTTCCCTCCATAGAAGATCCTTGACCTCAAGGATCAAAATCAGGAAACCTAGTCTCGAGGACAGTAAGAAACTCCCAGGTAGCAGCATCTGCTGGTACTCCATGCCACTTAACCAACACCTGTGCAGCCGCTTTATTACCTTTCTTCACCATCCTTCTCTGTCGTATAGCTTCAGGATCAGGGCAATGAGGACTAGCAACATCAGTGGTTGGGAGGGTAGGCAATTTGGGAAGGAACTTCATAACACCTCTTTAATAATGAAACATGCACAGTTGGATGGATCTTGACTAAAGCTGGAAACAACAATGTGTAAGCAACAACTCCCACTCTTTTCAAAGTCTGGAAAGGCCCATAATATCTTGCAACTAACTTGTGGAAGGGTTGAGCTGAAACGCTGACTTGCTTGTAAGGTTGCACCTTAAAATAGACCCAATCCCCAACAGCAAAGACCCTATCACTTCTATGAGTATCTGCTTGTTGTTTCATCCTATGTTGTGCCCTCACAAGATGGTGTTTAAGGAGTTGAAGTTTCAATTCTCTGTTGAAAAAAGTTTGATCTACTTCAATAAAAGAAGACTCGCCAGGGAGGGATGGGAGATGTAGAGGGGGAGGTTGACCATAAAGAGCCTCATGTGGAGTGAGGTTAATTGCAGAATAATGACTAGTATTACCAATACTCAGCCATAGGTAGGCAAGTGAACCAACCAGTACCATCTTCAGCACAAAAACATCGCAAATAAGTTTCTAAACACCTGTTTAAGACCTCAATCTGACCGTCAGATTGAGGGTGGTAGGCAGATGACATGATGAGATGAACACCCTGTAGTGAGAACAACTCTTGCCAAAAAGTGCTTAAGAACAAAGCATCCCTATCACTAGTGATAGTATCAGGAAGACCATGTAACCTTACTATGACATTCATAAACACCTTCGCCACAGATTCAGCAGTATAAGTGTGCTTCAAGGGTATGAAATGGCCACACTTACTTAGCCTGTCAATTACCACCAGAATGACTTCATAGCCATGTGATTTAGGCAACCCATCTAGGAAGTCCATGCTGATTTGGGACCATACCACCTCAGGAATTGGGTGTGGTTGTAATAGACCAGGATAAGCAGCTAAATCAACTTTATTTTTCTGACACACATCACATCTCTGTACAAACAACTTGACATCCTTGCTCAAACCTTTCCAGTAAAATAGAGTTAGCAACCTCAATGTGGCATCAACACCAGAGTGACCACCCTGAGCAGTGGAGTGCCAAAAAGTGATAATGTTCTTCCTTAATTGATCTGATTTGCCAATAACCAATCTACCCTTCCTCCTGAGTTGGTTATTTCTCCATGTGAACTGGAAGAACTAGTGGGATCAACTTGAGAGTCTTCAATTCTACATTAGATTCCCAACTCTCCTCAATGGCCTGTAAAAGGTCAGAGTTGGTATTAGAAATGACCAGAGATAAGAGCTCAGCACTTGATACTCTGGAGAGAGCATCAACAACTTTATTTTCTACTCCCTTCTTATACTCAATGGTATAATCAAAGGGCATGGGCTTGGTTAGCCACATCAGTTGCGAATTGGTATGTAACTTCTGTTCAATGAGAAACTTTAGGGCCTTTTGATCAGTTCGTATAATAAATGTTTGTCCCAAAAGATATTGAGACCATTTAGTCACAGCATGTACCATAGCTAGTAACTCCTTATCATATACCGATAATGCTGCATGCTTCGGTGATAAAGCTTTACTGATAAAGGCTATAGGGTGGCCTTGTTGCATCAAAACAACACCAATTCCATATCCACTTGCATCAGTCTCAACTACAAAGGTCTTGGTCATATCAGGTAGAGCCAATACAGTTGAAGCAGTAAGGGCTAACTTGAGTTTTTCAAATGCATCAATAGCTTGTTGAGAGACCATTTGAAGTTGTCCTTCTTTAAGAGGTCATGTAGAGGTTTACATATCATACCAAAGCCTTGGATGAACCTTCTATAATACCCTGCTAACGCGATGAATCCTCTCAGTTGTTTCAAAGTTGTAGGAATAGGCCAGTTTTTGACAGATTCTTCTATTTTCTTGGGATCAGTGGAGACTCCTTCTTCTGTGATAAAATGCCCTAAATATTCAATTCTTTTCACCCAAAGAAACACTTTCTTTCTTTAGCAAATGGTTGATGTTTCTTCATTTCTTGAAAAACAGATCTCAAATGCCTCACATGGTCCTCTAAGGTTTTGCTGTAAATCAGGATATCATAAAAAAAAAACCAACACAAACTTCCTAAAAAAAAGCTTCATCAAGCCTTGAAAAGTTACAGGTGCATTAGATTGCCCAAAGGACATAACAAGGTACTCATAGTGGCCTGAATGAGTCCTAAATGTAGTCTTAGGTATGTCTTCAGTAGCCATTCTCAATTGGTGATAACCAGACCCGAGATCTATCTTATTGAAAATCATGGACCCTCCTAGTTCATCCGAAAGTCTTCTACTATTGGAATGGGAAATTTGTTCTTCACTGTGGCCTTATTGAGGTCTCTATAATCAACACATAACCTCCATGTACCATCTTTCTTCCCTACCCATACCCTAAGTTGCGCGAACTCTTT
The DNA here is from genome assembly GCA_030864215.1 of Capsicum pubescens. Classification (NCBI taxonomy): domain Eukaryota; kingdom Viridiplantae; phylum Streptophyta; class Magnoliopsida; order Solanales; family Solanaceae; genus Capsicum; species Capsicum pubescens. The sequence goes on along the minus strand of CM061546.1, from coordinate 66,449,612 downwards.
ACTTTCAATGCCGCACCCGTGTCGGATTCTTCAAAAATACACTACTTTGGGAGAGTCCGACACACACCCGTTGTCATTTTTGAAGAGTCCGAGCAACATAGCCAATACCACAGGTGCAGCATAAGGACTGCATCTTGGTTGAATGATGCCTTGATCCAACATCTGATTTACCAAGGTCTCTATCACATCCTTCTTAACTGCTGGATATCGATAAAGGCCTTTTATTAATAGGTTCAGTCCCTTGGTGCAGCACTACTCTGTGATCAAATACCCCTCTAGATGGGGAAGTTGAGTAGGTTCATCAAGCAATTCCTTAAACTCAACTAGTAAACTAGATAGGATACTGTCAGATTCAGCTCCTACAGCTTCTAATGCATACCATTGTACATCATTACACCTGGTAGGTATCAATTGAATCATGCATAATTAAGCTTGATTACCTGAAATTTTTGCTAACTTCCCAGCATTTGTGGTCAAAATTTGTTTACCAAATCCTCTCAACACATGTCTCTTGCCCCTGTACAAGATTTCCATAGTTAAATCTCTAAAGTTCATCTTGATATCCCCAAGGGTGAGTTTCCATTGCACTCTAAGTACTACTCCTCAACTTCCCAAGGGTAACAACAAAAATTCAGCAGAGAACTCTGCTCCTTGCAATAGCCAAGACAATTTGCACATCTTTTCAACCTTCATAGCTCCATTAGCTGCTGCAACTTCCTAAGGCATAATAGTAGTTACTGGACACCCCAACTGATCCACTAAGGAGGGATCAATGAAGTTATGCCTGTATCCACCAGAATATGCAAGGGTTTCTTTAAGTGGTAACTAGTGACTTTCAAAGTTTTGTAGCCTAGTGACCTATTCAAAGCATGAAGAGATATCTCTATTTGTTCTTGATTTTGGTTCTGCTCAATTTCTTGAATCATCAATGTTTTTTATGCATCTTCTTCAAGATCTCGGTCACACTCTTCCTGTACTTCTTCCAATTCTAGTATGGATAACTGTTTTAAATTCCTGCATTTGTGGCCAGTGACATACTTCTCATCACAGGAAAAACATAGTCCTTTTGCCCTCTTCTCATTCATCTCTTCCGGGCTTATTGTTCTCGTATGAAAGTTCTTCTGTTGGTTGAACCCCTTGCTTGGAGTAGGCAAGATAGCTTTCCTCTGGTTCCTTTGATCTCCAAATCCGCTATTCTGATGTAGTAATCCAGTAGGGGAAGAAGAAGGATGCCTAACAACAACAAGATAGGCTTCTTGCATTCTAGCAATCTTGTAAACTTGAGACAATGTGGTGGGGGGTTATCTTTACTGCAATATTCAACTCAGGTATCAGCCCCCCAATATAACAACTGATTGCATTTTCCGCAGATAAATTTACCCGAGTTAAATGCATCTCAAATATTCTCTGGTACTCTCTTACACTTCCAACTTGTTTCACCTTCTTGACTTCCTCTATAGGATCATCGAAATCGGTACCAAATCTCTCTACCATGGCTAGGGAATACTCATTCCATGATGCAGGTTGGAAATATTGCCTCTATCTCATGAAAGCCAAATGCCACTGAATGGCTTCACCCTCCGACTATAAAATGGCTATTCCAACTTTTTCTTCACCTGGTACATTTTCTACAACAAAAAATTGTTCAATCTTGAACAACTAAGATCGTAGGTCGTCCCCGTTAATCCGTAAAAACTCCATTCTAGACCACCTATTGAAATTTGAGTGGTGGGAATGGTAATTGTTGGGGCTTTTCTCCTTATCCCTTGTTCCTCTTTCTGCGGATTCTTCAACCCTAGAAAGATTATTATCCCATCCCAATGGTGTTTTCTCCCTTCGATTTTCCCCGACCAACAACTGATTCTTCAACTCTATCACAGTTTGATCGAGTTTTTCCAAGGAAGAGACCTTCCCTGCCAATGACCTAACTTTCGTTATCAACTGTTGCATTATGTCCCATAATTCTCCTGCATTTGCAGCTGGGAAATCATTGCTGCGATCCCCATTTGATCGAGTCTTCGCCATTATTGCCCAGAAATGTCTGTCTCTGATACCACTGATAATAGAATTCAAGGAACTTACGAGAAACTCGAGTGAATTCGAACTACAACAGAAATTCTACAGAGGAATTCGAGTGGAATAACTCAATAGAGAATGGAAGATAAGAAATGAAGATGAGTGAGTGTAGAAACTAAATTGTATTATTTGATTGTTAACTGCAATGAATGGAATTACAATGATTTATACTAGCTGACTATCACTATCAATTGTTACTAACTGCCTCACTAACTACTTTGCTGACGTGGCGCACTAACTACTTGAGCTATCAACAGTAGTAATTCCACTTCCCCTGTGTAACTAATCTCCTGTAATGTTCACAGTAACTGTGTAGTTACTTTCCTGAAATGCTTGTATCGCAGTATAGGGAGAGGAAGAGGGATTTACACATGATGTTTTTCGATCTACAGAAGGCGTATGACGAAGTCCCCAAGGAGGTTCTTTGGAGGTGCTTGGAGGTTAGAGGTGTTCCGATGGCGTACACTAGGTCAATTAGGGACATGTAGATGGAGCGAAGTCTCGGGTGAGGACGGTGGGAGGAGATTTCGAGCACTTTCTTGTTTTGACAAGGTTGCACCAGGAATAGACTCTTAGCTCGTATTTATTCGCGTTGGTGATGGATGTTTTGATGCTGTATATTCAAGGGGAGATGCCTTGGTGTATGTAATTTGCTGATGATGTAGTTTTGATTGACAAGACCAGGGGAGGAGTTAATGATAAGTTAGAGGTTTGGAGACAAACCCTGGAGTCTAAAGGGTTTAGGTTAAGCAAGATCAAGACGGAATACTTGGAGTGCAAGTGTAGTGATTTGATGAATGAGGCCAACGTGGTAGTGAAGCTGGATTTCCAGGCCGTTTGGAAGAGAGATAGTTTCAAGCATCTTGGTTCAAGTATCTTGGGTCTATGACACTTGTGAATTGATAGATTGACGAGGATGTCACTCACCGTATTGGTGCTAGGTGGATAAAACGAAGGCTTGCCATTGGAGTTGTGTGATAAGAAGGTGCCTCCTAGACTTAAAAACAAGTTCTATAGAGTGGTAGTCCGGCCGGCGATGTTTTATGGAGCGGAGTGTTGGCTAGTTAAGAATTCCCACATCCAAAAGTTGAAGGCGGCGGAGATGAGGATGCTGTTACTAGGAAAGATAGGGTTAGAAATGAGGTTATTCGAGAGAAGGTAGGAGTTACTTCGGTGGAAGACAAGATGCGAGAAGTGTAGTTGAGGTGGTTCGGGCATGTGATGAGGAGGTGCACGAAAGCCCCAATGCGGATATCCGAGACGTTGGCTATGGATGGTTTCAGGCGGGGTAAAGGGTAGGCCGAAGAAGTATTGGAGGGAGGTGATTAGACATGACATGAAGTAGTTACAACTTACTAAGGACATGACCCTAGATAGGAAGGTGTGGAGGATGCAAATTAGGGTAGAGTGTTAATAGGTTGGAGTTCATCCTTGCTAGTAAGAAGGGATGCTTTGATTATAGCCGTGGCAATAGTCGTAGTGCTTTACGGGTGTGTTGTGGTTTCTTGTTCGTGGTGTTTGGGTGATGTTTGTGATTTCAGATAAATAGTTTATGGTTTTACTTTGTGGGTGTCTTGTTTTTTTGTTTTTGTTTTTCTCTATTAGTGTGTTATTCCATCTCTTTTTGTTTTTATTACGTCTCTTTATATTGTTTTTTGTTCTGAGCCGGGGGTCAGTCGGAAACAACCTCTCTACTTCATCTGAGGTAATAGTATGGACTGTGTACACTTTACCCTCCCAGACCCCACTTTGTGGGAATTCACTAGGTATGTCGTCGTTGTTTTCCCATTTTATGCAAGCCTTTCCCTATTTCCTTTGGTGGATCATCTGGACATTCTTATGGGACTACTATTCCAGGTTCTCTATTTACATGGAACTATCTTAGGACTTCGGTTCTATATGATAGTTTCTTTTGGAAGATTTAGAGGGAATTTTTTTTGATTTGGCCTAACCTCTGGAATGATCCAGCTGTGATAATTTGCGTTAGAATAGTTTTGTTTTCCATTCTCATGTGTATGTTATTTATTTAGACCAATTGTAATCTCTCTTGCTGTTTTTAAAACAAATGCACTTTCTCGTTCATTCTCAACAGTCCAGGTAGTTGGAGTGGATAACACTGTGATTTTATTGACCATATGCAGATCTCATTCATTGAAGGTGATTTGGAGGAAATGTATCTCATCATGACCATGCGAGAAGGAAACTTGACTGAGCGGCTTCTTCCCTCAAGGCATTCCTTTTTTGTTCGCCAATACAGGTGGCTGCTGCAGTGTTTATATTTATTGATCTATCTCATGCCACTTCTTTATCTTATTTTACACTACTTCTCCACTCCATTGGCATACACAGTTACCTTAAAAGTTCCAGATGCATTTTTTTTGTGTTTGGAAACAGTATTTTTGTAGTTTGTACAAGATGATCCTATGTAATACGTGGCACATAAAAGAGTTCTTGAGTTGCAACAAGGTCAGTGCCAAAATTGATCGAGTATGAGCAATAGTCATACCAAAGTTTTTTAATTCCTTATACATGTAGCATCCTTACTATGGCTAGTGGGCAGCCTGATGCATAAAGCATCCCGCGTTAGCAAGGTCCGGGGAAGGACCGCATCCCAAGGGGTGTGATGTAGACAATCTATCCTAATGCTAGCAATATTGGCTGCTTCCAAAACTTGAACCATCCTTGCTATGGCTAGTTATGGAACAGAAATCTTATTTTCCGTTCCTAGAAATTTTTGAAAGATCATATTTTGACAGCATTGATTACATTTCCTCCTTTTGGTTGTGAATCCTTGCTTTTCTTTGCTGATGATTAGGGAGAAGTTGTTTTACCTTTTATAAGTTTCCGGTTTCCGATTTGTTTGAATTTCTTGGTGGATACATTCTCTGAAGTCTTTCTCAAAACCTATATATTCTATTGTGATTGCAGATCTGGTGTGAGGCATACTAACGTTTTGTTGAAGAGGACAGTTTTCCGAATTTTCACTATCAACTTTTTCACGTACGGCTTCCCGGTACATGTTCTTAAACGACTATGAACTGTGGTCTGTCTTTCCTTTTTCCTCTTTGATTTTCCAAAAATCCTCCAAGTAGCTACCAATTTCCAAAAAAAAAAAAAACCTCCAAGTAGCTGCAACGTATATGCTCCAAATAGGTTGCAACATGAAATGATATTCTGGTAACTTTCAGGCCAGATAACATGAAAGTGGTTCCCTGGAAATCCAAACTGATTAGATGAGTGCAGGAAACCCGATTTATTCCCTCAACAAGAGCTTATAATTATATGACTCCTTTAAAAAAACCATCTATTCCAATCTTATCTCCATGAATCCTAATTAGCATGTGATGAACTTTGCTTGTAAAGCATTTTAATCACACCTTTGAATTCAACTACTTTCCAGTTTTGAACATTCCTCCTAGCCCAAATAATGCCGCCCTCTTGTAAATGCTGGATCTATTATATAGTAATCGCCACGATCCAAAATTTGAATAGCTGTGATGGCACCTGCACCTAACCTTCTAGGCGAACCTTAAGTCGATTTTAAAACCATTTAACTAATTATAGTGCGGAAAGTTAGTGATAACAAATATCAACTCATTAACGAAATTTTATAGTCAACAATATGTGGAAAACAGGAAATAACACCACCTCCCACCCCATAAAAAAATAAAAAATAAAAATTACCGGTGTTATGTGCAAGAGCTTCTAAAATGTGAATACAAAAGCAAAAAGTGATCTCGCTACAACTGTCTAAAACGAAAAGACAATATAAATCTAAGAAGTGGCGTCCAGTTTGCTAATGGTCAGTGCCTCCTTGCCCAAGACTAGTGCTTGGAACATCATCTACACAGAAGAGGCGCATCAAGAAAAGAGTGAGCACGGGAAACATGTGTACTTAGCAGCATCACCGTCCGATCCTAAACTGAAGTGGTGGTGAGGATTGGTTTTGCTAATGCTACTTCCACACTTCAAATTTTGTCGAAGGTTGTTTGTTCAATTCTTGCTCACTGTAGTGTATGGTTATTGTAGACGTGTAAAGGTTCAGGAGGTTAAGGGTGCTATTCATGCATGCACAAGGAAAAGAGCAATTGTGCCAGACGAGATTCCTATAGAATTTTGGAATAACATAGGCGAGGAAGGTATAGAGTGGCTTGCCGAGTTGTTGAATGTCATTTCAAGATGGCGAAGATGCCCAAAACTTGGAGATAGAGTATGATGATTCCGTTGTATAAGAACAAGGGTGACATTTAGGATTGCAACAATTATAGTGGTATCAAGATGTTAAATAACACTGTGAAGGTTTGGGAGGAGGGTGGCGGAGTTGAGATTGAGGAGGATAGTGACTATTTTTGAGAATCAATTCAGATTCATACCGGGATGGTTGGCTACAAAAGCCATTCATCTAGTAAGTAGATGGTGGAATAATATAAAAGAGGAAGAAGGGCTTACACATGGCGTTCATCAATCTATAAAAGACTTACAATAGAGTCCCCAGAGGTTCGTTGGTGGTGTACTAGCGGCGTATACTAGGTTGATTAAGGGCTTGTACAATGAAGCTAAGACTTGGGTAAGAACTATGGGAGAAGGACTTGGAGCATTTTCCATAATGATGGGGTTGCACCAGGGATTGACCCTTCGCCCATTTTATTTTCCTTGGTGATAGATATATTAATGCAGTAACTTCAAGATGAGGTGTCATGGTGTATGTTATTTTCGGATGATGTAGTTTTGATTGACGAGACTTGCGAAGGTGTTAGTGCTAAGTTAGAGGTTTGGAGACAAACCTTGGAGTTAAACGGTTTAGATTGAACAGGACCAAGACTGAATATTTGGAGTGCAAGTTCAATGAGGTGACACAGGAGGCTGATGTGTAGGTGAGGCTTGATACTTAGGCCACTCAAAAGAGAGTTAGTTTCAAGTACCTTGAGTCTATTATTCAAAGTAATGAAGAGTTGACGAGGATGTCACTCACTGTATTAGTGCTGGGTGGATGAAATTGAGGCTCCTATCTAGAGTCTTGTATGATAAAAAAGTGCCTCCTAAACCTAAAGGCAAGTTATATAGAGTGACGGTTAGACCAATAATGTTTTATGGGATGGAGTGTTGGAAACTCTCACATCTAAAGGATGAAGGTGGCAAAGATGAGGATGTTGCAATAGATGTATGGGTTTACTAGGAGAGATAAGATTAGAAATGAGGATATCCGAGATAAGGTGGGAGTGAGATGGTGGAGGACAAGATACAGGAAATGAGGTTGAGATGGTTTGGACATGTGATGATGAGATGCACGGATGCTCGATACAAGGTGTGAGCGGTTGGCTAAGGATGGATTTAGGAGAGGTAAAGGTAGACCGAAGAAATATTAGAGAGAGGTAATTAGATAGGACATGACGCATTTTTAGCTTGCCAAGGACATGACCCTAGATAGGAAGGTGTGGAGAACGTGAATTAGGGTAGAAGGTTAGTAGGAAGGAGTATGTCCTTTCTAGAGGTAGAAGTGCTATGTCTTGTACTCTTGTTGTCCGTACTAGTAGTCATAGTGCTATCCTTGTAGTTGTTCTTGGCATTTTGGTGATGCTTGTTGTTTTGGGTAGATCGCTTGCAGTAATATTTCGAGGTAGTCTTGTTTCAGGTACTATCTGTCGCTTCGTTACTACCTATTGTTACTTGGTTCTTTTATTACGTTTTCTTCTAGACTGTTTTGTCTCGAGCTAGGGTCTATCAAAAATAGCCTCTTTGCCTCACCTCTGACTAGTGATACGGTCTGCGTACACTCTACTCTCCCCAGAACCCACTTGGTGGGAATAAACTGAGTATGTTGTTGTAGTGTTTCCACCTTTTCTTTTTAGCTTTGGTCTTCCGACAACTTTGATGCATTGTTTTGGGCTTTTGACATTCTCCACACCTTTCAATTATACTTTTGTCAATTAACATGTTGATATTGTTTGTTGAGTACTTTTTATTTTATTTTTTGATCTTTTGGTTGTTCAATCCTTACACCCTTTTTAAGAATCGTGGTGATTTTCAAAGATAATATATGATTAAAGGGGTACTAATTTGGATGGAAACAAACCAAAAAGTTTGAAATAAAGTAGAACATTGCAAAGTGAAAGAAAGAAAAGCATATAAATTTTTAAGAATGGCTCAATGGAAGAGAGCATGACAAGGTGAGTTAAAATTTAGTGGGTTAAGGTTACCGCTTCTGGTTATCATCCCTTAGTGAAAATCCTACCTCCACCACTCCCATCATTGATACAAGAAGTATTAGTGATACAAGATGTGTTGTCCATATTGAAAACCTAGTTGTATTCTTTTGGGGTCCCAGTGAGGACTGAAATGGTCATTTTCGAACCCTTTCTTTGGTATGACACACTTTTCACTTTTTCAAATTTTGATATGTATCATGTAATATTCACATTATGTATTAAACAGAGCCATTATATGATACCTTATAACAAGTATTATTCACCATATTTGTTTTTATGTTTAACTTTTGATGGCGAATGTGACAGATCTCCTTGTTTGCCCTTTCTTTTTGGAGCTTCCATTTTGCAAGTGTGTGTGCATTTGGACTGCTAGCATATGTTGGCTACATATTGTATGCTTTTCCATCCTTGTTTCGTCTTCATCGATTGAATGGGTTGCTTCTAGTCTTCATTCTTTTGTGGGCAGTCAGCACATATATATTCAATGTGGCCTTTGTTTTCCTCAACTGGAAACTTGGGAAGGTATCCTTCTACTTTGCTGTTAGATTCCAGTCATGTCATATCAGTTAATTCTTGCAAGTTGACAAGGTCATTGGATTGTGAACTTTTAGGACATGGAGATCTGGGAGATGGTTGGATTGTGGCGTTATTCTAGTCCTGGCCTCTTCTTGCTTGCACAGTTTTTCCTCGGAATCCTTGTCGCAGTTGGTAATCTTGTAAATAACTCTGTTTTTCTGTGCTTGTCAGATGAAGAGAATCAATCATCGAATGACAGCTTCAACGAGGAAGGTACCCATGGCTACTTTAATCTCAATCAAAAAATACAATAATGTCCTCACCTCATATATACTCAGTCATACATCAATCCTCTGCTCTAAACTGGCTAAGTTAGCTAAAGCTACCTTAGTTTTTTTACAGTAACTTGTCGTTGTTGTGTATATGCAATTTATGGTAGGACTTGCGGAAGGGCTGGGGCTTCCTTAATACAAAAATTGAAATATTGACTGTCCAGATAAAATGTATCGTTTATATTTCATGTACATGCTGTATTGATTGAAAAGAGAAATGTGAGGGTTCCAAATTATGGATAATGATTCAGCCTCCATGTACAATTAATTGAGGATGACTTCCATTTCCTGAGTTGACTCACCTGTCATTTATGACCCAAGTCTTCTGATGTTGAAATAACTTGCTTATGCACCTTAGAAAAAAGTGGCATGAACTCTTGTACTGCTAGGATTATGGAAGTTCTAAAAATATTTCTATGCATATGGATAAGTGTGGATGTATAGTCTTCTATCTTCATACTAGCAAAATGTTGGCAGAATGGTCACTTAGAGTTTTACTGGTTTTGGGTCCTGATATTGGATTAATGGATCATAAACCAAACCTACATTGTTATCTCACTATTTTTCTGTGTCCAAAATTGGATGTAACACACCTACCATGCAGGCTATAGCGTCTTTTGTTTGGCTACAAGCAAACTTTATCCTTGCTACAAAGTATACTACTATCACGTCTGTATTAAGAATTTTGTTGATCCACTGTCTGAATAGGTGAATCATGGTCACTTGTTTGTTCTGTTATGTTGAATGCAAATGAGCTTCATTATTTTATATTCATTAGTCAGCTGGAAGAGTCACATCAATTGAATAGTTGATTGTTTATGGATCTGGCTATTTTGGCTACTGATTGGTTAGCTACACACTTAATTTGGGATCTGAAACATTCTGTAATGTCACAAGCATTTGTTTGAGGAGGAAACTGATTGGAAAGAAATCGTAGATGTTTTGGTGGGATTTCAACTCCTAACTCTTCTCTGAAGTTCAAGTGTTTGATGTTTCTCTTTAGCTGGAGCAATTTAACCCCTGTAAACGATCTCTTGTAGATTTCATTAGTTCCTTGTCTTTAGCTTAACAACCGTACTTTTTGCACATACAGGGAAATGACTCAATGTTATATTTGTAGGTTTTTGTATCTAGGAGCTTTCCCTAATTTTTTTTGTACTGTTTTCAGCATCTTCTTGATGCCGGTCAATATAACAATCACTTCATAAAAAAAATGATTGGAGGCCTAAGTGTTTTTTTTTTGTAGGGGTGGGGGTTAGGTTTTAGTCATATTGGCAGGGAAGAATGTGAGCGGTTAGAGAGGGCAATCGAAGAGGAAGAGGTGAAGATAGCGTTGGAGGGATGTGTGGGTGACAAAACTTCGGAGATGGTTTCTTTGTGGCTTGAATGTTGTCTAATATGTAGCCAACCATGCGGGCACGCAAATCTGTAATTGCAGTCAGATGAGTGCAAGGAGAGATCTGGCTGCAAATGATGTTCAGCCATATTCGGGCCTCAGCAGGTCGGGTTTGCATTCCGAGAGTTGGTGACTTGACTAAGTTGATTATTGACAAAACTTCGGAGATGGTTTCTTTGTGGCTTTCTTTCGTCATTGTTGGAATACGGTCAAAGCCGATGTGATCGATACTATTGCTGAGAATAGGAGTTTGGATGCTTTGTTTGTTATCATTATTCCTAAACGCAAGAGAGCTTCAAGCATGAAAGATTATAGACCTATTAGTCTAGTGGGAAACATTTATAAGATCATCTCGAAGGTGCTTTCCATAAGACTTAGGAAGGTGTTGGATAAGACCATGTCTTCTTCTCAAAATGCTTTTATGGAAGGTAGACAAATTTTGGATGCGGCCTTGGTGGCAAATGAAGTGGTAGATTCAAGGAGAAAGCAAGGATTGCTAGGTGTGTTGTGCAAGCTTGATCTTGAGAAGGCATATTATCATGTGAGTTGGAGTTCCCTAGATTTCATCATGATTTAGATGGGATTTGGCCCAAAATGGAACAGAGTCTGCATTTCTTCCATGAGATATTCAGTTTTAGTGAATAGAAATCCATGCGTTTTTTAGAGGTCTAGGGGCCTGAGACAAGAGAATCCCTTATCTTCGATCTTATTTATTCTAGTTATGGAACCTTTGAGCAGGATGATAGGCAAAACTGTCATATTTTAAGGGCTTTAGTGCAGCGATTGGGGGTGTTGGGGCAGTGTTGGTTTCCTACTTATTGTTTGCAAATTATACTCTGGTTTGTTGAGATTAACCCAAGAAGTTTCATTCGGAGAGGTGGTTGGCATTAGGGTGCTTGCTCAGGCTTTAAACTGCAGGGTGGTAGCTCTTCCGACCACCTACCTTGGATTACCATTGTGGGCTTCAAATAAGGATGTTTAGGTGTGGAATCTGATTCTTCAGAGGGTTGAGAAGAGATTAGTGGGGTGGTAAAAAAGATACCCAGTCCAAAAGAGGAAGAGAGGTGATTATTTTTTTTATAACCGTGGCGTGCGGGCCAGCTTATACACACCTCGACTAGTTCCAGAGGATATCTGCCACGTCCTTCCATCAAAGGTACCAGGTAACTCTCAGGTAACTCTGTTCACCAAGGCTAGAACAGATAGGAAGAAATCACCTAGTGTTTGTCTCTGATGAAATGAACCTGAGACCTCATGGTGCTCAATCCAACTTCATTGAACCACTGGGCCACACCCTTGGGTGCGAGGTGCTTATTAAGAGCACTTTAGTATTCCCACTTTATGTCTTTGCTTCAGGATCTAGCTTCAGTCACAGGAAAATTAAAGAGGTTGCAGAGAAACTTTCTTTAGGATAAAGCGGAGGGAGTAAAGAACTTTCACTTGGTGCAATGGTGTAATGAAAGACTGTCACATCTCCTAAAAAATGGGGAGATCTCGGGATTAAAGATTTGTCATTTTTTAATAAGGCTTTTTTGGGCAAATGGCTATGGCGTTTCAGATAGAGGTATAAGCTTTTTGGAGAGAGGTGATAGTTGATAAGTATGGAGTTATGGAAGGGGTATGGAGAACTAGAGATGCCACTATGCCTTTCAGGTTGGCTTGTGGAGGAATATAATGAAGGGATTGATGATTTCAACAGAAATATCTCATTCAAGGTTGGAAATGGAAGGAGAGTTAAGTTTTGGGGACATAGGTGGTGCAGAGATAATTTATTGAAAGATAACTTTCAGATTTTGTATAGAATGTCATGCCAAGGAGATATGCCAGTCCAACAAATTAGGGAGATATATGACAAAGAGGCTTTTTGGCTTGAGATTGAGAAGACATTTCCATGATTGGGAGGTGTGCGAGCTCCAAAGGTTGATTGGCCATCCTTCACAGGCAAGTCAATTCAGTAGATAAACCTGATGCTTTGGGGTAGAGTTTGCAGAACAATGGAGTTATCTCAGTAAAATCTTTCTATGAGAAACTCTTATTCAGGGAGGAGGTTGTGTTTCCTTGTGATGCAATTTGGATAGCGCTAGTGCTAAGAAATGTGTTTTTTGCCTCCTGGCTAACATCTAGAGGGGTGGTTTTGACAGCGGAAAATCTTAGAAAGCATAAGGTTGCCTGTGTCAACTTGTGTTACATGTGTAAGGAGATAGGGTAAGAAGTGGATCATCTTCTTATCCATTGTGTATTTACCATGAGATTATAGTGGGATATGGTTTGGTGGTTCGGAGTTTCTTGGGTAATGCCAAAAATTGTGAATGATTTAGTGTTTTGTTGGAGAAGTTGGAATAGGAGGTGAAGGCGTAAGGCATGGAATTTGGTCGCTTTGGCGTTGATCTGGGCTTCTGAGAGGGTAGAGGCGAGTTTCCTCAGTTGTGGAATAGCCTCCGGTCTTATTTTCTTTTGGTGCACCCATAAATTTCCTTGTTGTATATGACCAGGAGGTCACGGGTTCAAGCCTTGGAAACAGCCTCTGGCAGAAATGCAAGGTAAGGCTGCGTACGATACACCCTTGTAGTGGGGCCCTTCCCTGGACACCGCGCATAGCGGTAGCTTTAGTGCATCGGGCTGTCCTTTTTATAGAAGAATGGGTGGATTTTGTAGAGAATCAGATTTTGTTGCTTTTTTACCTTTGGGTTTATGTGAGAATTAATGGAGAAAAATATTATTGAATTGTGTGTTTACATAATTACATCGAGACCCTATTTATAGACACTATAGTACAATCCTTTTTCAAGTAGGATTTTCATATACTATTCCTATTTCTACTCATATTCTAACACTTTCCCTTAAGCTGGTGCATACAAATCATATGTACCTAGCTTGTTACAAATGTAATTAATACGAGGACTGGTGAAGGACTTGATGAAGATATCTGCAAGTGGATCACTTGACTTTACAAATTTTGTAACAATATTTCTTGAGAGTATCTTTTCTCTGACAAAGTGACAATCAATCTCTATGTGTTTAGTCCTCTCATGAAACATTGGATTTGATGCGATATGAATGGCTGCTTGATTATCACACACAAGTTTCATCTTACCGATTTCTCCACATTTTAATTCTCTCAGCAACTGTTTGATCCAAACTAGCTCACAAGTTTCTACAGCCATTGCTCGATATTCTACTTCTGCACTAGATCGAGCAACCACACTCTATTTTTTACTCTTTCAATACACCAAATTACCCCCTACTAAAACACAATATCCGGAGGTAGAGCGCCTATCAGAGGGTGATCCTGCCCAATTAGCATCTGTGTCTCCAATGATATGCTCGTGACCTCGATCCTCAAAGAGTAGTCCTTTACCTGTAGCTGACTTTATATATTGCAAAATACGAACAATTGCATCCCAATGACCATCCCAGGGGGAGTCATAAACTGACTTACAACACTCACAGGAAAGGATATGTCAGGTCTAGTCACGGTGAGATAATTCAACTTTCCAACCAACCGCCTATACCTTTCAGGATCACTGTATGGCTCCCCCTGTCCTAGTAGAAGTTTAGCATTTGGATCCATAGGAGTGTCAATGGGTCTACATCCCATCATTCCTGTCTCCTAAAAAATGTCTAAGGCATACTTGCGTTGAGAAATAACAATACCTGATCTGGACTGAGCAACTTTAATACCTAGAAAATATTTCAGTCTGCCGAGGTGTTTGGTCTGAAAATGCTGAAAGAGATGTTGCTTCAATTTAGTGATACCATCTTCATCATTGCCGGTGATAACGATATCATCAACATAAACCACCAGATAAATACACAGATTTGGTTGAGAATGTCGATAAAACACCGAGTGATCAGCTCCACTACGAATCATGCCAAACTGCTGAATTACTGTGCTGAATTTTCCAAACCAAACTCGAGGGGACTGTTTCAGACCATAGAGTGACCTGCGCAATCGACATACAAGGCTACTAGACTCCCGCTGAGCAACAAAACTAGGTGGTTGCTCCATATAGAGTTCGTCCTCAAGAGCACCATGCAGAAAAACATTCTTAATATCCAACTGATAAAGAGGCTAATGACGAACGGCGGCAATGGATAGAAAAAGACGGACATATGCTATTTTAGCCATTGGAGAGAAAGTGTCACCATAATCAAGCCCAAATATTTGCGTGTATCCTTTGGCAACAAGGTGAGCCTTAAGCCGATCAACTTGACTGGACCAACTTTGACTGCATAAGCCCAATGGCAACCAACAGTAGATTTACCTGAAGGAAGGGAAACAAGCTCCCAAGTACCACTCGTATATCTCATCTATCATAGCCTGCTTCCATCCTGAATGAGAAAGTGCTTCACCTATAGTCTTAGGGATGAAAATAGAGGACATAGATGATACAAAAGCATAATGGGTTGATGATAAACGATGATAACTCAAGAAAGTATAGTGTGGGTTAACATTACAAGTGGAACACATACCTTTTTGAAGTGCAACTGATTGGCTAGGAGAAGACAAGTCCGCAGTAGGAGCAGCGTCCGACGCTTGACATGAATCATTTGGGACTAATGGTGAACGCGGACGACGATGATAAGTCAGAAGTGGTGGCACTGCAGCTGGAGACGTAGAAGTAACCGTTGATTCCTTAAAGATTGGTTCGGGTAAGTCTGAAAATACGGGTACGACCAAGGATGGTGCGGGTAAGACTGGAGATACAGGTAAAATTTCAGAGATATTAGGATTATCAGAAGATATATAGTTAGGTCGAGATTAAAAACAAGTGACATCGACGGACATAAAGTAGCGATGAAGATCCTGTGAATAACAATGATACCCTTTTTGAACTCGAGAGTAACCAAGGAAGACACACTTGAAAGCACGAAGGGCCAAGTTATGAACAAAACATGTGCTCCCAAAGACACGAGGGGGGATAGAGTAGAGATGTGACTGTGGAAACAATATATAATGGGGAACCTTATTTTGAATAGAAGATGATGACGTTCTATTAATTAGATAACAAGATGTGAGGACTGTGTCGCCCCAAAAATGCAGCGGAACATGGGATTCAATGAGAAGAGTGCGAGCAGTCTCAAGAAGATGCCTATGTTTCCTTTCTGCTATACCATTCTGCTGAGGTGTGTATGGACAAGATGTTTGGTGAACAATTCCTTGATGAGTCATAAACTCCTGACACTGAGAGGATAAGTATTCTAAGGCATTATCACTACGAAAAGTACGAATAGAAACACCAAATTGAGTTTGTATTTCAGC
The DNA here is from genome assembly GCA_030864215.1 of Capsicum pubescens. NCBI lineage: Eukaryota > Viridiplantae > Streptophyta > Magnoliopsida > Solanales > Solanaceae > Capsicum > Capsicum pubescens. The sequence goes on along the minus strand of CM061546.1, from coordinate 66,433,823 downwards.
ACAAAAACTTTTGAATATAGAAAATATCTCGGAACGATCTTTTATTAAGAAAATCCAAGTACATCTTGAAAAATCATCAATAAAACTAACAAAATAACGAAAACCTAAAGGTGAACTGACTCTATTAGGACCCCAAACATTAGAATGTACTAATGAGAAAATAGACTCTGAATGACTTTCAATGCTACGTGGGAAAGTAGCACGGGTGTGTTTCCCAAATTGGCATGACTCACAATCTAATATGGATAAACTAGACAAACTAGGCACCATCTTTTGTAGCTTGGACAGACTCGGATGTCCCTAACGTTTGTGAATTGGGTCTGGAGGGTCTGTAACGGAGCATGCTGTGAAGGAATTTGAAGAGGTAAGATGGTAAAGGCCTTGTGATTCATGTCCTGCGCCAGTCGTCTGTCCTGTACTGCAGTCCTGCATTAGAAAAGAGTCATAAAAAAGTTATGCTACAATTAAGGGCACGTGTCAAACGACTAACAGATGCAAGATTAAGGACAACCAGGGACATAAAAAACAGAGTCTAGAGTGACAGAAGATAGGGGTTTGGCTTGTCCAATTCCTTTTGGTTTTGTTTGGATCTCATTGGCTAAAGTAATAGCAGGAAGAGATTATGAATAAACAATATTAGACAAAAGTGATTTGTTACCAGAAATATGATCAGAAGCACCTGAGTCCACAACCCATGATCCAAGAGTACTAGACTGTGAAACACAAGCAAAAGGATTACCAGCAACAGAAGCAAGCATCAGGTTGGGCAACCGAGGCTACTTGTGGAGATGTTTGATTACTTGCTCGATACTGAAGGAACTCATCATATTCTGTTTTGGCAATATGAGCATTATTGGATGGTCGATTAGGCTGTGGAGATATTTGCTTACTTGCTCGATTCCGAAGGAACTCATTATATTCCTTTACAACAATAGGATCATAACTGGGTGGTGGATCATGCAAACTATGACATATATCCTAAGTGTGTCCAACTTTATGGCAATAACTACACTTCGATCGAGATTTTCCAGAACGACCTCCTCCTCGCTGATTTTCCATAGACTGATATGTTCGTTTTTCTATGGTTTGAGCTGCAAGAATAGAAGAGCCAACAGTGGGAGATGAAATTACTTTGTGACTGGGAGGCACGGCAAGACGAAGCAGACGAGAGAATAACTCATCAATTGTAGGAACCGTAGGACTAGCTAAAATCTGATTACGTACAACATCATGGTAAGTAGAAAGTCTTGCAAGTGTAAGAACTAAAGACAACATCTGTCTGTCCTCTTGTTGTTTTTCCACATCCGCAGTGACGGGCATCAATGTATCAAATTCTTCCATGACTGCTTGTACTTGTCCCAAGTAAGTAGACATATCGGATTCTTGTTTCTTCAAGTTGGTCATTCGAGATATCACATTATAAAAACGAGATAAGTCATTAGTGTATAAAGCACGAGCCTTTTCCCAAACTAAATAACACGTCTAGAATGGACGAAACAAGGGCATCAACTTGGAATCACAAGATCGCCATTAGAGACTACATAGTTGAGCGTCAACTTTCTCCCATTGCTCTTTAGCTTTCGCATCTTCCGCGCTAGATTTTGCCTTTTCATCTACCACACTAGCCTTGTTCTTTAAGTGATCCTGGACACCTTGACCTTTGCACCACAATTCAACCGAGGAAGCTCAGGTTAAATAATTTAAACTTCCCATTAAAGGTTCGGAAGTGATCATAGGACTTGAACTTCCAATTCCTACATTTTTGGAGCCAAAAATATCATGCCCAAAAGACATCTTGGGAATTTGACTTGAAAACCCTAAGAAACAGTTACTGCATGTCTGGAAACAGTTACTAAAAAATATGGTCGCCGGAATTTAGGTTCCGGCGATCGGAATCTCAAAATACTTGGTGGAATCTGAAAAAGAGTAAGTAGTCGGAGTCGGAATAGATCGGCGACCCCAACGGAAAAAAGAACAACTCAAAAATTCGACCGGTGATGGGCTCACGCGCCGGCGCGTGACGAGATCTCGCCGGAATTTCAGGATTCCGGCCGGCGCGTGCCAGGTAATATTCCGGCGGTTTTGGTCGTTTTTTTGTCTCCTGATCTTTCCGATCCTCTTGGTGGTGTTGTATTTTTCACACAGCCCACAAAATAAAATATGACACAAATCAGTCACCGGAATTGACACATTTTTTTCTGATGTTTCTAACCAACTCTCTGATACCATGTGAGAATTAATGGAGAAAAATATTACTGAATTGTGTGTTTACATAATTACATCGAGACCCTATTTATAGACACTATAGTACAATCCTTTTCCAAGTAGGATTTTTATATACTATTCCTATTTCTACTTATATTCTAATACTTTATTCATTATATATGGCTACTCGGCCTTGTTTATGAATGAAATACATTTACCTTATTAAAAAAAAAAAGCAACACCAATTTTTTTTAAGCTCCTATCTTTTACCCTTCTGTCAGTAATGCCAATTGCCAGAATACTGTTCTCTTTATTTAAAAGATGCAGAAGTTATTTGGAGCATATCATTGCTTCAACTTAGGCTGCTGTTAATACTGTCGATAGCATGTAATGGCTTCATAATTTGCTTGCCTTTCCTTAATTTATTCGTGATTGGGAATTCTTTTGATTCACGAAGTGATTGCATTTCTGTTCTATACTATCTCTCTTTATTTTTGTGGCTTCGACTTAGATTTTTCAGTTTCCCCGTAGCGCTTCAATCTCATCACTCTGTTTTATCTTCTGTAATTGCAGTGAAAGAAGAGACCAAAGTATTGATTGTGGCAACAGTTGCCTGGGGATTACGAAAATGTTCTCGAGCTATTATGCTAGTTCTAATATTCATTATTGCAACAAAACCTGGATTCATCCATGCTGTATATTGTAAGTTTTATCAGACAACCTGGGTAGGTTATTGGTGTAATGGGCCCAAACCAAAGTAGTTTGAAGAAGATTCTTATGTAGTGCCTGGTCTGGTGCAAGGTGTTAACTGATTGTTTTTATTGTTTCAGTGATATTCTTTTTTGTTTATCTTCTGAGCCATGACATCAATGAAAAGATGCGCCAGTCTCTAATCATTCTATGCGAGGCTCATTTTGCGGTTCTGTATATTCTTCAGCTTAATCTAATCACAGAAACACTGGAGCATAAAAGCTCATTGAGTATGGTGATCCTGTCTCAGTTGGGTATGTTTTCTTTTGATTGGTTGTCTTGATTTCATCTACCGGATGAATACTTAGCTCATTTCTCTCGCTCTCGCACATTTTCTTTCTCTACCGCATTTGTTTTTCTTTCATTTTTGATGCATCCTTCCAAACTCCTGCAGGTCTACTCCAAAGCGATAGCTATTATGATTTCCTTGAGATAGCTGTGCTTGCGTGCTTCTGTGCAGTTCATAACCATGGCTTTGATGTGTTATTCTCGTTTTCAGCCATTGTGCAGCATGCACCTTGTCCTCCTGTGGGATTTAGCATTTTGAAAGCTGGCTTAAACAAATCAGTCCTGTTGTCTGTTTATGCCTCTTCCACTAATAGAGACCATGATCCTGATCATTCACATGGTATGAATTTTCTCCCGGCTAATTCATGATGGTTGTATGTTTTCTAATGGGCAACAAAGAAATTAAAGTCATCAGTTGCTGGATAGTCACTTTAGCTTGTAATCTAGTAGTAGCTTAAAAATATTTAGAAAGAGATTGTCACCTAATAACATGTATGGTAGTCAAACAAACTTCATCCTTACTAGAAGATGGGATAGAACCTTATGTAAGGACAGAAGGTATTACCACGAGAAGCCTTTACTGTCCAAGATAGGTTGGTGGATGTAAAGCGTAAGGGGAGAGTGAAAAAGGAGAAAACTTTTGGGCATTAAAGGATAACCAACTAGTTCAAGAAAAAACTACGAGGGGAAGGAGTATGTGACCTGGAGGGGGATGCGATTATTTTGTGGTCGGAATGTTAGGTTGGATTAAAAGAGTACAAACGAAATCTGAGGTATCCTAAAGGTGTAGGATCTCGACCACAATAATCCTGATGGTGGAATGAGGAGGTGCAGAGAGTTATTGGGGCTCAAGAAAGTGGTATAGATAGTTACCAAAATTAGAAGATGAAGAAGATTTTGAAGAGTACAAGTGCGACGTTAAGAAAGCTATGATAAAGCCTGAGGATAAGTCGTGGATGGCTTGTAGCAAAAACTAGTGACAACAGAAGGGGAGAAAGAAATGTTTAAATAGCACGTCAGAGAGAGAAGAGAAGTACGGACTTCTTTTTTTTTGTTAAACTAGAACTTTTATTTAACAAATCGGACAAATATGTACAAACTAGCTCATTGGACTCTAGAGCTAGATCTTACAAGTAATAACCACTGAAAACCTTAAGGCTGTTAAACTCTAGAGAAGTAAGGATTTAAACCAGGTAAAGTGTATGAAAGACGATTCCCTATAAGTATTGACATGCGATAATGAGATCAAGGGGAGATGTAGAGGTTATTTTGATCAACTGTTCAACTCATAATGGCACTCTAGATCTCCAAACATATGTGCATGATAGAAACTTCGGCTACACTCATATAAGTAGGCTAGCAGAGGTATATGATGCCATGAAAAGTGTGAGGATTAGAAAACATGCAGTTTAGATGGTATATCGTAGAGGTTTGGAAGTGTCTTGGAGAGATTGGAATAGGATGACTTACCAAAAAATTTAATGTTATACTGAGCAATGGTAGGGTACCCGATGAGTGGAGAAAGAGTGCCCTGATTCCAATTTAATAAAAACAAAGGAGACATCCAAAGATGTGCTAACTATTATGGAAAGCTTATGAGTTATAGAATGAAACTCTAAGAAAGAGTGTTAAAATGTAGACTAAGGGACACTACAAGGGCGACAGAGAAAGCGTTTATACTTGTGCTGGTAAATCTTCAACATAGGCTATATGTTTCGCCAAGGATTTTGATGGAAGTTTATTGTGAAAGGAAAAAAGATCTACCACATGGTGTTGTTTGACCTGGAGAAATCATATGATAGACTAATGAAAAATCCTTTGGTGGCGTTGGAAAAGAACTTCTCATATTAAATATATTAATGCATAAAGGGAATGTGTAAAAGAGTCATCAATAGCGTGAGATACTTATAGGAGATACAAAGGAGTTCTCCATAACTGTGGATTGACACCAGAGGTCGACATTGAGCTTGTAATCTTTTACCATTATATGAACGAGCAAACCAACATAATGCAGGATGCGGTCTCATGATGTATGCTATTTGTTGACGCTATTGTGCTATTGACGGAACCCGCAAAAGTGTAACCAAAAGCTTGAACTATGGAAAAATACTCTAGAAATAAGAGTTTTAGGATAAGAAGTAAGATTGGATATATGCACTGCAAGTTTAGTCAACATAAGAAGAGAGAAATCGAACTAAGACTAGATGGGATTGCGGTGCCTTAATGCAAACAATTTAGATGTCCAGGCTCATTGTTCTAAGACATAAAATCATAATTGGATGGTTTAAAGGATGCCTATCGAAGTGATAAGTAAGTTCTATAAAATGTGTATAACACCAACTGTGTCACACGAGAGTGAATGTTGGGCTGCCAATAAGTCCTAACTTATCCAAAAGACAAGTGTCGCAGATATGTGCAAGCTGAGATGGATGTGCAATGTTATAATATTAGACAAGATTAGAAATGACCATATTTGTTAGAAGGTTGAAGTAGCATACTTCGAGGATAATATGAAAGAAGGTCGTTTGAGATGGTTTGGTCATGTATGCTAATGCACTGGTCTGTAGATGTAAACCATGGAAAGTGAAGGTGCAACTAGGGTGGACTAAAATCACTTGGAAGAAAGTTGTCTCAAGGACCTACAGTCTCTTGGATCCTGCGACTTAGCAAAAGATGGGGCACAATGGAATAAAAAGATCTGTATAGACGCTAATTGTTAGTTCACTTTGTGTCTTAGTCATATTAGTACTTTTATTTTCTGTCCTATGTTTTTATTTTTATTTATCTTATTTTCAATAATATTGGATTAAGTTGACTTTAAAAGGTTGACTGTTACCATTCTAAAAAGAGAAGATGAGTTTAAAAGGATTAACATGGTCTGTGAGGTTACATATAGCGGGCCTGACTTGTTTGGGACTTGGGCATAGTAGTAGTAGCTACTGGATATTCGATCCAGATGTGCTTTTTCAGGTCTAACCTTCTGACAAGACTGGCATGCAGCATTTGGATGTTTTTGGAAGATGAATTGCCTGATTATCTTTTGTAACTTAATGTAATAGCAATGGTTACTCATCAAATTTTCTTGGTTAATGTTGGGTATTGTCCTCGTACGAATTCTGATGTATTAAAACTGTCGTTTTAATTAGTCCCGTTTTACCGTCTTATCATAATGGTGTTGATTTCCTTGCAGAAAAAAGGATAGCGTCATATCTCAGTGCCATAGGCCAGAGATTTTTGTCTGTATATAGATCGTTTGGAACCTATATAGCTTTTATTACCATTCTTATCACGGTGTATCTGGTGACGCCCAACTATGTATCTTTTGGGTACATCTTCCTTCTTCTGCTCTGGATCATTGGAAGACAACTAGTTGAGAGGACAAAGAGGCGTCTATGGTATCCACTGAAGGTCTATGCAATTTCAGTGTTTGTTCTTATCTATAGTTTGAGCATTTTCCCCACTTTTGAGGCCTGGGTGTCCAGAAACGTTGATATTCAGGTATACCTTGGCTATCACCATGGAGCATCACTATTGGAAAATGTCTGGCAGTCTCTTGCAATCGTAATTGTGATGCAAATGTATAGCTATGAAAGGCGACAAAGCAAATACTTCCATTCAGAAGATCCTGGTCCATCGCAGTTTGGGGTATTCGGTTTCATCAGACGGTTTCTCATTTGGCACAGTCAAAAGATTTTGTTCATAGCACTGTTTTATGCATCATTATCTCCAATAAGTGCATTTGGGCTTTTCTATCTTCTGGGTCTTGTCCTCTGTTCAACCCTGCCAAAAGCTTCCCGAATACCATCCAAGTTGTTCTTGATTTACACTGGACTTATAGTGGCCACGGAATATCTGTTTCAGATGTGGGGTAAACAGGCTGGGATGTTTCCTGGACAAAAGCATTATGCTTTATCTGTTATCTTGGGCCTTGAGGTGTATAAACCAAGTTTTTGGGGTCTTGAAGCAGGTTTGAGGGCTAAAGTGCTTGTTATCGCTGCATGTACACTTCAGTATAATGTTTTCCATTGGTTGGAAAAGATGCCAGCTTCTCATTTGAATGACAATAGATCTGGCGAACCTTGTCCATTATTCGTCTCAGAAGAAGATGTACTGCCTTTAGTTCCTGATGGGGAAAGCAAGCCAGCAGCAGACTCCAGTGAATTGTCTACGCAAGGAATGCGACCATCAAGCAAGTCATGGCCGTACTTAGGCCAGAATCTCTATCAATCATCTGATGATGTGCCCTCTAACAGAGGAGTCTCCGAGTATAGTAATAGAAGTAAATATTCTTTTGGTTCTATCTGGGGAAGCAGAAAAGAAAGTCATAAGTGGAATAAGAGGCTTGTTGTTTCACTGAGAAAAGAAAGACTTGAGATGCAGAAAACTACCTTGAAAATTTATTTGAAATTCTGGGTGGAGAATCTGTTCAACCTCTTTGGGCTTGAGATCAGTATGCTCGCCTTGCTTCTTGCCAGCTTTGCTTTACTTAACGCTGTCTCCTTGCTCTACATTGCTTTGCTGGCTTCTTGTGTTCTTCTAAAACGGCGAATCATTTGTAAAGTTTGGCCCATTTTTGTACTTTTGTTTACTTTGATTCTTTTGCTTGAATACTTTGCCATGTGGAAGAGCTTGATGCCTTTAAATCAGCACCCACCAAATCAGACGGTGCATTGTCATGATTGCTGGAGCAGCTCGGATGCATATTTTGATTATTGTAAAAAGTGTTGGCTCGGTATGACTCTTCAGTAATATTACGCATTGTAGTTTGTTACGCCACGTCTGATTTTTTTCATCTCCTTGCACTTTCCCTATTTTTTCAACGTCCTTTCTCTTTTTGTTATAATAAGGTAATACAAGTTTTATTAATGTTGGGAACAAAGTCTGTATACAAGTGGTACGCCAAAAATTAGAGAACCTACCAAAATAGTATGATTCTCTACAAACGCTACCCAATTATCTTCTATACAGATAGAAGCCTCATGCAACAACATACTCAGTGTAGTCTGGCAGGTAGGGTCTGGGGAGGGTAGAGTATACGCAGACCTTATCCCTACATCATGGAGATAAGCTGTTTCCGAAAGACCCTCGGCTCTATTAACACATATCAAAGCAACGTCATTCGTGCAACAACAACAGAAGACTAGGAAAATGAACATTCCTTTTTCTTTCCCATCTGCTTTCAAAATAGTGCTATGCTATCTGTTCCTTTTTTGTTTCCTGTTATGGTATCCATGTGTATATGCGGAAGCATTAACTTATTTGTTTCCTGAACCCATCCCTTTTTGGATTTGAATTTCAAATCTGGGAGAAAACCCAAGTCCCCCCCGCGGTACAAGTTAGCTCAAAAAAACACCTTCACCAAAACAAAATTTTGAGATGAACAAATAGTTGCTAAAAGAAAAATGGATTGATGCCTTCTATTTTTCTCTTAAATTTGGGAGCAGCTTCTTTTGCCAATTGTTTTAACTGTCTGATTCAAGATTTAACACCTGTAGTTGTATTGTGGATGTTTTGCTGGAACTTTTTTGTTATATACTCTCTGAGCTGTTTTTGGCTTTTCTTTCTGACAGGGTTTACTGTTGATGATCCTCGAACGCTGATCAGTTATTATGTGGTCTTCATGGTTGCATGTTTCAAGCTCCGTGCTGATCGCACCTCCAGTTTATCAGGGTCATTTACATATCGTCAGATGGTCTCACAGCGCAAGAATTCTTTCGTGTGGCGAGATCTTTCATTTGAAACCAAAAGCATGTGGACCTTTCTTGACTACTTGAGGCTTTACTGCTATTGTCATCTTCTAGACCTTGTCCTTGCTTTGATACTGATAACGGGTACCCTCGAGTATGATGTTCTACATCTCGGATATCTTGGCTTTGCTCTGATCTTCTTCCGGATGAGGCTTACGATTTTGAAAAAGAAAAATGAGATATTCAAGTATCTTCGCATGTACAATTTTACTGTCATAGTTCTTTCTCTGGCCTATCAGTCTCCATTTATTGGTGATTTTAATGCGGGAAAATGTGAAACTATAGATTACATTTATGAAGTGATTGGATTCTATAAATATGATTATGGCTTTCGCATTACCTCGAGATCAGCTTTGGTCGAGATCATAATTTTTGTGCTCGTCTCACTGCAATCATACATGTTCTCTTCCCCAGAATTTGAATATGTGTTCCGTTATCTTGAGGCAGAACAAATTGGTGCTGTTGTACGTGAGCAAGAGAAGAAAGCTGCCTGGAAGACTGCACAGTTACAGTACATTCGTGAATCTGAGGAGAAGAAGCGCCAGCGAAATTTGCAAGTGGAAAAGATGAAGTCGGAGATGCTCAACCTACAAATACAGCTTCACAGCACAGATACAAATTCTTCTGCCACTCGTGGTGACACTTCTCCTCCTAGTGAGGGTATAAGGAGGAGAAGGAATTTCTCAGTTCCAAATTTAGTAGAAAGAAAACCAGAGAAACCGGAGATTAATGTTAATGCAGACTCTGTTTTTTCTCATGATTTCCCTGAATCTCCAAATAGTAGCAGGGCAGAAAGCCCATTTGCAACAGAACTTATGAAACACCCAATTGAAACTCCTCTGTGTGAAATAAGTGAAGTTGAAGAAGATGCAGGTGATAGTGCTTTGAACCTGGAGAAAGAAAACAAAAGAAAAGTCCAATCTAAGGATAATCCATTAGTTTCTGCGGTACAGTTGATTGGTGATGGTGTTTCTCAAGTACAGTCCATTGGGAATCAGGCTGTAAACAACATTGTTAGCTTTCTGAACATTCCACCAGATGACTCTGATTCTAATGAGACCCCAACTGCTGGGGATGGAATATCTTGTGAGAGAGATAGTGAGAATACTCCGTACGCTCATCTGGACCGCTCGTCTTCTCTGCAATCAGATAGGAGTAGAACGTCTGAAGCAGCAAGTTTGCAAATTGGCAGAATCTTTTGTCACATGTGGTCCCAGATACGTTCAAATTATGACGTTGTGTGCTATTGTGGCTTTCTTCTTGTCTTCCTTTGGAATTTTAGTTTGCTTTCTATGGTGTATCTGGCAGCTCTCTTTCTGTATGCGCTTTGTGTGAACACTGGGCCAAGTTACATTTTTTGGGTCATCATGCTAATCTACACAGAAATATACATTTTGATCCAGTATCTTTATCAAATAATTATTCAGCACTGTGGTTTTAGCATTCAGTCCACTACTCTTCAAGAGTTGGGTTTTCCTACTAAAAGGATAACATCAGCTTTTGTCGTAAGTTCACTGCCACTATTTCTGGTGTACTTGTTTACCCTCATACAGAGCTCTATAACGGCAAAAGATGGTGAATGGTTTTCTCTAGGATACAGTACTTGGAAGAGTAGACTTTTGGACCCAAAGGAGGACCTAGTGGCATCTGAGTGGAGTGAGAAGGTGAAGAAGATCTTCCTTCCATTCAAGAATATGATGAAAATGGTGATCAGAGGTTGTAGTAGGTATTGGAAATCACTAACACAGGAGGCAGAATCGCCACCATACTTTGTCCAGTTGTCCATGGATGTTCACATGTGGCCAGAGGATGGAATCCAACCAGAGAGGATTGAATCTGGAATAAATGAATTGCTAACGCTTATGCACGATGATAGATGCAAAAACCAAAACCCCAGCCGCTGTTCTTGTTCTAGTAGGGTCCAAATTCAAAGCATCGAAAAGAGTAGTGAAAATCCAAACATTGCATTGGCTGTTTTTGAGGTGGTCTATGCCTGCCCATTGACAGAATGTACACATGAACAGTTCAAATCACTCACTCCAGCTGCTGACATTGCAAAAGAGATCCGTGGAGCACAAAGCATAGGTGCTGTTGAAAAAGTTGGATTTCCATACCGTATACTCTCCATCATAGGCGGGGGTAGAAGAGAAGTTGATCTTTATGCTTATATTTTTGGTGCTGATTTGAGTGTGTTCTTCTTGGTTGCTATTTTCTACCAATCTGTCAAAAAAAACAAAAGCGACTTCTTGGATGTTTCCCAACTTGAGGATCAGTTTCCCGAGGAGTATGTATTTATATTGATGGTAAGTGTGTGTTACATTTGTCTTTTTCATGCTTTGCAGAATTCTTTTTTATTAAAGATATTGTGCACTGTTGTGGGGATAACCAGACATGAACAGCCTTTTCCTTCAGGAAAAGTTGTTTCGACTCTACTGGTCAATTCTCCAGTACTGATCAACTAATGAAGAATGTAGATCAACAGTCCTCTATCTTTCTTGCAGTATTGGCATGTTTATGTTTTATTCATGTGTCCGCAGAATTGCAATTCTGAAGGAATATGTCAGTGATTCTTGTACTCCATTTCAATTAGCAGGATACTGTGTAGAAAGCTCCTATAACCCCGATGAAATAGTAATACCTGCAGCATGATAATATGTCGCCTCTGATTCTCTTCTATGATCTTCTGCAGGCAATATTCTTCTTGATTGTGGTTGACCGCATCATATACCTCTGTTCATTTGCCACAGGAAAAGTGATCTTTTACATTTCAAATCTCTTTCTTTTTACATATGTCGTCACAGAGTATGCTTGGAATATAGATGCACAGCAAAGTGCTGCTGGATTAGCCCTCCGTGCAATATATCTAACAAAAGCAATATCTCTGGCTTTGCAAGCCATACAAATCCGCTATGGTGTTCCTCACAAGAGCACCTTGTATCGCCAATTCCTCACCAGCAAAGTTTCTCAAATCAATTATCTAGGTTACCGGCTATATCGTGCTCTTCCTTTCCTGTATGAATTACGGTGTGTACTGGACTGGTCTTGCACTAGAACTTCATTGACAATGTATGACTGGCTAAAGGTGAGACATCTCCCTCCCCCCCCGAAACAACCCCTCACAAAAAGAAAGAAGATTTAAGAAAAGTTGAGAGAATTTCCAAGTCTGGTTTATAACAAGGCTTAATTGCATAACTATCTTTCTTGACTTGGTGTGAAAATGTCCAATAGAACCTAGGAGGAATTGTTTTTTAAAAGAAGTCTCTTTTCCCTGGTTTTGGTTCTCAAGTTAGTAGGGCGAGCATATTTGTCTTTTTTCAGAAGTGAGAAGGTGAGGATTTTTTTTCCGCGAGACTGATGTTTTGATAACTTTTTCTAGTTGGAAGACATAAATGCAAGCTTGTACCTTGTCAAATGTGATGCTGTTCTGAACAGAGCTACACACAAACAAGGGGAGAAGCAGACTAAGATGACCAAATTCTGTAATGGAATATGTTTGTTCTTTGTATTGATCTGTGTAATCTGGGCTCCCATGCTGGTAAGTGGTTTGTGAACTGATATTCAGATCTATGTGCTATACAATTTGCAAGTCAAGATTTTCATTCAGAAGTATACAGTAGTAGTTTTCAGTCAGATAAACGGATTACATATTCTGAAGCACATTATGATGTCTTTATCAAATCATTATACCACTGAATGGAATAAAGAAAATATGAGAATGAGCAATTCCACATCAGTGCTTGCATGCCCGGACAGTGTGTAAATATTATATCTACAATTCCCCTCAATATCATCGAACAACTAGTAGAATTTTCATCACATTTGTTTTGTTCTTTTCTTGGACATTGGAGAAGTTCATGCATATGTTTCACGTCAATCCTACGCAACAAAGAGTTTTTGTCACTGCATTGGGGAGTTCCTTTACTACTTTACTTTTGAATCTCTTTTATGTCTTGAAAATCAGGAGATTTACTAATATTGTATGGGATATTCTAAATGATTTTATCATAATAATTAGGAATCTTAATTATCAGGAAACTTCGCTTTTTGTATATTAACAACCAATTTTATAGGAGTTTTCTCTCTTCTTTTCTCTATTCTCTCTCTTTTTTCACATGATACCAAAGCCTCTAAATCTTGGTATAAGACTTATGTAGCTTCCCCCTACTGTGGTGCCACTGATGCTTGGATCAGGGTAGGCTGCCTATACCACACCCTTGAGGTGTGGTCCTTCCTCGGACCCTACATGAACGCGGGATGCTTTGTGCACGGGGCTGCCCTTTTATCATCTGCACCTCTTTTTGAGTGATTGTTCTGGCTATACTATGACTCTCCAGTGATTGTTTTGGCGGCATTAGAAGAGATGGCATTACATCTCTTTTGAAGGTCCATGTCAGGACTGCTGCTTCTGGCTGTTCCTCTGAAGACTTCTCCAGCAACTTTTTCTCTTAGCATTTTTCTGTTTACTCCTCTTTCTTCCTTTTCCATGTTTTATGTTTCACCTTCAGTGCCACTCAAGATACGCCGGTAATACCCTGTAGGCAAACTCTTCCTCTTTCTAGTAACTAAGAATAGTTCCTTCCATGTGCTTCTACTAAATTCTTTGTCCATTTACCAATGAATTTCAGGACATAATTCCAATATTTCTTTTTCACAGTTTTGAAAATACTGTTCAAGCAACTGTATTTCCTGAAGTTTTAGAATTTCCTCCTTTGCAAAATAATAAAATTCAAAATTGCAACAATTATTGGGATATCAAGCTTCTAAGCCACACTATAAAGTTTGAGAGAGGGTGGTGGTGATGTGGGTGAGGAGAGGTGTGTCTATTATTGAGATTCAATTTGGATTCATGCTGGGGTATTCGACCACATAAGCCATTCATCTCGTAAGGGGATTGGAGGAGCAGTATAGGGAGAGAAAGAGTGACTTACATATGATGTTCATTGACTTTGAAAAAGCATATAACAAAGACCTTAGGGGGTTCTATGGAAATGTTTGAAAGCTAGAGGTGTCAAAGACATGTACAATGAAGCCAAGACCAATATGAGGACATGGGAGGAGACTCAAAACACTTCCTAACCATGATGGGGTTGCCCAAGGAATCAACTCTTAGCCCATTTTTATTTGTCTTGGTGATGGATGAACCAACGCAACATATGAAGGGGAGGTGTCATGGAGTATGTTATTTGTAGATGACATAGTACCGATTGATGAGACATGCGATGGAGTTAACTATAGGTTGGAGATTTGGAGAAAAACCTTAGAGTCTAAAGGGTTTAGGTTGAGTAGGACTAAGATAGAGTACTTGGAGTGCAAGTTTAGTGACGTAACTCATGAGGCAGATGTGGAAGTGAGGATCGATACATAAGTCGTCTCCAGGACAGGAAGTTTCAAGTATCTTGGGTTAATAATCCAAGGAAATAGGGAGATTGACAGTGATGTTACACATCATATTAGAGCGGGCAGATGAAATGGAGGCTTGCATTCAGTGACTTGTGCAATAAGAATGTGTCAATAAGACTTAAAAATAAGTTTTATAAAGTGGTTGTTAGATCAGGTGTGTTGTGTGGGGCAGATCAACATCAGTCAAGAACTCGCATGTCTAGAGGATGAAAGTAACCGAAATAAGGATGTTCAGATGGTCATGTTGGCATTCTAGGAGAGATGGGATTGACGAAAATATCCGGGACATGGTGGGAGTGACCTATGTGGTAGATAAGGGAGGCGAGACTTAGATGGTTCGGGCATGTGAAGAGAAGATGCACATATGCCTCAGTGAGGAGGTATGAGAGGTTGACTATGGTGGGTACATGGAGAGGTAGACGTAGGACGAAGAACTATGCGGAAGAGGTGATTAGACATGGTATAGTGCACCTGTAGCTTATCGTGGACATGACCCTAGATAGAAATATATGAAGGTTTAGGGGATTAGGATAGAAAGTGAGTACGTAGTCACACATTGTCTAGTTTCCTTATTAATATTTTTTTATTACTCTCCTACTATCATATGTGAAGAGAAGATGCGCATATGCCTCAGTGAGGAGGTATGAGAGGTTGACTATGGTGGGTACGTGGAGAGGTAGACGTAGGACGAAGAACTATGAGGGAGAGGTGATTAGACATGACATGGTGCACCTGTAGCTTATCATGGACATGACCCTAGATAGAAATATATGAAGGTTTAGGGGATTAGGAAAGAAAATGAGTACATAGTCGCACATTGTCTAGTTTCCTTATTAATATTTTTTTTATTACTCTCCTACTATCTTATTCTTTGATTGTATTGTCTCCTTCACTTCGCTTTATCATATTATTGTTGTTGATATTGTTCTCTTCTCCATTTTTTTTCAGTATGGCTTCTTCATTACTATATTTGCTATACCTACTTAATTTTTGATCTATTTTGCCTGAGCTGAAGGTCTATCTAAGCAACCTCTCTACCTTCGCAAAGTAGGGGTAAGACTGCGTATACACCACCCATCCTAGACCCCACTTGTTAGATTACACTGGGTATATTATTGTTGTATTGTCTTAGTATTTGATGTTATTATACCTGTTGTTTCTTTGATTCGGTTGTCGTATTATTTATTGTTGCTACGACTCTTTTCTCCATTATTTTCAGCATGATTTCTTCACTACTGTATTTCCTTTTTATTCCTGATTTGATATGCTTTACTTGAGTTGAAGGTCTATTGGAACGACCTCAACCTCCTCAAGGTAGGGGTTAGGCTGGAGTTAGACGTTTAGATTTAAATTTTTTTTTGGGTAATTGGTCATCATAGTGACTCAACTTTGTCAAGTTAGCTTCCGTGGTCACTTTAGCTGGAAATATAATTTCTGGTATAATTAATGATGTGGTAACTGTAAACTTTTAAAAAACAATAGTTTAAAAATATTAAAATCAATGAAGTGTGGGTGAGAACCATCAAGTTTCTAGTTCACATCCCAACGGATACAAAATTATTAGGTGATTTCTTTCCAGCTATCCTAGCTTTAGTGGATAGAGTTACTTGGTGCCTATTGTTATTGGAAGGTGGCATGTATTTTGTGGAATTAGTCGATGTACACGCAAGCTGACCTGAACACTATGGTTATAAAAAAATCAATAGTTAAATTTATTTAGGACCCAATCCATCATAAATCTGGTCCGTTTAATGAGTTGAATATATAAAAGATAAAGTGTACGTAGACCTTACCTCTACCTCGGGGAGGTAGAAAGGCTATTTCCAAAGACCCTCGACTCAATTGCAACAAATCAAAGTATGCAAAAAGGGAATATGATAGTGAAACATATCAATCAATATGGAAGGTTGTACATAGCCTACAAAGAAAAGAAATAGTAACAACAATGAGAAAATGTGATAACTGAAAAGAAAATACATGTATAAGACTACTACTACAACCGAATCAATGCTCCTAAGCTCCCACCAAGCCTAAAAAACGAGTCAAAGCACGACTACCTACTAAGCTTCTACCCTAATCCACACCCTCCATATCCTCCTATCTGAGGTCATGTCCTTGGTGAGTTGAAGTTGTGCTTTGTCCTGTCTAATCACCTCTTCCCAGTGCTTTTTCAACCTACCTCTACCTCTTCTCATACCCGCTATATCCAATCCCTCACACCTCCTTACTAGGTCATCTGCACATCTCCTCTTTACATGTCCAAACCATCTCAGTCTCGCTTCTTTCATCTTGTCCACCACAGAGGTTGCTCCCACTTTGTCTCGGATATCCTTATTCTTAATCCTATCTCTCATGGTATACCCACACTTCTATCTCAACATCCTCATTTTTGCAACTTGCATCTTCTGAATATGGGAGTTCTTGACTGGCTAACACTCCACCCATACAACAAATTTGATCTGACCATTACTCTATAGAATTTACCTTTTAGTTTCAGTGGTGTCTTGTTATCACACAGGACTCTGAAAGCGAGCCTCCACTTCATCCAACCCGCGTCAATACAATATGTGACATCATCATCGATCTTTCCATTTCCTTGGATCAAAGATCCAAGGTACTTGAAACACACTCTATTGGGGATGACCTATGTATCAAGTCTCACATCCATGCCTACCTCATAAGATGTATCACTGAACTTGCACTCCAAATATTATGTTTTCGTCATGCTCAATCTGAACCCTTTAGACTCCGAGGTTTATCTTCAAATTTCCAGCCTAGCGTTGACTCCACTACAAGTCTCATCAACCAATACTACATCATCCACAAATAACATACACCATCTGATGAGTCAATATAACAAGGCAAATAAAAATGGGCTAAGAATTGATCCTTGATGCAATCCCATCTTGACTGAGAAGTGTTCTGAGTCAACTCCCGTATTTTTACTTAGGATGTCCTTCATCACACTAATGCAAGCCACCAGTACACCTCTAGTCTCTAGGCATCTCCATAGAACCTCTTGGAACTTTGTCATAGGTCTTTTCTAGATCAATGAACATCATATGTAGATCTTTCTTCCTCTCCCTATACTTCTCCACAAGTCTCCTCACAAGATGAATGACTTCTGTAGTAGAACGCCCTGACATGAAAATCGAACTTGTTCTCAGTACTGAACACACCCCTCCTCACCTTATCTCCACCACCCTCTCCCAGACTTTTATAGTGTGTCTTAGCAGTATACCCCTATAATTATTGGAGTTTTGGACAGACCTGTCAGTGTTGTTGCAAAATAATAAAACTCTTGTTGTCTTGATGTGTCATGTTGAATATTAAGAGAATCATAAAATTAATGTGTGTTATGCTCTTAATGATTATGTTATTATGAAGTAAAAAAGAATCGTTAAGAATATTATGTGGAGTGCTGTTAGTTGTTGTGTCATAGTTGATATTGCATAGAAATCTCAGTAATTAGGGAACTTCCTTTATTGTACTCCCCGCATATCCTCTCCCCCTTTCCACGTTGCTAAAAGACTCACTCTGTTGTCTAGATATATAAGTTTGATTATCTTTTTCTGGAAGTCTAACTTGAGATGTATTAACTTGAGATGTATGACATTCCCATGCTCATCCATTAGTAGAGGATCCATCTTGTGTGTTGGCTTGGATCACACAGTTCTGTTCTGATGTGCCAATTTGTGAGTTACATGACTAAGTATCTTGTGATAAAGTAATGTTTTGTGTTACTGTATATACCTGCATTAATGTAGATGTAAAAGAAAGGAAGACAAATGGGAAAGAAAGTTATTCAAAAGCTGATACTTATTTATTAGCAGTGTGGCCATATAGACGTGAGATCTGAAAATTATAGTCAGTCATCCCCAGCTTATTCAAATTTTCCTTTCTATAACTTCTAATCGTTTCTTGGTAGTACGTGTTGTGGTCTTGTAAATTCAGAATATTGAAACTGTTCTTTGGTGCAGATGTACAGCAGCGGTAATCCAACTAACATTGCAAATCCTGTAAATGATGTGAGGGTTCAGCTTGATATCAAAGAAATAGGTGGAGGAAGGTTAACCCTTTACCAGACTACTCTTTGTGAAATGATTCCATTTAAGCATCTCCACGATGATTTTAATCTTGATCCCAATGGTTATCTTTATACATACAATATAAATGATATCCAACTTATCTGCTGTCAACCTGATGCAAATACTCTGTGGCTGGTTCCGGATGTTGTTCAGAGAAGATTCATTCTGTCTCTGAGAGATATGGATGTTAAATTTTCTTGGGTTTTTACAAGGGACAGGCCTAAAGACAAGGAGGTTGTGAAATATGAAAGAACTCTTGATTCTGCAGATTGTCCAAAGCCATCGGAAGTTAAAAAAGTTTTGAATGGTTCCACCAATAGTTTCCGAGCATATAATCTATATCCTAGATATTTTCGCTTGACTGGTTCTGGGGAAGTTAGGACTATCGAAGAGGAGGTAAGATGGCCTTACTAAACTGAATGCGTATATTACTCCCTCCGTTCCTCAATACTTGTCACATTGTTGGTTTGCACACCCCTGAAGAAACTTTGTATTTTTACCATCATACGCGTATTTAATTTTTTTAATCATTTCTCTTTGATTACTCTTTAATTAATAAAGGGAAGCCCGGTACACTACCGCTATGCGCGGTGTCCGGGGAAGGGCCCCACCACAAGGGTGTATCGTACGCAGCCTTACCTTGTATTTCTGCTAGAGACTGTTTCCAAGGCTTGAACCCGTGACCTCCTGGTCACATGGCAGCAACTTTACCTGTTACTCCAAGGCTCCCCTTCTACTCTTTAATTAATGAAAAGTGTAATATCTCTTCAATAAATGAAAAGTGTGCTACTGGTAAAATGGTAAAATATGCTCAATTATGTCTTGATTTTCTAAAATGACAAGTACTGTGGAATAACTATTTTTAGTAACGATAAAACAAGCATTTAGGAAGGGAGCGAGTATTTGAAATTTCATGTTAAGAGAAGGTAGCTAAATTTTAGCAAATTTTTTAAGATATTAACTTTGATGATATTGTAGTATGCAAAGTAGTTGGCTAAAGCTACTATCAGATTTATTTTTGCATTTCATCTTCTAGTTTGTAGCCAACTAAAGATATTTGTACCAATAACTGATTTTTACAGGCAAATGGTGTTAGCGCGGATATCATTTTAAATCGGGGAGTTTCTGACTGGTGGTCCTTCCATGATATCAACTCACTGGATGTAAAAGGCTGTGGAGGGTTGAGAGGGCCTATGGCCATAATTGTATCAGAGGAAACACCACGTAAGTAATGGATTATTTTCACATGGAATAAGAAATTAAGTGAAGTATGTTGATCACTAACAATTTGTATTTGTTTTAGAGGGCTTGCTAGGTGACACTCTCAGCAAATTCAGTATATGGGGTCTCTACATCACATTTGTTTTAGCAGTTGGCCGCTTCATCAGACTACAGTGCTCCGACTTGCGAATGAGAATCCCATATGAAAATCTTCCTTCATGTGACAGGTAATATTAAGTCATGGTCTGATTATTAAAATTGCTGTAAATAAAATCGAGTACACTTCTACTTAAAGCAAAAATGTGTTGACTTCTGTTCCACGCAGATTGATTGCCATTTGTGAAGATATATATGCTGCAAGAGCAGAGGGTGAGCTCGTAGTGGAGGAAGTCCTATACTGGACACTAGTGAAGATATACAGGTCTCCACACATGTTGCTCGAGTATACCAAACCTGATTAGTCTTATGAAAGTTCATTCTCAACCTGATAATTGTCCTGACGCATATGTAGAAGAGATACTAACCAACACCCCCACAGAATACATCTCTTATCCTTGCAATGAAACATGCCAAAACTTCCCAATGATCTTTTTTAGCTTGAAGTTGGGAAGGATAATATGTATTGACGACTCATGCTGAAACCTCTAAAGTAGATTATAGCAACATTTGTAAATATAGGGCAGAGTGCAAAATATAGCAACAGTTGTGTATAACATACTTGGAACTTTTCTGGCAATGAAAAGGTTCTCATCCATCTAATATGTGTTCATTTCCTTTATGAGTGATGTTTACTGAATATTGTGGTAGGATTTTTGCCCTAATTTTCTTACTATATTTAAGTTTTATTTTTTCTTAGAAAGAAAATAAAAGTTAGCATAATTACTTTTACTTTTCCTGAAAGAAAAAAATATAATTCTTTTACTTTTTCTGAAAGAAAAAAATATAATTCTTTTTCATATTTGGCTAACTTCTTTTTTGGAGGAAAGGTTTTGGACATTTATAAATAGAAGATCCCCTTCTCATACCATAACACAAGAGACTCCACAATGTAGTCATTAAAGAGTCTTTGTCTAGGGGGAGATTTCTCCTAATAGGTTTAATATTTTTCAATATTAGGTTTTATAATATGTAGGTCGATTGGCCAAAACATATAATAATTTAATGTTTTTAAGTATTGTGTTCTTTGTCGTCTGATTTATCATCTCATGGTTTGCAAACTTTAAGCTTTCGCATGACGCCCTCTCGATTTCGAACCCAACAAGTGGTATCAAAGCTTACGGTTCAATGGTCCAATGGTGTGGTGAGACGAGATTAAACAGGTTCAAAGAGGTTTCAAAATCAAGCTGTAATAATTTGGATGATAATGAAGATTTTTGTCGAACTACATGTGGAGAACAAGTTTCAACCATATTTTTAACACTCCTGCTGCTGCATCTTTAAAAATAAAAATAAAATATTACTTTTAAATCAATTTTTAACTATGATATTTTAAACCTTATTTTTAACCATGGCAAGCAACAGTTATGAAGATTATATTAAGAACGAAGTTCATGCACGTGATATGAAGAGAAGACGGATCAAGTGAAGAAAATCAAGCCAAAAAAGGAAGATTTGTTAGGGTTTTTGCCCTAATTTTCTTACTATATTTAAGTTTTATTTTTTCTTAGAAGAAAAATAAAAGTTATCATAATTACTTTTACTTTTCCTGAAAGAAAAAAATATAATTCTTTTTCATATTTGGCTAACCTCTTTTTTGGAGGAAAGGTTTTGGACATCTATAAATAGAAATCTATAAATAGAAGATCTCCTTCTCATACCATAACACAAGAGAATTCACAATGTAGTCATTAAAGAGTCTTTGTCTAGTGTCTAGGGGGAGATTTCTCCTAATAGGTTTAATATTTTTCAATATTAGGTTTTATAATATGTAGGTCGATTGGCCAAAACATATAATAATTTAATGTTTTTAAGTATTGTGTTCTTTGTCGTCTGATTTATCATCTCATGATTTACAAACTTTAAGCTTCCGCATGACGCCCTCTCGATTTCGAACCCAACATATTGGCCAGTCAGTATACACTTTGCCGTAAGTTGTCTTGGCCATTCACCAAATGTTGCTGCAGTCTATTGACTACTTGTTTTCCTGTATCCTTAAAACCCTTTTAAAGTTGGGATTTAGCACCACAGCATGCAGCAGTCCCTAGTTTTCAGGTTGAATGTAGATAACATTCCTCTTGCCAATTTTGGGTGAAATTAAATTAAGGCACTACAACAATAATATACCAAGTGTAATCTCATAAGTGGGGTTTGAAAAGGGTACTGTGTACACAAACTTTACCCCTTCAAGGTAGAGAAGCTGTTTCCAAAAACCCTCGGCTCAAGTAAAAATAATGTAAAGCAGTTTGAAAGAAGAAGCAACATGATTGAAGAAGATGAGACAAAATGGTGAAAGAAAACATGAAACACGTACTAAAAATGGATCAGTCACTACCACAAAATAATACAATGATTGTAGTGCTAGAAATAGTAAATAGTAACAGAAATGGAATAACACAAAATTTCTAAAATAATACTTTTGATTACTATTTACTAGTATGAAAGACTAAGCAAGACAACTCTTAACTAACTAATCGTCTTAACCCTCTAGCTTAATCAGAGTGCTCCATAATCTTCTAAGGTCATGTTTTCGGTATGCTGGAGTTGTGTCATCATGTCTTGTCTAATCACCTTTCATCGGTATTTTTTCGGTCTACCTCTATCTCTCTTGTAACCATCCATCTCCAACCTTTCACACCTTCATGTTCGTGCATCCATGCATCTCCTCTTCACACGCCTGAACTATTTAAGACTCGCTTTCCCCATCTTATACTCCATTGAGGCCACTCCTAGCATGTCCTGGATATCTCATATCAAGACTTATCTCTCCTAGTGTGTCCATACATTCACCTCAACATCCTCATCTATGCAATTTTCGACTTCTGAACATGTTCTTGATGGACCAACATTTTGCTCAATACACCATAATCGGTCTATCCACCGCTCTGTTTGCCTTTAGGTTTCTGATGTGAGCCTCCATTTCATCTACTCTGCGACAATACATGTGTGCATCCTTGACGATTTCACCATCACTCTAGACAATAAACCCAAGGTACTAATTAAAGCTTCCTCTCTTATGAATCAAGCCTCACCTAAACAACATTCTCATAAGTTACGTCACTGAACTTACACTTAATGTATTCTGCCTTGGTCCTGCTCAACCTGAACCTATTAGACTCCAATATTTGTTGCCAAACCTCAAGCTTAGCGCTAACTGTACTGCGAGTCAGGTTGATAAGAACTATGTCATCAACAAAGTGATGAAAGTAATAAGTTGATGAAGTCTAGATTTTCTTTGCGGAAGGTGCTCGATAATCGATATCTCACAATATCTTAGTTGAAGTTAAAGTAAATTATTGAAAATTGAAGTTGTGCTTGAATATGAATAATACTAGAAAACAAAGTATACGAAACTTGAATATTTGTGGGAGGATACCAATATTTCAATTGATATACACCTTCATTCCAGTGTTTCACTACCTTGTACTTTATTAAGTTTGCAGTTAGTTCTGATCTGAGCAAATATACAAGAAAGTGTAGGGAGAAATATATATATGTGTATGCACTTGACAAGAATCATGTAGTAGTACAGAAATTGTACCTTTTGGAGATCATAGTCTTTCACCATTTTCGAGGGAGGTGAAACCTTGAAACAGTCAACTCCAATGGAAGGAAAATGAAAGAAAAAGTTATGGGACAACCAATATATCTTATATTTATTCAAGAAGAAAATACTATACATAACGAGAGTTTGAGTTTCGTAGCAAATACACTTAATACAAGTAACTCCTTATTCAACTTTAAAATATAAGTGTCTCTCATAAAATACAGTGATATACAGATAACTTTTGGCGGGAAATTGAGTGATTTCTAATAATGATACAAGTGAATTTCATAAAATACAAGTGTCATACGAAAAAAAAATATAATGCATAAATATAATGTATTTTACTTGCATGCAAATACAATGTATTTTGCTTGTGTGTATGGTATATTCAGATATATTTTATAATAAATTGTTGCTACATTTTATAAATACACAAACTATTGTCATGTTTCATAATTAGAGGAGAAAAGGTGAAAATTATCCTAAGTGAAAATTATCCTAAATAAGCTTATTAGATTGTTTATTGCAAGTTATAATAATGCTATTCAATAATTACTAGACTAAAGAAATAATTGCAAGTTATAGCAATTTTTAAAAAAACTACATTTTTTAAATAGTAAAAAATAATAATTCATATTTGATATTCAAATTATATCCTTATTTATAGCCTTTAATAGTTATTGCTCTTCATTAAATCTTTTGATAATTATGGCAAGTGTTATTGTTGGTATCAATAATTATCTCTTTTTCTAAATTTTATTAATTAAGTTTTAAAATTTATTTTCAAATTAAGGAATCAAATATGGTAAAGATATTTTTTTTATATATTTATACATGATATTTGACTTTTTCTAACTTTATTAATTAACTTAGAGCCCGTTTGGATACGATTAAAATCTAGTCAAACCAGCTTTTAATCTCTTTTTTTTTTTTTAGCTTTTTACATGTTTGGTAAAATTAAAAAGTGCTTAAAAAGGGCTAAAAATAGATTAAAAAGAGCAAAAAGTGAGAAGCTGGGTACCCTCAACTTTTTGCTTTTTATATTAAAATTATTTTAGGTTTGACCAAAATATTTTACCTTTTTATCCCTTATATTTTCCTTCAATTCTAATAATATCTCGAACTTGTAGCCCTTAAATCTATATTTTTCCTTTCTTTTTCTTTTGGCACTTCGCTTCATCTCTTCCCTTCAATTTTTTTAATCTTTCTCCTTTGTTTTCACTGAATCCATAATTATATTAGAGTTTTTCTCAAAACTTTTATTTTAAAATTAAAAATTATAAATAATTTACCCTATTTCTGGTGTTAACAACTTTAAGGAAATTTAAGTCATTTTAACAACAAAAAAGTGCTTAACATCACTTGTTTACCAAACACATCAACAATTTTTTTTTCAGTTTCACATCCAAGCACTTTTCTGCTTAATTTATAAGCACTTATTTTAAGCGTTTAATCACTTAAGTTAAAAAGCTATTTTTTTAATCCTATCCAAACGGGCTCTTAGTAGTTCAATGTTTAAAAGATTTCCAATTTAACTTTACCAATGATTTTTTTTCCATCCATTAATTTATCTTTTTTTTTTTTTTCATAAATTATTTTTGTCTCTTTTTTTTCTATTCTTTTCATATTCATGCATATGAAGTTGGGTTTCCCAACATTCAATCCTTCATTCAGATTTAAAGTTTCTTCAATTTAGTGCTTTTTTTTCTTGAGTCATGTCTGTCTGAAAAATGAAAATTTGATTCTACTCCAAATAGGATATTTTATCACTGAATGGATATTCTATATCCAAACATCTTTTTATGTTGTTAATTATTATCTATGTTTTGTTTCTTGTATATTCATTTTGCCACATTAATAAATTTGCAGATTAATTTTTTGATTCAAGTTTCATTAACACATAATATATGGTTTATCATGCAATTTGCTACGATAAATCAAAACATACTTTGTGTCGAATTTGCATACATATTTTACTGTTTACTATATTCAATTATACTCATAATAATGTACCTACTCATATATATCATTAGCCATCACTGTTTATACATTATTCAGATCATTTTTCATCTTAGAGTAGTTAGTCTATCATAAACTACAAGTCTACCATTGCAATCAAAGAGCAAACAACACTATAAAATTTATAAATAAAGTATTGAAAATGATAAAAAAAAAAAAAAAAAAGCAACATCAACATGTACATTAATGCTAGTAAAATACTTTGATTACAAAGACAACAACTCCATAAATGATAAACAATTTCCATCAATATTTGCGGACATAATTAATGAACAAGAATAGTGATTGGTATCAAAATCTCTGATTTTCTTCAATAAAACAGTTATTTTTAAAACAAATAATTGCTCCATCATTAGGCTCTATTGTCTCAATCGACATATCCTTAGTTATTACATACAATAAATATTTTACAAAGAAATCAATCACTGTTTTTTTTTTTATCTAGATAGAAGAAATCAACCACTGTCTTTTTTTATCTAGATAGGACCTTCACACTTATATCATTGTGTATGACCATTGGCGGACATCTATCACTGATTATGTACTTTATTTCAAAGTGATTTGAAGTTGTATCTATCCTCAACTGAACTGCAATTGCTTCAACTAACACTTTATAGTTTGTAGTTACATTATATATAATCCTCTCTACACCAAAGTCTTTTGGTCTCCCTGTTGAAACAACAAATATAATATAATATAATTAGTCATTATGTCATGCATCCCAAAATCATACACTATTACTTAAAAAGTTACTGCTTCATGTGACTTTCATCATCATATTATAGAAACTAAACATAAAAAAAATATTATTATTTTCTCTCTAAATATACATATTCAAAAAATAAATATTGAATTCTTAAACAATGATTGAATGCAAAATATCAAATTGTTAAACAAGATAACATACCTGAAGCATCACCAATTTATATTTGTATGTCTCGTTTTAATTTTTTTTGCAGATTACAGAACTTAATTTTTCAATAAAAATACTCGACTATGGATGGAGTAAAACGTAGCATTAAACAACAAAAACTTATGAAAGATTTTAATTGAAACAATAGATTATTGAAGCAAGCAAAAAAAAAAAATTGTTAAACAAATATTGAATCCCGTCTACACCAAAGTCTCTTGATCTCCCTGTTGCAACACCAAATATTGTATAAGTTTTTGATTATGTCATGCACCCCACAAACATACACATTACCATCAAAAGTAACCGTTTCAAGAGACTTTCTTCATTATGTTATAAAAATTTCAACATTTTAACATTACATAATTGAAGAAAATATATATAAAAAATACTTTTTATTATTTTATCCTAAATGGTTTTAAAAATTATTGAATTCTTTAAATACGATTGAATGCAAAATATCAAATTGCTAAACAATTTAATATACCTGAAACATCTCATCTCCCTCCATGATGTATCATGATTGAATGCAAATTATCACAATTCATAATTGTATGTCTCGCTTTTTAATTTTTTGCTGATTAGTGAATGTTTTTTTTTCAAAAAAAGAATACTCAAACATTGCATTAAACAACAACAACTTAAGAAAGATTTTTACTAAATCAATATATTCTTATGAAAAGAAAAAAAATGTGTATGAAGATGAAAAAGAAATTGACGTGTTAAAAAAAAGAAAAAAAATGATTAAAGAGAAAGGGAGGGGGGGGGGGGGTTAATATTTATTAGTAACTGTTAACTACATTTAAGGAAAGAGTATTGTTTTTAAGATATATTAAATCTATATTTTTCATATTTATGATGATTTTGATTTGCTTTTTTAAAAAATACGTGAATACTTTTTTATTTTTTTTAATAAAAATTGTGATAACTTACCAACTAAAAAGTTTTGCCATAACTTGCAATTAACAGTCTAATATGGTATATTTAGGTAAAATTAATATTTTTAAAAATTATTTAGGGATAAAATAATAAAAATATTTTTTAAATATTTTCTTAAATATGTGATATTAAAATGTTGAAATTTCTATAATATAATGAAGAAAGTCTCTTAAAACTGATACTTTTGATCGCAATATGTATGTTTGTGGGTTGCATGACATAATCGAAAACTTATACAATATTTAATGTGTCAACTGGGAGACCAAGAGACTTTGGTGTAGACAGAATTCAATATTTGTTTAACAAATTTTTTTTCTTTTGCCTTCTTCAATAATCTATTGTTTCAAACAAAATCTCTCATAAGTTTTGTTGTTTAATGCGATGTTTTACTCCATCCATATTCGGATATTTTTATTGAAAAATTAAGTTCTGTAATCTGCAAAAAGTTTAAAACGAGACATACAACAAATATGATTGTGATGCTTCAGGTATATTATCTTGTTTAACAATTTGATATTTTGCATTCAATTATTTTTTAAGAATTCAATATTTATTTTTTGATTATGTAAAAACCATTTAGAGAGAAAATAGTAATAGTTTTTTTTTTTATATATTTAGTTTCTATAATATGATGATGAAAGTTACATCAAGTAGTAACTTTTTAAGTAATAGTATATGATTTTGGGATGCATGATATAATGACTAATTATATTATATTTGTTGTGGTAACAGGGAGACCAAAAGACTTTGGTACAGACAGAATTATGTATGATGCAACTACAAATTATAAAAGGCTAGTTGAAGCAATTGCAATTCAGTTAAGGATAGATACAACTTCGAATCACTTTGAAATAAAGTACATAATCAGTGATAGATGTCCGCCAATGATCACACACAATGATACAAGTGTGAAAGTCTATCTAGATAAAAAAAAAGGCAGTGGTTGATTTCTTTGTAAAATGTCTGTTGTACATAATAACTAAGGATATATCGATTAAGCCAATAGAGCCTGATGATGGAACAATTATTTGTTTTGAAAATCAGTGATTTAATGAAGGAAATCAGAGATTTTAATACCAATCACTACTCTTTTTCACTAATTATGTCCGCCAATGTTGATGGAAATTGCTTATCATTTATGTTGTTGTTTTTGTAATCAAAGTGTTTTACTAGCATTAATGTACATGTTGATGTTGCTTTTTAATTTTCTTTATCATTTTCAATATTTCATTTATAAATTTCATAGTGTTGTTTGCTCTTTCATTGAAATGGTAAACTTGAAGTTTACGAGAGATTAACTACTCTAAAGATGAAAAATGATCTAAATAATGTATAAACAGTGATGACTAATGATATATATGAGTAGGGATATTATTATGAGTATAATTGAATATAGTAAGCAGTAAAATATGTATATAAATTTGACACAAAGTATGTTCTCATTTATTGTATGCAATTTGCGTGATAAACCATATATTATGTGTTAATGAAACTTGAATCAAAAAATTAATCTGCAAATTTATTAATGTGGAAAAATGAATATATACGAGTAACAAAACATAGACAATAATTAACAACTTAAAAAGATGTTTTGGATATAAAATATCCTCAACAACAACAACAATAATGTACCCAGTATATTCCCACCAAGTTTTTTTTTATATATTGAGCTCTATTATTGAAAGATATTGCAAGTCCAGTTTCAGTTGAGTTCAGTTTGATCGAAGTCCATGTGTATTTTTATTTTGCTGATTTTGTGTCTGTCAATGGTGAAATATTGTGATTGGTAATTTTGGGTGGGGGTGGACTGGGAGTTGGATGGGAGGTGGGGGGATGGATCGACCGATAAGATAATCACTACTACTACTCCGGCCACCACCATCACCGAACAACCACCTGAACCCGCCATCCTTTTTTCCGTCAATGCCGCGTTTCATTTTACGATTATCTTATCGATCGACTCGGTATTCTGCTTACATTATTTTAAGAGTTTGTTCTTAATTGGAGGATTTTACTCGCCATAATTTAAGAAAGAATTATCTGGAAAAAGTGCAATTTGACACTTTTTGTCCATTGTAAAATTGGCCATTCAATCGTGAAAGTAAAAAGGATTGACGTGAGGTGGCGGATGGGAGGTGAGGAGAGAAATAAAGGGGCCAAAGGGGGAGGGGGAGGGGGAGGGGGGGTTATGAAGAAGATGGAAAATGGGGGATGGGGGTATTTTTTATTTAAAATATTTTATATATATTTAAAAATATGTATATATATATAAAATATTTATATATATATATATATATATATAGATAGATAGATATTTAAAAATATTTTATTTAAGTGGCTCCGACGTGGCAGTGATGTGGCATTGATGTGTCAGCGCGTGTGATGCACTCTCCGGTGTAAGAATGGTATAACATCTTTAGGGTTGCATTTAATTCACTTGAAAGTTGTTAAGGGGGGTAAATGATTGCCCGATTAGTTTAGGGTCTAAAGTAAGTTTTGGCGACAAGTACAGGTTTTTTTTTTTTGATGTATTTTCTCTACAAAAATAAATCATGTCATAATAAAAGAAATATTTACCATGAAATCCCATGGAAAGCCATATAAGTTGACTGTCCTTGGCGTTAACGGAGTCAAAAAATATTTGACAGTCATTTTGAAGCTTCCATAACTCCAAGGATTGCTGTTAAATGCCTCAAGATCTTCGGAGAGATTTATCAAACCAAGTGGTATGTTATTGTTAACGTCTCTCGTCCAAACAACATTATTTACAAACCTAACCAAGCACAATGATTGTTTGTGCTTCTTTGAAAGTCTTTTACCTTTCAACGCTTCTATCAAATTTATGTTTTTAAAGCTTGGACCAACAAGGGACACCAGGTCATCATGATCACTCGACTTGCCTTTGTCTATTTTGGGTGTGCGGGGTATTTTTTTGGGTTAGAATAGGTATAACTCGAGAAGGAGAAGGACGATAACATTTTAATCACGTAACTATGGAAAACTCCTTCCAACCAAAATAAACAGGCATACCACAGTAATTTATCCACACCTCATCCATCTCATCTTTGTTTTTGTAACTCTTTGAGAGTATACCCTGGACGCCACACAGTGCTTACGGTCACAAGTGACCACAAGCTAACCCATGATACTGGTATATGTTGTGATCACTTGGTAAAACTGATAACAAAAGATCATAAGGTTTTAAATTATAGCTCTGATAATGTCTGTAAAACAATACTGATAAAATGGTTGATAATAACAACTGAAAACTAACTGACTGTCTGTACTAGTCTGAAAGCCTCTAAACTATCTGACTGTGGAGTTGATAGGACAAGCCCCCAACTAACTCCGACTGACTAAATAGCTGAACTACTGACATAACTGAATATAAGATAACTCGTCCTCGAAGGATAAAGACTCACCACAGCTGTTGCTGCTGTTGCACTGGAAAGTCTAAGTACGATCGGGAATCCAAGCATCCGAACCTATGATATAAGATATCATAGTGCAATAAACGAGTATTCTATCTGTACTTTGAATCTACTGGTATGCTAAATGAGGTTAGGCTGATATGCATGGGTTCATGTGCATGAGTAATAACTGACTGAATGTATAGCATGAGGTACTGAGTAATAATGCATGTAAATTGTAAAGACTAAGAATGCATGAGCAAGCATAAAACAAGTTCTGAAATAGTCTGTAAACTAAAATACTGAAATAGTTCGTAAACTAAAATACTAAAATCTGGTAACTGAATAATTGATAAACTATATGCTATGGTCATGCAAGACTGAACTAAATTCTGAACTGAGTACTAAAATTGAAACTGTGGGAGGTATTATATAACCAACATGCCCCAATCTAAGCTGATCGGAGTCCAACCTGTGACCCCAGTTGGAAGGGTGTTGGTACCGTGCCACGATTACTAACAATGGTTGTGGAGTCAGTCTTAATCTGGAGGGTGACTCCTGAGATCAGTCCTAAACTGGAGGGTGATCCCTGAGAGTTTTGATTCTAAACTGGTGGGTGATATCTCATAACCTACAATGACTACATAGTTTTGAAACTTAGGGATTTCTCCTAAGGACCCAGTCCTAACTGGTGGGTGAGCTCCCATCCCTAGGTTCGCTCGGTGCTGAATCCTACTCTCAACAGAATGACATTGATTACTAGACTTAACTAACTTAACCGGACAAATAACTGGTCGTGAAGGGTAACCGGGTGGTAATACTCATGATTTATTTGAAACTATTCTGAATCTATTGAAACTAAGTAAATAGCTAAATTTTGGGTATTCCTCACCCCTAGGACACAATAAAAATAACAATAGGATCACATGAAAGCCTTGAAACCATGGAAGAAAATCACTGTTCACAATTATTCACTTAAGCATCTCTTCAAACACATGGGGACTAAGACTTTAACATGGGGATGCTTTTTAAACATGAAAAAATAGCACAATCATATGGCCAAATCATAAACTAAGGGTTTTATTCTGAATTCGTATGAACATGATATGGAAGTCACAATAGTTAAAACATACTATAATGCATTCCACGTGAAATCAATTTAAAACATAACTTAAAAATCGAATTACCAAGATATATCTAAACATACTTCAACTTTCAACGTGTAAGGACTATTTCTATCAAAAAGCTCTTGGAAACATAACAAGGAGTCATTATTCAAACCTCAATCAATTAGGCATTTCATCAAAAACTTGAAATTCATAGACTTGAGCATGAGAATAGTCAAAACATGAGATGCTAACATAATTGAAATACTACAAATCATGGATTTAAGGATTTAATATGCGAATAACACTATTCAAACGTGTAAGGGTTAATTTCAATAACAATTACTTGTAAATATCATGTAAAATTGAAATTCATGGGAGTTCATGGATAAAGTTCATAATAATATGTAAAGATCATTCTTTTAAACTTGAAATTTGGGTTCTTGGACTCCATGGGTGGAAAGGGCCCACGGATGAACATTTAACATACCTTGCTTGAAGAATTCGTGAAGTTCTTGGTGGGTTTCTTGGGGCCATTCTGGCTCTTTTATCCTCTCTCTCCTTCTCCTTAAGCTTCTGCTCCTCAATAAATTGAGCATGGACCATAAGCTTAGATTTTTCCATCTCCTTAATTAACATCGCAGTCCTACACTACTTGACCACATTATCAGATACCCTAGACAAAAACTTGCTCATCTTAGATTTGTTATCAGCCACCACATGAGGAGCATACCTGGCTAACTAAGTAAACTTGAGGAAATACTCTTTCGTACTCATATTTCCCTTCTTCAAGTTAATAAACTCTAACACCTTAGCTTCCTCAGCTCCAATGGGAAGAATCTATCTAAGAAAGTTGTAGCAAAATCCTCCAATTCTATAAGTTCTGCATCTGCACCCCTATCTCATTTCCACTGCTTAAAACAAGTGTGACTACATCCTGCAACTGGTAAGCATCTAGTTCAACACTCTCACTAGAAGTCACACGCATAATGTCAGTCACCTTTTGAATCATGTCAAGGAATTCCTGCGGATCCTCATCAGATTTGAATCCCAAAAATAGAGGAGGATTCATTCGGGTGAAGTCCCGAATCTTAGCTACGACAATATTAGCCACTGGGTTGGCTGTGACTGCAGTTGGTCGAACATTTTGAGTTGCTACAGAGTGAGCCAGAATAGTGAATGCATCTCTGAACTCTGCATGAGAAACATGCTTATTAGGGGATCTTTCCGAACAGGCGGAGGTACTGGCTGGTTTTCGGTTCTTCTTCCGTTAGTCTTTCTGGAAGGCATATTCTGTAAATGGAAGGAAGAATTGCATTCGACAGAGATTTCAACTTGAGCTCATGCTTATTCATACGATATGAACACTAAAAGAAGGGAAACTTTTCCTAAAAAGTCTTGTAGCCTCTTTTCCATAAGTATGGCGCGCTTCACACCTATGCACAAAACTCTACTCAATGCGGATATCAGACTCCCTAGGACACTTTAAGACCTTAGGCTCTTATACCAAGTTTTTAACACCCCGAGAGTACATCTTGGATGCCACACGGTGCTTACGGTCATAAGTGACCACAAGCTAACCCATGATACTGGAACCTGCATCGCATGCTCTGGAGTGCCGAAATGAAGCGTACGCCGCATGCTATATCGCATGCTCCCTCAGGGGTGAAATGGAGCGTGCATGGCATACTAATCGCGTGACCTCACTGCCTCTCTCATGAAAATGGCTATAACTTTTTGCTCGAGTATCAGATTAAGGCAAAATTGGTATCGTTGGAAAGTTGTCTAAATTATCTATAATTTGGCGGGTCTTGAACTGCATAATTCTACATCTATAAAAAGTTATGCATATTCAAAGTAGACCCTTGTAGAATCGATTACCAAACTTTGGACGAATCAAAGGATCTTAGCTCAACTTTGTTCTAAGTGATTCTTATGAATAAAGTTTTTTGCCTAGAAATCACTTCACACATTAGGATAAAGATCATGACATGTATATTCAAAAAAATTCATAGGATTAGAGTCAACACATATAAGAACGACGCTTCAAAGTTTAGCCTATGAAATACGGGGTATTACATTATCTCCCTCTTGGAATCATTTGTCCTCAAATGAGACTGGTTAGACTGAGAGTACTAAAGAAAGTGAGATTACATTTTGAACACTTGGAACATGACTGCATAACTGAGTCTGAGCATAATACATGAACTGAACTGATTTCATGAATAGATGCAATGACATGAGAATGGTTATAAGGCTGAGATAAGATGAGAGATTTAACTTATCAGTAACCATTACCTCAAGCTGGATCTAGTTTCATGAAGAAAATATTAGAGATTTGGGACATAAAAACTTGGGGCATTAAGACATCTCCCCCTGGGGATAGTTCGTCCCCCCGAATGATATTGACTTGGCTAAAATACTAAAAAAACTGAGATGATGCACAGGACACTTACGAACTGAATCATAATTGAATATCTAGGATCTGAAATTGAGACCAGAGAAATAAAGTATCCACAATATGAATTCATCAAAGAAACCAAATCTAAAGATATACATAACAAAAATCTAAATTTTCGTTAATTATTGTGAGTGTTGCATGAGTACTGGAACTGAACATACTGTAAAACATGAGTATATGATTCATGAGCTGTATGGACTGAGTTTGGAGTTTCTAAATTCATGGAACATGGTTCTTACTACTGAGCAAACTGGAACTCCTTATACTAGGGACTGGAAGCGTACATGATCTTTATGATGTGCATGAAAACGAACTATGATTATGGAGCTGACATGTAAGGCATGAGTAGATATCGTGATGAGTGAAAAACCTTGCAATAAGATAAGAATGGGTTGGGCATCATCCTCTCTTACTTCTTCTCTACCTATCCTAGCATCACAAATAGGATCTAAGATCTTGACTTGGTTACTTTCTCTATCATCTCCCCCTTAGCTTAAAGGCATCATTCTAAGTCTGTGAACCACTTAATCAATAACTCTACACTGAATTATCACCACTTTACTTTAGAGTCTGGGGTAGAATAATCCACATAAACACTACTTATCCTAAAAGAAAATACCCAATAATGTAAGGCCCACTACTAGTACTTACTTCTAATACACAATTCTTAGTTTTCTATAGCCTTAACAATCATCATACAACAACTTAAACACTGACCAAATCAGAACCTTATTGAGTATCACCATACCATGATTTCACACCAACTAGAGTTTCAACTCTCCTTTTTATTAGCTCAATCTTCAAATATTCAAGCTTAGATTCTATCAATTAACATGGATATTCTCAACCCCTTGATGAACCACACTAACTTCCCTTTAGCCTACTAATATCCCATCTCTATACTTACTCATCTCCCTAAACCATGAGAATTACCATTATGCTTGGACATCCAACCTCAACATACTATAGCCCATAATTTAGCTGGCAATAACATCAACTTCTACATTACTAGCCCCATTCAAACTTAGCACTCAAGGATGCTACATAAGCACACCGATACCATAATACTTGGCTCAAATTCTTATATACACTATTTCAAGACTACTGACTCACCTTTCATACAACTAGCCCCATGAATGCAAAATCTACTGAATTCAGAGCATACTATCCCTCTATTTAGTGACTAGTTCATCAGGAAATTGAAACCTAATGACTCTATTTCTGAAATCAACTGAAGTAATTTTCCGGGATACTAAAATCGAGCAGTTTCTGTATACTCATTTGTCTAGTATAGATTTACCCTTTGAGGTAGACACTGAGAAGGGCTTCACTAATATTTTAGGTCTGACACTATAATTGAAAGCTATATAAGGGAGAGGGGGGTTACAAGAGAAAGCAAAGCTCTGTGGTCTAGTAAAGCATATACAAGAATATGAAAGTCTTGGAACATACCCGTAGCCATATCAAAACTTTCCTGATCATGTTGGGACTGAAGTGCATATATCCTGTTCTGACGTTGGCCATTGGTTGTGCTAGAAGCGACACCCTGTTGAGTTGGGTGACCGAATGAGACTGGAGAACGGTTGGACTGACCCTGTTGGCGTAAATCCTTTCCCCTCTGAGCCATTACTCTACACTTCCACATCCTGTGGCCTGTCTTACCATATCCAAAACATACATCACTGCCAGTTTTTCATAAACCTAGGTGATTTTTACCACATTCTTCACAAAATGGTTGGGTACGACACTGCTAACACTACCCTGGCACCCCATACGGATTATCATTCCTGAACTTTGGTACTGGTGCACTAGCTAAAGACGGAGATGGGGCTGAAAACTTCTAATTGAACTAAGAACAGTTACTATCCTCTGATCTTGGCTGAGCAAAACTAAAGCTGCCCATTCTGGCTCTCATATTCTCTTTCTCCTTCTTCTTAAGCTTCTACTCCTCAATCTATTGAGCATGGACCATAAGACTAGATATGTCCATCTCCTTGATTAACATCATAGTCCTACACTCCTTTACCATACTATCAGATACCCTAGACACAAACTTGCTCATCCTTGATCTGTTATCAGCCACCACATGAGGAGCATACCTGGCTAACTGAGTAAACTTAAAGGAATACTCTTTCTTTTATATTAACCTGCTTCAAGTTGATAAACTCTAACACCTTATCTTTCTTTGTATCCAATGGGAAGAATCTATCTAAGAAGGTTGTAGCAAACTCCTCCCATTCTGTAGGCTCCGCATCTGCGCCCCTATCCCCTGTCCAGTGCTTAAACCAAATGTGAGATACATCCTACAACTGGTAAGTAGCTATTTTTGTAATCTCACTAAAAGTAACACCCATAATGTCAGTCACCTTATGAATTATGTCAAGGAATTCCTACTGATCCTCATCAGAATTGAATCCCCCAAATGAAGGAGGATTTATTCGGGTAAAGTCTCATATCCTAGATGCGGCAGTATTAGCCACTGGGTTGGTTGGGAATGCAACTGGTCGGACATTCTCAATTGATACATAGTAAGCTAGAGTAGTGAATGCAGCTCTGAACTCTGCATGAGAAATATGCTCATTTAGGGGATCTTCCCGAACGGGTGAAGGTACTTGCTGGTTTTTGGTTCTTCTTCCATTAGTTTTTCTGGGAGTCATATTCTGTAAATGGAAGGAGGAATTGAATTAGATAGAGAGTTCAAATTAAGATCATTATCATTCACGCGATATGAACACTTAAAGAAGGGAAACTTTTCCTAAAAACGTCTTGTAGCCTCTTGTCGATAAGTGAGGCGAACTTCACACCCATGCACAAGACTCTAATCAATACGGATTTCAGACTCCCTAGGACACTTTAAAACCTTAGGCTCTGATACCAAGTTTGAAACGCCCCGAGAGTACACCCTGGATGCTACACGGTGCTTACGGTCATAAGTAACCACAAGATAACCCATGATACTGGTACCTATGTCGCATGCTATGGAGCACCGAAATAGAGCATAAGACATATTCAATATCACATGCTCCCTCCGGGGTGAAATGGAGTGTGCACACATGCTAATTGTGTGAAATCTCAGCCTCTCTTACAAAAATAGTTGTAACTTTTCGCTCGGGTATCGAATTAAGACGAAATTGGTATCGTTGGAAAGCTGACTCAATTATCTATAATTTGGGGGATCTTGGGATTCAAAATTCTATGTCTATAAAAAGTTATACACATTCAAAGTAGACCCTTGTAGAATCAAATACCAAACTTTGGATAAATCAAACGATCTTAGCTCAACTTTGTTCTACGTGATTCTTATGAACATTTTCACCTAGAAATCACTTCACACACTAGGATAAAGATCATGAAATGTATATTCAAAATAAATTTATGGTATTAGAGTCAACACACTTAAGAATGATGCCTTAAAATTTAGCCCATAAAATACTGGGTATTACTTTATCTCTCTCTTAGAATAATTTATCCTCGAATGAGACTAGTTATACTGAGAGTTATAAAGCAACTGAGATTATATTATGAACACTTGGAACATGACTACATAACTAAGTCTGAGCAAAATACATGAACTGAACTGATTTTATGAATAGATGCAATGACATGAGAATGGTTATAAGGCTGAGATAGGACGAGAGAGTTCACTTATGAGTAACCATTACCTCAAGATAGATCTGGTTTCATGAAAAAAATATGAGATATTTAGAACATGAAACTCGGGGCATTACGACATCTTTCCCTGTGGATAGTTCGTCTCCCCGAATGATATTGACTTGGCTAAAATACCAAGGAAACACTGAGATGATGCACAGGACACTTACGAACTAAATCATGACTGAATATCTGGGATCTTGTACTGAGGCCTGAGGAATAGAGTATCCATAATATGAATTCATCAAATAAACTAAATATGAGGATATACATAAAAAAAATCTAAATTTTCATTGATCATTGAGAGTGTAGCATGAGTACTAGAACTGAACATACTGTAAAACATGAGTACATGATTCAGGAGCGGCATGACCTGAGTTTGGAGTTTCTATGTAATGCCCCAAGATCCCATCCCAAGAAGTCATACGGTGCTTATGACCCCGAAGGACCACAAGCTAACCCTTTACTGATATCTGTACCTGTACACTGCACAATATCTGAAATAAATATGGAAACTGGCCATAAGGTTCAACAAATCTATACATACTCAAAACTGAAAACTAAAATACTAATACATCCGTCTGAAAAGCCTATAAACTGTCTGAACTGTGGAGTTGATAAGACAGGTCCCCAACTAACTTCGTCAACTGAAAATAAACAAAGTCTGAAGCAATAATAATAAATTGAGATTCATCTTCGAAAGAAGAGGACTTATTGCTACTGCTGCTGACTGGGGCTGAACTGCTGAGGATACTCTGGATCTTGTGCCTCTGAACCTATTATGCCAAATAAAACACCATAGCGCAAATGCGTCAGTACAAGAATACACTGAGTATGTATACGAGGTAGGGCTAAATGCAAGGGCTCATGCATGCTCAATATCTAAACTGAATAAATTATGAAAATACCATACGAGAACACATATGTGAATGAACAAGATATAAACACAATCATCGCATCTCTAGTTACTGAAACTCGGATACCACTTTACTGCAGACTGGGCTCACTACTGACACTGAGATACTGAATCACTGACTCATCTGATACTGATAACTGAGAATCTGGATGTACTTACATCAAGGACTGAATCCTGATCTTTACTGCTTTCAACTGACAGAATTAGAGATCAACTTTTCTAATATATGACTTCGAAAGCTTTATCAATGATAAGAAATATGATTATATCTGAATCTGACAACAAGAATACTCAATAGAGATCTAATACTGAAATCAAGCATGTATGGTGGCATAACTCTTAATATGATATCAAATAACTGTATGTGAGACCAAGCCTATCTGATGGGATGGTCCATGAATTAATGGAACTATTTGAGTTCCTTATAAAGATAGATGACTGTATCTGACAGTCCTGATTTCTAAAGATTGATACTGAAACTGTGGGAAGTAGTCACTTAACCGACATGCCCTGACCTACCACAGGTGGGGTCCAACTTGTAACCCCAGCTAGAAGGGTGTCATGCCACGGGTAAAGACCTCTCTTTGGTCAATCCTCTCTGATGGATGACCTTACCAGGCAGTTGACCTAAGGAAATATAATAGTCAAATTCTCTCTCTCTGGAGGCAACAACCTTTTCTGACGGTGACTCTTATATCCTATACTGGCTATGCAGTTCTGGAGTTTAGGGATTACTACTAACGAATTCGGCCTCTCTCTCGCTGATGGGAGGATCTTCCATCCCTTTCCTCACTTGGTGCTAGTTTCTACTCCTAACTGAAAGACTCAGAACTAAATACTCAACTGAACACAACTGAGCTGAATCTGATACTGATCATGTTTCTCAAAAGATCAGACTGAGTTATGCTGAGATCACTTAGTTCCGTATCTAATGGAAATGGAATTGAATCATGGTATCTGACCGAAGATACAGAGCTTGAATAGATTATTCAAATCGCTTCTGAGATCTGATCTAAACACTTGAATACTATTAGATCTGAGCTGATTGCAGGACTGAGGCTATATTACTAGCGATATGGAGATTACAGAGATAACTGATATTACTACGATTACTTAGATCATGGAGCTTTCTTAAGTTCTGCAACTGTCTAAGGATACAGAGTTCTATAGTTCACTGAGTTCTGAGAATCATGGCTCGACTGGATTTATCGAGAAACTAACACGACTCTAGACAAAAACTCTATTGTCAGGTATAAATACCCCTAGGACTTGATAACATAAAAGTAAAACATAATCATTCTTAACTAGTCATCACCACAATCATTCTTTTATCATCACGGTCATTCATTCATTTATTATCACAATCATCCATTCATCATCACAATTACTACAGAGTCACTTCAAGCATTTAGGAAACATGGACCTCTATTCATCATCACAATCACTAAAGAGTCCCTTCAAACCTTTAAGAATCATCAACATCGGTTCACCATCA
Organism: Capsicum pubescens; assembly: GCA_030864215.1. NCBI lineage: Eukaryota > Viridiplantae > Streptophyta > Magnoliopsida > Solanales > Solanaceae > Capsicum > Capsicum pubescens. The sequence continues at coordinate 66,393,514 of CM061546.1, read as the reverse complement.
TATACTAGCCTAGGGAAGACATGCTATTAGATTATACCCCAGTCAACAAGGTCTTACATCAAGTAGTTCATACTTATATCAGTTTTGACTCGTATTTGGGTATCATATATTTTCAGAAAACTTCACACTATCATGTCATAACTTACTTGCTAATCACTTGACTTGTATTAAAAGCTTAGCATATATCAAAAAGAACTTACTTGGGGAATTTACCACTATCTTGTCTCAACTTACTCACTAAGGTCTTTCAACAACCACTAGACATGTCCGGTTTTACACCTACTTAGGGATTTCATACTATCATGGAACATTTCACTCACTAAGGCATTTTATCAAACACTAGGCATGCATGGTCTAGCCCACAATCTAAGGTTTCATCTTCAACATACTACAATGCCCTTTTATGCTTCACCTATGTTTTTCATCAAACCTATGGGGAACATGCTTCGCTTATTCAATTACACTTAAAGAGGTGAAATAGAGTTCATGCTTAACTTTATATACACAATTACACTTGACTCTTATATGGTTAGTGTAATAGCCGGCTTGTGTAAATAAGTTAAAATATTCATTTTAATCGTCTTCCATTTCTACTTGAATCTATTTGTTCCAATCAACTGCTTTCTTAGACATACACCGCATTGCCAAATCTCTCATGACTATTAGTAACATGCTAAAGTAGCAACACCAACCGAAACTTCAAGAATTAGTTAAAGGTCTAAGGGTACTTCAATGAAAAGTTAGAATAACTTTGAGGGTCTCACACAATAAAGAAGCAGGGATTCATTCGTTCGTTAACCCTTTGGTCACTAAGAATATGTGGTATGAAACACGTGCTATGATGTTCTTACCTTATATTGGTGCGTGTGTCTTATTCTTTTATCCATTCAACATTGTACAGATCTAGGTCTAGACATCTCTAAATGTCTAACCTTGGTTTTTTCTTTAATAATCCTCAAATCCATAATTTTAGAGAAACATCTTCTTTACAAAAAACAAGTTATTATCTTATGGTGAAACTTTTCTCTTCACGTTCCTAGACGTAAGAGGCCATTGCTTGTGTGAGAGAGACAATCTCGCGACTTGTTTGACACACTATATTAATAAAATATATTTTCACATGCATATGAGATTGAACATAAATTCAAGATTCTTGTGTTGATAATAATTATAATCAAGTCATCTACAATACATAAACATAATCATATCCTACATAATCCTAGAGCCATAACATGTTTCTCAAACAAGTCTCTAGATATCGCCTTAATAAAGGGATCAACTATCATTTCTCGTGTAGGAATGTATTGTAAATTTATTTCCACTTGCTACTATGTCTCTTATAAAGTTATACTTAATATCAATGTCCTTGGTCTTGATTTGATAGTTAGGATCCTTCGTATATGCGATAGCTGCTTGACTGTCACAATATAAAATCATAGGTACCTTAGAATTCTTTGTGATGTTCAAATGCTCAAAGAGTCTCTTCAACCAAACAACTTCTTGTACTGCAGATGCATAAGCCACAAATTCAGATTTCAAAGTCAACAGGGCTATGCAAGGCTTTTTCTTACTTTTCCATGAAATTGCACCACCATTTAGCAAGAAGGCATAAACGGAAGTTAATTTTCTATCATACCGGTCACCTGCCCAATCAGCATCTATAAAACCTCTTATAAATAAATTAGATCCACTATAGCATAGCAAATAATCAGTAGTTCCCTTCAGGTACCGAAAAATTCTCTTTACTTCTTTCCAAAAATCTCTTCCAGGATTGGATTGATACCTGCTAACCAAACCTACAACATAACAAATGTTTGGATGAGTACACATCATAGCGTACATCAAGCTCCCAACTGCACTGGAATATGGTACTCAAGATATTTGTTTTTTCTTTTTCAGTCTTTGGACACATTTTAAGGCTTAAATTTTCACCTCTTGATATAGGAGTATCCATGGATTTTCAACTATTCATTCGAAAATATTCCAAAATTTTCATTATGTATGTTTCTTGAGATAGACTCAAAATTTTCTTGGAACGGTCTCTTTAGATTTTGACACCCAATATATGGTCTGCTTCACCCATATCTTTCATGTAAAATGACTTTGAAATCCATGACTTAATATTCTTTACATACTCCAAATTATCTCCAGCTAATAAATATCATCCACGTAAAGTAAAAGAATCACAAACATTTCATTAGATTTTTTTACATAGATGCAATGGTCTTCATTGATCATGGTGAAATCAAATGAAATCACTTCTTTATGAAATCTCAGATACCACTGCCTTGAAGACTTCTTAAGGCCATATACAAATCTGTTTAATTTACAAACCTTCTTTTCTTGTCCTTTAACAACAAAACCTACAAGCTGTTCCATGTAGATTTCCTAATTTAGTTCTCCATTGAGAAAAGCGGTCTTCACGTCCATTTAGTGTAATTCTAAATCTAAACGTTCAACTATAGCTAAAAGTAATTGAATTGAGGTAAATTTCACAACTGGTGAAAAAGTTTCCTCATAATCTATTCCAGCTTCTTGAGTAAAATCTTTTGTCACCAATCGTGCTTTTTGCCTTTCTACTAACCCATCTGATTTTTGTTTAACTTTGAGAATCCACTTGTTCACAATATCTTTATGCCCATAAGGAAGGTCAACTAGATCCCAGACTTTATTAGTTTTCATGGATTCTAATTCTTCTTTCATCGCTTGTATCCATTCATCTTTTTTAGGACTTGATAGAGCCTCATTCACAGAATTAGGTTCATCCAATTCTGTGGGAGATACCAGAAAGACATAATCCTCAATATCATAAGATCATTTAGGCACACCTTTTCTAATACTCTTATGTAATTGAAGTTTAGATTCCTCAATAGGATTTTGGGATTCACAACTCTCACTTGGATCAAGAATCATTTCTTGTTCTATTGAATTATCAAGCGTGTCCGATGACATTATTTGATCATCTGAATTTGAAATTTCGTAAAGAGACTCATTTTTCTTTATTTTGCCCCTTCTTGAAAAATCATTTTCCAGGAATGTGACATCTCGTGATTCAATTTCAGTAGTACTTCCACTTTCAGTTCACCAATGAAAACATATCCTTTGGAGTGTTCTGATATGTTATAAAGATACATTTTTTTCCTTTTGGACTTAGTTTTTCAAACTTACCAAAACGATCTTTAATATATGCAGCACAACCCCAAGATCGTAGATCATTAAAGTTTGATTTATTTCTAGTCCATAGTTCATAAGGAGTAGAAGATAATGATTTAGAAGGCACTTTGTTCAATATATAGGCCGCAGTTAATAATGCATCTCCCCAGAAAGAGATTGGTAAATTTGTCTGTGCCATCATGGACCTTGTCATATCCAACAATGTTCTATTCCTTCTTTCGGCTACACCATTTTGTTGAGGTGTATAAGGAGTAGTTAATTGTCTGATAATGCCTTTTTCAATACAGTTTTTCAAACTATTTTGACAAATATTTATGATCTCTATCGGTTCTTAATGTCTTTATATTTTTGTCTAATCGATTCTCAACCTCATTCATATATCTTTTGAAGTATTTAAGTGCTTCTGATTTATGAGATATCAAATAGACATAACCAAAGTACGTGAAATCATCAATAAATGTAATGAAATATGAAGCATCAGTCCTTCCCTCTTATTTATTGGACCACAGATATCAGAATGGATTAATTACAGTGGGAATTTGGCTCTTTTAGCCTTCCCAAATGATTTATGTGTAATCTTTCTGGCAAGACATTTTTCACAAATTGGCATTTCAATTTTGGAGAAAGAACCTAGATGTCCTTCCTTTGCTAATCTATTCATTCGGTCTTGCTCTATGTGACCCAATCTAGCATGTCATGTAAGTATATCAACATCATTATTACTTGAATAACATGACATTATACAACGGTCAACATAATAGTCATAAATTGTAGGATTACAATCTAAAACAATAAAGCAATCATAACGATGTCCAAAACCATAAACAACATTATCTAGAGTAATTCTTACATAATTACGACTAAAAAACAAATGAAAACCAACATCTAAAAGAACAGACATAGATACGAAGTTTCATCAAATTTCTGGAGCATATAGGACACCATACAACATTAAAGACTGGGCTCCACACAAATCTACTTTGCAAGTTCCAATCCCTTTAACTTCAATTCTTGAATTATTTCCTATATAGATCCACCTTGACCCATGTGAAACTCGACGGAACTCCACAAACGCTTCTTGATCTCGACTCAAATGGTCGGTGCTTCCTGAGTCAACAATCCATTTAGGATAAGATTCAATTAATAAAGTTGTGCTAGAAACACATGTAGCACTTAGAGTTGCATTTAGAAATGCTACCTTTTTATGCTCAGGACATTCACGAGCAAAATGCCTCAGATTTTGGCAATTGTAGCACTTCATTTTTCTCTTATCTTTCTTCTTGAAAAACCTTTTTCCCTTCTTGGAATTTGGCTCATTTTTTTTCTCAGAGGGTCCTTCTTCGGTCTCTTTACGCTTCTCATTATTTTTCCACTTCTTCATATGCTTGAATCCTGAAGAGTTCTTACCACTTGATTCTGCCATAAAGGCATTAGAAGCAGTTTTAGCAGCTCCAAGCCACTTATCTTCAAGTTCAACATAATGTGCAACATCAGAAAAAGTTTTGATGTTGTCATTATGGATTAAATTGATCTTTAAGTGTTCCCAAATATTGGGAAGAGATCGGATCACTGCCTGAACTTTCTACTCATCTGAGAGAACATGATCAACACTTTTGAGCTGAGCTATCATATAAGACATCACCCTAAGGTGTTGTTTGATGTTCTGATCATGACGTTTCTTGTAAGTATCAAACTTGATAGTCAGTTGCCTAAGGTGGGTGATTGAAGTACCCCCATATGTTCCTCGAAAGTGTGCCCAGATGGCATTGGTAGTAGAAAATTCCTCACTCATGTATGAGGTTATCAACTACAGAACTTACAATAATTCCGCGTGCAATGGAATCATCCTTTTTCCAAGCCTTATAATCTTCAAGGTCTCTTCTATGTTGTGTATTATTGCCTTCTTCTGGTAGACTTAAGACAATGTTAATAACTTCAAGAGCATTTTTTTCTTCCTGTACATACCACATCTTATGACTCCAAATATAATAGTTGTCTCCATTTAGTTTTTTTTTTCTTTGTTCAAGTCAGCAATTATGTTTTTCGATGCCATGTCTGTTATTAAGAGACAATTACGTATTTTATCAATTATGCATGAAAGTTACACATTCAAGCAAATTATTTCACATAAAGGTTTCATGTTTAGCGTATAATCGAAAGGACACTTAAGAATTCGATCATCTTCTACGAACTAAACATTTGACCAAAATTAGAAGTTAATTCCTTAATGTGTATAGGATGATAGCTTTCAATTAAGTCGTTTTAAACTCAAATAAATAAATAAAATTCATGTAAAAGGAGATAAACAACTTAATATATATATATATATATATATATATAAATATATAATATAATATAATATAATATAATATAATATAATATAATATAATATAATATAATATAATATAATATAATATAATATAATATAATATAATATAATATAATATAATATAATATAATATAATATAATATAATATAATATAATATAATATAATATAATATAATATAATATAATATAATATAATATAATATAATATAATATAATATAATATAAATTTAATAAATAACTTCATGTTACAAGTCAATCTAAAGACAAAAGTCATTCCACAAATGTTCTAGATGACTTATGTACACCCAAAGAGGCTCGCTAGGCCAAATCTCATGGTAAACATTAATTAATCTCTCAGTCCATGGTTCACGGTGAGAATTTGCTAAAATTTCTAATGCTTCCCAATCTGATATTTCTACATAATTTTCTAGTTCTACACGATTCAATTAAAACATTTGAATAAAACTAGCAACTATAATATTAGGTGACATCTTAAAAGACTTGAATTCTTTCAATTTCTTCTCTCTTTTCCTTCGCATAGCCCTTTCATTTCGTAACAAATTTTGTGTTGCTCTAGGAAAATCATTTCGTATGATCTCACGATCTTGAAAATATGTCCTTCAATGACATGCTCTTCCACTTTGTTTCTTTGCTCGACATCCTGAACTCCCGCTTGAAGTTATTCGAGTTTGTCCCTGTTTAGCCATTTCTGAAATAGGAACCAAGAAACAATAAAAATGATTATTTCATTCAATGCGATGACTTATGTCGCAATTTATTGTAGAAGTCACAATCTATTTATGAAAAATTAAGAACTATTTTAGAAAAGAATTATATTAAGCCTCATTTATACCCTCATTAAAAAATTAAAGCCATAATAATTTACACTACAAGATTCTCCATTTTTCTTTTATTAAAGAAATTATTGTGCAACAATTAAACACCCTTTTACATATATGTACTACAATTTGTACTTGTATTGCATGTCAGTACCATACAACAACCAAAAAATTAAAGAAAAGGATCCATTTCAACAAAAATACACATACTGCACAATGCATATAATTATTTCCCTTTTCCCAAAAACGAAGGCTAAAGAGTACATTACTTAAAATCAACAAAAACCTTTTACTATGCTTATTAAAAGAAAAAAAAAGAGAAAAGGAAAGCATTGTTCTTCTTCTGGTGATGATGAAGAACGCAACACGCTTTTTTTATATGTTACAGGTGTTATAACAACATTTGCATCCACAACAACAATCACAACAACAAATAATGTGAAAGGTCGAATTTAAAAAAAATTGACGCATCTTAGTGAATTAGCGGTACATCGATCGAAGTTGCAGTGCGCCCAACCGGATTTGTGGTGGAACCTGACCGGAGTAGCAGGGGTGCCCGACTGGATTTCAGTGACACATCTTACCAGATTTTACGATTTATATCTGGTCAGCAATTTTCCTTACAGGTACATACAAATTCGATTTTGTATTTCAACACTTAAAATTGATATATTTTGTACAAAATTAAGGCAATAATCCTATCTCTGATGCCATTACTATCAAATTTGGAGCAAAACAAAAATAAGTGTGTACCTTAAATTCACAGCGGAAATTAATTTTGCTTCCGAAAGGATCTGCCCAAGTCCACTTCGTTTCTCTTGGAAACAAAATTGTTAATTCACAAACTAAATGTTATTCTTCTTTGGTGTTGTTAATTTTAGTTTTCTGGCTTTCTTTGCTTCAATTTCTCTACTACGTTCTTGGCAGAAGAATGTCCAAATATATAGGGATATTTGGTTGGTAATAGTTATGTAATTGTTCCCCCTTTTTATTTAAAATTTGTACTTTTCCCTTTTATTTGAAATCTATTTTTTAGATAATCAAAACCAAAGAACCGGGTTAGGTCGATCCACATGGGCGATCCATGACCCATAATCCAATATTTTGCATTTATGATCTTGACTGCCATCTAATAAGCTCTAATGGAATGGCTTCCCATGTCAACCTCTTCTTTATGTAATACGTGTGTACCAATACCACCCACAATTTGTCTCTTTTATCACAGATATTCCATAAGAATTTTTAGAAAGCATCTTTATTTCATTTGTGTACATTTAGCATATTTAATTCCACCAGCCACTCAAGGATAGCATAGTTATTTCCATGCAACAAGAGTTATTTTCAATATGTTGGTAGTGTTAGTCCATAAATATTTCCTACAGATATCCTCAACATGTTTCACCACTTGTTATGGCATCAAGAAAATCTGGGAAAAGTAGGTTTGTATAGCAACATATTTTTAATGAGGTAAATTCTACCAGAGGATAAACAATTTTGATGTCCAAGCAATGAATTTTCCCAATATCTTCTCAAGCAGTGGTTGGCATTATTAAGATGATAGCTTTTTGAAAATCTTGATAGATTCTTAAAAATCAAAGGTACACCTAGGTATTTGAAAGATAGATCACCTTTCACAAATCCTAGTATATTGGGTATAACCTCTTGTTCCCGGAGTGAAGCCCCATCAAAGTAGATGGAACTTTTGTCAAAATTTGCTTGTAATCCTGACGTTTGTGAGAACTTAGAGAAACAATTATATAATCTCTCAACATAACCTCATCTCCCCAGCCGAATAAGAGCAAATCATCAACAAAGTTTTGTTGTGTGATATTGAGTTTCTCACATCTGGGATGGAAATTGAATTTTGGTATCTTCCTTAGGCTCTTGAGTATCTTAGTGAAATACTTCATCACAATAATAAACCAATAAAAGGATAAGGGGTCCCCCAACCTCAGTCCTCTCTTGGCAGGAAAGGGTTGGGTGAGTGAGTCATTAACCATTATAGAGTAGGACATAGTTGAAATACATTGCATGATCTAGTACATAAATTTCTTAGAAAAGTTTAAACCACGAAGTACTTGTTCTAAATGCACCCATTCGAGTGATTAATAATCTTTTTTCATATTTATCTTGATCGTGCATCTAGGTGAGACCTCTTTCTTCTATAGTGTTTGATCAGTTCATGACTAAGTACTATATTATCCATAATGTTTCTACTAGGTACAAAAGTTGACTGGTTATTGTCAATAAGCAAATTCATCACATCCCCCATTCTATTAGTAATGACTTTATAGATAATCTTATGCAAGGTGGTACAACAATCAATAGTCCTAAAGTCAGTATTGGGTTCTTGATCTGGGGAATTAGGGTGATGTTTGAAGCTAAAGTCGAAGCCGAGAAAGCGACGACAATAACTTGAGATTTGTCTTCATCTTACCTCACTAACAGCATGAAGTAATCTTCTATATTTAAATATAAGAATGTTTCTTTCTCCCACCAATGTGGGAGAGCACTTTTTTTAAAAAGTGAAGGCACATTTCACTTTTTACCTCTATTTGTTCCCTTTATTTTCCTTTCACATTTCAACTAGAATCTAACAATCCCCCACATGAATGCAGAATGACTATAAGATCCTAAAATATATAAATAAGTGTATGATTTACTGGCAAAGATCAATGGCATCTGGATAAGTAGGTTATCCTTTGAACTTTTCATAGTGAACATATATCGGATGCACTCGGTCAATCGGTAGAAGCGATATCTTTGAATCATTGAACTTTGTTGTACACCTAGACAATACAAGTCACACAAATAACCTTTTACAGCTTATGTTTCTCATTGTTATGATCCATTTTCTAAAAGTCAAAAACGTTTCATAACTTCGTGGGAAAAACAAAATAGTATATTTGATTTTATTTGAAAAAGTAATTTATAGTCTCCACTCTTTAGGATAACTAAGAAACCATCTAAAAAGGTAATTTTAAAAGAAAATCTTTTAAAATAACCAGAGTCTAGGTAAGGGTTCAAATAAATTCGAAAGAAGGTGTTAGGTACTTTTGAGAATCCACAAAGTGTGGTTCCCGACCGATTAAACTCGTTTGGCTAATTTTGAAAATTCTTTAGTTTATTTGAAAAAATCTTATTTAAAAGTGAATAAAATTTATTCAATATTTTATCATTTAAAATTAAATTAAATGTGAATATTTTTAAATAAATGCAATTTAAAATCTATTCGAATCAAGAGTATGGACTAAATAATTAGTTCAAAATCTCAAACATGGATTCAAACTTTCTAATAACTATGAAAGAACATAGAGGGTTCTTAAGTTATTCTTGAAAGCTTAAATTTTCCTAAAAAATTATTCGATAATTATCTGGATAAATGAGGTCACTTAACAAAATTTAGACAAATAAACTGAGGATTCATCTAAGTTTAAAGATAAATGAATGTTAAAAACAAACAACTAATGAATGAAAAACTAACAAGAAAAAGAAAGGAATAAAAAATTATTTTGGGCATCTTCTAGAATCAAAGTCACCACGAAAAATTCAATTGTTGCCGCATCATTTTTTGGACTTTTTAAATCCAAGATCCTTATGTTTTCCAACTCTATGGGTTGTTGCTTCATTGATGAACTTTAGGATTGGTGAAGGTCGACTTGAAGAGAGTCGAATGCAGGAAATAGGGAGTCTGAATGGACTTGTATCAGGCAGTTCATACATAAGAAATAAAAGGGAGATTAGAAACAATTTAATTCCAAGTAGATGAAATAAATTTAAATAGTAAGACAATTTAATTTGAAAGCACAATTTGTAAAACTAAGGCTAAACCTAAGACCACATATCATGTAATAGTTTACTGTTGAAGCCATCATGTCTTATGAGGAAAGGGAAAAAAGGGAACTGGAACAAACCATATTGAGTTATTCATTTTAGCTAAAACCTGTCAAACCATTGAAAAAATATTTTTTCATAAGATAAAAATCATGCTTTAGTCGATAAGTTGATGAATCAGTTTAACATAATGTAAACACTTTTAAGAAAAGCTTAAACTAGTGTAAACCATTAGGAAGCCATATAATCAATTTTACTGATTTACAACTTGATAATCAACTGTTCATTCAAATAAGATAATATCAAAGAGATTTTAATTTGAAATTATTTAAGTAAAGAGTGTTTCTCAACCAAACTACCCCAAGAAAAAACAGTAAAGGACATCTTGTGTGCAATCACATATTTTAACAAAAGACACATTTTTAAACATGTGTGGAGACATCTGATTACACAATGATTCAACATCACTCTTTTTTAAAAAGTGGAGAAATTCTAGATGTAGCTCCATATCATCTATCAGAAATAATAAAGATAGGAAATCAACAAAACAACAAGGAAAATTTCCGCTTAAATGGCAAAAAGAAACAACATTTAGCAATACTACTCATAACATTCACTTTCTCATAATAGTTGAATCATAACATATAGAAATGAGGTGATTCATTTCCTTTTTGACAAAATGCACTTGTTAGCAAGTTCAAAAAATTCTCAAAAAAATCAAAATTGGAAAATAAATTCCCATTCTTGTAAATAAACAAAGAGGAGAATAAATAATTTAGAAATTAGACACACTGCCAACATCACAAACAATGAAGCATATCGAGACACAACCTAGAAACTACAACAACACATCCACCATTACTACGATTACATTCGAAAATCAATATTAACGCGAAGAATGAGGAGTAGAAGAAAAGTTAGCATATTAATGAGAAAGATGTGCTTACCTTTTTTGGAGCAGCTCACCGGGATTACGAGTTTGTTGGATTCTCTTTGCACCACCAAAAAATATCAAAGAAAATTCTTTAGCCGGAATCCTAAATCAAACGATCTTACAAGGATTCGACACAAAAATTTTAATTTAGAAAAATCCCTTTCAATTAGGGTTCTCTGTTAAATTAATCTCTCTTTCTCCAACCCCTTTGAAGATTGAATGTGAGAGGTTTATATAGAACCCCAAAAATCTCAATTCTTGAGGAAATGACAATGTGGGATAGAGATATGAAAGGGTATTTTAAGAATTTTAGCTGAAGGATAAGGTTTGAGAACTGAAAATCATACTATTCCGTACGAATTTGAATTTCAAATTTAAAAGAGGCTGAGGTATCGATATTGTAGAGCTATCATTTACATATGGTTTTGGGTTTATCAATGTTGGGTCATCGGGATGCTGCTGTTGAGTTGCTGGGCGTGTTGTCCATGACTGTTTTTTTACCGTTTTTGAAGTTTTGGTGTACAGGTTATCACTGGTTTGCTATGTTGTTATTTACGTTGAAATTATTGTCTTCGTTGCTGGGTAGGAGTTGGGCTGTTGTACATTGTTTTGATGGAGAAGAGAAGTTGGACCGGGTCAGGGGTGTTGCTGGTTGAGGTGGCTGGAATTTTGGGCTGGTGGACCAATTTAAAAATAGGAAAGGGTTTGTTGGGTTAAAAAAGAGGGTTTTGGAGTTATTTAAAAGATAACTCAAATTACATTAGGATTTAGTCAATCTTATTTAAATTTTGGCCAAATTAAAAGTTCATTGGTCAATTACATTGCAAATTCATCAATTTGATTTTGTTTATGGTCAAATTTAATAATTTTGGCTAAATTCAATCGCGATTCGATACGAATTAGAAATCGATTTAATCTCGAGTTTCTTGATTTAATAAAATCAAACAAATATTTTTCAAGTAAATTATTTTTTAAAAATAAATTATATTCAAATCAAAATTTTACACATTTAAATTCATTTTTGAGATAACCCTTGATTAAAATCTAATTTTTAGTATAATAATTATTTAAGTAGAAAAATTATACAATCTCGTATATATGAATACGGAAATATATAATCATTACTTAAAATGACCAAATTACCTAGATAAATGTTTTAAAAAGTTTTGTTATCCGGATAAAATAAAAGTTATAATTTTATTTAGAATCAAAGAAACTCAGAATTAAACTTCGTCGTGGACGGCAAAAATTAGGTGTCAACAACAGCCCCCTCTCTTTGGGTAGGGTGGGAGCAAGCAACCCTGGGCAAAGGGAGTTTGACATTCCTAATTTTTTTCGGATCGTAAATTCGATTCTCAAAAGAGATTGATTTTCACACGAGTTTTAGGGAGTTATGGTCAAACCCTGGTATCAGATTTCCTACATATCTCAGGTTACATGAGAATTCAGGCCACTTGTAGTTCATAACGCTTGATTTTTTTAAACATGATTTCAAAGAATTCACAAGTTATCCCGGTTTTTGAATTTTGGTGAAACTGAAAAGCTAAAGAATAAGAGGATTGGGGGAGGTTGAAATACAGTCGAGTTTTTGACAAAGGGCTCAGGCTACATATGACATGACCCTAACAAAGGCCTAGTTGTGTTGGGTGTCTCAAGTCCAACTGAGATCGGAGACCACCCCCAATACCCAACCGTAACCACCTTGCACCCTATGTTGGATGAATTTTGACCATACAACAAGTTAAAAAATAATAAAATAAAGACATGTAATGTAGTCTATAACCATGACCAATCATCCACAACCAAATATCCAACAAAAATCAATCCAAATGACAATACCAATACCAATACCAAGGCTGACACCAATACCGATATCGTCTATGCCCATAGTAATCTGATAAAGCCTCTATCCAGAATCAATAACATCCGGTCGGTACATGCCCCCGACCATAGCCAAAACCAATCCAAGAAAAAACAAAAATTAAAGAAGTCCATAGCATGAAATAGAGCCTTTCGGAGTATGGAAGCTCACCACTTCAGTCTGACTCAAAGCTGTCCCCGAATCCAAGTCACTGAGCAGAAGGAATGGTAGTATGGTCAGTTTCTGCATCGCGTGGGGATACAATGTCTGAAAACGGTTAGCAGAGTGAACGTTAGCATGTACTCAGGGATAAGATAAAATAATGCCAACAATTCAAAACCAAGTTAAACAGTCATATGCAATCATATACATACATATATATCGTGTTGGGATAGGGAAAAAAGTTTAGCATGCATTTAAAACCTTAACCTGGGTTATGTAGCTTTACCTTCATAATCCACCCATGGGCTATATAGGTCCAGTTTTACCCCCTAAATGAGCCGCAACGCGTGTAGCCGTATGAACCGGAGATATCATAGGGGCTGGGGATTCCCATGTACCCTTCACCCTTCATGATACATATATACAAGCATAAACTTGGGGGATTCCCGTGTACCCCACAAACATATGGTCACCAAGACCAACCCTCATGTCGACAAACATGAGTTCCCAGTGTCCATCCGTCAGACTCACACCTTCACGGTTAGCTTTCACAACCCGCCATTATTGCTTAATTAAAACATTCAACACATTACCAAACCACTAATTCAAAGAGTCTATTATCAAGGCATTATAAAGTGGTATCGTCATACTGACTATAGCTTGTAAGCCAACACTTAGGGGATTCCCATGTACCCCACAAGATTTTCTATTAAACCAAATCCGTGGCCACCAAGGCCTTTCCAAATCATTTAAAATCAACCAAACCAATTTAGGTTCAATTACCACATTATGCAATGCAAAGATTTCAAGAATAATCAAACTACGTGACGAAAATCATTCTCATTGGCATTTTAACAAACATATTGAGGGAATATAGTTTCCAAAACCAAAAACCAAGTATCAATTGACCATTCCCATGTAACCACATGTTCAAACCATAATTATAACATGAAAAACCATAAGAAAAGCATGGAAAAACATTATCCAACCATGAACAACCAAAAACCCCAACATTTATTTCAAAACCAAAACAAATCCACAATAATACCATGAAAATCATACATTAAAAAATAAGCTTTTTGTTAACTAACAATGAAGGAAGAGTAACATGCCTTAGACACCAAAGAAGATGGAGAGAAATCACCCTTGAGAGCCTTAATTGGATAGCTTGATGAAACGCTAGCCTAATCTCCTTGAGAGTTTTTTGAAAGAGTTTAGAGAGTGTTTTAATCATGCTAAGTGTAAAATGAATGCCCAATTTGTGTTATAAGACGTGGGGTCTTAAGGGCTTTAGGATGGGAAATGTTTAAAGTACCCCCAGCTTAAAAGCTGTAGAAACCCGTAGGTGGCTACGAGTTGACCCTCTAACTCGTCACCACATCATACGACTGGTACCTTCAAGTCGTCACTAGAATAGAAGGTTGGACACCATATTCTATCCAACTTATGACTCCCATGCCCCACTCGTTACTAGAGTATACGACTGGTAAGATCTAGTCGTATCCAAGACAGAACATCAAGGGCTAGACACTGGACAACATATGATTGGACCCTAACCCTCTCGTCACAAGACCATATGACTTGTATGTAGTCTCTTATAACCAGGATAGTACTTGGACAACAACATATTGACCAACATACGACTAGGGTCTTTAGACCCGTAACCATACCATACGACTAATATGGTGAGTCATTACAAGAACAGTGAGCTCAAAGCTTAGGAAATTTCCAAGGGCCAAAACCCAGGATGTTTCGATTCTCCCCCACTTGGATTATTTATCCTCCAATGATGGAACAATGCAGTACAAGCACAATTTAAACCCCAACACCTCTAATCTGACCTTTAACTAAGTTAGAAAACAAAGATGCAAGGAAATCAATCTTTCTTTTAACTAAGATAGAAAACAAAGATGTTAAGAAGAACACATACCTTACGCATAAATTTTCGAAGTGGAAAACAGGACATATACTTGGACTTCATGTCCACATTAGATTTCCAAGTAGCCTCTTCGACCTTGTGGTTCCTCTATAGAACCTTTACCGAGGCCACGTCCTTAATCCACAACTGACAAACTTGTCGATCCAAGATCTCAACCGGAATCTCCTCATAAGACAAAGAATTTGAAATACCAATATCCTTGATAGATATAATTTGCGACGGATCACCCATACATTTCCTCAACATAGAAACTTGGAACACCAGGTGAATGGAGCTCAAACTAGAAGGCAACTCTAACTCATACTCAACATTACCAACCCTTCTCAAAACCAAGTATGGACCAACATATCGGGGACTGAGTTTCCCCTTCTTACCAAACCACATCACTCTCTTTATGGGAGAAACCTTCAAGAACACCCTATCCTAAACCTCAAACTCCAACTTTCTATGCCTTATATCCACAGAGGACTTTTGGAGACTTTGGACAACCTTAAGCCTATCCCGAATTACATTCACCTTCAGGCCAAACATCTCTGCCTCTCCAACTTTGAACCACCCAATAGGAGATGTACATCTCCTACCATACAAAGATTTAAACGGAGCTATCCCATTGCTAGGATGGTAGCTATTATTATAAAAGAACTCTATAAGAGTCAAATGATCAACCCAACTACCACCATAATCAATCACGCAAGCTCAAAGCATATCCTTCAACGTCTGAATAGTTCTTTGTTCTTTCCCATCCAACTACGGGCGAAAATCAATGCTAAGACTCCCCTTGGTCCCCAAACCTTTCTAGAACGACGGCTAAAAGTGATATGAAAACTACGTACCACGATTCGAGATGACAAAAATAGGCACCCCGTGAAACTTCACAATCTCTTAGAGCTATAACCTTGCATAATCCTCAGCAAAAAAGTAGACCTCACAAGCAAGAAATGAGCAGACTTTGTCATCTTATCCACGATGACCCAAACCAAATCAAACTGATTCTGAGACCGAGGAAGACCAGTAACGAAATCCATATTGATTACTTCCGATTTCCACACAGGTAACTCAATTTCTTAATATAACCCTTTGGGCCTCTTGTGCTCAACCTTCACTTGCTGACACACCATGCACTTAGCTATAAAACTAGCCACATTCCGCTTTATATGTTCACCAACATATCTCCTTAAGGTCATGATATATTTTCGTAGAACCAGGATGAATGGCATAACATGACTTATGCGTCTTATCCAAGATCTTCTCTCGTAAACCATCTATGTCCGAAACACATAACCTCCCTTAGTACTGCAAGGTACCATCACTACTAATCTCGAAGGCTATCACCTTCTTCCTACCTACTCACCTTTGATCCCCATTAATACAGTATCTAACACTTGTTTCTCTTTGATTTCAGCACCAAGAAACGACTGCGCCACCTCTTGTACAAATACACCGCCATTCTCAGTGTCCAAGAGTCAAACTCCAAGGTTAAACAAACGGAGAATATCCTTAACCAACTTCTGCTTATCCTTATCCATATGAGCTAGACTCTCCATGGATAACCTGCTAAGAGCATCAATAACCATGTTGGATGGTAGTGAAGACTCATGTCATAATCCTTGAGTAGCTCAAGCTATTTCTTTTGCCTGAGGTTAAGCTCTTTCTGAGTAAACACATGTTGCAGGCTTTTATGATTGGAAAAGATATCCACATGCACTTCATACAAATATTGATGCCAGATTTTCAACGTGAACACCACAACTAAAATTTCCAAGTCATGAGTCAAATAATTCTTCTCATGCATCTTCAACTGTCTATAGGCATAAGCTATCACCTTGCCATGCTGCATCACGATGCAACCAAGCCCCATACGGGACACATCACAATATACCACAAATCCATTTGTACCTTCAGGCAAAGTCAAGATTGGAGCCAAAGTTATCTTATCCTTCATATTCTTGAAACTACCCTCACAACCATCCGACCATAAGAACTTCACCTTCTTCTGAGTTGACTTAGTCAACGAGGCAACTATAGAAGAAAAACTTTCCATAAACCTTCTGTAGTAACCAGCTAAACCCAAGAAGCTCTGAATATCGATTGGAGTTGTAGGTCTAGGCCACTATAACTTTATGCAGATCCGCCATGATCCCCTCACTAGAAATGATATGACCTAGAAAATG
This sequence comes from Capsicum pubescens, assembly GCA_030864215.1. NCBI lineage: Eukaryota > Viridiplantae > Streptophyta > Magnoliopsida > Solanales > Solanaceae > Capsicum > Capsicum pubescens. The sequence goes on along the minus strand of CM061546.1, from coordinate 66,376,271 downwards.
ACAGTGTCCAACTAAAATTCATATTAAAATTCATATTTCGAGAATTTGGCAGACAATTGCTACTCTTTCAGGGTCTGCAACACAATACGGAGGTGATCTGCATGATCCTCCTCACTCTTAGAGTACACCAAAATATCGTCTATGAATACAATAATGAACAAATAAAGAAACTGACAGAAGACTGTATTTATCAAATTTGTGAATGCCATCGGGGCATTTGTTAACCCAAAAGACATAACCAGAAACACAAAATGCCTATACTGGGTATGGAAAGCAGTTTTAGGAATATCCACTTCCCTAATCTTTTGCTGATGATACCCTGATCAAAGATCAATCTTGGAGAGAAAGTTAGCACCCTAGAACTGATCAAACAAATCATATATCCTTGGAAGAGGGTACTTATTCTTTACCATCACCTTATTCAACTAACAGTAATCAATACACATCCGAAGGAAACCATCTTTCTTACGCATGAATAAAATAGGTGCACCTCACAGGGACACACTAGAACGGATGAAACATTTGTCCAAAAGATCCTTTGATTGCTCTTTAAGCTCCTTTAACTCGGCTGAAGCCATTTTATATGGGGAAATAAAAATAGGACGAGTGTCCGGAACTAGATCAGTCTCAAACTCAATCTCCTTATCAGGAAGGACACCAGAAAGGTCATCAGGGAAAACCTCAGGAAATCCGTTCACTAACGGGATGAAATGTAAAGAAGGACCCTCCATTTTAGAATCTTTAACCTGGAACAGATAATAAAGACACCCCTTGGAGAATAATCTCTGAGCTCTAAGATATGATATGAACTTTCCCTTAGGAGCTACGGAACCACCCTCCCACTCAATAACCGGATCATTAGGAAACTTAAAGATGACCTTACGAGTCTGACAGTCTAGATATGCATAAAACTAGTGCAACCAATCCATCCCCAATATGACATCAAAATCAACCATATCTAATTCAAACAAATCCACCAAAGTTTCTCGACCATCCACAAAGACCACACAACCCCTATAGACTCTAATAGCCACCACAGAGTCACCCATCGGGCTAGAAAAAAAAGGGTTTGAAATAAACTCGAGGCACAACCACAAATGGGGCCACATAAGAGAGAGTGGGACCCAGATCAAGTAAATAATACACATCATGGGAAAAGAGTTTCAACATGCAAGTCACGATATCAGGCGATGCCTCGGACTTATGTCGGATAGTGAGAGCATAAAGATAGTTCCAGCTAGTACCGGAGCCAGATGGTGCACCCTTTGGTGCCGAAGCTGATGAAGAGACAACTAAAATCTTGTTTACCCCAGAGAAAACCTTACCAACGGGACAGTTTCTAAGTATATGCCCTGACTTACCACAGTTGAAGCACATGTACCTTTCCTCATCACAAAAACCCCAATACAAATGACTATAAAATATATAAGAAGGATATGATAGAGTTGATTGGGCCCACTAGCCTGAGTTTAGGCACCCTATTCATTAATATTATCGCCACCTTGGAAACACATGTCACCCGATGACTTTAGGAAGGGAGAACTAGCCATTGAATAAGACCTAAAATTGCCTCATTTCTTCTTGGGCCACTTTCCACCATCCCTGCCACTCTGTTGTTGGCCACCGCCCTGATCAGAAGATCTAAACTTCTTGTTTTTCTTTCCCTTAACTCAATCTACTTATTTTTCTCTTTCTCAACTTGTTGCATGTACACAACTAACCTGTAGATAGCCATGTCCTTGTTCAACAAGGCAACCTTACTTTCTAAAAGCAAGTCTCGGGATAATCCAGAAGTGAACTTTCTCATTCAAGCCCTCATGCTAGAAATCAACTTCGGAGCATACCGCGATAACTGGTGAAACTTTAAGGCGTACTCCTTGACGATTATCTTACCTTGTTTCAGATTAACCAACTCTTTTGCCTTTGCTTGCCTCTACTCTTGAGGAAAGAAGCAGTCCATAAATGCATTAGAAAAATCCTCCCACAAAGACAACTCAACATTTTTACCCCTTGACTGATCCCATTCCTCGTACCACTAGTACACTACATTCTTTAGCTGGTAGGAAGTAAACTCCATGCCCTCTACATTAGTAACATACAAAACACAGAAGATCTTTTCCATCTCATCTAGAAAACCTTAAGGATCCTCCTCAACATTAACACCATTAAAGGTCGAAGGGTTCAACATCATGAACTAGCCAACCCTTGTGGTCTCAGAAGATGGAGTGACAAGAATACCAGCTTCAACTAAGATACTACCAATTGTGCCAACATATGAATAGACAGACAAAACTAAGCATTTGATACTTCAGCCTGCAAAACTTGTGGAGGACTAAAGGGAACTGGTAGAACTCTAGGACAATCAAGAATCAGATGCCTAAACCAGATATGGATCCCATAAGTAGAATGTCTCCTATCAACATTATCTTCAACTGGGATAGAAGAGTTTTTGTGAGCTTAAGATCATCGATGAGGCATGATATGAAAAGCAAACAAATGGGAATTAGAAGAGAATTCAGGACCTTAGACTCTACAGCTAGAAATAGAACACAAGAAAGAGAAATATTCCTAAGTGCCTCGTAGCCTTTCCCTTATGAGTGTGGCACGTGACACACCCTTAAAAGAGACTACTCAGTAAGGCTTTGTTGAACACCCAATTGACCATGAACCTAAGGCTCTGATACTAATCAGATTTGACCCGAACCAAGTCATAGTCATGTCGAGTGTCTCGGGGCCAATCGGAGACCACCCCCAATACCCAACCATAACTACCCTACACCCTATGTTAGATGAATTTCAACCATACAATAAGTTAAAATAATAATAATATAAAGACATGTAATGTATTCTATAACTATAACCAATCAGACACAACCAAATATCGAACCAAAAGCAATCCAAATGCCAATACCAATTCTAAGGCTGACACTAATATCGACACCGCCCATACACATAGTAATCTAATTAAGCCTCTATCCAGAATCAATAACATCCAGTCAGGACATACCCCCAACCATAGACAAAACCAAACCAAGGAAATAACAAAAATTAAAGAAGTCCATAGCATGAAATGGAGCCATCCGGAGTATAGAAGCTCACTACTTCAGCTTAACTCAAAGCTCCTCAAATCCTAGTCATTGAGTAGGAGAAATGGTAGTATGGTTGGTTCCTGTATTTCATGGGGATACATCTAAAGACGGTTAGCAGATTGAATGCTAGTATGCACTCAGTGATAAGATAAAATAATGTCAGTGATTATAAACCAAGTTAAACAACCATATGCAATCATATACATACATATATGTCATGTTGGGATAGGTAACAAGGTTTAGCATGCATTTAAAATCTTAACTTGGGTTGTGAAGCTTTACCGCATAATCCACCCATGGGCTATATGGAACCAGTGTTACCCCCTGAATGGGCACCAGTGTGTGTAGCCACACGAATAGAAGATATAATTGGGGGCGAGAATTCCCATGTACCGATCGGCCTCCGTGATACATATAGACAAGTATAAACTTAGCAGATTCCCATGTACCCCACAATCATATGGTCACCAAAACCAACCCTTATATCGGAAAACATGAGTTCACAATTTCCATCCATCGAACTCACACCTTTACTGTTAGCTATCACAACCCGCCATTATTTTCCAATTAAAACATTTAGCACATAACCAAAACACCAATTCAAAAAGTCCATGATCAAGGCATTATGAAGTGGTATTGTCATACCGACTATAGCTTGCAAGCAATATCACTAGCCAACACATAGGGGATTCCCATGTACCCCACAATATTTCCAATTAAACCTAATTCATGGACACCAAGGCCTTTCCAAACCATTTAAAATCAACCAAACCAATTTAGGTTTCATTACCATATTATGCAATGCAAAGAATTCAAGAATAGTCAAACTATGTGACAAAAATCATTCTCACTAGCATTTTAACAAACATATTGAGGGCATATAGTCTCCAAAACCAAAAACCAAGTATCAATTGACTATTCCCATGTAACCACATGTTCAAACCATAAGAAAAGCATGGGAAAACATTATCCAACCATGAACAACCAAAACCCTAAACATAAATTTAAAAACCAAAATAAATCCATAATAATTGTAAGACCCCGTAAAGTTCCCTCATCGCTAAGGCTTTCGAAACGAATCAAAAGAAGTCTTACACTTAGAAATTTTGCTAAGTGCTCAACACTTAGTTTATTGTTGAACCTTCCAACTTTGGGGAATTATTTATCGACCTTCCCGACCTCCTTTTATTGATTTTTTTGTTGCGTTGCGATGGGGCAAGGTAAGAATATATCTCGAGTGAGTTTCGGAATTTTTAGAAGAGCCTAAGGGTGTGTTTGGGTTTCAGAAATAGTAACTAAAGGCTATAGGAAGGCGCCTCCCATCTTAGCCAAGGCGCCGTCCTATCCATAGCCTTTTTGCCTAGTTTTCAGCTTCTTTCCTCCATCTTCTTAAGGGTAGAAATGGTATTTTCCACCCCTTTATCATCCTTAACACGGGATTAAATCCCTAAGATAGCAAAATATGTTTATTTTCTCTCAAAATCACCAAGGACATTCATTAGGGTTTCAACCTAAAAATCCAAATATCTCAAGATTCAACCGTAGGTTTTCGATAATTTTTCAAGATTCAGATTCCCTATTGCGAGGGCTACAAGAAGCACATATCAATTGTGAGAATAGCATCCCAAAAAGTAAGAGTCCATAATTTAAGGTATGTGGGGTTTGAACAAGAACACTCTTTCGTTCTTGTGCCCAAAAGTTTTAGATTTTCTTAAAGAATTTTGTATTTCCAAGATGAATTCATATTAGTTTGCTATATTTCAAGTTTATGAGATTATGGAATTGTTCAACTAATGAATTGCATGATTATTTTGTTCAATTATGATCTAAATTGAGAGTTCATGATAAAAAATTGCACATTCCTATATTGATATCATGTTTCCAAGAATTTCCAAGATTTGTTGTTATGAGTTGAACTTTATTGTGAAATTTTGTGTCTTTGAGGATGAATTATTGATACTCCAAGAAGTGTACTTATATTTCCATGTTGTTGAGATTTTAAAACTTTGATGAAAATTCTATCAAGATTTCAAGAAAAGAATTGAGTTTTCATCCTAAACTAAGAAACAAATCCACATTATTTGTGTGATTTGAGATAAAGGGTAAGCATATTGGCTCCCATTACATATTGTTGAATTGTTTAAGGTGAGTTTTCTTAAATTTCTGAGCTAAGTAAGGGAGTAGTATTTAGCACCGAGTTGGACTTGATTCCGAGGTCTCATGCCTCAGAACTACGTGCCCCCGTAGGTTTTTGATTTACCCCAAGTGGGTTAAGCTAGTGATTGGAATAGAATAGCTCTCCCCAATGTGGGCAAGATGTTGGACTCCATGTAGCTCACATGGTTTATGTCAGTTAGAAGAAACTCCCAAAGTTATATAATCCCGAGTCCCAAGTGTCTCAAAATCCCTTAAGTTTTCTAGAGTCTCAAGTCTTAAAGTTCCTAAAGTATCAAGTTCTTGAGTTTTACAGAAGTTTTACTATCCTTAAGCTAAAAGTGTAAGTTTGAAGGTATATTGATTTTGAAGGCTATGACCCTATGATTCCTAAAGTTTTCAAGTGTCATGGTTATTAAGTTCCCAAGAAGTTTCTTGTTTTCATGAGATTATAGATTATGTCATGAAAGTTGATATTTTAAGATTTTATCCAATTTACAAGTTGAGAACAAAGAAAGAATACAGATCCAGAATAAAGTGAAATGACTCACGTGATTTCTATTATCTATTTCCTATCCATAACTTATGAGAATTTTATTCAAGCTATGTGAGTCATTTACATTTAGCATGTATGATTTCTATAAAGATTGATGATATTGTTTAACTATTGCATACACCCCCATATACTCAGTACATCCTCAATGTACTGATCCACATATATGTCTATGTGCTACATTGTCTCATAAAATAGGTATCAGTTCAGTTGTAGCACGTATACTATATTCAGACAGTTGTAGCTTCCAGTTAGTAGGTGATGAGTCCTTTTGATTCAAGGGCTCGAGTCTATTCTATAGTTTGATATTTTCTTTATTTAGTCGTATTGATTTGGGATAGTTGGGGGTCATGTCCCGGCTATCTAAAGTCAACGCTAGTAGAGGCTTCATAGACAGAAAGTAGAAGTTGATGTATTCAATTTCAATTTTGTTTCTAAAAGCAGAGTTGTAATCTTGTAAATTTAATTTTGTATAGTATAGATTCAGAAAGAGTTATTTTTCGCTGATTTTGTATAGTTTTATATATTTTATTCAGTTGCGTATGAGTTATTCTAGTAGAAGGGTTATCTTGGGGTCACTTGTGACCCTAAGCACCATGTGACGTCTCAGGACTCATTTTTGGGACGTTACAAACTTGGTATCAAAGCACAGAGTTCAAGAGTTCTAGGGTGTCTATGAAGCCGCATCTAGTAGAGTCTTGTGGAACGGTACGGAGACGTCTGTACTTTTCTTCTAGAGGCTACACAGTATTTAAGAAATGTTCCCCTTCTTTTAAGTCTCAGATCGTGCCATAAAAAGGTCCTCTAAGAAGTTTATACAGATTCTCATCTTACTCTATTATGGCTATATCTGCCTTATTTTCAAGGTATCAGAAGTAGTCAAGCTTAAATCTTCACAGATAGTTATGGGATTATAAGAGGGCTAGAAAGTATCCCATTAGTGCTTTTGAGTTCCAAAGATTGAAGTGTTTTATTATGTTTGTAGAAATCATACACTAAGCCCAAGTCAGATGTGTTTTTAGATTCCTCCTCAAAATCTATAATGATAACCTATACTTCCCTATCTATGTATTATTCTTGAGATAACATAATCAACAAGTCTTAGTTTCTCCCCAGATAATGCTCCTATATTTGCTAGCAGTAGTTTTAAAAGTTACACAAAGGGATTGAGAGGAGCTCTCTAGTGTGTTATAAGTACCTTAAGTTTAAAGTTATGTCCTCATTCTTATGATCTATTCAGTTAAGGCAGAGAAAGATGTGTATTATTCAAATATTGAATATTGTGTTTTAAGTTTCTATCTTTTGTAACCTTGTTATTATTGCGTTGTTGAAAAATCAAAGTCTAGTGAAGCCGTGCGGGGCTCTTTCGATTCACTAGCATATTTGCTTTGTCATTCATCTCATTTTCCTGTTCAAAATAAAAAAATCAAAGTCTAGTGAAGCAGTGTGATGCCTATTTTGATTCGCTAGCAACTTGTTGTTCATATTGTTGTTCTTGTGTTGGTTGGAACTGAGGGTTTAAAGGTGTAGTGACAAGAAGGGTGGTAAGTGCGATTTATTGAATATATGTATAGACGAATCTTTTTACATATGATTGAGTTAGTAATAAAGTGATATATCCTTGTGTGTTAGTTTAGTAGAAGGTAGAGAAGGAGTTATTAGTTAAGGTGAATTGATATTTGCTTGAAGTGTGAAGAGAGTTGTTGATAATGTTTGTTGTGCTAGAAAGGTATAAGTTATTGATGAAAATACTTGGTAGATAGTAATTATGTGTAGAAGGAGGATGTGTTAATGGATTTTAAATAAGATAGATCATAGGGATGTGATTGATCCTTATTGTTATGAGGTTTTAACAGACTAGAATCTTTGGATGTTTGACAGGTAAGAATAGTTGACAAGATTGTGGTCGATCATAGCGAGAATAAGATACTAAGTTTGAATAGTAGATGATGAGCAAGGTGGATATAATGATTGATGTGTTGTGAATGTTAGACATACGGGAATGATCTAGTAGGCTTGAACAGTGTGTGAAAGAGCTTAAATTTATTTGATTCGTAATCAAGTCTGATGTTGTAAGCATGATGTAAAAGTACGCCCAAGGTTCTATGGGCCTACATTATTTCCGAGAATCATTGCATGTTGTGTGGTTAGTAGTACCGTTGAGTTTCTAGGTGGATAAAGACTCATTAGATAATGTGTGATGTTCTTAATAACTAAGTTAAGGAGTTATGATTGAAGATGTTGAGCCTGTTAAGTATGATTTCGATTTTTATGGTTTAGAAATATAAGCTTATAGGCGTGATATTGGTAGGCTATGACAAAAGTAGTATGGTCCGTCAAAATTTTGGAGATACCCATGTTAAGCGTTAGAATCTAACTTTGATAGTTAGGAGATTTAGATAATAGAAATAAGAGTTGAAGAACTAAATGGTGTGCACTCCGACTATGGGTATGCTTATGTGGATTCGAAGTTAGTAAGTGTTCAAGTATTAGGTGATGACTTATGGGGTTATAGAAAGAGAGAGTGTAGCTCAGAAGGTAGTATTAGAAGTTGGTCTTATGCTTTCAGGTATATTCATTTGGGTTAAGTTATTTTGTTCATGTGCATTGTTATATCCCAGACTCTAGAGTAAAGTGATTGCAGTTAGACTAGAGTTTACATAGTGGTTCACATCCTTAGAGTGATGGCTTAAGTCTAAGGGGGAGATGATAGCACAAGTAACCAAGTCAAGCTTTCAGATTCTAGTAGATATACCAGTAAGTTGTAGAACAGCAGTAAGGAATCATGATGCCTGACCTAATCTTATTTCAATATTTCAGTTGTCCCAATACCTGCTCATGGCTTACGTTCAATTCCATGATCTTAATTCATGTTCATGCATATAATAGAGAATTTTGTACTCCCTTAATTCCCAAGAATAAGGAGTTCCAGTTCTTTCAGTAGTTGAAATCACGTTCCATAAGTTATGAACTCCAAATTTAAGTCATGCAGCTCAAGACTCATGGACTCAAGCTTTACGGTATGTTCAGTTCAAGTATTCAAGCAATACTTTTAATGATCAATGAAATTCAGGTTTATATCATGCATGTCCTTGGGTTAGACCTCTTTGATAAGTTAATGATGCTAAATATTTAATTCCTAAAGCCTCAGTTGAGTGTCAGGTTATTCACAGTATCCCTTCATGTTTCAGGCCCTCATGTTCTAAACTTCTATTACCTTTTCTTTGGTCAAGATAGTGATGATGATCAGTTATCTGGATGGGAGAGAGTAAATATTTCTTATTACTGGAAGATAGTTGTATGCTTATTTTAGCTAAGGCAGTAGAGTGTGAAGTAAGATTGAAGATAAGTCTTTAATACCCGTCATGGTTATTCAATGTTTTATATGCGATGTTTGGGTAGTTGAAATATTATGTATGTCTTCTTAGGAGTAGTGCATGGAAGTTGTTCTTGATAGAGGTTTGTAAGTTGTGACAAAGGTATTTTATGGGAGTATGTTTAGAAGTGCATATGTGGTTATAGAAGTAGGCTTGAACTTCTTGTTTGTATATATATCGAGATGAATGTATTACACATTAGTAAATGTCTAGTATGAGGTCGAATCTGGTTGTTGGAGTGGAATGAGAATTTCGCATGAGATGAGAAGTTGTAAAATGCAGGGTGTGTTGAATTTATGGTTTGGGCTAGTATTACAGTGTTATGTGGTGCATCCTATGATTTTGAGTTAGGTTTGAAGATGGCGAGAGAATTTAGTTCAATCCAGACATCAGTAGATGGAAATATTAGTGCTATATGAGAATTATAAGTTGAATCGAGCGAGTATAGTATTTAAGGGGAATAGTATAGATGAGGGAGTATTTGAGAACTACTGCTAAGCTTGAAGGTAAGAAGTTGCATCGCCTAAAGCCTGGTAATTCTATCCTAGTTTATGAGTTATATGTCTATATTCCATGTTATGGAGTATTGAATAGATACTTCAACTATGTATAAGTTTCCAGTGTAATTCAGTCAGTATAGCCAGTAATTCAGTTTTATGGTGAGGCAGACAAGATCGTGTGATTTTACACCTTTTTCACCCAGTCCTACTATCTGAAGTCTCATGCATATGACCATTCCAAGATATAATCTATTCCATCCATGTAAATTGCGGATTCAGTTCAATTCATACATCAGTTTCAGTTTCAGGATTCGGGTATCTAGTCATGACTTAGTTCATAAGTATTCATTGAACAACCTTCGTTTTCCAAGTATTCCAGTTCAGACAATGTGATATCCATTGTGTTATCTTAGCCTTGTTTTCTCATGATTATGCCTGCATAAACAGTCACTTCACAGTCTATAAGTACGATCACGCCATAAGCTCATTAAGAGAATTCTAAACTCTAAGCATGAGTCAACTCCCCATGATAAGATAAAGCAAGTTAACTCAGATTCAGACGAAGATAACAACCTTACTTAATTTAGTCTTTTTTTTATCAAAGATTCAGCTATATGACTATTCTTATTATGAGTTCATGCATTCTATGAAGTACCCGAAATTTTAAGATGAAGTAGAGTCAGTGTAGCAAGTTATTTCAGCTGTGAATCCTTAGTTTTCTCTGTACTCTTAGACTTACGAACGACATTCGAGGACGAATGTTCCCAAGGGGGAGATATTGTAAAACCCAGTAAAGTTCCCTCGTCGTTAAGTCTTTCAAAACGAATCAAAAGAATCTTACACTTAGAAATTTTCCTAAGTGCTCAACACTTATTTTATTTTTTAACCTTCCAACTTTATGGAACTATTTATCTACCTTCCTGACATCCGTTTATTGATATTTTTATTGCGATGGGGCAAGGTAAGAGTATATCTCGGGTGAGTTTCAGAATTTTTAGATGAGCCTAAGGGCGTGTTTGGGTTTCAAAAATAGTAGCTAAAGGCTATAGGGAGGCATCGCCCAGCTTAGCAAAGGCTCTGGGCAAGGCACCACCCAGTTTAGCCAAGGCGCCGCCCTGGCCATAGCCTTTTTGCCTAGATTTCAGCTTCATTCCTCCGTCTCCATAAGGGTATAAATGGTATTTTCCAACCCTTTATCATCCTTAACACGGGATTAAATCCCCAAGACACCAAAATAAGTTTATTTTCTCTCAAAATCACCTAGGACATTCAATAGGGTTTCAACCTAAAAATCCAAATATTTCAAAATTCAACCGTAGGTTTTCGATGATTTTTCAATATCTGGATGCCCCATTGCGAGGGATACAAGAAGCACCTATCAATTGTACGAATAGCATCCCAAAAAGCAAAAGTCCAAAATTTGAGGTATGTGGGGTTTTGAACAAGAACACTCTTTCGTTCTTGTGCCCAAAAGTTTTAGATTTTCTTAAAGAATTTCGTATTTCCAAGATGAATTCATATTATTTTGCTATATTTCAAGTTTATGATATTATGGAATTGTTCAAGTCTTGAATTGCATGATTAATTTGTTCAATTATGATCTAAATTGAGAGTTCAAGATATAAATTGCACATTCCTATATTGATATCATGTTTCCAAAAATTTCCAAGAGTTGTTGTCATGAGTTGAACTTTATTGTGAAATTATGAGTCTTTGAGGATGAATTATTGATACTCCAAGAAGTGTACTTTTATTTTCATGTTGTTGAAATTTTAAAACTTTGATGAAAAGTCTATCAAGATTTCAAGAAAAGAATTGAGTTTTGATCCTAAGCTAAGAAAGAAATCCACATTATTTGTTTGATTTGAGATAAAGGGGAAGCATATTGGCTCCCATTACATATTGTTGAATTTTTTAAGGTGGGTTTTCTTAAAGTTCTGAGCTAAGTAAGGGAGTAGTATTTAGCATCGAGTTGGGCTTGATTTCGAGGTCTCATTCCCCAGAACTACATGCCCCCGTAGGTTTCTGATTTACCCCTAGTGGGTTAAGCTAGTGATCACTAAAAGTTAAAGGTTCTACTCTGATGGAAAGGATGCAACAACTCTCCCCAACGTGGACAAGACATTGGACTCCATGTAGCTCACATGGTTTATGTCGGTTAGAAGAAACTCCCAAAGTTATATAATCCTAAGTCCCAAGTGTCCCAAAGTCCGTTAAATTTTCTAGAGTCTCAATTCTTAAAGTTCCTAAAGTATCAAGTTCTTGAGTTTTAAAGAAGTTTTACTATCCTTAAGCTAAAAGTGTAAGTTTGAAGGTGTATTGATTTTGAAGGCTATGATCCTATGATTCCTAAAGTTTTCAAGTGCCATGATTATTAAGTTCCCAAGAAGTTTCTTGTTTTCATGAGATTATAGCTTATGTCCTGAAATTTGATATTTTAAGATTTCATCTAATTTACAAGTTGAGAACAAAGAAAGAATACAGATCCAGAATAAAGTGAAATGACTCACGTGATTTCTATTATCTATTTCCTATCCATAACTTATGAGAATTTTATTCAAGCTATGTGAGTCATTTAAATTTAGCATGCATGATTTCTATAAAGATTGATGCTATTGTTTAACTATTGCATACACCCCCATGTACTCAGTACATCCTCAAAGTACTGATTCACATATACGTCTATGTGCTACATTGTCTCATAATGTATGTATCAGTTCAGCTGTAGCACGCATAAATATTCAAACAGTTGTAGCTTTCAGTCAGCATGTGATGAGTCCTTTTGATTCAAGGGCTTAAGTCAGTTCTACAGTTTGACATTTTCTTTGTTCAGTTGTATTGATTTGGGTTAGTTGGGGGTCATGTCCCGACTATCTAAAGTCAATGCTAGTAGATGCTTCATAGACAGTCGGTAGAAGTTGATGTATTCAGTTCAGTTTTGTTTCTAAGAGTAGAGTTGTAATCTTGTAAATTAAGTTTTGTATAGTATGGATTCAAAAAGAGTTATTTTCCGCTGATTTTGTACAATTTTATGTATTTTATTCAGTTGCGTATAAGTTATGCCAGTAGAAGGCTTAGCTTGGGGTCACTTGTGACCCTAAGCATCGTGTGACGTCTCGAGACTCATTTTCAGGGCTTTACAATAATAACATGAAAATCATACATTAAAACATAATATTTTTGTTAACTAATAATGAGAGAGAAGTAACATGCCTTAGACACCAAGGAAGACAGAGAGAAACCACCCTTGAGAGCCTTAATTGGATAGCTTGATAAAACTCTTGCCTAATCTCATTGAAAGGTTTTTGAGAGAGTTTAGAGTGTGTTTTAATTTTTCTAAGTATAGAATAAATGCCCAATTTATGTTATAAGACGTGGCGTCTTAAGGGATTTGGGGTGGGAAATGTCCAAAGTACCCATATCTTAAAAGTTGTAGAAACCCGCAGATGGCTACGAATTGACCCTCCAACTCGTCACCACATCATACGACTGGTACCTTTAAGTCGTCACCAGAATAGAAAGTTGGACACCACATTCTTTCCAACTTATGACTTTCTTGCCCCACTAGTCACTTGACCATACGACTTGTAAGATCTAGTCTTATCCAAGATAGAACATCAAGGTCTACATACTAAACAACATATGATTAGACCCTAACCCTTTCATCACAAGACCATATGACTCGTATAGATTCTATTATAACCAGGACAAGACTTTGCCCATAACACAATGACCAACATATGACTAGGGTCCCTAGACCCGTAACCACACCATAAGACTCGTATGGTAAGACATTACAAGAATAGTGAGATTAAATCTCAGGTAATTTCCAAGGGCCAAAACGTAGGGTATTTTAACTTAGTCCTGAAATTCAAGGAATCAGATTGCTTGTAGTTTGACTCAATCGATAGGAAAGATAGTTTTTTGTTTTAGATGATCTTTGGCTTAGGATGAGTGACAAGTCAATTGAGTTAAAAGGCTTGTAACTTATTAACCATAAATGTGGGATCCTTCACATCCATGGGCAAGAATTTACTGAGACATAATTTTCAAAACTCTAAGTGCATTATCACTAGAATTTGAAAGAAAGATAAGGTTATTTTCAGTATGAGTTTTGAAATATCCTGAAAGTGAAACTAAAAATAGAATATCCAAAAATACCCTACATGCCTTCTAATGGGGGTATGGCCTGATGGTGGTGAAATTCATCCTTCAGCTCACATCCAAAGAGTTTGATAATCCTTTTTGGACTATGTCCCGATTTTCTTCTAAGAAAAAGTTTCACGTTGCGCTGCATCTTTTTTGGAGTCGTCTACACCTGTAGTTTTAATTTTAGAATTTTATCCTTTCGGATGCTCTCGACAACCTACTTCTTCAGAGGTAGCGGTATGGACTACGTACATATTACCCTCCCCAGACCCCCACTGTGTGGGAATACACTAGGCTTGTTGTTGTTGTTGTTGTTGGATGCTCTCGACAATATCTCAAACAAAATAGTTAGTTGTAAATGAGCATGACATAAACATAAATTGGTACAAACCTGTTTGAAATTATCATGTTGAGATGGTTAAGGAACCAATTTACACAACCTGTTCAAAAAATATCATGCCACTTGAATGAGGTGACAATCCAGTGTTTACCAGTAAAAGCGGATGACAAATCTTAAATATTTTGTTCTACTTTGAATGGGTTGATGGACCAACATGTACGATTGAAAAGAAGATGACCTATCTGAATGTAACATGTCACTTTGAAAGGGGTGACGGCTCAATGTGTCTCATTGAAAGGCGGAGACCTATCTTGAATATAATGTGTCACTTTGAATAAAGTGACGGTCCAATGTGTCTTATTGAAAGGAGGACGACCTATCTTTAATGTAATATGTCACTTTGAATGGGGTGACGACCTAATGTGTCCCATTAAAAGGCGAACGGCCTATATTAAATGTAATGTGTCACTTTGAATGGGATGACGACCTAATATGACTGAATTAAAAGGCGGAAGACCTATATTGAATGTAATGTGTCCCTTTGAACGGGGTGACGGCCTAATATGTCTCATTTAAAGGATAATGATCTATCTTAAATGTAATGTATCACTTTGAATGGGGTGATGGCCCATAACATAATAACATATCACGTTGAAGGAGGTGACGATCTATCATAATAACATATCATAGTGAAGGAGGTGATGGTCTATAATATAATAATATGCCATGCTGAAGGAGGTGATAATCCATAATATAACAACATATCACTCTGAAGGAGGTGACGATCTATAAATAATATATTACACTAAAAGAGGTGACAATACATAACCTAATAACATATCACACTGAAGGAGGTGGTGGTGCATAACACGATAACATGCACTCTAAAGGAGGTGACGATCTGTAATATAATAATATGTCACTCCATAACTTAATAAAATGTCACACTGAGGAGGTGATGATCCATAACATAATAACATGTCACTCTAAAGGAATGACGATCCATAAAATAATAATACATCACGCTGAAGTAGGTGACCATTAATAACATAATGATATGTCACTTTGAGGGAGGTGACAGTCGATAACATAATAACATGTCTCGCTGAAGGAGGTGATGGTCCATAACATTATAATATGTCACTCTGAAGGAGGTGGCGGTCCATAACATTATAACATGTCACTCTGAAGGAAGTGACGGTCCATAACATAATAATGTACCATGCTGAAGGAGGTGACCATCCATAACATAATGACGTGTCACTCTGAAGGAGGTGATGATCCATAACATAATAATATATCACTCTAAAGGAGGTGATGGTCCATATCATAATAATATGTCACTTTGAAGGAGGTGAGGGTCCATAACATAATAATATGTCACTCTAAAGGAGGTGATGGTCCATGACATAATAATATGTCACTTTGAAGGAGGTGATAGTTCAGTAGTCCTCTTGAAAGAGTGGATGGCCCAAATATAATGTGTCCTTTTGAAAGGGTGGACGAACCAAATATAATAAGATATGTCACCTCAAATGAAGTGATGATTTGGTATGTCCTTTTGAAAGGGTGGATGACCTAAATATAATAAGAAGTGTCCTTTTGAAAGAGTGGATGACATAAATATAATAAGATGTGCCATCTCGAATGAAGTGACGATTCGGTATGTCCTCTTAAAAGGGTGGATGAACCAAATATAATAAGATGAGATAGAATTTTATTTGTTGAATTTCATTCTTTGAATCAGGAATCCTTAAAAGAAGTTGTGAATGTCCTGAGCTTTTGAATTGAATCCTCAAATATTGAGAGGATATGTTTGCAATATTTTAGAGGCGATCTTACATAACATCACCTGTATAACCCAAACAACACTCATTGATTACATAACAATTTATTGTAAAGATGAAGTCATTTAACTCATGATGATTTAGAGATAGTGGTTTGGAAAATACCTTTATATCTTAAACATCATACCCAATAATTTTCCTACTAAATCAGAAAAAGTATTAGAGATCATAATGAAATAATAAAAATATGAATCAAGAGGAAAATGAAAAAGAGAAGTTGTCTGGATTATATGGCAAGGCACGGTGGATTTGATAATTCCTTTGTCATGCTTAACGTTGTCAACATTATTCCTGTATCCAAAGAAAAATTCTTAGTTTTGAGAGACTGACTTTGATAATATTGTGTTGCTCTCCTGATGCTCCTTGTTGATTATTGATTTGCAAGTTTTTCTGATCTTGTGGTGCAATTTTTGTGGAATTGTTTAGTATCTTCCACAAAAATTCTCCCCCAGTCTATAACATAGTTACTCTCAAACTCCCTTGTAGCTTATGACATCGTTTAGTATGAAATTTTTTAGATCTTCTAAAAAATTCCTGTCATGCCTCAAATCCCCTTCGGGGCAGACAGACACTCGTAGCCGTAAGTCTCGAGAGAATCAACCTATAACCCTATACATATCATGCATAATATGATAACAGAATTTCTTCCAAATATGATACAAAGCATTGATGAGAACAATCAGGTGGGCAAGCACAAAATTATAAATACAAGACTTGACAATTAGAGCCACCACATCTTTGAGACAAAACACTAACATGCTTAATTTCACATTGGTCTACAAAGCCTCTAAAAGATACATAGAAACTTAGTTAAGGTCAGGACAAAACCTCACCTTAGCCTTAACTACTATACAATACCAAAATTTATAAACAGACTCGGAAAGCCCCGAATCAAATTGGAACTCACCAATAGTCACTGGATATCTCGTGCTCCTACTAGTGAGGTGTATTATCTGAAGTACTTGTGCCTGCAGCATGAAATATAGGCCCCCCATGATGAACATCACTACAAAAATATGTACTGAATATGTAAGGCTAAAGGTAACAACACATGTTACAAGAGCTCAATAGAAATCATATACAAGTGTATAAGTAGTGCTAGTAGACCACCTTTATATATACTTGTGGGACTAGGTACATTAAATTTTTTTCCTTATTTTTTCCCATCTTACTCTATAACCTTTGTAATCCAAATAATGCAAATGGCCAATTGATCAGTGGTAAATAGATAAATAGGGATCAACTCATGCTAGGCTTACGCCCCTGAGCTGCCACCCACATATGAACATTGGAATCGTCCTATGCTAGGAATTTTCCCCTGAGATACCACCCACATATAAAGGTATCATGATCGGCCCATGCTAGGATTATTCCCCTGAGCTGTCACCCATTTTATAGATTGCGTTACTTAGTTTATTTAGCCTTCGAGATTGTTACCTTGGTGGTCACAACATTATGGTACCTTGAAATAATAATCTACCAATAAGAGACATATGAATAAACACTTAATGCAATGTCAAAGAGGTATGGGGAAAATTGTACACAAATGAGATGTTTAGGAGATTAAAACAACATACAGGTCTTATTTGACTTAAAGGAGAACTCTAGAGACTTGCTAGTGAATGTAAAAATCCAGACTTAATAATAAGCATGTGGTGAGGTACTTTAACACATTGGAGATAAGGAGCAAGGTCATTAGCTAGATGGGAGATCATGTGATGCTATTAGGTATTATTTACTATGTGAAAGCTTTCGGCTTACGTTGTACCAAAAGTGCTAGATTTCATGCCAAAGAATACGACATAGAGTAGCATTACATACCTGGTTGTATTACTCAGAAAATAACCCAACTTATATTCCCGCCTTTTAGATTACTTGTATACAATAAAATATATGGTAAACTAATATTAGTGACCAACCAACACATTTGGGCTACTTAACTTCACCAAACAGTAGCCAAGCAGTAAGCCCTTAATTTATCAATCGAGGGTGTTATTTTAACCCTTTTCTCCTCCAATTACATACCCATACCATACAAATTCTTATAAGATCCCCCAATACAACTTTGGCTTCATTACACCCTCCAAACGATACCCAAAATAGAATGGGCAATAAATGAATATGATAATTAGCTCGATGGTGTACCACCCCACCCTTCTTCTGTATTTCAATACAAACTAATTAACCCTTTCCCAGATATCAACCTATCATCCCCCAACATACACACATAAAATAATCCATAAAACAGCCCTAAATTTACCTTTGTCGCAACAACCAAATATTGAACTCATCATCCATTGAATTCTCAATAACAACACATCCATAATTCTATCTTAAATTCATATATAAGGAGGAAAAAATAGAGCAGTCACCTTACCTTAATCTTCTACAATTTATCCTCTTAACTTGAACTCTTCAAGAACTTGAACTTACCTTTACACTTTAAACCAAAGAAGAAAAGAAAAGTCTCTTAATAACAAAGAAAAGTGAGCAGGTAGCTTGTTCTATATTCTTCCATTTATTAATAATTAAGCACTTATATCATGTTTTCCTAATCTTCCATGATATAAGCAAGCCAAACCTTAAGTGTTTTCAGTTACCTAGGATTGTAAAGATGAGGATTTCTTCAAGAACCCTAGAAGGAATCTTAGGGTTGTTGTTCTTATCCTTGTTAGGAAAGGGAGAAAGCTAAAATTAAAAGAGTGAATATTGTGTTGAAAATGAGTAAAATGACCAGCTTTATTGGTCTTATATTGAGCCCTCTAGAACCTCTCTTATTGACCCCATTTTCCACCATAAATTAGTCCAAGTAAGTGATGCACCTACTTAAGGGTTCAAGCTGCTCAAAATTCCAAAGTAGGTGATGCATCTACTTGCTTAAATTCTTATTTGGGCTCAATTAACTTGTGCCTTTGGCAGATTTAAGTGTTGGGTCATTTCTTCATTTCCTTTTCTTTTACTTGAGTTAGTCCCAAATGAGTGTCTTAACATAGGACCAAATCTGATACATAACCTTGGGACTATTAACTTGGTCCATATAGCTCAAGTAGGTGACTCACCAACTAGCTTAATTAAGTCAAGCAAGCACCTCATTAAAATACTCCATTTTCAGTTCTTAACCCTTTTAATCTAACTTAAAACTTGTATAGAATTGGTCACTTTATACTTTAGATACAAGTACCATCTTACGATGCCAAGTTTAAATAGTTGTATCGATGATAACTTGGAAGCATCACATTATAACGTACGGGCAACATCTAGAATTCCATCTACGCCATTAATACTTACGTAACAAATCTCGTCGATTACCTATACACAAGGGTATACAAAATTCTATATGAATAGAAACAAAACATGCAAAATATGGGGTGTTACATCCTCTCCTCCTCAGGAACATTCATCCTCGAATATTAGCATAAATGTCCAACCAAAACAAGTTCAAGCCTAAGTTTAATATTCTTGTTATCACATAGTACTTATATATTATACTTACTTGTTATTGCTCCAATTCAGCATCTTGAACTTTCTCTTTGTATTCAAAAAAATGGGGGGTACTTGGATTCCATCGCTTCTTCAGCTTCCTATATGATCTCTTCTACTTGTTGGTTTCTCCAAAGTACTTTTACAGAAGCTATTTATTTATTCCTTAACTTCTTAAATTGTTGATCTAGAATAGAAATAGGTATTTCTTCATAGGTGAGATCTTTCATAACTTGTACATCTTCAGTAGGAGTAATATGAGATGGATATCTGATGCACTTTCAAAGCATTGAGACGTGAAACACTAGGTGGACCGTTGAGAGCTCTTGAGGTAGCTCTAACTCATATGCGACTTGGCCAAATCCCCAAATAATCCTATATGGGCCTATATAACGTGGACTTAGTTTTCCTTACTTACCAAATCTCATTACCCCTTTTATTGGTGACACCTTCAAGAATACCCAATCACCAATAGCAAACTCTAGCCTCTTCTTCTGATATCCGCATATGACTTATGTCAACTTTGGGTTGTTTCTAGCCATTGTTGGATCACTTTAACCTTTTCCATAGCTTGATGAATAAGATTTGGCTCAAACAAGGCAGTTTCACCTACTTCAAACCATCCAATTAGTGATCTACACTTTCTTCCATACAAATCTTCATATGGTCTCATTTTGATACTTGAATGATAGCTATTGTTGTAGGCAAACTCGATGAAAGATAAATGATCATCCAACTACCTTTAAAGTCCAATGCACAAGCTCATAGTATATCTTCAAGTATTTGAATGGTACTTTATTCTTTTCCATTTGTTTGAGGGTGGAAAGTTGTACTTAAATTCACTTGTGTTCCCAAATTTCTCTTAAAGATTTCCAAAAATTTGCAGTAAATTGATCTCCCCAATCTGATATAATAGAGATTGGCACTCCGTGTAGTTGAAATATCTCTTTAATATATAATTTTGCATACTCTTCAATTGTGTAAGTGGTCCTAACCGACAGAAAGAGTGCTGATTTGGTAAGGCTATCAACTATTAACCATATGGAATCGAACCTTTGAGATGTACGAGGCAAACAAGTGATGAAATCTATGTTGATTATGTCCCACTTTCAGATTAGAAGATCTATACATTTCATATAACCCCCAGGCTTTTAGTCCTCTACTTTAACTCTTTGACAATTTGGACATTTGGCTAAAAATTATGCAATGTTCTTCTTCATGTCACCCACCAATACATTTCTTTCAAATCCTGATACATTTTAGTTGATCCCGGATGGATGGAAAACCTTGAAAGATGTGCCTCTTTCATAATCCTCTTTCTTAGACCATCTACATGTAATACCCCATATTTTCATGCTAAAATTCTAACCGTCGATCCTACGCGTCTAAGCTCTAATCCAAATAATTTAAGTGTGAATACAAGTTTCATGATCATTATCCTAGTCTATGGAGTGGTTTACAGGTGAAAAATATTCATAGCAATGACCTAGAACAAAGTTGAACTAAGACCAATTGATTCATCCAAAGTTGACATTCGATTCTACAAGGGTCAACTTCAAACATATATATCTATTAATATACATGGAATTTTTCATACCAAGACCTATAAAATTTTAGATAATTTAATTATCTTTCCAACGATACTAATTTCACAAAAATATGATACCCGAGCGAAGAGTTATGCCCATTTTTGTGAGAGGTAGTAAGGGTGTGCGATAGGTAATACGGCGCATACTTAAATGTATGCAATAGGCAATGCGGCGCATATGTAAATATATGTGATAATAAATGTGCCGCATACATCACTTCCAAGTGCCTAAAACACCCCTATATATGTCTATAACACGCGATTTAACTCACATAACACCAAAACAAGTTTACTTTCACCAAAATTCACCAAGAACAACCTCTAGGGTTTCAACATAAAAACCCCAATAGATAGAGATTCAACCATGGGAATTCTATAATTTTTACATATTCGAAATCCCCGTTACGAAGGATACGAGGGACATCCAAAAGTTCGTGAATAGCATTACATCATTCAGAAAGTCATTCAAAGCTTCAAGTTTGAGGTATGTGGGGGGTTTCAACAAGAACATCCTTTCGTTCTTGTGCCCAAAAATTTATATTATTTTACGAAGATACATGATTTTACTTGTTTAATTATGAATTTGAGATGGAAACTATTATCCTATATTCTTGTTCAAGAAACTATGATATTTTTGTGATGTCTTAAAGATAAATTCCTTGAGTTTTGATGTTAATATCATGTTTCAAGTTGAATTTTCAGATTTTCATATGAGTTATACTTGTTTGCTATACAAGGTATGAATCTTGAAATGTTTTGCTCAAGTGTTGATAAATGGGATTTAAACCCTCTTTGAGATTATGATCTTTGGTGAAGTAATGTGTTATACACACCTTGATATTTGAATGATTTGACCTTTTTGTCTTGAAGGAGTTATTTTTGAACTCGAATGAGAAAAGAAATCCACATGTTGATTTATTATGAAAAAGGGGTAGCATGATGGCTCCCGATATGAATTGTTGAATTGTGTAGTTGTGGATTTTCTTTTGAAATGATCTGAGCTAAGTCCAGGAGTAGTCTTTATCACCGAGTGGGAGGTATAGTTGTGATTGGTTCTTCCCTAGAACTACGTGCCCCCGTAGGATGTGAGCCTAAGGCTGTTTGATATAGTGATCACTAGTGAACAAAAGATTAAGGTCCTACTCCGATGGCAAGGATAGGACAGCTCTCCCCAACGTGGGTTGGACGTTGGACTCCATGTAGCTCACATGATTTATGTCGGTTGTAAGAGACTCCCAGTGTGTGTGTGTATTCTTCTATCTAAGATGAAAATATATTCGCTTGAAAGACTGATTTTGAGAAAGTTGTTGTTTTCAAAAGATTGAAAGGATGTATATATTCTAAAGAGAATTGTTACGAGATTTGATTGCTTTGATGAATTGAAATCGAGACGAAAGTGAATTGAGAACTCATTGTAATGACTCACTTGTTTTACTGTACATGTATTATTCATCCATGATTTCGATGATTTAATTCAAGCTAAGTGAGTCATTTATATCAGCATGTATAATTTTATAAACTGTGATGATATTAAGATATTATTTTATATATGTATTGCACCCCCATATGCTCGGTACGTTTCCATGATGCTGACCCACATATTCGTATGTGGGCTACATTTTCTCGGAATGTAGGTACAAGGTATAGTGTACATCTTCAGATCCAGTCATTTTGCGGCATCCAATCAGCAGGTGACGAGTCCTTTTGGTTCAAGGGCTTGCGTTAGTTATACAGTTTGAGAAGTGTTGTATTTTCTTTATTCAATCGTATTGAGTTGGGATAGTCGGGAGTCATGACCCAACTACCTACATTCAGTACTAATAGAGGCTTCATAGATAGTCAGTAGAAGTTGATGTATTCCGTTTCAGTTTTGGTTGTAAAGGAAGAATTGTAATCTTGTAAATTCGGTTTTGTATTGATCAGATTCAAAAAAGAGTTATTTTCTGCAGATTTGTATAGATTTATACTTTTTGTTCAGTTGCTTATGAGTTATGCTAGTAGAAGGGTTAGGTTGGGGTCACTTGTGATCCTAAGCACTGTGAGATATCTCGGGACCCAATTTCGGGGTGTTACACTACATTAGGCACACACAATCTTTTTTGGCACCGAAGTACTCCCTCTTGGGTAAGTTCAAATACCTTTGTCACACCACATTGTACATTTTTCTTAAGTTGTAATAGAATAGGATTTGCATACTGCTTCACTTTCACTTTAGCTACTAATAAGATTCTATCGTATTACTTACAATAAGCCCCTTATATGATGTTTTAAGAAGGCGAACCCCCAAATTGGCACACACACAATCTTTTTTGGCATACACAATCTTTTTTGGCACCGAAGTACTCCCTCTTGGGTAAGTTCAAATACCTTTGTCACACCATATTGTACATTTTTCTTAAGCTATAATAGAATAGGATCTGCATACTGCTTCTCTTTCACTTCAGTTACTAATGAAGATTTTGTCGCATTACACACAATAAGCCCCTTATCTGGATTTTCAAGAAGGCGAGCCCTAAATTGGCTAGTTGGTGTAGATCTTTAGTCATCCCTTATCTTTTTCGTTGACTTCCCATAAGTTCCCACCATAGCCTTACGACTTAACGTATCAGCTACCACATTTACTTTCCCAAATGATACAAGATATTAATATCATAGTCTTTTAATAGTTCAAGCCATCTTCGCTACCTCAAGTTTAGATCCTTTTGGCTAAAGATATATTGAAAGCTCCTGTGGTCAGTATATATGTCAACATGAATCCCATACAGGAATTAGTACCATATCTTTAAGGCAAATATAACCGTTGCTAGCTCAAGATTATGCGTTGGATAATTTTTCGCATGTGGCCGCAATTGTCTTGAGGCATATGCTATTTACTTTACCATGCTACATCAACACACATCCTAATCCAATTCTTAAAGCATCACAATACACTGCATACCCTTTTATGCCTTCTGGAAGTACCAATACGGGTGTAGAAGTCAACTTATTCTTCAGATCTTGGAAACTCCTTTCACATGTATCATTTCATTGAAACTTGGACTCTTTGTGTGTTAGCTTTGTTAAAGGGGCGGAAATTAAAGAAAACCCTTCAAAAACCTCCTATAATAACCTACCAACCCAAGGAAACTACGAACCTCCGTAGGCATTATAGGTCTTGGCCAGTTCTTCACAGCTACTATATTTTGAGTATCAACCTTTATTCCTTCATCAGATACAATATGACCCAAGAATGCCACAGATTTTAACCAAAAATCATATTTAGAGAACTTTGCATATAGCTTGCGATCATGAAGAATTTGTAACACCTATCGTAAGTAACTGGTATGGTCCTTATTTGATTTCGAATAAACCAGAATATCATCTATAAAAACTATCACAAACACATGTAAGAATGGCTTGAACACCCTATTCATCAAATCCATAAGAGATGTGGTTGCATTAGTTAGCCCAAAGAATATGACTAGAAACTTGTAATGACTGTACCATGTTCAAAAAGTTATCTTGGGTATGTCCTTCTCTTTGATCCTCATTTGGTGGTAACCTGAGACCTCAAATCAATCTTTGAAAAACACTTGGCGCCTTGCAATTGATCGAATAAGTCATCAATTCTCGGAAGGGAATAATTTTCTTAATGGTCACCTTATTTAGTTGACGATAGTCAATACACATTCTCAATGAGTCATCCTTCTTACGCATAAATAACACTGGTGCACCCTAAAGGGACATACTAGGCCTTATGAATCCTTTTTCTAGCAAGTCTTTTAATTGTTCTTTCAACTCTCATAATTCTGCTGGGTACATTCTATACGGAGGAATTGAGATTGGTTGAGTACCTAGAATCATATCAATACCAAACTCTACTTCTCGTTCTAGAGGCAAACCTAGAAGATCTTCAGGAAATATATTAGGAAATTCATTTACCGCCGAAATAGTTTGAAGAGTTGGTGGCTCCGCATTTGTATCCTTCACTCTAACTAGATGATATATGTAACCTTTGGAAATCATCCTTTTTGACTTAAAATAAGAAATAAATTTACCTCTTGGCACACCAATATTACCCCTCCATTCAAGAACTGCCTCTCTTAGAATATAGAAATACACCCTCTTAGTTTGGCAATCTCCTGTGGCATAAAAAGAAGCCAACCAATCCATACTCATTATAACATCAAAATCTACCATATCTAACTCAACAAGATCATCCATTGTATCATGACCACAAATAGTTATTATACAATTTTAATACACTCTCCTAGCTATAATAGATTCACCAACTGATGTAGACACTTCAAATGGTTTAACTAGAAATTCTGGTGTTCTTTTGAACTTTTCAGCAACCAATGGAGTGACATATGATAATGTAGAACCCAGATCAATTAATTCATATACATTATGTGAAAAAATGGACATTGTACCTGTAACCACAGCTAGAGAAGCCTCTAAATTTTGTCGATCCGTTGGAGCATATGTATGATTCTGAACTCCACTAGAGTTAGCTACTCCTTTAGCACCTCTACCACAACCTATAGGTTGTACACCCCTACCTAAAGAAGGCACCGATGACGATGATGCAACGGCTGATCCAGTAGGTCATTCCATACCACCTATGCCCCTTTGAGGGTATTCTCTCATCATATGTCCCGGCGTACTACACCAAAAGCAAGAATTTGTCCTAAAGCAACATGCATCCAAATAAAGCTTTCCACATTGTTTACATGGCTACTGAGGAGGCATTAATTGGCTCATACTCCCTTGCTATTGATACCCCATTGATAGTGAAATCTGACTCTCACTTCTTTTCCCAAACTGATTGCCCTTGGACCCTTAAAACCGTGATAGAGCACTAGCTGCAGAATAAGAAGATAATGGCCTAGGCAGTCTATTAGAAAACCAAGGCCTAAAATCTCCTTGGGATGCCATAAACTGCCTCATAGATCTGGCCCTCTTGGAATACCGTCTTTCCAATACTTATGTTCTTCTTTTTTGTCTCTGATCCTCCATTTTTTGTGCAAACGTTTGTATCCTTGCTATATATATGTCTTTGTTCAAGGCAGCAATAGTAAAATATCTAACCAAATATGGATCTAATCTATCCACATATCAATGAACTTTATCATCCGTAGTAGCTACTATATTAGGAGCATACCTAGCCAAAGAGTTAAATCGAAGGTTGTACTCCATCACGCTCATATTTCCTTGGCGAAGATTCAGGAACTGGTCCGCATGGGCCTCTCAAATCTCAAATGGAAGGTAATGATCAAGAAATTCCTCTTTGAACTCTTTCCAAGTAGCTGAAGGTTCATTGATACCCATAGATCGTTTCCAGTCTTCATACCAAATATAGTCTCCCCTTTAAATCAATATGTTGCTAGCTCAACTGTCTCTTTACCCAATACATGAATGACATCTAGAGCCCTTTGGATTTGATCAATAAAGTCTTGTGGGTATTTATTAAGATCTAATTCGGTGAATGTTGGAGTATCCAACTTAAGAAAATCTTGCGTCCGTAGGCTGGCTGGCCTATCTGCACCACAAAAACCTAAGGTTGGAGTGGCTTGTCCTTGAGCTTGTCCAGCAACTATACGAGCCAATAATTGCACCGCATTCTTTAGATCTTGATCAGTAGCATTAATAGGTAGTTCTGAAGATGCAGTTCTTCTCCTTCTAAGCTCTTCTGGAGATGGAGGAGTAGAAGAAATTTGTGATACAAACTCATATTGAGCCTCACTTTGATTAGCTTCTCTAGGTGGTGACTTGTTGTTCCCTTCTCCGGCAGCCAAATCAACTTGCTTACTGTATTTGTACTCCTTCTTGTAACCGATATTTTTACAATAATGAGAAATAAACAAACAGATTTAATGGTTAAATATGACTTCACCTACGACTTGGGCTCTATTGCACGATCTAAGATATGAAGAAAAAAAGATAGCCCCTAAATGTCCCGCAGCCTCCTATTTATAGATGTGGTGCACATCACACCCATAAGCAAAACTCCATGTAGACACGACTTTATAGACTCCCTAGGACAACCTGCTCTAATACCCCTTTTTTCACGCCTCAAATCCCCTTTGAGGAGGACAAGCACCCCTAACCGTAAGGCCAAAGAGAACCAACCTATAACCCTGTACATCTCATACATAATATGATAACCAAAAATTTTACCAAATATGATACAATGCATCGATGAGAACAATCAGGTAGGCAAGCACAAAATTATAAATACAAGACTTGGTCGTTTGGGTCACCACATCTAAGAGACAAGACCCTACCATGCTTAATTTCACATTGGTCTACAAAGCCTAAAAAATATACATAGAAACTTAGTTAACGTAGGGATAAACCCCCGCCTTAGTCTTAACTACTGTAAAATACCAAAATATATAAACCAGACTCGAAAAGCCCTGAATTAAACTGGAGCTCACCAATAGTCACTGGATATCTCGTGCTCCTACTAGCGAGGTGTATAAGATGAAGTAACTATACCTGCAGCATGAAATACAGGTCCCCCATGAGGGACGTCAGTACAAAAATATGTACTGAATATGTAAGGCTGAAGGTAAAAACACATGATACAAGAGCTCAATAGAAATCAGATACAAGTGTATAAGTAGTGCTAGTAGACCACCTTTATATATACTTGTGGGACTAGGTATTTTATATTCTTTTCTTCATTTTTACCCTTCTTACTTCATAATCTTTATAAGTCATATAATGCAAATAACCAGTTGATCAGTGGTAAATAGACAAATTAGGATCATCCCATGTTAGGCTTACCCTCCTGAACTGCCACCCACATATGAATATTGGAATCATCCCATGCTACGCTTTTTCCCCTGAGCTTCCACCCACATATAAAGGTATCGATATCAGCCCATGTTAGGCTTATGCCCTTGAGCTGCCACCTATTTTACAGATTGCGTTAGTTTATTTAGCCTTTGAGATTGCTACCTTGGTGGTCACAACATTATGGTACCTTGAAACAATAATCTACCAATAAGAGACATATGAACAAACACTTAATGCAATGACAAAAAGATATGGGGCAGATTGTACACGAATGAGATATTTAGGACTTGAAAATAACATATGAGTCTTATTTGACTTAAAGGAGAACTCTAGAAACTTGCTAGTGAATGTAAAAATACAAACTTGATAATAAGCATGTGGTGAGTTATTTTAACACATTGGGGAGTGAGGGCAAGGTCGTTAGCTAGATGGGAGATCAGGTGTTTCTATTAGGTATTATTTACTATGTGAAAGCTTTAGAAGCTTACGTTGAACCAAAAGTGCTAGATTTCATGCCAAAGAATACGACATAGAGTAGCCTTACATACCTAGTTGTATTACTCATAAAATAACCCAACTTGACTTCCCACCTTTTAGATTACTTATCTACAATAAAATATATGGTAAACAAATATTAGCAACCAACCAACACATTTGGGCTACTTAACATCACCAAAATAGTAGTCGGGCAATAAGCCCTTAATTTATCAATCAATGGTGTTATTTTAACCCTTTTCTCTTCCAATTACATCCACATACCATACAAATTCTTATAAGATCCCCCAAAACAACTTTGGCTTCATTACACCCTCCAAATGATACACAAAATAGAATGGGCAATAAATGTATACGACAATTAGCTCAGTGGTGTACCACCCCACCCTTCTTCTATATTTTAATACAAACTAATTACACCTTTACCCAACATCAACCTAGCAGTCCCCAACATACACACATAAAATAATCCACAAAACAGCCCCAAATTTACCTTTGTCGCAACAACCAAATATTGAACTCATCATCCATTGAGTTCTCAATAACAACACATCCATAATTCTTTCCCAAATTCATATATAAGGAGGACAAAATGGAGCAGTCACCTTACCTTAATCTTCTACAATTTATCCTTTTAACTTGAACTTTCCTTCACGTTTTAAACCAAAGAAGAAAAGAAAAGTCTCTTAATAAAAAAGAAAAGTGAGTAGGTAGCTTGTTCTATATTCTACCATGTATTAATAATTAAGCACTTATAGCATGTTTTCCTAATCTTCCATGAGATAACAAAGATAAACCTTAAGTGTTTTCACTTACCTTGGCTTGCAAAGATGAGGGTTTTTTAAGAACTCTAGAAGGAATTTTAGGATTGCTATTCTTATCCTTGTTAGGAAAGGGAGAAAGCTAAAATTAAAAGGTGAATATTGTGTTTAAAATTAGTAAAATGACCAACTATATTGGTCTTATATTGAGTCCTATAGAATCTTTATTATTGACCCCCATTTTCCGCCACAAATTAGTTCAAGTAGGTGATGCACCTACTTAAGGGTTCAAACTGCTCAAAATTTCAAAGTAGGTGATGCACCTACTTGCTTAAATTCTTACTTGGGTTCAATTAAGTTGGTCCTTTGGCAGATTTAAGTGTTGGGACATTTCTTCATTTCCTTTTCTTTTACTTGAGTTAGGCCCAAATGAGTATCTTAATATAGAACCCAATCTGATTCATAACCATGGGCCCCTTAACTTGGTCCATATAGCTCAAGTAGGTGACTCACCAACTAGCTTAATTAAGTCAAACAAGCACCTCAATAAAATACTCCATTTTCAGTTCTTAACCCCTTTAATCTAAATTAAAACTTGTATACACTTGGTCACTTTAAACTTTAGATTCAAGAACCATCTTACGATCCCAAGTTTAAATAGTTGTATCGATGTTAACTTGGTCGCGTCACATTAAAATGTACAGGAAACATCTAGAATTCCATCTACGCCATTAATACTCACGTAACAAATCTCGTCCTTTATCTATATACAAAGATATACAAAGTTCCATATGAATAGAAATAGAACGTGCAAAATACGGGGTGTTATAATTCTGCCCCAGTTAAATGTCATCTTCACATAACTTGGAAAAGATACTGTTGATAAAATTTTGAGATCCACTCAAAAATTTGCCCAAATTTCTAGTGTCAGACCATTCTTGGAAAGGGTCATCTCTAGTTATTCATTTTAGCTAAAACGTGTCAAACCATTCAAAGTATAATTTTTCATAAGATAAAAATCATGCTTTAGTCGAGACGTTGATGAATCATTTTAACATAATGTAAATAGTTTTAAGAAAAGCTTAAACCAGTGTAAACCCTTAGGAAGCCAATATAATTGATTTTACTAGTTTACAACTTGATAATCAACTGTTAATTCAAATAAGATAATATCAAAGAGATTTTAAACTGAAATTGTTTAAGTAAAGTATGTTTCTCAACCAAACTACCCCAAGACAAAGCAATGAAGGACATCTTGAGTGCAATCATACATTTTAACAAAAGACACATTTTTAAATATATGTGGAGACGTTTGATTACATAACAATTCAACATCGTTCTTTCTTAAACAGTGGAGAAATTCTAGATGTAACTCCATATCATCAGTTGGAAACAATAGAAACAGAAAAGCAACCAAACAATGAGGAAAATTTCCGTTTAAACGACAATGCAATACTACTCATAACATTCACTTTCGCATAACGATTGAATCATAACATATAGAAAAAATGTGATTCATTTTATTTTTGACAAAATGCACTTGTTAGCAAGGTCAATAAATCCTCAAAAAATTCAAAAGTGGAAAATAAAGCCTCATTCCTGCAAATAAACAAGGAGGATAATAAACAATTCTGAAATCAGACACACCGCTAACATCACAAACAATGAAGCATATCGAGACACAACCTAGAAACTATAGGGACACATCAACCATTACTATGATTACGTTTGAAAATCAATATTAACACGGCAAAGGAGGAGTAGAAGAAAAAATATCGTATTAATGAGATAGATGTGTTTACCTTTTTTGGAGTAGCTCACCGAAACTACGAGTTTGCTAGATTCTGTTTGCACCACTGAAAAACTTCAAGGAAATTTTATTAACCGAAATCTTAAGCCAAATAGTCTTACAAGGATTCGGAAAAGAAATTTTAATTTAGCGAAATCCCTTTCAATTGGGGTTCCCTGCTAAATTAATCTCTCTTTCTCCAACCCCTTTGAAGAGTGAATAGAAGAGGTTTATATAGAACCCCAAAAATCCTAATTCTGGAGGAATTGGCGATGTAGGACAGAGAAATTCAAGGGTATTTTAAGAATTTTAGCTGAAGGATAAGGTTTGAGAGTTGGAAATCGTACTATTTCGTACAAATTTGAATTTAAAATTTAAAATTTAGAAGAGGTTGTGGTGTCGATATTGCTGAGTTGTAATTTATGTGTAGGTTTGAGTTTATTGATATCGGGTCATCGTGCTGCCGTCGTTGAGTTGATGGGTGTGTTGTTCGTGATTGTTTTTTGAGATTTTTGAAGTTTTGGTGTACAATTTATCGTTGGTTTATTGTGTTGCTGTTAACGTTGAAATTGTTGTTGTTGTTGATGGGTAGGAGTTGGGTTATTGTAAGTTGTTTTGATGGAGAAGAGGAGTTGGTCCGGGTCAGGGGTGTTTGGGCTGGTTGGAGTCAAGGGTGTTTGGGCTGGGCCGGGTCGGGGTGTTTACTTCATTTTCATTGATCACTTTTCTATCACAACTAGACAAACAACTTAGTATGTTAGAATACTAATAATAAACACTAAATCTTTGTACCACTTATTTTTAGTTGACGAAGAAGTTTTTATGTTCTTTGAATCACCAACTGAATGAATTTTGAATCCTGATGAAGTTTTTATGTCTTCAAATTAGTATCAAACTCAAATCTAGTAGAAAATCAAAAGGCTTTAATTTCTAGAAATCAAAATACAGATTAATAATTTTCTTAGCTTTTTTATTTTTGGGTTAAATAAAATTTGTATTCAAGAACAAGAACTTCAACAAAAAGTTCAAAATAACTTAAGAACAAATAAAGTTCAAACTATTTTCTGAAAAATAGAAAAAACAATAAGAAAGAGTTGAAGATAGAAGTAAG
The DNA here is from genome assembly GCA_030864215.1 of Capsicum pubescens. Taxonomy (NCBI): domain Eukaryota; kingdom Viridiplantae; phylum Streptophyta; class Magnoliopsida; order Solanales; family Solanaceae; genus Capsicum; species Capsicum pubescens. The sequence goes on along the minus strand of CM061546.1, from coordinate 66,344,255 downwards.
AATCAAGTCCACTATATTTACAATGTGTCCTTAAGGAAACTATTCCCCTCAAGTACCCGAGGCTATGAGATATATCTTTTCAGGATAAAATGATTTACTTCAGCCGAATAGTGATACCTCAAACTCGCTAATTTTGAATGCTTCAATAATGAAAAATCACACTAGAATTTTTGCAAGGAGGAGTTTTTAACTTCAAAACTTTATGCTAATATCTGAGGAAAATTAGATATTTATAGACAGAAGGTGTTGCTTCAGAAAAGAAGCAATGGTTCGTGAAGAATTGCACTATTTTGAAACGTTGGGCCTATTTGTGGATGATCGCATGTTGTTCTTTCTGCAAAATAGAAAGTTGATGATCGATTTAGGTTGGCATCTACAGAGTCATATGTGTCCCAGATGGCCATATGCATCCATAAATTAGCTTTTTATCATTTAAACAATGACCTGAAGTATCGCATCCCTTCAATGTGCATTTTGATATGCGTACACACATGCTTGTTTGCACCTGCAAAAGGAGAAAATATTTTAGATAAGATTTTTAGATTAAATAATCATTAAAAATTAAGTTTAAATTAATTTTGTCCAAAAAATAATCTTTTGATCATTTGACAAATCCAAATCTGAAGTCGAAGTTGAGCGACGATAGGGGTGTGCAAGAACCAAACCGACCGATAAACCGAACCCATAAAAATGTTATTGGTTTATTGTTATTGGGTTATTGAATTAATGATTTTTTAATGGTTTTATAAAAAAAAATTATTGGGTTATTGGTTCGGTTCGAGTTTTTCTTATTGAGTTTTGGGTAAACCAATAACCCAATAAGAATATATATATATATATATATATATATATATATATATTTATATATATATATGACTTATTATATATTTCTCTTAATTTCTCTTTAATTTCTACAAATTAACAAACCTAATATTTCAATTATACAAACTCTTAATGTGTCCTAACAACGTTTAGTTCAAACTTGAAGGTTCTTGTAAATTAAAACAAATCATGTAGGATTTTTTATGGCAACTAAGATTCGATTTTATTTTATGTTAGTTACTACTATTTCTATTTTATGAGTATTTTCTTATCGTTAAACCGAAAACCGAACTGTTAAGAATTAAAAATCGATAAAAAATATCTTATGGGTTTGTAATTGATTTAGCATATTTAAAAATCAAAAACTGATAAACCGATAATATATAAAATCGAACCGAACCGACTGATGCACACCCCTAAGCGACGACGACGGTGAGAGGCTTGTCTTATTTTTACCCCACTAATAATATGAAGTAATACTTCTATATTTAAGCATAAGAATGTTTTCCTACCACCAATACATAAATATTCTACGAAAATTGCAAAAGTTGACCATTTTTGTTTCTAGTACTATAGGACTTTCCATTATTCTATCATTTGAACTAGCCACAACTAAGCCTGTCAAACGGGTCAGGTTGACCCGACCCAGCCCACTAAGCAAACCCAGCCCGGTATGACCCGGCCCGGTCATCCCATGGGCTGTAGGGTATCGAATCCCGGGATGGGTTAATATTTTGTTGGGCTTGAGTAACCCGGCCCGGACCAAAACCGGTCCAGGCCGGCCGGTTACCCGGCCCGGTAAAGTTTTTAAGAAAAAAATTAGATTTTTTAATTTATATATTATATAAATTAGTATATAACTATATATAGTGTGTGTGTGTATTGTAGTATATTTTATTTAAAGTAGTGCGTATATATTGAATGGTACGTATATATATGTGTATATTTTCTAAATTAGTACATATTTAACAAATACATGTGTATATGTTTTATAAATTAATATATAACTATATATTTAGTGTGTGTGTGTATATTGTAGTATATATGTATTGTAGTACATGTTTTATTTAGAGAAGTACATATATTGAATGGTACGTATATATGTGTGTATATTTTCTAAAGCAGTATATATTTAACATATACATGTGTATATGTTTTATAAATTAGTATATAACTATATATAGTGTGTGTGTGTATATTGTAGTATATATATTGTAGTATATGTTTTATTTAAAGTAGTACATATATTGAATGGTACGTATATATGTGTATATATTTTTTAAAGTTGTATATATTTAACGTATACATTGTATATGTTTTATAAATTAGTATATAACTATATATATAGTGTGTGTATATATTGTAGAATATGTTTTATTTAAAGTAGTACATATATATTGAATGGTACGTATATATGTGTATATATATCTTCTATAGACATATATATTTAACGTATACATGTGCATATGTTTTATAAATTAGTATATAACTATATATATAGTTTGTGTATATATTGTAGTATATTTTATTTAAAGTAGTACGTATATATTGAATGGTACGTATATATGTGTGTATATTTTCTAAAGTAGTATATATTTAACGTATGCATGTGTATATATGTTTTATAAATTAGTATATAACTATATATTTAGAGTGTGTATATATTGTAGTACATATTTGAATGGTACGTATATATGTGTGTATATTTTCTAAAGTAGTATATATTTAACATATACATGTGTATATGTTTTATAAATTAGTATATAACTATATATATAGTGTGTGTATATATTGTAGTATATGTTTTATTTAAAGTAGTACATATATTGAATGGTACGTATATATGTGTATATATTTTCTAAAGTAGTATATATTTAACGTATACATATGTATATGTTTTATAAATTAGTATATAACTATATATATAGTGTGTGTATATATTGTAGTATATGTTTTATTTAAAGTAGTACATATATATTGAATGGTACATATATATGTGTATATATATCTTCTATAGACATATATATTTAACGTATACATGTGTATATGTTTTATAAATTAGTATATAACTATGTATATAGTGTGTGTATATATTGTAGTATATTTTATTTAAAGTAGTACGTATATATTGAATGGTACGTATATATGTGTGTATATTTTCTAAAGTAGTATATATTTAACGTATACATTTGTATATGTTTTATAAATAATTATATAACTATATATTTAGAGTGTGTATATATTGTAGTACATATATATTGTAGAATATGTTTTATTTAAAGAAGTGCATCTATTGAATTGTACGTATATATGGGTATATATTTTCTAAGGTAGAATATATTTAAAATATACATGTGTATATGTTTTATAAATTAGTATATAACTATATATATAGTGTGTGTATATATTGTAGTATAGGTTTTATTTAAAGTAGTACATATATTGAATGATACGTATATATGTGCGCATATTTTCTAAAGTAGTATATATTTAACGTATACATGTGTATATGTTTTATAAAATAGTATATAACTATATATATAGTGTGTGTATATATTGTAGTATATATATTGTAGTATATGTTTTATTTAAATTAGTACATATATATTGAATGATACGTATATATGTGTATATATCTTCTATAAACGTATATGTTAAACGTATACATATTTATATGTTTTAAAATTAGTATATAACTATATATATAGTGTGTTTATATATTGTAGTATATTTTATTTAAAGTAGTACGTATATATTGAATGGTACGTATATATGTTTGTATATCTTCTAGAGTAATATATATTTAACGTATACATGTGTATATGTTTTATAAAATAGTATATAACTATATATATAGTGTGTGTATATATTTTAGTATATATATTGTAGTATATTTTTTATTTAAAGTAGTACATATATATTGAATGATACGTATATATGTGTATATATCTGCTATAGACGTATATATTTAACGTATACATGTGTATATGTTTTATAAATTAGTATATAACTATATATATAGTGTGTGTATATATTATAGTATGTTTTATTTAAAGTAGTACGTTTATATTGAATGATACATATATATGTATGTGTATTTTCTAAAGGAGTGTATATTTAACGTATACATGTGTATATGTTTTATAAATTAGTATATAACTATATATTTAGTGTGTGTGTATATTGCAATATATATATATATATATATATATATATATATATATATATTGTAGTTTATGTTTTATTTAAAGAAGTACGTATATTGAATGGTACGTATATATGTGTATATATTTTCTAAAGTAGTATATATTTAACATATACATGTGTATATGTTTTATAAATTAGTATATAACTATATTTATAGTGTGTGTATATATTGTAGTATATGTTTTATTTAAAGTAGTACATATATATTAAATTGTACGTATATATGTGTATATATCTTCTATAGACGTATATATTTAATGTATACATATGTATATGTTTTATAAATTAGTATATAACTATATATATAGTGTGTGTATATATTGTAGTATATATATATTGTAGTATATTTTTTTAAAAAGTAGTACGTATATATGTGTGTATATTTTCTAAAGTATTATATATTTAACGTATACATATGCATATGTTTTATAAATTAGTATATAACTATATATAGTGTGTGTGTATATATTGTAGTATATATTTTATTTAAAGTAGTACATATATATTGAATGGTACATATATATGTGTGTATATTTTCTAAAGTAGTATATATTTAACGTATACATATGCATATGTTTTATAAATTAGTATATAACTATATATATATAGGGTGTGTGTATATTGTAGTATATATATTGTAGTCTATATTTTATTTAAAGTAGTACGTATATATTGAATGGTACGTATATATGTGTGTATATTTTCTAAAGTTGTATATATTTAACGTATACATGTGTATATGTTTTATAAATTAGTATATAATTATATATATAGTGTGTGTATATTGTAGTATATGTTTTATTTAAAGTAGTACATATATTGAATGGTACGTATATATGTGTATATATTTTCTAAAGTAGTACTATATATTTAACGTCTACATGTGTATATGTTTTATAAATTAGTATATAACTATATATAGTGTGTGTGTGTATATTCTAGAATATGTTTTATTTAAAGTAGTACGTATATATTGAATGGTACGTATATATGTGTGTATATTTTCTAAAGCAGTATTTATTTAATGTATATGTTTTATAAATTAGTATATAACTATATATTTAGTGTGTGTATATATTGTAGTTATGTTTTATTTAAAGTAGTACATATATTGAATGGTACGTATATATGTGTATATATTTTCTAAAGTAGTACTATATATTTAACGTATACATGTGTATATGTTTTATAAATTAGTATATAATCATATATAGTGTGTGTGTATATATTGTAGTATATGTTTTATTTAAAGTAGTACATATATTGAATGGTATGTATATATGTGTATATATTTTCTAATGTAGTATATATATATATTGTAGTATATACATTTAACTAACGTATGGTCGTATATACGATTACATATGTAATTGTGTTTATGTGTATATATTTTTTAAATTCTAATGTAGTATACTATATATATAGTATATATATATTGTTTAACGTATTTAAAATGTATATAGGTGGGTATATATAGTGTATATTGGTGAAATTTTTTTTTTTTTTTTAGGTTTTTGACCGATTTTGACTGAATTTTTAACCGATTTTGACCGGATTTAGGTGTGTTGGACCGGGTTAGATTAAGTGGGCCGGTTTAGGGTTGTTTTTAAAAAAATTACTGTTGGGTCCTAAACCGGACCGGATTGTTTAATCAGGACCGAATCCGGACTAGCCCACAACCCGGTTAAAATTCACGGGTCGGTTCTGGGTTGACCCGTCCCGACCCACTTAACACCCTTAGCCACAACATTATAGTCTCATATTGCGAGTCAAGGCCTCTGACAAGAATTATGTATAGCTCTCAAGTCAGCTTATAAGTCTTCCTATCAAAAATTGTATGTAATTCATCATTCACACAAGTGAACTTAAAATGGTATTGATTCTGCTAACCATGAATCAACTAAGCATTCATATGATATACTGTAAAGCGCAATCTACTCAGATTCCGACACATGAGAATTCTGCCTAACTCTCCTCTAACTTCTTCATGAACTAGGATTTTATTACCATTTATTTTATGCTCTAGAGTGGCTATAAGAAAAACATCATGACACCTAATAAGCTTGAGTAAATTTTATGGGTGGTCATTTAACTTTGTATTCATTACCCTGAAGTATTATTCTTTGTTTTGTTGCACAAAAATTATTTAATTCTGCCTCATTTTTCACAAAAATAACTTTGACAATTTGAATAAATTCTACCTTACATGTGAGAAAAAATAACAAAAATATTTCTTATGCTTGAAGATAAGTTTAAAATAGTCTCTTAAATATATTTTGAGCAATTTTGATCCCCTATTTTACTAAAAATGAACCTTTTTATTTTCTTTTATTTGACAAACTCGACCCACTAAATTTAACGAAATTGGGACAAAATAAAACTAGAAAAAAAGTCATAAAATCTATTTATGATAGATGTAAAATATTAACATTTTCATTTACTTACTCTTTACTAATACACTATTTTATTTAATCAATTTATAGACATCTTTTATTTACTTTTGCTAAATATTATTTTGTTCATACTATAAGTACATTTTGAAGTAAATAAATATGATTTCAAATTATTTTGTAATAGTTTCTATGAATATTATGAGCAGTTTATTGAATATGTGAGGAAAACCATAGTATTTTTAGTAAATAGAGTTGATAAAATAAATTAAAAATAAAATAAGGTTACTTATTATGAAATGAAAAAACTTAATAAGTTTTGGATGGAAGATTCTTTGGGGAGGCTAGAGACAGAACTGAAAGATTTGTTGAATGTTGAAAATGATGACATGACAAAAAATTTTAAAATTGTACAAGTATTCAATTTATTGATATTTCAATTATTTCATAAAAGAATTGATTTCAAGTAATTTTAATATTTGTGATTAACCATAACAAAGAGCGCAAAATAAACACTTATTTGTTATTTTTATTTCATTTTATCTTTATTTACAGTAACAATGAATGAAATAATTAAAAGGGCTAAGACCAATAAAATATGTTTATAAAATTAATCAAATAAAATAGTATTAATAGGGGGAAATAAGTTTAAGTATAAATTTTTGCATTAGTAATAAATATGTTAAAGAAACTTTTACAAAGAAATCAAATCAATCAAACTACGTATGGTATCATATGTAACATGAGATATCTGTTAGCATGATGGACAACTCAAAGATCATGAATTAACAATGAATATTGTATATATCAATGTAATTATATATTATTGTATATTTATTATTATAGAGATATGATGTAGTAATCATAGAGATAAAATAGTAGATTATGAGGAATACAATAATGGATTCAAAGGGATAGAGTAGCTTATCTTTAGGGATAGGAAAGGGGGATTTTTAGGAATGTAATCTTTGAATGTTTTATATTTAATGGCAAGACCCTCAACATTGAGAGACAGTCAGCACAAATTTGACATGGTATCAGAGCCTTCCCTTGGCTGCCTAATTTCATAGAGTCCATCTTGATTCATTTGTATTTTTAAAAAAATTTAGTTGCGTTGACGGTTCATCAATATCTTGGATTTTTGACTTGGTCATTCTACTTGTTTTTTTTATTCATAGTGTTTCTCATTTTTATAGTTATTCAAGAACATGGCTTCACATCAATTTGAATCCTTCAATGTTTGCTTCACTGGAAAAAATTATTCTTTCGAAAAATTTTAATTTCAATTATTTGTCACCGAAAAACAACTATGGGGCATATACATGGAAGCGACCCTGCTCTTACTGATCCTACAAAGTTAGGTGAATGCAAGATTAAGGATGCTCGAGTGATGACATGGCTTTTGGGGTCAATTGACCCTCTTATTGTTCTTAATCTCAAGCCTTACAAGACTGCTAAGGCCATGTGAGATTATTTACAAAAGGTGTACTACCAAGACAATAGTGCAAGACATTTTTAGTTAGAGTATGAAATTGCTAATTACTCTTAAGGAGATTAATCCATTCAGGATTATTTTTTAAAATTTTAAAATTTATGAGCTGAATTTACAGATATTGTTTATACCAAAATACCTGCCAAATCTCTTTCTGTAATTCAGGAAGTTCATGAGCAAAGCAAGTGAGATCAATTTTTGATGAAGTTACCTTTTGAGTTTGAGAGTATTTTCTCTAACTTGATGAATCATGACCCGTCTCCCTCTTTGGATGTTTGTTTTAGAAAATTACTCCGTGAAGAGCAGCATACACAAAATGCTTTCAAGCAAGTTGATTATGTTGTTGTTGCATTTGTTGCCCAAGGTAAAGAAAAGGGTGGGGATATGACTAGAACTCAATGCTACAGTTGAAGGAAATATGGTTATATTGCTAGCAATTGTGGCAGAAAGTTTTGTAATTATTGTAAACAACAAGAACACATTATCAAAGAGTGTCCCAAACGCCCTCAAAACTGTAAGGTCAATGCTTTTTAAGTTGGGATAAATGGTTTCACTACTGAGAACTCATCTTCAGGACAAGTTCTTACTCCTAAAATAGTAAGACAAATGATCATGTCAGCCTTTTCAGCTTTGGGGCTACAAGGTAATGATCTTGCATCTAATTTTTGTCTTGTTGATTCTGGCGCTTCCAATCATATGCCCAACTCAGCTAATATGCTAAAAAATATTTGTAAGTATCATGGTCCATCACAAATTCAAGTTGCCCATAATAGTAATTTACCCATTACCAAGGTTGGGGATATTACTAAAACTTTTAATAATGTTGTGTCACCAAAGCTATCCCCTAGTCTTATTTCAGTTGGACAATTGGTAGATAACAATTGTGATGTGATTTTTTCTCGTAATGGTTGTCTTTTGTTGGATCAAGTATCATGGGACGATAATTTCGAAGGGGCCTAAAGTTGGAAGCCTGTTTCCTATACACTTTTGTGTTCCTCGTGTTCTATCATTTGCTAGTACTTCTACACCTAGTAAGACCGAGGTATGGAATAAGCGCTCAGGATATTCAAATTCTATTGTGTTGTCTCAGTTATCAAACTCTGGTTTATTGGGGAATAAAAATTAATTTTTCACTGCTTCATTTGATTGTTCTACTTGTAAATTGGGCAAATAAAAATTATTCTTTTTCCTAATTTTTGTAGTCGTGCTACAAAGTACTTTGATGTCATTCATAGTAATGTTTGGGGTATTTCAGCAATTGTTTCTCATGCTTATTTCAAGTACTTTGTGCCATTTATAGATGATTATAGTCAATTTACGTGGGTATATTTTCTTCGTTCCAAATCTAAGGTATTTTCCATATTCAAGATATTTTTTGCCTATATTGAGACTCAATTTTCTACTTGCATCAAAATATTAAGATCTAATTCTGGTGGAGAATATATGTCTTATGAATTAAAAAAAATTGCTTGAAAAAAGAATTGTCTAACAACGCGCTTGTCCATATATACCACAACAAAATGGGGTTCCTGAACGTAAAAATTGTTATCTTTTAGATGTCACTAGTACTTTATTGATTGAGTCCTTTGTTCCATCTAAATATTGGGTGGAAGCTTTGTCTACTATTGTTTACTTAATTAATAGACTACTGTCTAAAGTGTTAAATCTTGAGTCTCTATATTTTCGTCTTTATCACAAAAATTCTAGCTATGATAATTTCCATACATTTGGTTGTATTTAGTTTGTACATCTCCCTCCTTTTCAACACAATAAACTTTCTGCTCAATCTACTAAATGCGTTTTTATGGGTTATAGTACTTTACAGAAAGGTTTTCTCTATTATGATCCAAGTTCTAATAATTTTCATGTTTCTAGAAATATTATTTTTTTTAGAATCAATATTTCTTTTCTACTCATGTTGAGTCATCTCCCGTTTCCCCTCTTCTTCCTACTTTTGAGGATTTTTCATCTTCTTCTAAGAGGTTTATCCCTAGATTTGTGTATGAACGTCGGTGGCCAACTTTACCCCCTTTCAATATTGATCCACCACCTGAAACTGCTCCACAACTAGAATCTGAGACTTCTTCAAGTCCTGATCCTCTTAAACCCACACAATGATCTACCAGAGTATCTCGTACTCCTAATTGGCGTGGCTTTTCATCTACTTTATCCACCATTTCTGTTCCAACTTGTTACTCACAAGCTTTCAAGCATGAATGTTGGCAGAAAGCAATGGAGGAATAACTTTTGGCTCTTAAAGAAAATGACACGTGAGATATTATTTCATGTCCTTCAAATGTCCATCCAATTAGATGTAAATGGGTTTATTTAATTAAACTTCATTATGATGGAACTCTTGATCAGTATAAAGCTCAGTTGATTGTTCTTAGTAACAGACATGAGTATGGTGTGAACTATGAGGAGACTTTCGCACTGGTAGCAAAAAATACTACAGTGCGAACTATTATTGCCATTGCTTCTTCACAAAATTGGACTCTTCATCAAATGAATATCAAAAATATTTTCTTCATGGTGATCTCAAAGAGGATATTTATATGAAACCTTCACTAGGTTTGTTCTCATCATCTACATTAGATGTATCCAAGTTGAAGAGGTCTTTGTATGGATTAAAACAAGCCTCCGGAGCTTGGTTTGATAAATTTTGGTCTATTTTGCTCCAATTCTCTTTTAAGCAGAGCAAATATGACTCATCTTTGTTTCTTCGATAAAACATCTACAGGTTGTATTCTTCTTCTGGTATATGTAGATGACATTATTATTACAGGAATAGATTCTTCACTAATCACTAGCCTGTAACAGCAGCTTAAGGATTCTTTTCATATGAAAGATCTTGGTACTCTTACATATTTCTTGGGATTGGAAGTTCATAGTGATTCTTTAGGTGTGTTTCTAAACCAACACAAATATGCTCAGGATTTGATTTCTTTAGTTGTTCTTTAAGATTCCTCCCCTGTAGATACTCTATTAGAATTGAACGTAAAGTATCATCGTGAAGAAGGCGATCTTCTTCCTAATCTAACTATCCTTCGGTAATTAGTTGTGAGCTTAAATTATCATACTATTACCCGTCCTAACAACTCTTTTACAGTTCAACAAGTTAGTCAATTTATGTAAGCTCCCCATTAATAAGTGGTGAATTTACCACTCATTTGCACTAAATATTCATGCATATTACCGTGTTTTGAATGAATAAGTGAGATATGTTTGTTATTAAATCGCACTAATTTCCATGTTTTGTAGGTATACAGGCACTAGTCTGAAAAGAAACAAAACGAGCTAAAAAAAAGCGAAAAAGAAAGAGAAGTGCAAAAGTTGGAAAACCCGTGCAGAATAGGCCTCAGGTACCGCGATCACGGAGTGGACACCACAATCACGGTAAGTTAAGAAAGTCAGCAGGCAGCGATCGCGTGAATACCTAGTGATTGCGGTTAAGCCAGCGTGATCGCGGTAAAGCGGGAAATCAATCCAGGGTCAAATTTGTAATTTTACACAGCCGACCCCAAATTCTCAAATAAGGCTTAAGAACCTCATTACCTATCATTATCCATTATTCCACAACTTTACCTCCTATCCTTAGTTTAGAGTTTTGCAATTTCTTAGAGCTTGGAGCTTAAATTTGTACTAATTGAGGCAAAAAGTAATTAGAGGAACTCCAAAGTGTAGATTTGTCTTTGTCTATTGAAGATTCATTTGAGTCTAAAGTGTGGTTTGTCCTCTCCTTATTTTTCTTATGAATAACTTTGATAGATATTTTGGTATATTTGATTTCATTATTCTTATGATGTTCTAGATCTACCTCTTGGGGTTATGCTTGATTAGGGTGCAAATATGTGTGGGTTGTGATGTATTTGTGGATATGTTTGTTTGCTGGTGATGGGTTCTACTATTGTTTGACCTAATTGGTTGGGATTTGTGGGTGAAAGCCACTAATACCTAAATGGGTTTGTGGATGAAAATTCCAAGCTCTTGAAAGCTCAAGCCATCCTTGATAAAGGGGTTTGGGTGAACTTTAGGAACTAACATCACCCTTGAAAGAGTGATATAGGAACCAAGGAAATAGTGGACAATTTATGGGAATAGTATGCTAATTTTCACTATCTTAGACATAAGGGTGATTATGAGGTTGACTATACCTTTAGTATTACCCTAGAAATAGGGGTACCCAATTGAGGTGTTGGGTGACTTTAATTGACACACTCGTTAGGTACTCAAAAGGGTCAATGAGTGACATCTTTGAGGTTTTGTTGACAAACTAGCCTCAAGGACTTTCAACTTAGCCTACCGCATCGTCAACAATTAGAATTTGCACCGAATATTCATGTACCCATGCATAACTAGCCCCTAGGAAAGCATAATCCCAAGATCCGCATGTTAGCATGATGGACAACTGAAAGATCATGAATTAATAGTGAATATTATATATATTAATATAATTATATATTGTAGTATTTTTGTAATTATAGAGATATGATGTAGGAATCAAAGAGATAGAATAGCGGATTATAAGGGATGCAATAGAGGATTCAAAGGGATAGAGTAGTGTAAAACCCTGATTTGCTGAGTCGGAACGCTACACGATGCTCATGACCCCTAAGGACCACAAGCTAACCCATGACTGATATCTGTACCTGTATACTGCATAAAATACTGAATAATGCAGAAATATACATTGAAAGGCCATAAGGTTCAATACTGAATATAACATGGATGAGACAACATCTGTGGGGTAATATAATACCCAAAACAAAACTGTAAACAGTGAAGTCTAAAACATAATAGTCTGCATCTAGTCTGAAAGCCTCTACTGTCAAAATAATCTAAATAAGAAGTTGATGGGACATGTCCCCAACTAACTCCAACTAATAAGTAATCAATGAAATAGTGGAGAAATAATCATGTCCTCGAAGGATGAGGACTCACTTCTATTCTGACTACTGAGATTGGAATCTACTGCTGATCTGGAACTCGTGTCTCTAAACCTATGGTGTAACATAAAAAGAAAGCATCATGGCCCAAATGTATCAGTACAATGGAATATACTGGGTATACATATGAGGTAGGATAATGCAAGGGTTAACATGCATGAATAATGCTAGATGACTGTCTAACATGAATGCGAGAATGCATACATAAATACGTAACTGTAACTGACACTGTAATATCGTGATTACTGAATCTGAATACTGATGACATGATATACTAATAACTGATATAACTGATAGCATAAATAGTTGTATCTGAATGTAACTAATAACATGGGTGACTGTATCTGACAGTCCTGAATCTGATGGAACTCACTGAGTTTCTTACTGTATCTGAGTCGACTATATCTGACAGTCTTGAATTTGAAGAACTATCTGAGTTCTTTTACTGAGACTGGTACTGAAACTGTGAGAGGTAGTATTTAACCGACATGCCCCTGATATGCCATTATGGCTAAGTTGGGGTCCAATCTGTAACCCCAATTGGAAGGGTGTCAATATCGCGCCACTGGTAAGGACAAGCTGTGGGCAACCCTTATCTGATAGTGTCTCCAAAATATAATGGTGGGGACCTTATCTGACAGTGCTTATCCACCTCATCGGACAGTGTTGATGTCTCAACCTATGCTGGCTACATAGTTTTGAAACGCAAGGATGACTTCTAAAGATCACACCCTCATCTGATAGTGTGTGTCCCCATCCTTGGGTTAACTCGGTGCTAATTCCTACTCCCATATGAATGGACACAGAACATGATTTACTGAACTGAACATGAGCTGAGTTACTAAGTTCCGTTGACTGACGAAATACTACTAATATTTGACAATTGACTGAGTCATGAGATCATGGAGATTTTTCCTAAGTCATAAGACTATCTAAAGTCTAAGGATTCATAGCTTGACTGAGAGTATCGTGAAAACATGACATGGCTCTAGGTACACAGCTAATGTTTTGGGTACAAGTACCCCTCAGGACCGCTCCACTAATCTCCTTACCAGGTGGATTGCCTCTTTCGTCAAGCGACAAGGCATAAATCCAAACTGATTCTCTGAAATGGACACGACCCTCCTCAATCCCCGCTCAACCACCCTCTCCTAAATCTTTATAGTGTGACTCAACAGCTTAATACCCTTATAGTTGTTGCAACTCTGAATGTCACCCTTGTTTTTATATATCAAAATCACCATACTTCATCTCTAAGCCTCAGGAATTCTCGCAGTCTTGAAAATGTTGTTAAACAGATCAGTCAACCACCTTAAACCTGCCCCACTAGTATACTTCCAAAAATCCATCGGAATCTTGTCAGGCCCCGTCGCCCTACCCCTCCGCATCCTATGAATAGCCTTTATGACCTCCTCAACCTTAAAACATCTACAGTAACTGAAATCACAGCTCTCTTTCGAGTGCTCCAGCTTTCCTAACTCAATGCTTATGTCTCCCTCCTCATTTAAAAGTCTATGAAAATACTCCTTCTATCTCTTCTTAATATGAACATCCTCCACCAAAACTCTAGCATCCTCCCCCTTAATTCACTTTACTTGATCGAGGTCCCGACCCTTCTGCTCCCTAACCTTTGCAAGCCTAAATAACCTCTTTTCCCCATCTTTCTCCTCTAATCCCGCATACAAGATCTTAAACGTTGTTGTCTTAGTAGTCGTAACTACTAATGTAGCCTCCTTCCTTTCTTCCTTGTAAACCTCCCTATTCACTCATTTCTCCTCTTCATTTTTACTCTCAATCAACTTAACATACACCCCCTTTTTAATCCCCACTTTCTTCTTAATTTTATCATTCCACCACTAGTCCCCCTTATGCCGCCCTGCCCAACCCCTCAAAATACCCAACACTTCTCTAGCAGTCTCCGTGATGCTGCTGGCAGACTTATCCCATATAGCATCCACGTCCCCCCTACACTCCCACACCCTCAATCCCACCACCTTCTCTTCTATCTCCAGCGCACTAACTGGCGTCAAGCCACCCCACTTAATTCTAGGTCAACCCTTCCCGACCCTTCTCCTCTCAGTCTTCATGATAATCAAGTCCATCACCAGAAGTCTGTGTTGGGTTGAAAGATACTCACAAGGAAAGACTTTACAATCCTTACATAAAACCCTATCCCCCTTCCTCAGTAGCATAAAGTCAATCTGGGTCTTGGCTATTGCGTTTCAAAAGGTAATCAGGTGATCCTTTTTTTTCAAAAATATCAAATTCAATACCACCAGCCTAAAGGCCCTCACAAAATCTAGCAGATCAGCTCCCTCACCATTTCTATCATCGAAACCAAAATCCCCATGTATATATATGTATGTATGTATGTATATATAAATATTTCTATATATAGTATAAATAGGGGTAAAATAGTAACTTAGTGTGTCATTTTTGGGTTATCGATGTAATCGATAACCCAATAAGCTAAAATCAAAACCGAACCATTTTCCCAATAAATGTTTTTATAAAACAAATAAAAAATCATTAACCCAATACCAATAACCCAATAACATTTTTATCAGTTCAGTTTATCGGTCGATTCAATTTTTGCACACTCCTACAACAGTGGCCCAAACATTCCCTTACAACAATGGCCCAAACACCATAACTGTAATGCCCAGTACTTTTCTTAGCTTAGTTTAGCTCATAGTGCATGCATAAGAGACTTAGAAATTGAAAATTTAGCTAAGTGTTGGAGACTTAGTTTTATTTTTGGCCTCTTGACTTAGATGATTTTTAAAGTGACCTTCTCGACCCCGATATGATGGTTTCTAAGTTAATTCATGTTCAAGGGTGTAATTATCATGTCTCGGGTAAGTTTCGAATTTTTTGGATGAGGTTTGGACCACGTTTAGATCTCCAAAACAACAGCTCACCGTGATTGCACCACATCGCGGTGGCTATAGCGGTGCTCACCTCACCGCATCACGGTGAAGTTCAAAATAATAATTTTCAGATTTCAGCAAGTCACCGCGTCGTGGTGGAACCGCGATGACAGCCTTGATGCATCACGATGAGAGCCCAAATGCGATTCAGTTACGAATTTTAATTTCCCAGGGACAGTTTGATCTTTTTCCATGGCCCCAATCCGTGAAAACACGAGATTAAAGCCCCCCAAAAGCATATTTGGTCATCTTTTATTCAAATTCTCTCAATTTAAAATCATTCTCTCTCAAGAACAAACCCTATCCCTTCAAAGATTCAAGCTCAAGTTCAAGAAAACCACAAAAAACCTTCTAGAATTCTTTAATTAAGGCATGATAGATATTCATTCATGGTTTCCTTTCACCCATGGAGTCCAAGAACCCAATTTTATGTTTAAAGGGATGATTTTTACATGTTATCATGAATTTTAACCATGAATTCCCATGAATTTCAATTTCATATTATGTTTATACATGATTTGTTGTTGAAGCTACACCCTATACGTTTGAATGATGCTTACTCGTTGGTTTGTACCTTAAATTATGATTTAGTATCAAAATCATGATATTACTACATGTTTAAAACTATTCCCATGTTTAAACCATGAATTGCAAGTGTTTGATAAAATGCCCAAAGGAATGAGTTTTGAATAATAGTTACTTATCATGTTCTTAAGATTTTGTACAGACTTGTATTTATTACTATCGAGTCCTGGGGTTTATTAATACCCAAAACTTAGTTATTTACTTAGTCTCAGTATTTTCAGAATGGTTTCAGACACGTATGAGCATTATCAGTTCAGTCAGTTATCATGTCAGTCAAACTTAGATCAGTTCAGTAATTCGAGTCAGTTCCTTCTTCAGTTAAACTTAGTTCAGTCCCATAATCAGTGTCAGTATCAGTTTAGTTAGGAGTACGATTCAGCACCGAGCCAACCCAGGGATGGGGGAATTCCTGTTAGTATAGGGTTTGAACCTTCGTAGAAATCCCTGAGTTATAGAACTACGTAGCCAACATAGGTTTGAGATGTCTTCCTGTTAATTTAGGGTTGACACATATCTCATGAGTCTTCCTATTAGTTTAGGGTTGACAAGATATCTTCCTGCTAGTTTAGGGTTGACACAACCATTGTTAGTACCCGTGGCACGGTACTAACACCCTTCCAACTGGGGTCATAGATTGGACCCCGATCAGCTCAGATTTGGGGCATGTCGGTTAGATGATACCTTCCACAGTTTTAATTTCAGTATTCAGTACAAAATCCAGTTCATTTCTGCTTGACCATAGCATACAGTTTGTCAGTATTCAATTACCAGATTTCATTATTTTAGTTTACAGACTATTTCAAAATCATGTTATATGCTTGGTCATGCATTCTCAGATTTTACAGCATTCACGCATTTATATTAGTTATTCAGTTACCTCATGCTACTCATTCAGTCAGTTATTACTCATGCACATAACCCATACATAATAGCCTAACCTCATCGTTTATACCAGTACATTCAAAGTACTGATTGCATACTCATTTTTTGCGCTATGATGTTTTATAACATAGGTTCGGACTCTCAGGTTCTCGACCGCACTTAGATATCCCAGTATACTCGTAGCAGCAACAATGGTGAGTCCTCATATTTCGAGGACCGTTATATTTACTTTAGTATGATTAGTTTTAGCAGTCAGTCAGAGTTAGTTGGGGACTTGTCCCATCAAATCCACAGTCAGTTAGTAGAGGCTTTCGAACACTTTTAGTCAGTTATTCAGCTATCAGTTGATATTGCCAGTCTTACAGTATTATTTTTAGACAATGTTTCAGTATTTTGATTCAGTATTATTTTTCATATTTAAGAACCTT
Source organism: Capsicum pubescens (assembly GCA_030864215.1). Taxonomy (NCBI): domain Eukaryota; kingdom Viridiplantae; phylum Streptophyta; class Magnoliopsida; order Solanales; family Solanaceae; genus Capsicum; species Capsicum pubescens. Next base: position 66,326,573 of record CM061546.1, on the reverse strand, counting down.
ATGGTGTTTTCAGTTAGATTTCACATATGTTCCTTGTTATTTTATTCAGTCCACGCAGCAGGTACCAGCATAGGTTGGCTTGTGGTCACTTATGACAATAAGCATCGCATAGTGCCCAGGGTGTATACTCGAGGTGTTACAAACTTGGTATTAGAGCTTAAGGTTCTAAAGTGTCCTAGGGAGTCTAGAAGTCGCATTGAGTAGAGTCTTGTGCATGGGTGTGAAGCGCGCCACACTTATGGACAAGAGGCTACAAGACATTTTAGGAAAAGTTTCCCTTCTTTCAATGTTCATATCGTGAAAGTGAGCATGATCTTAAGCTAAACTCTCTGTCTAATTCAACACTTCCTTTCATTTACAAAAAATGTCTCCCAGAAAGAACAATGGAAGAAGAAATGGGAATCAGCCCGCACCTCCGCTTATTCAGGAAGATCCTCTGAATGAGCACATCTCTCACACTGAATTCAGAGCTGCTTTCACTACCTTAGCTTATTTAGTAGCTGCTGAGAATAATCTGCAGGCTATTTTCCTAACTAGGCTTTTGATTCATGCTCAACAGAGTGATGGGGGAGCATAGGAAGAGAGGGAAAAAGAATAAGAGGGCCAGAACACGTAGTTTTAAGCCAAGGTCAGAGGGTAGCAACTTCTCCCAATCCCATAAAAAATTCTCAGCCCCAGCTCTACCTTCAGTCAGTACGCCAGTGCCTAAGTTTAAGAATGACAGTCGAGATGGAGCACCAGTCTCTAAGTCACTAGGAAGTAGGAAGAGTGTTCATACTAATCCGCTTTGCGAATAATATAGTAGGAATCATAAGGGTATTTGTAGAGCTGGCAGTGATCTGTGTTTTGGGTGTGGTAAGCCAGGCCATAGATTTTGGGAGTGTCGAGTAATGGCTTACAGGGGAAAGGATTTGCGTCTGTAGGGTCAGTCCAACTATTCTCCAGTTCCATCCGGTCTCCTGACTCAATAGGGCGCCACTTCCAGTGCCACCAGTGGTCAATGTCAGAACAAACTTTATGCATTTTAGTCTCGAAAGGATCAGGAAAGTTCTCCTGATGTGGTTACGGGTATGTTACAGGCCTTTCGGATTCTTGTGTATATCTTAATAGACCATTGAGCTTCATTTTCTCTTGTAACCCCTTATTTAGCTGTCAAGTTCAGTGTTAGTCCTGAAACCTTAGCAGATCCCTTTTCAGTGTCTACGCATACGTTAATGGGTAAATCTATCCTGGCCAGACGAGTGTACAGAAACTGCTCGATTTCAGTATCCCAAAAAATCACTTCAGTTGATTTCAAAAATAGAGCCATTCAGTTTCAGTTTTTGAATGAATTGATCATTGAATGGAGAGGTAGTACCTCAATGCTTAGGATCAGATGTGTTTTCAGATTCTTTCTCAGAATCCTATGATAGCATATAACCTAGAGTTAGAAGAATGAACCCAGGAGTTTAGCAGTAGGAGAGCGGGGATAGTGTTATCTGAATTCAATAGATTTTGCATTCATGGGGCTAGTTGTATGAAAAGGTGAATCAGTAGTCTTAAAACAGTGTATGCAAGAATTTAGGCTTGTTAATTTGAAACATATGTTGTGGATGTGATATTTGTAGGCTATGATGAAAGTAGTATGGTTATTAAAGATTTGGGGATATCTATGTTATGTATTAAAATCTAAGTTTGAATCTTTGAAGGATGAGCTAATAGAAAGAGAAGTTAAAAATTCTAAGTTAGTCAATTTAAGTTGTTACATGATGATCGTTGGGGAAATAGAGGGATAGGAGTTGTATCTCAGAATAAATTACCAGCAACAAGTTTGACATTATCAAGCATAGTCATTTAGGGTGAGTTTACTAGTTATGTGTAGTATTATATCCCAGATTCCAGAGTAACGCGGTGGTAATTCAGTTTAGAGATATTGATTAAGTGGTTCCCAGATTTAGAGTGATGACTTTAAGCTAAGGGGGAGATGATAGAACAAGTAACCAAGTCAGGATCTCTGGTTCTAGTAGTGATGCCAGCACGTTGTGGAATAACATTTGAGAGAAAAATGCCCAAATCCATTCTTATCTCATTGCATGGTTTTTTCGTCATCACGATATCTATTCATGCCTTACATGTCAGCTCCATGATCATAGTTCATGTTCATGCACATCACAGAAAATTTTGTACACTTCTAGTCCCTAGTATAAGGAGTTCCAGTTTACCCAGCAGTAATAACCATGTGCCACAAATTTACAAACTCCAAAATCAGGTCATGCAACTCATGACTTAAGTACTCATGCTTTATAGTATGTTCAGTTCCAGTACTCAGGCTACACTCTCAACGATCAGCGAAATTCAGATTTTTATTATGTATATCCTCAGATTTGATTTCTTGATGAATTCATGTTGTTGATACTCTATTCCTCAGGCCTTAGATTCAGATTCCAGATATTCAGTCATGATTCAGTTCATAAGAGTCATGTGCATCATCTCAGTCTTTCCTTAGTATTTCAGTCAAGCCAGTATCATTCGGGGGACGAACTATCCCAAGGGGGAGATATTGTAACACCCTCCAGTTTTCATGTACTAAATCTCTCAATTTTTTCTCACAACACTAGATCCAGCCCAAGGCAGTGGTTACTTATAAGTTAACTCTCTCATTTTTATCTCAGTCATATACTCACCTTCCTGTCATTGCATGCATTCACGAATCAGTTCAGTCAGTCACCATGTATCAGATTCAGTCATGTAATCATGTTCCCAGTCAAGCATGTTTAGTATGTGTTCTCAGTTGCCTCAGTTCAATACTCTCAGTCTAATTAGTCTCATTCGAGGATGAATGTCCCCAAGGGGGAGATATTATAATACCCCATACTTTTCTTAGCTTAGTTCAGCTCACGGTGCATGTATAAGAGACTTAGAACCTGAAAATTTAGCTAAGTGTTGGAGACTTAGTTTTATTTTTGGCCTCTTGACTCTGATAATTTTTAAAGTGACCTTCCCGACCCCGAGATGATGGTTTCTAAGTTAATTTATGTTCAGGGGTGTAAGTAGCATGTCTCGGGTAAGTTTGGATTTTTCGGACAAGGTTTGGACCACATTTAGATCTCAAAAATAGCAGCTCACCGTGATTACACCGTGTCGTGGTGGCTATAGTGGTGGTCACCTCACCACGTCATGGTGAAGTTCAAATTGACAATTGTCAAATTCCAGCAAGTCACCTTGATTGTACCGCATCGCGATGAAATCGCGATAATAGCATTGGCTCATTGCGGTGAAAGCCAAAACGGTGCTTTAGTTATGAATTTTAATTTCCCAAGGACAGTTTGGTCTTTTCCAATGACCCCAATTCGTGAAAAACACGGGATTAAAGCCCCCAAAAGCATATTTGGTCATCTTTTATTCAAATTCTCGTAATTTAAAACCATTCTCTCTCAAGAACAAACCCTAGCCCTTCAAAGATTCAATCTCAAGTTCAAGAAAACCATCAAGAACCTTAAAGAATTCTTCAATTAAGGTATGGTATATGTTCATTCATGGGTTCCTTTCACCCATGGAATCCAAGAAACTAAGTTCAAGTTTAAAAGAATGATTTTTGCATGTTATCATGAATTTTAACCATGAATTCCCATGAACTTTGATTTTATATTATGTTTATACATGATTTGTTGTTGAAGTTAAACCCTACACGTTTGAATGATGCTTACTCATTGGTTTGTACCTTAAATTGTGATTTAGTATCGAAATCATGATATTACTACATGTTTAAAACTATTCCCGTGTTTAAACCATGAATTGCAAGTGTTTGATAAAATTCCCAAAGGAATGAATTTTGAATAATAGTTACTTATCATGTCCTTAAGATTTTGTATGGTCTTGTTGTTATTACTATCGAGTTCTGGGGGTCATGAATACCCAAAAATTAGTTGTTTACTTAGTCTCAGCATTTTTAGAATGGTTTCAGATACGTATGAGCATTATCAGTTCAGTCAGTTATCATGTTAGTCAAACTTAGATCAGTTCAGTAATCTGAGTCAGTTCCTTCTTCAGCTAAACTTAGTTCAGTCCCGTAATCAGTGTCAGTTCAGTTGGGAGTAGGATTCAGCATCGAGCGATCCAGGTATGGGGGCATTCCTATTAGTATAGGGTTTAACCCTTAGTAGCAATCCCCGAGTTATAGAACTACATAGCCAGTGTAGGTTTGAGATGTCTTCTTATTAGTTTAGGGTTGACACATATCTCATGAGTCTTCTTGTTAGTTTAGGGTTGACAAGATGTCTTCCTTCTAGTTTAGGGTTGACATAACATTATTAATACCCGTGGCACGGTACTAGCACCCTTCCAACTGAGGTCACAGGTTGGACCCCGATCAGCTCAGCTTTGGGGCATGTCGGTTAGATGATACCTCTCATAGTTTCAGTTTTAGTATTCAGTACAGAATCCAGTTCAGTTCTGCTTGACCATAGCATACAGTTTATCAGTATTCAGTTACCGAATTTCAGTATTTCAGTTTACAGACTATTTTAGAATCATGTTATATGTTTGGTCATGCATTCTCAGATTTTACAGCATTCACGCTTTTATATCAGTTATTTAGTTACCTCATGCTACTCATTCATTCAGTTATTACTCATGCACATAACCCATGCATAATAGCCTAACCTCATCTGGAATACCAGTACATTCAAAGTACTGATCGCATACTCATTTCTTGTGCTATAATATTTCATATCATAGGTTCGGATGCTCAGGTTCTCAACCACACCTAGATATCCCTGAGTACTCGCAGCAGTAGCAGTGGTGAGTCCTCATGTTTTGAGGATCGTTATGTTTACTTCAATACGTTCAGTTTTAACAGTCAGTCAGAGTTAGTTGGGGACTTGTCCCATCAACTCCACAGTCAGTTAGTAGAGTCTTTTGGACACTTTTAGTAAGTTATTCATCTATCATTTGATATTAACAGTCTTACAGTATTGTTTTCAAATAGTGTTTTAATATTTTGATTCAGTATTATTTTTCGTATATAAAAACCTTATGGCGTTTTCAGTTAGATTCCGCACATGTTCCATGTTATTTTATTCAGTGCTCGCAGCAGGTACCAGCATGGGTTAGCTTGTGGTCACATGTGACCATGTAGCACCCAGGGTGTATTCTCGAGGCGTTACAATAATCTGACCCACTCTTTCTTTTCTCCTTCAAGATAATAAAATAGCGTACATCGACAAAAGCAACAATAACCAGACATGCAAATAGTCAACAATTTCAGCAAAAAACCAGACAACCCCAATAGTCGGCAACCGTACCCAACCCGTTTTCAACAACGACGAACAGTAATCTCAATAACCCAACCCGTCTCCGACCCGAACATAACCCCAATGACCCGGCATCAACAAAGCAAAAGCAACCGCAAAATCCAAATCTGAAAACCCTTTCAAATTTTGAATGCTTGTACAATTTTCGTACAATTAATAGTTGTCAAACCTTATCACCAAGTTGGAAATTCCAAAATTTCTGAATTACCCTCCATTCTCTTTTGTCCCACATCGGTGGAAACACAAAGGGCAACCCTCCATCCTTTCTATAAAAGGGTCATTGTGGAGCAAATTTGGGAGAAGTCTTGAAGGTGAAAGAAAAACTTCCGAGCAAACAATCTTATTTTCTAGTAAAAAAAAAATTCTGCAAAAAGTCATCGACTATTTGAAGTCCTCAGTATCACAGTGAAGCTTTTCGATGGTGGTTGAGATTCCGTCAATGGCTCGAGTTCCCATTTTGCTGCCCCGAAAGAGGTATACACATCTTTCCATTTAATTTCGTTATTATTTTCTTCTTCATCTCCATCTTATAGTTTCATAGTTATAATGATGTTTGCTGGGAATTATTTTCTGTAGAATGCCTTGAAGGCCATAGGTTTGGTTGCGATGACATTTTTGTTGTGAATTTTTTCTATTAGAATCTTATCTCATGTTATCGAGACTGTTTCTTCACTTACATGTCACTGTATGTTATATATGAGTTTTTGTTAGTTTGAAAATGGTTTGAAAATATTTTTTGTATGTATTAAACCCTATCTTTCTTTCTGTTGTATCAAAATATAAGCTTTAAAATATTTCCTCCCTTTCTCCTTATATTGTTAATCTCATAAATGTGTTGAGCATGATACTAGTTAGATTGAATTTGTTTGCTATGTCCGTGATTTTTTTGATCATTTAGGTTAAAGGTAGCGTCGTATGTTATTAAAACATGGTCGAGATCTACGATTGGTGTTGTATACATACATCAGTTCATGGAATGCAGCAAATATGCACTGTTTTATAAAGGGATACAGGTTGCTGGTATTGTTGCAATTTCAGTGTCATAGATTCATCCTATTGGATAATTCAAATGGGTTCAGTTTTGTATGTGTTAAAAGTTTCAATTTTCACGAAAAATAGATTTTGTATGTGTTAAAGGTTTTACGTTGTCCGTACGCTTCGTTAAAGATGTTTGAATTGATAGAGTCTATACATGAGTTTAACTGTTAATGTTCAAATGTTGTCGAGTGTAAAGTATTTTGATTTGAGTTGCAATCAAAATTGCCATTTTGGGGTATTGAAGTTTAATTTCGTTTAAATTTGTGAACGTCTACAATTTTATGTGCATTGTCTTAAATGTGAAGAGCCTGTGATATCTAGTTCATAGTTTTTTTTTTATTTTCATTAGATAGGAACAGAGTTTTGAAGTGTTGAACTATTGATAAAGCTAAGACCTTTATTTCTCTTAAATAGTTCTATTTTGTTTTACGATCATCGCTCTTCCTTCGTCTAGATTCTTCCTACCCATCTTGTTGGAAATACCGCAAATGAACTTCGTGAATGAATAAGGGACATTCTGGAGGGGTCACTTCTTGTCTAAGTAAAAATGTGAGATTATTAGAAATGTTGAATATTTGTTCTTCCTTGGTTGAATCTTATTCTATGGGTTTTCTTTCACCGTCTTGTCAATTATGTTTGAAAATTGTAGTTATTTTTATATTTTTCCCTATCTGACATTGAATCCAAGTCACCTTTTGCATTTATATACTTGTGGGTTTAGATGCTTGCTTGTGTTGTTCTCATGTCTTTTAAAAAAATTAAAGCTCTCTGAAGTATGCTATGGAATGTGAACTCACCTTTGTTAAATCAACGTGATATATCTTTATCGTCTACTATTAGGTAAGATGCATGATTTTTTTAGCATCCTTTTTGAATACTAAGGTTAGGGTATAAATTAATTTTATTTACTTTTGTTTTGCATGTGGGTCCGTTCGAGTCATACATGGATTCTTTTCCCTTCGCATGTCCTTCATGGGCCTTCGAGGCCCATTTAGTTCTAAGTCGGTTCCGAAAGAAAGGCCAAAAATCGAGTTATATGGCGCACGAATACGAGCATATGAAAGAAGAAAAAATGGGTTGAAACCCATTGACAAAGTTGCGTAGAGACTCAAAAGTCTCGATTTTATTCATTTTGTTTTTAGATTTCATTTATTTATTTAGTTATTTATCTATCGGTCATTTGGGCCTCGAAGCCAAAGTTGTAAACTAATACAGGTGAAGCAAATTTTGGGCCAAAGAGTCCAAAAATATAGTTTAGGATAGGTTACGGGTCAAAAGCCCAGTATTTAGATCAGGACAGGTAATGATAAGCAGAAAGCCCAAATGAATAGTTTAGGACAGGTGCAGGTGGGCCAGAAGCCCAATTAAATTAGTACAGGATTGATGGATTTGGATTTACGAACCTAAGTCTTCTAATCCTCCCCTTTCCCCTTTACGTGCTACTTGACTTTAACTTTCTTAGAACTAGTTAAATTTCCTACTAAGTCGTCAAAAGTTGTTTTTGCATAAACCTCAAAAATATTTTCTTAATCAATTTCTTTTCAAAAATCAACTTCTTTTCTCCAAGTTAGTCAAAGAATCGTTTTCAAATAGACCTGATAATTGCAAGTTAGCAGACATTTTAGGTGCCTTACAAACCTTCCTAAGATGTGAATAAGAACCTCTTACTCGGGATTTTCTGAAAAGCCTAAGTCTTTTTCTGTTTTAAGACTTAGGATTTTCTTCAAAAGTTTTCTTAATTTCTTTTCAAATAAATTAAGTGGTGACTCTGTAATTTCATAAATTATTTCAAAATTTTCTTTAAAGTTTTGAAATATTTTAAAAGGTTGAAACCAATGTTTTCCAACCTTTCAAATCGAAAAAGGGCAAAATAGTTTGCCCTATCATTTATATTGTATATAATTCACACTTGTATTTTAAAAAATTATTGTGTATTTTTATTTTATTGTTGACTGCATATTGTATTTTTATCTCATGATTTTATTTTATTTTTATTTTTATTTTATTTTCATCGATACACTTGTATTTTTAAAAAACTATTATGTATTCGTATTTTTATGTTGACCGTATATTTATTCGTATTTGTAATTTCATTTAAGCGTATTTGAATTTGTAGTTGATTGCACCATTTGTATTTTTAAACAAGTGAAAAAGAATTGTTAGTTTTCTTTCTATGAACACTTGTGTTTATATTCATTAATATGAATTGTATTTTATTGAACAAATTGAATAATACAAATACAAATGATAAATTATACAAATACAAATTTATATTTATATTAAAAGATGCATGTTTATACAACTTGAACCATACATATATAAATGATACATGTTTCTATATATACAAATACAAATGATAAATTTGACATACAAATACTAACACTACATTTGTATTAAATGGTACATGGCATATTTGTATATTTTGGACTCAAGCAAATACAATTAATACATATACTTATTTGTACACAAATACAAATAATATATTGTGCATATTCACAGATAAACTATTCAAATACAAATAATAAATTTATTTAAAGTATTTGTACACATAAAAATAAAATAAAACAACAAAAAAAGAATGAAAAAAATATATAAAAAATAACAAAGGAAAAAAAGAAATAAAAAAATAAACAATAAAGAAAAAATAAAATACAAAAAAGTGCAAAGAAAAAAAGAAAATATAAAAAAATGAATGAGAAAACTAAAAATAAAAAAAGTACAAAAAAAAAATTGCAAAGATAAAAGAAAAAGTAAAAAAAAAAATACGAAGGGAAAAACTTAATAAGAAGAAAAAGAAGAGAGGGGAAAATAAAAAAATATTTTTTAATTATTCAAATCTATTTTGAGTTTTGAAACTCATTAAAAAGGCTTCCTATTTTTAGAAATGCATTCTTTAATTAATCTTTAATTAATTGGGTGATCATAACTTAAAGAAACTGAAATTCTTTTGTCTTTTTAAACTCAAGTTATTACCTAAAAATAAGATAATTAACTATATTTGTATATGTATTTAATGATGTCTTGCGCATCAAATACATATACAAGTTGTAATTTTGGATAATTATGAAACTATTGTTATGAAATGTCTGATTATGAATTTTAGTTTGCTACTTATGAATTTTTCCCTTTTGTATTTTTGTCCCTCATAAGAAAAGAAAAGTATGTAAAGATTAGTCTTCCTTCCTATTTGTGTATAGCACAAATACTTTTTTGTCTCTATATACATCAAATGTTACACGTTCATTTGTCTTTCAACTTCTATTTTTTTTGTTTTTTATTTATTCTTGATTTTTTTTTCTTACTTTAATTCATTTTCTCAACCTTTATTTTCTTTTATTTTTTATTTTTTCTTCTCTTTTTTTCCTCAAACATTATTATTTTTCATTTCTCTCTCTCTTTTTAATTCATTTGTCTCAATCTTTATTTTTATTTTTTTGTTTTCTCATTCTTTCTTCTTCTTTTTTTCATTTTTCAAGATTTATTTATTTTTATTTTTATTTTTTCTTCACATTTTTTCAACCTTTGTTTTTTTTTTAATAATTGTTCTCTTTTTTCTTAACCTTTATTTTTTTCCTTTTTTCTTCTCAATCTTCTTTTTTACTCTTTTTTTGTCTTCTCTTTTTTCTTTTTTCTCAACTTCTATTATTTTTAACTAATGAACAAAAAGTTGGATATTCCGCAAAGAGGATCTTCTTTCGTTGACATCGAAGTAAACTTAAGGGCGTGAGTGGTTGTTTGGAAGTCCTTTGGCACAAGTCATGCCTCTAAGGCAAGAGTTATGGAACACCTCATAAATCAAGACACAATGTGGTAATGTCAACTCTTGCTCATGAGGCTAACTTGTTGTTTGAAAGTCCTAGGGCTAAATCTTGCATTTAAGACGAGTTATAGGATATCTCATAAATCAAGACACAATGTGATAATGTCAACTTTTGTTCATGAGGTGTAACTCATTTTTTCTTAAGTCCTTGGCTAAGTCTTGCCCTCTAAGGCAAGACTTCTAGAGCATCACATAAATCTAAATGCAATGTGGTAGTGTCAACTTTTGTCTATGAATCGTAACTTGTTGTTTAAAAGTTTTTGGGTTAGGTCTTACCTTTAAGACAGTAGTTATGGAACATCTCATAAATCAAGACATAGTGTAGTAGTGTCAACTCTTGCCCATGAGACACAACTTAGTGTCTGAAAATGTTTAGGCTAACCCTTGCCTTTAAGACAAGAGTTATTGAACATCTCATAAATCTAGACACGATGTGGTAGTGTCAACTCTTATCCGTGACACGTAACTTCTTATAATCTGAAAGTCTTTGAGCTAAGTCTTGCCTCTAAGGCAATAGTTATAAAACATCTCATAAATCTAGACATAATGCGATAGTGACAACTCTTATTCATGGGGCATAATTTCTTGTAATTTGAAAGTCTTTGGGCTAAGTCTTGCCTCTAAGGCAAGAGTTATAGAACATCTTATAAATCAGGACACAATGTGGTAGTGTTAACTATTATTTGTGGGGCCTAACTTCTTGTTTGAAAGTCTGTAGGATAAATCTTGCCTCTAAGGAAGGAGTTATAAATCATCTCATAAATTAAGACACAATGTGGTAGTGTCAACTCTTGCCCATGAGGCGTAACTTATTGTTTGAAAGTCATTGGGCCAAGTCTTGCATTTAAGGCAAGAGTTGTAGAATATCTCATAGATCAAGACATAATGTGATAGTGTCAACACTTACCCATGGGGCATAATCTGTTCCTTTTGCAGGCTAAGTCTTGCCACTAAGACAAAGTTATAGAACTTCTTATAAATCAAAACACAATATAGTAGTGTCAACTTTTATCCATGAGGTGTAACTTGTTGTTGGAAGTAATTGAAGAAAAAGAGAAGAAAAAAAAAGATTGAAGAAAAAGGGAAAAAAAAGTTTGATAATACTTTTAAAAGAAAGAGAAGAAAATATAAAAATCAAAGAAAATAAAAATAGAGAAAAAAAATTGAGAGGAGAAAAGCAAAAAAAGATAAAACAAAAAATATATGTTGAGAAAATAAAAAAAAAAAAAGAGGAAAAAGTAAAGAAAAAGAAAAAATATATCAAAATAAAATAGAAGTTGAGAGGAGAAAAAAACGAAGGTTCAGAAAAATTTAAAAAAGAAAAAAATAAGAATCAAAGAAAAAAAATAGAAGCCGAAAGACAAATGAGCACAGAAAATTATTTTAAAATATTTGAGGTATCGAGGGGTAAATAAGTATTTAAACTTCTTACACTTCATTAAAAATTTCCGCAATAAACAAGATTATTTAATTTTAAATAATCAAAGATTATACGTGCAAGCACATGCGGTTAAATTAGTAAATAAAAAGAATGAAAGCTAATTTTATATGACTTTTTTTATGGGGGAAAAAACTAAAGATATTTAAAAAGAGGGGTATTTATGTGTGTTTTTTGGTAAAGGGGTATTTATGTTGTTTACCATACATATAGTAATTGTAAGAGGCTAGTATCAAGCTTATTACGTACTAATAAGAGGGAAAACACACAGCAGACTGTCAACATGTCTGCTTCAGCTGTGTGCTTCCCTCACTAAAGAGCTAATTGGCTTGGTGGACAATGTTTGGCATTTTATGTTGCACGTTTGTGGTTCGAGCCTTTGTACCCACTGCCATTTTGAAAATAAATGGCCATCAATTGATAAGTTTTTCACTTTGTGGCCAGTCGGCCTAAAAAATACTCCGTAATAGCCATTGGCCTATTTGGGCCTTTTCCAGCATATACAGTTTTTATACCAAATTGATACAACGCTTATACCATATTGATACACTTTTTCAAAGGAGACGGAACCTATGCATGCATAGACAATCCTTATACCAAATTGATACAACGTTATTTCAAATTGATACAACGTTTAATGTCATTTAATAGCCTTTGGGCTACTTTGACACTTTCGTACATATAAAGTTTTTATACCAAATTGATACACTTTTTCAAAAGTGACGGAACCTATGCATGCATACACAATCCCTATACTAAATTGATACAACAGTTATACCACATTAATATACTTTTTCAAAAGAGAGGGAACTCACACATATATATACAGTCCCTATAATAAATTGATACAACATTTATACCATTTTGATACACTTTTTTGTAAAAAAAAATATAGTAGTGAAATAAAAAAAAATAGAAAAGCTGAATTCATTTTTTATAAGAAAATGGACAATATTTTTTTTAAAATGAAGCAATAAAAAAGAAAAAAAGAAAAAAGAGAAGGAGACGAAGCCTACATTGAAATGGCTAAAAGTAGAAATTACTTTAATGGTTAATTATAAGTAATTAGTTTTAGGTGGTTATTATGGTATAATTATTTCAGAATGAAGTGCTATTTTTATCCTTTTCCCCTTTAATTTTTGCATATGCGGCAGTTGCTGCTTATTGGGATCATTGTTGTTGTTTATTTAATGGGCCCACATTAATTTTCACCAATTCAATATAATAAGATCCCTGGTGTACTAACATCTCTGGTTCAGCACCTCACCCCTTAAGCAAGCGGTTGGGGATTTGATCCCCATTTCTGCTGAATAGAAAAAACTTTGTGGCCAGTTTCCTACCGCTTAGTGCGCTAACCGTAGGAACGAAGGATTAGTCTCACGACTGCCGGCTGTGGGGATACCTTGAGAAACCAAAAAAAAAAAAAACATCTCTTTTATTTTTTCATTTATATTGTGTATTTTCATTTACCAAAATAATATTTTTTCAACAATTAAAATGTCTTTTCAAAATAATTTATCTATTTAAAAAATATATTAAAATTATTATAAATCACAATAATTAATAATTAAAAAATATATTAGAAAATTGCAGTTATAAAAATTATTTGACTTTCGAGATTTCATCTGTCTTACATAAATTAATGTAAAAAAAATGACATACTTTCTTTGTTCTAATTTATGTCGTAGATTTTGAATTTCAAAAATTAAATAATTTCATTTTCACTTGAAATTTGGACATAAAATCATCTTCAAATTTTTTGAAATAACATCTGCATATTTCAAAACTACGTAAAAATACAACAAGTCATAATAATTAACAATTTGAAAATATTTAAGCGATTGATAAAAAATTGTGATAAAAAAAAAGTTGATTGAACTGAAAAATTGCAAAGATGTCATATAAATTGAGACGACGAAAATATTATTTTCATTTACAGATACCATTAATAAAGAAATTGACATTATATTTTTGAAAAATATTTCTTCTATCTGATTTTATATTGTTGGGCCGTGCTTTGCACGGGCGCTTCCTGACTAGTTGATATATAAAAACCATAATTTTATTTAAAAATTTTAACTTGTATCATACTTTTCTACCGTGCAATGAATTTAATGTAGTGATACTATAATTATGTCTTTGTTGATAAGTATACATAATTATTAAAGTTCTTAACTCACTTAATTAGATAATTTTTTGTCAAAAGAATTCATGAGAAAGTTAGTTTAGTAGAAAATTAACAAACATCAAAGGAACACAGATGAAAACTTAATTTAGTACGTAAAATAGTTTCAAGATGATGAAGATCATTAATTGAAAATCATTTTTGGAGTTTTAATGACTATTTAAGTATATAATATATTCAGTTACTAATAGATGTTTAAAAAGTATTTACTAATCTTCACTCATAATTTCATGTAGAAAGGATTTATGTTAGTTAAATATAATGATCTACGTTCATTTTAAGTCAAACTCAAGGAAAAATCTATGCTGGTTGAAATAAACTTCAAGAATCCATTCAGTTCTTCATATACATTTTTATGCTTAAAATTTAATTCTATCAATTGACCAAAAAATTAATTTAAAGATTCTATCTTTAACTTATAACATAATTCTTCATTTTCAACACTATATAACACTATCTTCAATAAATTATATTCTCAGTGTATAATATATCATCAATATTTCAAGGATGATGAATGATATTATCTGCAAAAAAATTATGACGATAGAACCATAAATGCATGATATCTCGGGACTTTCTTAAATTTGGCATTGCTTTTTCAATATACACAAGGATTTCTTTGGTCCTAATTACTTCTTGAATTGATACTTTGATAAAAGTTATATGTATCTATACCTTCATTTAAAGTTTTCATACAAATAAACAATGTTGATAAATAATTTGATTACATTAATAAAGTGAAAAAACATTGTATTAAAAATGATTAGCTCACGAGAGAAGTGAAATTTTGACGGTTTAAATTTTAAAACAAATAAGGAGAGAAGAATATGGAGAACAAATTAGTAAAAACAAGTTTTAAATGTATAGTTTTGCTTAATTAATGCTCCCTCCGTTTCATATTTGTCGGCCTTTTTACTAAAATTATTTATTTCATTTTAGTTGTTCAAGTTCTAAAATCAAGAGAAGTTTATTGTATTTTGTCAATACTACTCTATCATTAAATGACTATGCAAAGTGTAAATATTCAAATTTATATTTTCAATGCTTAATTAATAGGGTTATTTTAGTAAAATAAGCCTCTATTAAATATTTTTTTAAGAGAAGTATCAAGACACTAAGGACCAACTAAAACAAAATGGAGGAATTATCATAAATATAAAAAGATAAATACTGTAAAAATAACCAAATAAAGGACAAAAAAAAAAATGTACAAAAAATTACACTTACACCGATAACAACGGCCCAAAAAGAGCGATCTCAAAAGATATGAATGAGATCACATGTAATAGATTCACAACTCCAAAAATGAAATTTTCAATACTGCTCTTGTGAGGATTATACAACTTTGTTATTCTCCCTCATACTATAGTATACATATAACATACGTATAATATGCACAACATATTATTAAAATAATTGATTTTTCTATCAATGTAAAAAAATAATTTTTCTCCTTCATCCATTCAATTTAATCAAAACTCCATTTATGAAAATAAATTTCTTACTCTTTGATTCCTTATTTCAAAATGTTAATTTGTATACATTTGGAGCTTGTTGATTCAAGCTTATCAATGACGGAAGTTATAGGGAGAGAAAATAAAAATTCAAATATTTGTATATATGTGGCAGTTACATGAGCTTTGTATTTATAGACAGAATTTCTACTGTGACAGTTGTCCACAACTCACCAGAACTAACTTCTAACCACTACTAACTAACTTGCTTGAAACAAACCTCATCACTAACTAATCTAATCACTGCACCATTAGTTTAATACCCCCCCTCAAGCTGGAGGTATCAACAAATTGAATACTCCAAGCTTGTCCATCAGATACACATGTTGATGTTTGCCAAGTCCTTTTGTAAGAATATCTGCCTGCTGCTCCTTAATCCCAATGTGATGAGTTTTAACTTTCCCTTTCTTTATTTTGTCTCTAACGAAATGACAATCAATTTCAATATGCTTCGTGCGTTCATAAAATATGCGATTTTCTGTAATCTGCAAGGCAACTTTACTATCACTGTACACATCAACTGGTTGCTGCACTTCAATTCCCAATTCTTCAAACAATCCCAATAACCACACAACTTCTGATGTTGTAGTTGCTAGACTTCTATATTCTGCTTCTACAGAGCTCCTGGACACAATGTGTTGTTTCTTTGACTTCCATGATATTTAGGATTTTCCAAGCTTAATTATGAACCCTGTCACTGATCTCCTAGTGTTTGGGCATGCATCCCAATCTGCATCACAAAAATAGCTTAGAGAATTAGCTTGTTCACTGCTCATTAGGATTCCTAAAGCAGGTTCAAGCTTTAGATGCTTCACTACTCTTAAAGTTGCATCCCAATGTGACTTTTTTGGTGTTTGCATAAACTGACTGAGTGTTTGCACTGCAAAACGTATGTCAGGTCCAGTGATAGTCAGGTATAACAACTTTCCAAACAACTTTTGGTAACTTGTTACATTTTGCAGCAATTCATCACTTGAATTTCCAGTATACTCTGGTTCATATTTATTGGTGTTGTTACTAGTTTAGCAGCTCCAAGCCCCAACTCAAAGATCATTTCTAAGACATACTTTCATTGATTCATGACTATTCCTTCACTGGATCTCATAATTTCTATAAAAAGAAAAAAATTCAATTCCCCTAAATCCTTGACCTTGAATCTATGATGTAGTACTTGTTTTGTCTCTTGAACAACACAGTGATTGCTCCCTGTGATCAATAAATCATTCACACAAATCAAGATCACCACAATATCATTCTCTTTCTTTTTTGTAAACATTGAGTAATCATATTTTCTTTGATTGTATCCTGCATCAATCAGTGCTTCTAATAATTTTATATTCCATTGCCTTGATGTCTGCTTCAAACCATACAATGATTTCTTCAATTTACATACTTTGGACTCCCCATGTTTACCGAAACCCTGGGGAATCCCCATGTAAACTTCTTCAACTAGATCGCCTTGTATAAAACCATTGTAGACATCCATTTGGTATAGATTCCTACCTCTTGATGTTGCTACTGCAATTATGGATCTTATTATGACTATATTGGTCACGGGAGAAAAAGTCTCATGGTAATCAAGTCCCTCCTTTTGACTATATCCTTTTGCTACCAATATTGCCTTGTATCTATCAATCTCCTAATTTGCCTTATACTTGATTTTATACACCTACTTTGAACCAATTGAATTCTTCCCTTTAGGAAGGTCAACTACTTCCCATGTTTCATTTTCTTCTAAAACTTTTATTCCCTACTTCATGGTTTCTATCCAGTGCTTATCCTTGGAGGTTGTCTGATAGTTTTGTGGATCAATTGTATTTGAAAAACTAGCCAATGCTCTTCTGCACTTTGTTGATAAGGCTTGATAAGATACATATTTGGAAATGGAATAAATTGCATCCTTTCTCTCTTTTGTGATTACATAGTCTTTATGCCATAAAGGTGGTTTGACGAATCTTGTAGATCTTCTTTGAAGCTAATTCTCTATTTGTTCTTCTCAAGAAATTGCCTCAGTGGTGTCTTGATCAATAACAATTTCACCAACCTCTTCATGCATATCAGCTACCATTGGACCTACATCAAGGACTGCTTTGTGATGTACATCACCATCAGTGTTATTCTCTACATTAGTAGCATCAGCAATATTTGCATTATGCTCAATGCTGCCAATGCCAATAGTAGTTGTTGAGGGATCAGGAATAGTAGTTGCAGGAGTAATAGTTATTGCAGAATCAGGTACATGATCATCCAATATCACTTGATCAAGTGGTGTACTCCCCCTATCAGGTACATGAGAGGAAGCAAAAGGAAAGAAATGTTCTTTGAAAACAACATCTCGGCTTACAAAGAACTGTTTAGTATCATAATCAAACAATTTATATCCTTTTTGAGTGAGTGAATAGCCGAGCATAATAGCAGGTCTTGCTCTAGCACCAAACTTGTCTGATCGTACCAAAGTGGTAGCATAGCATAAACAACCAAAGACTCGAAGATGTGCAAGAGATAGAAAATTATGATAGAGCAGTTCATAAGGTGTTTTTCCATCCAAAATAGCAGTAGGCAATTTGTTCAGTAAATAAACTGCACCCCCGATACATTCACCCCAATATCTATCTAGAATACTAGCTTAAAACATTAAGGCTCTAGCAACGTTTAGAATATGTCTATGCTTCCGCTCAACTATTCCATTTTGTTGAGGGGTATAAACACAACTACTTTGATGAATAATTCCAAGAGAATGAAAAAGATCATGACATTGTCGATTGAAGAATTCAGTGCCATTATCAGATCGAACAACTTTTAGAACAACATCAAATTGAGTCTTTATATGAGATAGAAAAGAATTGAGAACAGTTACAATATCACTTTTCATCTGTAACAAGTACACCCAAGTGAACCTAGTGTTATTATCAACAATAGTAAGGAATAAACTCTTCCTATCATGGGTAGGAGTTTTGTAGGGACCCCATACATTAACATGTATAATTTCTAATGGTTTTCCACTTCCGAAAATGCTAATTGGAAACAATAGTCTACTTTGTTTAGCTAAAGGACAAATAGGACAATTTGCAGCAGCAACAAAATTTCCTTTTGTCAATCAAATCAAGTTGCTTCATGATTTGTATTGAAGGATGTCCCAGCCTCTGGTGCCACAAGCCAGTAGAGTGTGAACCTCTAGTTTCTTGAGAGATCATTATTGCATTATTGTTCAAGAAACATTTATTCTGGAATTACTTCACTATATATAAACTTCCATTGTCTCTACCAATCCCCCTCACCCTACCCACTATAGAGCTCCTGAAATACATAGAAATCAGGAAAAAACTGACAAAGCATGCCAAGCCTTTAGTCAATTTTGAGACTGATATGAGGTTGTATTTAAAATCTGAGACATGTAAGACATTATCAATTCCCATGTCTTCCAGAAACTATGCTGTTCCCATATGTGTTATATTGGATTTCTCTCTATTTGGTAAATATACTTGTTGTTTATTAGAATTATACAAATCTATTTTCTCTATTAGCAAGTTTAAATCTACAGTAATATGATGTGTCGCACCTGTGTCTACAACTCATTCCTTTGCACCAAATTCAGACAAAAAAGATATAGCATTACCTGCTAGATTACGTTGATGAGTCACAATAGTACCTGCTAAATTGGTATGAGGAGTAGGTTGATCTTTCATTATTCCCTGCAACTGGACATATTGATCATCTGTTAGTATAGGGCCCCCAAATCTATAGAGTTGATGCAGTTGTTTATATTGTGCATCAGAAAATGTAGGACTAAGCCCGTTGGTGCTATGAGAAGTGTTGCATTCTCCCTCAACCATGGAAGGTCATTTATCTTTATTTCAAACAATGTTGACTGGAAATTGTTTCCTTCTATCAAAGTGAGCCTGATTGTTGTAGTTTTTTTTCTCAAAACCACCAGTAAAATTCTTCTTCTTTTAATCATCAACTGATCCCTTCTTATTGTCTTCCTTCTTAGTGTCACCAAGATAGCCATGTAGAAAATAACAATCATCCTGAACATGGCCACCTTTACCACAATAGCCGTACTTCATAAATGGTTTTTTTCCTTTGTAAGGTTGTCCTCGATTCACCTGTATGACAATGTGTTCCCCCTTTCCAATAGAAGGAAAAAAAACAAGATCTCTGACTCTCGTCATCACTTATCAAGGTATATGCTTGATTGAGTGAAGGTTCAACAGATTTTAACAACAAGTGTCTCTTTACCGAGCTCGTGCAATTCATTGAGGCCACTGAGAAATTGAAGCAAATGTTTTCTTTGTAAATGTTCAATATAATCCTTAGATCTAGCATAATCATAGCTTGGTGAGGGAACTAAGGCATTATATTCAGCCCAAAATTCTCTCAATTTCATGAAGTACACAGCCACAGAATCAGTTCCTTGCAAAATCATAATAATTTCCCGATGTAATTAAAAAATTCGAATGCGATTTACTTTGTCAAAACACTCCTTGAGATCTTCCCATACTGAATATGCATCTGAAGCATACATAATTCCACTAAGGAGCTCTTCAAAAATGGTGTTCATAATTCATGACAAAACAATAGCATTACAAGTCTCTCAATCTTCACACAAATCAGCACCAAATTGTTCCCTTTTTGCAACTACCAGTCACAAATCCCAATTTTCTCTTAGCTTACAACTCAATTGTCATCGATCGCCACCACAAACCATAGTTCTCTGAACCCATTAACTTTGTCAGAATTAAAACCAAACTTGGTGTATCATAAGGATGAACATACAGAGGATGTGAGTTAGTGATTTTTTCAGCTGCAATTTCTGATCATTCTTCTGCAGCATCATATTGTGATGTAGTATCCATTGGAGAATTTTAGTGAAGAACACTGAAAATAGCTGTGAATTTTGATAAAGTGGAGTACGCAATCCAGTCACGCCTACTTTGATACCATGTCAATTTGTATACATTTGGAGCTTGTTGATTCAAGCTTATCAATGGCGGAAGTTACTGAGAGAGAAATAATGAAAATCCAGATATTTGTATATATGTGACAGTTATACGAGCTTTGTATTTATAGACGAAATTTCTATTGTGATAGCTGTCCACAATTCACCAGAACTAACTTCTAACTACTAATAACTAACTTGCTTGAAACAAACCTCACCACTAACTAATCTAATCATTGCATCATTAGTTTTAATACAAAACTCCATTTATGAAACTCTATTTGTGATATGGAATATGAAAATCGAAGAGTAAGAAATTTATAATTCAAGCAATTTCTCTTTTTCTATTTCTCTTTCCTATCTGATTACTATAGCTTATTTTAATGGTAGAAATTACGATTTTATAATTATCCGATCAAAATAAAAAAGGACTATATTCATATTTTATTTGGCTCTATTGAATCGATTGTTGTAGATTTATTTTGAAAAAATAATGTCAATTTCTCATATTTCTTATTTTTTTCAACTACAAAAAAGGAAAATTATTTCTATGCTTCATTTCCTCCAACAAAAATAGAGATTGAAATATCTCGATTTGAAGGTAAGCTGGAAAAGATGGTGATTTCAATTTCAAGTTTAGTTTGGTGGTAACTTGAGTATTTTGATTTTGGTTAATTGATGGTAATTTGAGTATTCACATTTTGATTATTCAATGGTTTTTATTTTCATAAATTAATTAGTGGTAGCTTGATAACTATTATATCACCCAAATAGAATTGGTGACTATTTCAGTGAAGATGAAAATGGGTGTCTATGGTGGAGAAGTTGAGGGAAGAAGAAAGAGAGAAAAAAAGAAAATCTTTATTAAATGGGTTAAATTTAAATAAATAAACAATAATATATAAATGAAAGTGTATTACACTTGCTGCTTTGAAAGTAAAACTAGTGAAAAAATACGTCAAAAGGAGGTATTTGTAATGGTTTTAACTAATTTTGTGGGGTAATATGATGCCCACAAACTTTAAGTGTCTTTTTAAAAATTCGGGACAACTTCAGGAGTGTGTTTATGTCTTTTCTCAATCCGTAATGAAAACTTTTCCTTTGATAAATAATACTCCATGTTGATCTCTAACTTACAACAAAAAATAATAATATACCAAATGTAATTCCACAAGTGGGATCTAGAGAGGATGGAGTATACACAACCTTAACACTACCTTGTGAAGGTAGATCAATTATTTTCAATAGATCCTCGATTCAAATAAAGCATATAAGAAATTAAGTATGTAAAACAAACATAGTTGAAGAAGCAATTCTAAAAACAATAAAGAGGATAATAGTAGCAAGGCAAAATAATAAAAGAAAGGAAACAACAATTAATACTAAAGTTGAAGAATAAAATGTTGAAAGAATAATAATAACGACAATATTAAAAGGAACAGTAAACAATGGTCGACATACTAACCTTCTACCTTAATCATCAACCTCTATATCTTTCTATCCAGGATTATGTCCTCGGTAATTTATTAGTCGATCATGTCATGTCTAATCATCTCCCCCTAAGACTTCTTCGGCCTACCTCTACTTCTCTTATCTCCACTGTAGTCAATCTTTGGAATCTCCTCATAGGAAATTTATGCATCTTATCTTCATATGTGTGAACCATCTCTGTCTCATCTCCCTTATCTTATCCACCACAGAAGCCAATCCCATTCTTATCTCAAACAGTTTTATCATTGATTATATTTATCCTATTATGCTCATACATCCATCTCAGCATCCTCATTTCAGCTACTCACATTTTTTGTACATGGAATTTCATGGCCAAACAACAATCTTCCCTATACAAATAGCTAGTCTGACCAGTACTATATAAAATTTTACTTTTACGACTTAGTGGCACATTTTTATCGCATAAGACACCAAATAAAAACTTTCGCTTCATCCACCTTTCTCCAACCTGATTTGTAGCATTATCTACAATCTCTTTATTTCCTTAGTTATTGACATCAAATACTTGAAGCTTCCTTTATTAGGGATGACTTGTATTTCAGTTCTTACTTCCACATCTTTCATATGAGTTACATCACTAAACTTGCACTCCAAATATTTTGTCTTAATCCTGCTCAACCAGAACTCTTTAGACTCTAAGGCCTGACTTCAAAACTCCAATTTATCATTAAATCCACCACATATATCTTGATCAAACTATGTTATCTTAAAAATAACATGTACTATGACACCTTTCATTGAATATGTCTATCGCGTTAGTATTGGGTTCAAGATTAAAAGTGTCAATAGAAAATGGAGGGATACAACCCTTCAGAGAAAAGGTGTGACTATTTGGATGGTTGTGGCAGTTTGGAAAAGACACATTGTTTGAATGGACAGATATGACTATTCAAAAAAGATACACCTTTTCGATGAACCATTACCACCTTTCAGAAGGGGCACTTAATGGCTAAATAAACTTGCATTTTTACCACAGGTTTTAGAATGAATTTTTCTGCACTTGAAAAACACTTCTTGTCTTCTAAAATACTATGTGTGATCATTTTTCGTTGAGTGAGTTCGAAGAGAATCCGATCATTTGTGGTACCGCTACTATCTGGTTGTTAAGCCATTTTATCCTGAGAGAAAAATTCCGCAACCTCAGGTACTTGAGGAAAATTATTTCCTTAAGGACATTCCGTGAATTCGGAGGAAGTGGCTTATTCTGCTTCATCTATTTTTCTTAAAAAAATACTGAATAACACACTTCTTTGAAAGGTCATTTTGACCTTGTGTTGAAGGTGTTGGAAAACTTCATAAGTTTTCTTGAAAAGTCTTGAACTTGTGTTGAAGTTTACTGAAGTAACATACAGATTTTGTGTACCCAAAAACAATCATAAGGAAATAAATTGGAAAAAAATATTTT
This sequence comes from Capsicum pubescens, assembly GCA_030864215.1. NCBI lineage: Eukaryota > Viridiplantae > Streptophyta > Magnoliopsida > Solanales > Solanaceae > Capsicum > Capsicum pubescens. Next base: position 66,303,431 of record CM061546.1, on the reverse strand, counting down.
TTTTGCTTGTTTGGTGAAATTTTCTTTTCACTAATTTTTTTTTCCTCGTAATATGCATTATTTTTTCTTACTGGAGATTAAAGTTTTAGGATTTCTACTCCGTTTAAACTTAACAAGTGATTTGAAGAAATAATATTTTCATCACAAGTTAAAGGTCACTCGGTTAATGATTGGACGACATAAAAACTTCATTGTTAAACTAGAAACAAGTAATGTTTATAAGTTGCTACGAACTTGAAATTATTATATATTTATTCTAAAAGTTAACTATCTTTTGTGACAGGAAAATAGCTACTGACAGTCATGTGAACGATGCTGGGACTAGTGTGGCAGCAACTAATGTTGCCACAACTAGTCATATGAGTGCTCCGCAAGCAATGGCACCTGCGGAGAAATCCAAAAAATTCACGGGTGTTGATTATAAAAGGTGGCAACAGAAGATGTTTTTCTACCTTACAACATTATATCTTCAGAGATTTACATCTGAAGAAGATCCAGAGGTGCCCGAAGGAACTTCGAACTAGGAGAAATTTATCGTTATGGATGCGTGGAAACACTCTGATTTCCTATGTAGGAATTACATTCTAAGTGGCCTCCAAGATAACCTATACAACGTGTATAGTGGAATGAAGACGTCAAAAGAGTTGTGGGGTGCGTTAAAAAGAAAATACAAGACTGAGGATGCTGGAACCAAGAAGTTCTTTGTTGCAAGATTCCTAGAGTATAAAATGATTGACAACAAGTCAGTTGTATCTCAAGTGCAGCAACTGCAAGTTATCATCCACGATATCCTTGCGGAAGGTATGAGTTTAGTAAATACCTTAGTTAAACATGTTAAAAATATTCTTAATGTTCACATAAACTTTATTGTAGGTTTAGTTATGAACGAGGTGTTTCAAGTCGCGACAATAATAAAGAAGTTACTACCTATGTGGAAGGACTTCAAGAACTACTTGAAACATAAATGAAAGGAGATGACAATCGAATATCTCATAGTGAGACTGCGCATTGAAGAAGACAACAAAGCCACGGAAGGGAGGTCAAAAGAAAATTCTGTAATAAGTGAAGCAAACATTGTATAAGACGACCACAACAACTCATAGAAATGAAAGAAAGCTGGACAGAAAAGTAATCAAACAAAGAAGAAATTCAAGGGGAAATGCTTTAATTGTGGCAAGATTGGCCACAAGTCAACAAATTGTCATGCCCCAAAGAAAGGGAAAAAGAAGGACCAAGCAAATATGGATGAATCTAAGAAAAAATGGATGATCTGTGTATTATGCTGTCTGGATGCAACTTAGTGGGAAATCCTCGAGAATGATGGATGGATTTCGGTGCCACCCGCCACGTATCTACAAATAAAGAATTATTTGTTGTATTTTATCCGGCTCAAGGAGAAGAGAAGATCTATATGGCAAACTCCGCAACTGCAAAAGTTGAAAGAGCAGGAAAGGTCTACCTGAAAATGACATCAGGCAAAGTGTTGACTTTGAACAATGTCCTGTATATACCGGAGTTGTGGAAGAACTTGATTTCTGTATCATTTCTTGATAAAATAGATTCCAAAGTATTTATTTTCAAAAGAATTGTACTTAGTAAAGGAGAAGTGTACGTAGAAAAGGCTACCTCACTGAGGGCCTATTCAAAATGAATGTAATGAATGTTGAAATCAATAAAAGTTCATTTTCTTCTTACTTACTTGAGTCTAATGATTTGTGGCATGAACGATTAGAACATATCAATTACAAAACATTATAAAATTGATTAACTTAGAAGTTTTACCAAACTTTGAGTGTAATAAATCAAAATGTCAAATATGTGTGGAATCAAAGTATGCTAAGCATCTGTATAAGTGTATTGAAAGGAATTCCAATCCCTTAGAATTAATCCACACTGATAGTTGTGATATAAAGTCAACACCATCTCGTAGTGGGAAAAAGTATTTTATAACTTTTATTGACGATTGCACCAGATATCATTATGTCTATTTGCTAAATAGTAAGGATGAAGCAATAGATGCGTTTAGGCAGTATAAAACAGAAGTTGAAAATCATTTAGAGAAAAAGATCAAACCGATAAGAAGTGATAGGAGCGGAGAATATGAATCTCCCTTTGCGAAAATATGTGTAGAGAATGGAATTGTCCATCAAACTACGGCCCCGTATTCACCTTAATCTAATAGAATTGTGGAAAGCAAAAATTGAATCTTAAAGGAAATAATGAATGTCTTACTTATAAGTTCATGTTTATCACAAAACTTATGGGGGGAAGCCATCCTTCCAGCTACCAAATTATTAATAGAGTGTCCACTATCGATTCTATAAGAAAAATGAAAAGAAAGGAAACCCAACTTGAAATATTTCAAAGTGTGGGGGTGTCTAGCTAAAGTCCAAGTTCCTATGCCTAAAAGGGTGAAAATAGGACCTAAGACAATGGATTGTGTGTTCATAGGATATGCTAAAAGTAGTAATGCATGTTGATTTTTGGTTCATAAATCCGAACATCCGAATATCCATGAAAATACGGTAATTAAATCAGATAATGCTGAATTTTTTATCATATTTATCCATATAAAACTAGACATGAACAGTCTACTGGGGAGTCTAAACGACCTCGAGATGAACCAAGTGAGGATGTACATAATGATGAGAGTCCAAGATGTAGTATACGTTAAAGAACGTCAACTTTGTTTGGATCAGATTTTGAAACATTTCTCTTAGAAAATGAGCCTCAAACATTGAAAGAAGCGATGACATCTTCAGACTCATCCTTTTAGAAAGAGGCAGTCAATAGTGAGATTGATTCAATCTTAAGCAAGCATACGTGGGAGTTGGTTGATCTTCCTTCATGAAATAAACCTTTAGGTTCTAAATGGATCTTCAAAAGAAAAATGAAAGCGGATGGTACTATTGACAAATGCAAGGAAATACTTGTAGTAAAAGGCTTTAAACAAAAGGAAGACCTTGATTACTTTGATACATACTCGCCTGTAATGAGGATAATGTCAATTCAGATGTTAACTGCCTTGGCGGCGGTATATGGTCTTGAAATCCATCAAATGGATGTGAAAACAACATTCCTAAATGGAGAATCGAAGAAAGAAATTTACATGGAACAATCTGAGGATTTCGTGATTCCAGAAAAAGAAAATAAGGTGTGTAAACTTGTAAAGTCACTTTATGGACTAAAACAAGCACCTAAATAGTAGCATGCGAAGTTTGACCAAACCATGTTGGCAAACGGGTTTAAGATAAACGAATGTAATAAATGTGTCTACACTAAAGACACTCCAAAGTATAAGGTCATTGTTTGTTTATATGTTGATCATTAGTGGAGATATTTCTGACATAAATGCTATGAAACGAATGCTCAAGTGCAAGTTTGATATGAAAGACCTTGGAGTTACGGATATGATCTTAGGAATAAGAATCCATAGAACTCCATAAAGGTTGGCATTGTCATAGTCTCATAACATTGAAAAGGTACTTGACAAATTCAAGTATTTGGAATTTGGTATTACCAAGACTCCATTGGACGTGAGCTTTGCACTTCAAAGGAATGAAGGTGAAAGTGACTAACAGTTAAAATACGCAAGAGTGTTAGGATGTTTAATGTATATAATGAATTGTACACAACCAAACATAGCATGTGCTATTAGTAAATTGAATCAGTACACGAATAATCCCAATAAAACTCATTGAATGGCAATGAAAAGAGTTTTGGGGTATCTTAAATACACTCAAGACTATGTTTTGCATTATAATAAATATCCCACGGTAATTAAAGGATATAGTGATGCAAATTGGATCACCGGATCAAATGAAGTAAAATCCACGAGTGGATATGTATTTACTATAGGTAGAGGAGCAATATCTTGGAAATCATTCAAACAGACATGTATTGCTCGCTCCATAATGGAATCTGAGTTTATCGCATTGGATAAAGCCAATGAAGAAGCAGAATGGCTTTGAAATTTCTTAAAAGATATTCTTATTGGTCCAAACCAATGGCAACAGTATGTATACACTGTGATAGCCAAGCAAAAATAGGTAGCGGTAAGTCTCGTCATATAAGACGAAGACATAATATCGTTAGAGAACTTCTCTCTAGTGAAATTATCATTGTTGACTATGTGAAGTCAAGATAATTTATTGGATTCACTTACAAAAGACATATATAGAGAGAGAGTTGAGAGAACATCCAAGGGAATGGGTTTACGGCCTAGAACAAGTCAACATGACGGTAACTCTACCTAGCAGGCTGGAGATCCTAAGAGCTAGGTTCAAGGAGATCAAACAAAGTTATGTCTGACAGGTTCAACATTGTCAATATACCCAACTCATTCTCATGATGTAGACAATGTTAAGAAAATAAGGATAAGACTTAAGGTGTGAAGTCTTTTAATGATTAGCTAAATTTAGCAGATTTGACCAAATAATTTAATTTCTAAGATTGAACGTTTAGAAATCACTTATGTAAGGGAGAAGTGGAAGCCGCTTCAAGAAGAATGTTAGTAAAGGCCTATTCTCTAAGCTCTCATGAAACTAGGGCATTTTCATGGCTGAAATGAATAAACCCGTGAGAACCATAAATGGTAAAAGGTTGGTTGTATGACATGTGTTGTCTAGGTGTACATTAAAGCTCGACGGTTCAAAGATATCAAATCTACCAATTGACTGAGTGCATTCGATGCATGTTCACTATGAAAAGTTGAAAGGAAAACCCACTTATCCAGAGACAATCAATCTTTACTTGATGATCACATACTTTCCGTAAAGTTTTATGAAAAAGTAGTCATTCCCCATTCATGTGGGGGATTGTTGGGTTCAAAATTAAAAGTGTGAATGAAAAATGGAGGGATACAACCCTTCGCAAAAAAGGTGTGACTGTTTGGATGGTTGTGGTTGTTCGAAAAAGGCACACTATTTTGAATGGACAGACATGACTATTTAGAAAAGATACACCTTTCTGACAAACCATTGCCACCTTTTGGAAGGGGCACTCAATGACTATATAAACCTGCATTTTTACCACAGGTTTTGGGACGAATTTTTCTGCACTTGAAAAACACTTCTTATCTTCTAAAATACTCTATGTGATCATCTCTTGTTGAGTGAGTTCAAAGAGAACTCGATAGTTTGAGGTACCACTACTGTCGAGTTGTTAAGCCATTTTATCCTGGGAGGAAAATTCTGTAACCTCGGGTACTTGAGGGGAATTATTTCCTTAAGGACACTCCGTGAATTCGAAAGACTTGGCTTATTCTGCTTCATCTATTTTTCTTAAAAAATACAGAATAACACACTTCCTTGAAAGGTCATTTTGAACTTGTGTTGAAGGTGTTGGAAATCTTCATAAGTGTTCTTGAAAAGTCTTGAACTTGTGTTGAAGTTTACTGAAGTAACATATAGATTTTATGTATCCGAAACAACAGTTAGTAGTACATCAGTCACCAAGACAAATAAAAATGGGCCAAGAGACGATGCCTCGTGCAATCATATTATGATTGGAAAGTTATCTAGTATCCTTCCGTGTCCTCACCCAGGTCCTGACTCCATCGTGTATGTCCTTAATTACGCTAATGTATTTTACCAACTTTCTCCATCCACTTTTATTTTGGATACATTTATTACCAATACAAATATTTTTCTCATTTACTTTGTAGTTTTCAGAAATTGTTTGGAAGATGAAACTTTTAGGCGGGAAAATATACCATTACTTTTGAATCTAAAATGAATGTATTTTCTAATTCACAACTAGAACACGTGTAGAACACGTGGCGTGAATGTCTTTTCTACCTCACAACTAGAACACGTGTAGATTACGTGGCGAGATCATGTTGAGACTTATGTCATGATTGATTATCAAGGTAATTGTAACCTTTTTCTTATAAATATCAACTCGCTTCTCTTCCACTTTGCCTCATTCATTTTTTTTCCGGAGATCTCATTATTTGGTCCTTGAATTTTTTATTAAGTTCTTGCTTTCTCAGTCTTTTATTTCCAAATTTTCCTCAGTTTTATTTTCATCTCTGCACATTTGACTTGTGGTAAGGTCTGTATATATTTTATCCTCTCCAAACCTCACTTGTGGGATGTTAGAGATACATAGATCGAGATCGCCATCAAAATGCAACACCAAAACCTAGCTATCATATACGGAAAAGGGAAAGAGAAACAATGGAAAATATCTTCTTATATTTCCCAAAAACTGAACCTTCTAGAAGGACCCTTGTCCTTTTATATTTACACATTAATGAAATTGAAAAATACAATTGGGCATCCGGTTTCTAACTACAATTGGGCTTGGGTATTAGTGAGTGGGCCTCCGTTAACACCCCCCTCAAGCTAGAGGGTGTGTGCACGCCCATCTTGGACAATGATGATGAAGAGGGTCACTAAGAGACTTGGTCATGATATCAGCAACCTGATCAGCAGAATGAACATGATGTAAGGAAATAAGCCCAGCAGCAAGACAATCACGAACATAGTGACAATCGATCTCAATGTGCTTCGTCCGTTCATGGAAAATAAGGTTCTTGGCAATATGAAGAACAGCCTGGCTGTCACAGTAAATAGGAACAGGAGAAGAAATGTAAAAACCTAAATCAGCAAACAAACGTATAAGCCAAACAACCTCAGCAACCACTTTACGTAATGCTCGATATTCAGCCTCAACTGAAGAAAGAGCAATGGTGGGCTGCTTCTTACTTTTACAAGAGATGGGACACCTACCAAAAAACACATAATAACCAGTGACAGACCTCCGTGAAAGGGGACAAGCAACCCAGTCAGAGTCAGTGAAAGCAGAAATAGAGAAAGTGGGGGAAACTGGGAAAAAATGCCTTGATCTGGGGCGTTAAGCAAATACCGAAGAACATGGATCCCAGCTTTCTTATGAGCTATACAAGGGGACTGCAAGAATTAACTTAGATGTTGTAGAACAAAAGAAATATTAGGTCTGGTGTGTTGTAAAAAATTGAGTTTGCCAACCAGTCTCCTGTACACAGAAGAATCAGGTAAAAGATCACCCATATCAGGAACCAGCTTCACTGAAGGTTCCAAAGGGGAAGCAACAGGAGTGAAGTGGGAGCATTGAAACTCATCAAGCAGGTCAGAAGTGTATTTATGCTGATGCATAAGATACCATCATCATGAGAAATAATTTCCATCCCCAGAAAATAGTGAACGAGGCCAAAGTCTTTAATCTTAAATTGATGATAAAGGAAAGACTTTAGACCGTTCATTTCATCAAGATTCGACCCAGCTAACCAAATATCATCAACATAAACCACTAGAATAACCAAAGAAGCATTAACAGATTTAGTGAAAAGAGAATAATCATTTTTGCTAGCAATGTAGCCTCTAGACAATAAGGCTTCAGACAGCTTTGAGAACCACTGTCTGGATGCCAGTTTAAGGCCATATAAAGATTTCCTGAGTTTGCAAGCCAAAGGAGTTGCACAAGAAGAAGAGAAAGAAACAACAAGGATAGGGGAAACTTTCATGTATACATCTTCATGGAGATCACCATGAAGGAAAGCATTATTGACATCCAACTGGAAAACAATCCAGTGATGCTCAGCAGCAAGAGATAAGAGACATTTGACAGTGGTAAGTTTGACCACAGGAGAGAAAGTCTCATGATAATCAATGCCTTCCTTCTGAGTATCACCTCTTATAACAAGCCTAGCTTTATACCTCTCAACAGTACCATCAAACCTTTCCTTGATCTTGTATACCCATTTACAAGGAATAGTCTTCTTATTAGAAGGTAGAGGAACAATATCCCAAGTATGGTTGTCCTCAAGAGCCTTAAATTCTTGTAGCATGGCCTCTTGCCAAGCAGGACTAGAAGTAGCCTGCTGGTAAAAAAAAGGTTCATGCATGTGTATGTCAGCACTAGACACCTTGGAGGGAACTGGTAGAGGAGATGGAATGATAGAAGAGTAGACATAGTCCTGAAGGTGAACAGAAGGATGAGTTGATCTAGAACTCCTCCTAAGTGGGGTGATAAGAAAAAGAAAGAGTAGGAGCAGAAATAGGTATAGGAGAGGGAGGACAATCAGCAAAATCAAGAAGTGGAGAAAAAGCAGAAGAAGGGGAAGAAGTGGGGTAAGGGAATATATGTTCATGAAAGTGAACATCTCTGGAGTAAAAAATAGAAAAAGTTGAAAGATTTAAAAGATTATAACCTTTCTTACCAAAAGGATAACCTAAAAATAAGCTAGTAATAGACCTAGGTTTGAGTTTATCTCTAATAGGAACAAGGGTGGCTGCATAAGCAAGACATCCAAAACTTCTCAAATGATCATAAGATGGAGGGTATCTATGAAGTTTTTTAAAAGGAGAGACATGATTTAAAGGTACAGCAGGGAATCTGTTGATTAGATATGTAGCAGTTAAAACACACTCACCCCAGTATTTCAAGGGGAGTTTGGACTGAAACAATAATGCTCTAGACACTTCTAAGAGGTGTTTGTATTTCCTTTCCACAACTCCATTCTGTTGAGGAGTATGTGGAATAGTGGTCTGGTGAAGAATACCATGAGTAGAAAAAAAATTGTAAATCAAAACTATTTCCCAATTCAAAAGCATTATCAGACCTAAAAACTTTAACTATATGATTGTACTGCACTTGGACCATAGATACAAAAGCCTGTATAACACAAGAAACACTGGATCTAGTTGATAAAAGATGTGTCCAGGTCAATCTAGTAAAATCATCTACTAAAGTTAGAAAATATCTGAAACCATTATAGGTTTGAGTATGATAGGGACCCCAAACATCAATATGAACCAGTTGAAAGGGAACAGAGGAATGAGAAGAACTAGGGATAAAAGATAATCTATGTTGTCTAGCCTTAGGGAATATATTACAAAGGAAATATTGTTTAGGAGAAATTTTCCCATTTAAACAAGAAATAAACTTCATCTTGTTATAAGGAATATGACCAAGTCTTTGATGCCATAACAAATCATCAGTGTTATTGCTATGTAAAGGAGGAATACAACTAGTAGAATTAGTAAAACTAAAGGATACATAAGGAATTATAAGATCAGAAGGAGCAAAATAGTACAGCCCATGTGCAGCTTTACCAATTTCCAACTGCTTCTTCACAGAAAGGCCCTGTAAAATACAGTTATATTTGGTAAAAATAGCAGTACATTCAAGTTGGGAAAGAAGCTTGTGGATGGAGATGAGGTTAAAATGAAAAGAGGGGACTAAGAGAACATTATGTAAAATCATGTCTTATCTGAGTGTTAAATACCCAGTGGAAAACTAATTAAAATGGGTAAATCTAAAGAAATGAGATTATGAAGGAAATTTTTGTGAGGTGTCATGTGATTTGTATCTCCAGAATCAAGTATCCAAGGATTAAGTCCTAGATTTGACACTACACTAGCATAAAATGTAGTAGATAGTATATCAGGGTGATTAAACACACCTGCAAAATGGGCAAACTCCTCAACAGGGTGATGAGACCCTTGATGTGAGGAAGAAGATTTGCTATCACTGGTACTGGGACTGTGAAGATGTTGGAGATGTTGGTAATGTTGAAACTGGTATTTTGTTAATCTATAACTATCATCATCAATTTTCACAGAGGATACAGAAAGATCAGCAGGAGAGGTGTCAGTTTGGACAAAAGACACAAACCTTCTCCCTTTTGTGAATTTAAAATTAGTAGGATATCCATGGAGCTTATAGAATTTGTTAATAAGATGACCAGTATTCTTGTAGTATTTGCAGAAAATAAGAGAAGCGGGAGATTATAACACCCCGATCTACTAAACTGGAATGCTACACAATGCTCATGACCCCGAGGGACCATAAGCTAACCCATGATTGATATTTGTACCTGTATACTGCAAATCATGACATAATAATGTGAAATACGTAAAATTGTTAGTCCATAAGGTTCAACTGAATAAAACCATGTCTGAAAATCATAACGTCCATGTGGGTAAAAATACCCAAAACAACTCAATCTGAAAGCTAAGTCTGAACATAAATCGGAATATAAATCTGAAAGCCTCTAAACTATATGAATAAGAAGTTAAAGGAATATGTCTCCAACTAACTCCATAACACTGAACTGAAGAAATAAATAAATGTATCAAATCATATTGTCCTCGAATCAATGAGGACTCACTGTGTTTCTACGACTGAAATTCTACCGCTACTGCTGGGCTAGAGCTCGTATCTCGAAACCTATGGTGTAACATGAAAAGAAAGAACTATAGCACAAATACGTCAGTACAACTGGAGTGCTGAGTATACGAGGAAGGTAGGCTGAACATAAAGGGTTTCATGCATGAACAACACTGACTGACTAATATAAATGTGGGAGTACAATCATGCATATATAGAAACTGGGACCGTGAATGAGTGATAGCAAGACCTGTAAGCTAATACATGGTTTACTGATAACTATCATGACTGATACTGCAAGCTGATAACATGGACGACTGTATCTGACAGTCCTGTATATACTAAAATCTGAAGAACGCCCTGAGTTTTTTTACTGAGACTGATACTGAAACTGTGGGAGGTAGTGTTTAATCGACATGCCCCATGTATGCCGTTATAGATAAGTTGGGGTCCAATCTCTGCCCCGACTGGAGGGGTGTTAATACCGTGCCACGGGTAAGGACGGCTTGTGAGTGACCCTTATCTGGTAGGTACTCAATGAGAATGGTGAAAACCCTAAACTGACAGGTTAAACCACCTCATCAACCCTAATCTGATAGGTTAAGATGTCTCAACCTATGCTGGCTACGTAGTTCTGGAACAGAAGGACTGCTTCTAAGAATCACACCCTGAACTGGTGGGTGAGTTCCCATCCTTGGGTTCACTCGGTGCTAAACTCTACTCCCATCTGGAGGGACTGGACATGAATAACAAACTATACATGACTTAATCTTACTGAATTTTGTTGACTGGCAAAATGTTACTGATATCTGACAACTGACTGAGATCATGAAGTTTTCCTGAGTCACATGACTGACTGAAGTCTATGGAATCATAGCTTGAGTTCGGATATCGTGAAACATGACATGGCTCTAGTCACACATCTATAGTTTTCGGGTATGAATACCCCCAGGACTTGATAGGAGGAAACTGACACACATGACATGACTTGATCACAAGATTTGAGTCCACAATTCACAATATCATAAGCAGGGGATAGTATACTTTATGTATTTATTCAACATTTCAAACATGATAGAAAAAGCATGGATATATTTTGTGTACATAACTTATATATCCATTATCATACATGCTTTATACCACAACAATAAAAACACATAATTTTCATGGAAATTCATATTGGAGTGTATGGCTAACATGAACTTGTTATTTAGATATCATGAAATCATGTAAATATGAAGTTCTAACATACTAGGCATTTTATCGAACACCTTGCATGCATTCTTTAAGGCATAGGTGGATTTCATACTTGCATTCTATCAATCCACCTAAAGATCATGTTTCTCAACTAACAACATAACTTTCATGAGATGTACAGTCACGATACTACTATATAGCAAAATAAAAAAGCATCAACATGGGTATGGTCATATTACCACAACCAACCAAGCTTTTGTATTTTAAAGATTGATTCTTGAACTCCACAAACGAAAGAAATCCGCGGATGAATACTACGCATACCTTGGAAGGGAGGTTCTTGATGATTGACGGAGGAATTTCCTTGAAATTTGATCTTCAAGCTTGATTGTGCAATCCTAGTTGTTTTTCTCCTATGGTACTCTTGGATAATGAGCTTTGAGATGTTAATAGGTTTGTAATGTGTTTAGAAGCTATAAATTTTGTGAGGTTAGGTTTAGGGACATGTAAGGAGTGTTAAAAGACTTAACTACCCTCGAAATAACGCAAAAACTAAGTGTTTTCGTGCCTGAAATTATACATGGGCGCCGCATATGATATCGTCTATATTTACATAGGCGACGCATATGATATCGCCTATGCTATACATAGGCGCTACATATGATATCGCCTATGCTGTACATAGGTGCCACATATGATATCGCCTTTACTTTCTAGTGGTCATGTGCGATTGGTTAGGCGACGCCTTCTACTTTGAAAGGTCATAACTCCTTGCTCGGGTGTCGGATTTTAATGAAATTGGTATCATTGAAAATCTAATTCGATTCTCTACAATTTGGTGGGTCTAAATCTTCCAAAATGTCACATATCAATCACGCTATTCTTGTTCAAAGATGACCTTTGCAAAATCGAATACTAAGATTTGATGGATTCAAAAACTCTTAGCTTGCATCACTCTAAGCGACTTATATGAGCATGTTTAAGACATCGCAAGCTATCCTATCGCTAGGATATTCATTGTAAGTCATGCACTAAAATGCTACTCATAGGATAGGAGGTTTCATACGAAGGAAAACTTATTCACTTCCTAGCTTAGAAACATGCGGGGTATTACTAGATCTCCCCCTTGGGAACATTCATTCTTAAATGACAATTTACTGAGAGGGGATATAAGACAACAGAACCTGAACTGAACATGAAGAACTGAAACTTGATCTCATGACTGACATGCTAAATATACTGAACTCGTGCATATCTGATTTACGGACAACTGATACATGAATGCATGACTGAGTATGAAATGGTTAATAGGTACCAAGTTTATACTTGAAACATGAACATAAAACTGAATAAGCTTAAGGAGAACTGTTACCTTAAGCTTGATCTGAATTGGCGAGGAAGAGGTGATGATACTTGGTACGCATATCTGCTTCTGCTTCCCAAGTAGCTCCCTCATGAGACTGATTTCGCCAAAGAACCTTAACTAGAGGGACTTCTTTGTTTCTCAATCTACGAGTCTGATAATCTAAGATTTTGACTGGAATCTCTTCATAATAGAGGTTGTTCTAAATGTCGATGCTCTGAATAGGGACAACAACTGTTGGGTCACCTATGCACTTCTTGAGCAAAGAGACATGAAAGACTGGATGGACTGAGGCTAGATCTGAAGGAAACTCAAGCTCATAAGCTACCTTGCCAAAGTGATAGAGAATTTTGAAGGGACCGACATACCGGGGACTGAGTTTCCCTTTCTTGCCGAACCTCTTCACTTCCTTCACGGGATAGATCTTAAGATAGACATAGTCATTGACCTCGAGCTCGAGATCTTTTCTACGAACATCTGCATAGGACTTCTGTCGGCTCTGAGCAACCCAGAGTCTTTCTCTGATCAACTGAACTTTCTCTAAGGCGTCGAATGCTAAGTCAGGACCTATGTCTGAGGCCTCACTAACTTCGAACCAACCAATCAGAGATCTACATCTCCTACCATAGAAAGCTTCGAATAGATCCATCTGAATACTAGAATGATATCTATTATTATATGCAAACTCAATCAAAAGCAAGTGGTTATCCCAACTTCCCTTGAAGTCAATTGCACACGCCATTAGCATATCTTCAAGAGTCTGAATAGTCCTCTCTGCTTGACCATCTGTCTGAGGATAAAATGTTGTGTTAAGATGGACTTGGGTACCGAGACCCTTTTGGAATGTTTTTCAAAAGTGAGAGGTGAATTGGGTACCTCTGTATGATATGATAGATAGTTGAACACTGTGTAACCTGAATAACTCCCTAATATAGAGTTTGGCATAATCCTCGGCGGAATAAGAAGTACGAACAGGAAGGAAATAAGCTGACTTGGTCATTCTATCTATAATGACCTAGACTGAATCATGCTGATGACGAGTTCTAGGCAAACCCGTCACGAAGTCCATATTCACTGCTTTCCACTTCCAAGAAGGAATGGTGAACTCTTTCATAGAACCACTGGGTTTCTGATGCTCTATCTTAACGTGCTTACATGTAGAGCACTTAGCCACAAACTCTACAATATCTTTCTTCATCCCATTCCACCAATAGATCTCCCGCATGTCGCGGTATATCTTAGTGGCCCCTGGATGAATAGAGTATCGCGCACCATGCGCTTCTATAAGAATTCGCTGCCTCAATTCATCTACACCTAGAACACATAGACGACCCTGACAATGAAGAACAACATCTCCTTCTTGGGTGAAAACCTTGACTTTCTAATTCTGAACTGACTCTTTGAGCTTGACAAGGCTAGGATCCCTGTCTTGCTTCTATTTCACCTCGGAAACTAGAGATGACTCTGAACTACTGTGAACACATACAACACTCTCTGAAGAATCGACTAAGCGAACGCCTAGTCTAGCAAGCTGATGGATCTCCTGAGCCATCTTTTTTTGCTACCCTCAACCTGAGAAATACTACCCATGGAGAGTCTACTGAGAGTGTCGGCTACAATATTAGCCTTGCCCGGATGATAAAGAATACTCATGTCATAATCCTTCAAGAGCTTTAACCAGCTTCTCTGACAAAGATTGAGATCTTTCTGGGAAAAGACATACTAGAGGCTTTTATGGTCTGTGAAGACATCTACATGAACTCCATAGAGATAATGCCTCCAAATCTTCAAGGCAAAAACAACGCTGCTAACTCAAGATCATGAGTAGGATAATTCTTCTCATGTGGCTTTAACTGCCTGGAGGCGTAGGCTATGACCTTACCATGCTACATGAGGACACAACCTAAACCCACTCTGGATGCATCACAATATACTACAAAACCATCTGAACCATCTGGAAGAGCTAGAATTGGAGCTGAGGTGAGTCGAGTCTTCAACTCTTGAAAGCTCTTCTCGCATAAATCTGACCACTGAAACTTAATCTTCTTCTGAGTGAATCTGTACATGGGAGATGCAATAGAAGAAAATCCCTCGACAAACCATCTGTAATAGCCAGCCAAACCCAAGAAACTCCTGATATCTGATGGAGATACGGGTCTGGGCCAGTTTCTTACTTCCTCGGTTTTCTGAGAATCTACTCTAATTCCATCACCAGAAATAATATGGCCAAGTAATGCTACTAATCTTATCCAAAATTCGCACTTGCTGAACTTAGCGAATAACTGGTGATCCCTGAGAGTCTGAAGAACAATCCTGAGATGGTCTGCATAATCACGCTCTGTGCGAGAATAGACCAGAATATCATCTATAAAGACTATGAAAAACATGTCCAAGTACTGCTTAAACACACGGTTCATCAAATCCATGAAAGCTGCAGGGGCATTGGTAAGACCAAATAACATGACTAAAAATTTGAAGTGACCATACCGAGTACGGAAAGCTATCTGCGGAATATCACATTCTCTAACTCTGAGATGATGATAGCCTGATCTGAGGTCTATCTTGGAGAAGTAACTTGCACCCTGAAGTTGATCGAATAGATCATCAATCCTGGGAAGAGGATATCTTTTCTTGATCGTGACCTTGTTGAGTTGACGGTAATCAATACACATCCTGAGAGAACTACCTTTCTTGCGCATGAATAATACTGGCGCACCCCATGAGAAAATGCGGGGTCTGATAAATCCCTTATCTAAGAGATCCTTCAACTAATCTTTCAGTTCCTTGAGTTCTGCTGGTGCCATTCTGTATGGCGGAATAGAAATAGGTTGAGTATCTGAAAGAACGTCTATGCCGAAGTCTATTTCCCTTTCGGGGAGAATCCCTGAAAGATCTTCGGGAAAGATATTTGAGTATTCATTAACAACTGGGACTATTTCGAGATTGGGAGATTCAGAAATGGAATCTTTAACATGCATGAGATGATACACACACCCCTTAGAAATCATTTTCCTTGCCCGAAGGTAGGAAATAAGTTGACCCCTGAACGCTGAAATGCTACCCTTCTACTCTAGGACAGGCTCATTTGGGAACTGAAACTGAACTATCCTGTTTCTGCAGTCGACTGTGGCATAGCAGGAATGAAGCCAATCCATGCCGAGAATGATATCAAAATCAGTCATCTCTAACTCAACTAAATTTGCTGACGTGGATTTCTGAGATATCATAACCGGGCAGGTCCTGTATACCCGTCGGGCTATGATGGTTTTACCCAATGGGGTAGAGACTGAAAAGGGCTCTGCTAAAATTTTGGGACTGATTTTGAAATCGCCTGCTATGTATGGAGTAACAAAAGACAAGGGTGCACCTGGGTCTAGCAAAGCATAAACATGAACATGGAAAATCTGTAATGTACCAGCAACGACATCAGGAGAATTTTCCTGAGCCTGTCGGGACTGAAGAGCATAGAGTCTGTTTGGGCGTTGCCCACTGGTAGTACTGGAAACGGCACCCTGCTGGTTCAGGCGATCGGACTGAGCTGCAGAATAATTTTGCTGACCCTGAAGACTTGACTGCGGACACTCCCTAATCCTGTGGCCTGGCTTGCCACAACCAAAACAGACATCACTACCGGCTCTGCAAATGCCCTTGTGGTTCTTACCACAAGTCTGACAAAGGGGATTCGTTCGGGCACTGCTAACACTTCCTTGAGATTTAGAGCCTGGCGCTTTGTCTTTGTTGCCGTCTCTGAACTTCGGCACTGGAGCGATGGCAGAGGAAGGGGATGGAACGGCTGACTTAGAGCGAAACTGTGAACGGTTTCCTCCATCTGACTTGGGGTGAGCAAAGTTGAAGGTACCTGACCTTGCTCTCTTGTTCTGCCTCTCCCTAGTCTTAACCTTCTGCTCTTCTACTTGTTGGGCATGGGTCATAAGTCTGGCTAATTTCATAGCATCGATTAGCATCACAGACCTACACTCATTTACCACGCTACCGTTGACCCCTGACACGAACTTTCTCATTTTAGCCCTATTGTCTGCAACCACATGAGGAGCATACCTGGCTAGCTGAGTAAATCTGAGAGAATACTCCCTAACCGTCATATTCCCCTACCTGAGGTTGATGAACTCAAGAACTTTGGCCTCCCTCAGCTCTTGGGGAAAGAATCTGTCTAAGAAGGCCGTGGCAAATTCCTCCCACTCGATAGGTCCTGCATCATCTAACCTCTCAGACTTCCACTGTTTGTACCAATCATGAGCAACATCCTATAACTGGTAGGCGGCTAACTCGGTACTCTCAATAAAAGTAACACCCATGATGTCAATGACCTTCTGGACTTGGTCAATGAACTCCTGAGGGTCCTCATCAGACTTAGACCCATGGAAAGATGGAGGGTTCATCCGGGTGAAGTCCCAAACCTTAGATGCTATGGGATTAGCCACTGGATTGGCCGAAATGACTGGTAGCCGTTCATTCTGTGTAGCCACGGACTGAGCAAGTATGGTAAATGCGGCTCTAAACTCCGCATGGGAAACATGTTCGCCCAAAGGATCTTCGGGCTGAGGAGTTGGCTGGTTTCTTCTCTTTGGGGTCATGGTCTGGAATAAGAGAAGAATGGATTAGAGTGAGAGTTTAACTTGTGATTATGCTCACTAGCATGACATGAATACTGAAGAAAGGGGACTATTCCTAAAACATCTTATAGTTTCCTGTACATAAATGTGGCGCGCAACACACCCATGTACAAGACTCTACTAGATGCGGCTTTCAGACTTCCTAGGACTCGATTGAACCTTAGGCTCTGATACCAAGTTTGTAATGCCCTGATTTGCTGAACCGAAATGTTACACGGTTCTTATGACCCCGATGAACCACAAGCTAACCCATGACTGATATCTGTACCTGTATACTGCAAATCATGACATAATAATGCGGAATACGTAAAACTGTAAGGCCATAAGGTCCAACTGAATAAAACCATGTCTGAAAATCATAACGTCCATGTGGGTGAAAATACCCAAAACAACTCAATCTGAAAGCTAAGTCTGAACGTAAATCGGAACATAAATCTGAAAGCCTCTAAACTATCTGAATAAGGAGTTGAAGGAACATGTCTCCAACTAACTCCATAACACTGAACTGAAGAAATAAATAAATGTATCAAATCATATTATCCTCGAATCAATGAGGACTCACTGTGTCTCTGCGACTGGAATGCTACCGCTACTGCTGGGCTGGAGCTCGTGTCTCGGAACCTATGGTGTAACATGAAAAGAAAGCACCATAGCGCAAATGCTTCAGTACAACTGGAGCACTGAGTATACGAGGAAAGTAGGCTAAACATAAAGGGTTTCATGCATGAACAACACTGACTGACTAATATGAACGTGGGAGTGCAATCATGCATATATAGAAACTTGGACCGTGAATGCGTGATAGCAATACCTGTAAGCTAATACATGGTTTACTGATAACTGTCATGACTGATACTGCAAGCTGATAACATGGACGACTGCATCTGACAGTCCTGTATATACTGAAATCTGAAGAACGCCCTGAGTTCTTTTACTAAGACTGGTACTGAAACTGTGGGAGGTAGTGTTTAACCGACATGCCCTATGTATGTCGTTATGTCTAAGCTGGGGTCCAATCTCTGCCCCGACTGGAGGGGTGTCAATACCGTGCCACGGGTAAGGACAGCTTGTGAGTGACCCTTATCTGGCAGGTACTCAATGAGAATGGTAGAACCCTAAACTGACAGGTTAAACCACCTCATCAACCCTAATCTGACAGGTTAAGATATCTCAACCTACGCTGGCTACGTAGTTCTGGAACACAAGGACTGTTTCTAAGAATCACACCCTGAACTGGCGGGTGAGTTCGTATCCTTGGGTTCACTCAGTGCTAACCTCTACTCCCATCTGGGGGACTGTACATGAATAACAAACTATACATGACTTAATCTTACTGAATTCCATTGACTAGTGGAATGTTACTGATATCTGACAACTGACTGAGATCATGAGGTTTTCCTGATTCACATGACTGACTGAAGTCTATGGAATCATATCTTGAGTTCGGATATCATGAAACATGACATGGATCTAGGCACACAACTATAGTTTTTGGGTACGAATACCCCCAGGACTCGATAGGAGGAAACTGACACACATGACATGACTTGATCACAAGATTTGAGTCCACAATTCACAATATCATAAGCAGGGGATAGTATACTTCATGTATTTATTCAACATTTCAAACATGATAGGAAAAGCATGGATATATTTTGTGTACATAAATTATATCTCCATTATCATACATGTTTTATACCACAACAATAACAATACATAATTTGCATGGAAATTCATATTGGAGTGTATGGCTAACATGAACTTGTTATTTAGATATCATGAAATCATGTAAATATGAAGTTCTAACATACTAGGCATTTTATCGAACACCTTTCATGCATTCTTTAAGGCATAGGTGGATTTCATACTTGCATTCTATCAATCCACCTAAAGATCATGTTTCTCAACTAACAACATAACTTTTATGAGATGTACAGTCATGATACTATTATATAGCAAAACAAACAAGCATCAACATGGGTATGGTCATATCACCACAACCAACCAAGCTTTTGTATTTTAAATATTGATTCTTGAACTCCACGGATGAAAGAAATCTGTGGATGAACATTACGCATACCTTGGAAGGGAGGTTCTTGATGATTGACGGAGGAATTTCCTTGAAATTTGATCTTCAAGCTTGATTGTGCAACCCTAGTTGTTTTTCTCCTATGGTGCTCTTGGATAATGAGCTTTGAGATGTTAATAGGGTTGTAATGTGTTTAGAAGCTATAAATTTCGTGAGGTTAGGTTTAGGGACATGTAAGGAGTGTTAAAAGACTTAACTACCCTCGAAATAACTCAAAAACTAAGTGTTTTCGTGGCTGAAATTATACATAGGCGCCGCATATGATATCACCTATATTTACATAAGCGTCGCATATGATATCGCCTATGTTGTACATAGGCGCCGCATATGATATCGCCTATGCTTTCCAGTGGCCATGTGCGATTGGTTAGGCGACGCCTTCTACTTTGAAAGGCCATAACTCCTTGCTCGGGTGTCGGATTTTGATGAAATTAGTATCGTTGGAAAGCTAATTCGATTCTCTACAATTTGGTGGGTCTAAATCTTCCAAAATGTCACATATCAATCACATTATTCTTGTTCAAAGATTACCCTTGCAAAATCGAACACTAAGATTTGATGGATTCAAAAACTCTTAGCTTGCATCACTCTAAGCGACTCATATGAACATGCTTAAGACATCGCAAGCTATCCTATCGCTAGGATGTTCATTGTAAGTCATGCACTAAAATGCTACTCACAGGATAGGAGGTTTCATACGTAGAAAAACTTATTCACTTTCTAGCTTAGAAACATGCGGGGTATTACAGAGATGAACCAAATTTAGAAGAGGAAGACCATGTCTATTTTCTGCCATTAGGAATAGTTCTTCTAGCATCATATGACAGAGATAATGAAGGATTTCTCTGTGAATCAAATTGGAATCTTTGGCTATAGCCTCTTCCTAAAAAAGTGTTCTGAGACACTGAATTGAAAGAAGCTGAATCATTTAGGAAGCCAGGAATGGGAGGGGAAGTCTCATTCTGCTTCTCAACATGTTGTAGCTTAGCATAAGAACTATTGAGGGAAGGTAGTGTGGGCATCATCAAGAGATTACTCTTGCAAAGGGACTACTCATCATTTAAGCCACTGAGAAACTGAAATAGTTTTTGTTGTTCCATAAACTTCCCTAAAGACCCACAAGTACACATTGGACCCACATAAGAAGTACTCAACTCATCCCAAAGAGTACCAAGTTTAGTGAAATAGGATGAGATATTAGAAGAACCTTGTATGGTAGAGTTAATTTCTTTCTGTATCTGAACGTATTTAGTACCATTCGACTGACCAAAACGTTCATTTATGCAGACCAAATGTCTTTGGTTGAATCAAAACACATAACACTAGTTGCCATCTCAGTGGATAAAGAATTCGTAATCCATGCTATAACCATATTGTTGCACCTCTCATAAAAGGAAAAGTAAGGGGAATTTGGTGCAGATTTGGATACTAACACAGTAACTAAACCTAATTTGTTCTTAGCTGATAAAGCAGTCATCATGTTTTTTCGCCATACAACAAAACCAGACCCGTCAAACAACGGAGTCACCAAATGTGTACCAGGATTATCAGAAGGATGCAAGTATAGAGGATGAGTCGGGGAGACAGAAAACTCATCAAAACCAGAAGGAACAACCACATTTTCTGTAGGCATAGCCATACTAACCAACCTCCGTTAACAAAACGACACCCAGTGACTCGAAACCCTAATCAAAACTAGATGAAATAAGGATTTACAGCATATCTATGAGCACACAAGCTATATCTCAGAAAAATTACATCATCGATAGAGACACATAACTAGGGTTTCATCAAAAACAGAAATATACATAATCGATATAGTCACAGGCTAGGGTTTTCAGCCAAATTCCAAAATAGGTTCAAATCTAATGAAGCAATAGTAAAAAAATTCATGAAAGAGAAGCGATTACCGCCCTTCTTCGCAAACTGAAGAAGCAAGGCCTTGAAAATACCGATTTCGAAGAGAAAATCCTAAAAACGATGACAATGACGACTTTTCACCTAACCCGAAAAGCTTCAAGGGTAATATCGGAAGGTAGAGAGACTCGTAAGGATCACGAATCTGTGCTCTGATACTATGTTAGAGCTACATAGCTCGAAATCGACATCAAAATGCAACACCAAAACCTAGCTATCATATACGGAAAAGGAAAAGAGAAACAATGAAAAATATCTTCTTATATTTCCCAAAAACTGAACCGTCTAGAAGGACCCTTGTCCTTTTATATTTACACATTAATGAAATAGAAAAATACAATTGGGCCTCCAGTTTCTAACTGCTATTGGGCTTGGGTATTAGTGAGTGGGCCTCCGTTAACATGGGATTACACTGATATGTTATTGTTGGTGTTGTTGTTGTATATTTGAGCATGGCATCTCAGAGCCACGACAATCAACATCTACCACCACAAACTCCGACACCGCAGAGAGGCAAATTTCGATGTCTCATACTAAAGATGTTGGGGAAGCGGACACGGCGGCACAGGTGAGAAATATAAGCATGTCCTCGTACATATAAATCTAATGCTTACTATAAATAACACATAAAAAGTAAGAAATAGAACAAAATATTGTGTCGATTATATCATTTAACTTTATTATTTAGTAGAGTTTTCGTAAAATTTAGTGGTATAAGCTGCGTATACTTTATCCTTCCCAAACCTTACTTTGTGGGAATACACTGAGTATGTTGTTGTTGAGATTTTTCTTAAAATTATGTGAAAATTGAAATTAAACATATGAGATATTTATTCAATCAATTTGAAAGACTAATTTGTTACCTTGAAAAATTATGTTTATTTTGCCAATGTCATCTTACTATAATTATTTTTTATTTGCAATATCCAAGAAAGACTAGTTAGATTCTACGAATTGGATATACATTTACTTTGTTTGACTTGAAATACCAAATATTTGAGAATTTCACATTGACCATTGAGTTATTATTGTTCTTTAAAAGGTTGATTATACAATAATTATTATAACATAATTTTCTCTCCAAAAATGGAAAAAAGACGTGAATTTCATTAAATCTTTGGATGAGTTAGAATTAAATACAGATGTACCTAACCCTGGTCATATTCAAGCAAGTGTTAGAACAGGGTTAACCCATGTTTAGTCAGTGAGCCTATATAAGGAAACCAAACTTCAGTGTTTAGCAGCAGAAGCAAAAAACACTACTTAGAGCTGGTGTGGAAATAGTGTAAGAAATGCAAGAAATGGGGTTCACCCTTGCTTGATTTTGGCTTTAAAAAACGTTTTGTGAGTGTCCCTTTTGATTCTGCATTGAACTTTTGGTATTTCTAGCTTCATTCTTGATATATATATATATGTATGTATATGTGTATATATGTGTATGTAAGAACCCATTTTTTTCCCTTTTGGTACAACCCCTTTTTCAGGTTTCTTGATTTTGGAGTGACCCTTTTGATTTTTGATTGATCTTTTGCTATTTCTAGCTTCATTCTTGATGTATATGTGTGCATATGGGTGTATGTAAAAATACATTCTTTTCCCTTTTGTGGTATGACCCCTTTGTCAGGTTTCTTGATTTTGGAATGAAAAGGTCTTTGGTGAGTGACCAGTTTAATTTTTTATTGAATTTTTGCTATTTCTAGCTTCATTCTTGATGTATATATGTATATGTATATATATATGTGTGTGTGTATGTAGAGTCCAGTTTTTTCACTTTTGGTATCACCCTCTTTCAGGGTTCTTAATTTTGGCTTGAGAAAGCCTTTGGTGAATGGCCCTTTCGATTTTTTATTGGACTTTTGCTATTTCTAGTTTCATTCTTGATATATAAATATATATATGTATATATGTGTATGTAAGAATACATTTTTTTCCCCTTTTGGTATGACCCCTTTTTCTAGTTTCTTGATTTTTTATCTGGGCTGAGTTTATTTGGGTTGGCCAAGTTTTTTTTATTATTGGTTTCTTGCTAGAATTTGAGTTTGAAGGGTTTTCTTTGTTCATCTCTGATTGTGCTTGTTTACTTGGATAGAGATTGATAAATTGTTAGTACTTAAAAAATTCTGATTCTTGATTTTCCCTCCTTTGATTCATTTGAGTGATTTTTCTTGCAGAAAAAAATTAAGTTTTTGAGTGATTTCTGGGAAGCTGGTTTACTGTGACTCAGAGGTAATCTTTTCTATTTATTTTATATCCATTTTCTTGGTAATGTTGCTGGTTTTTTATGCTTGCTAGTGATGTTTCTTCTTGTTGGCATTTCTGTTTGGATAAAATTTTGTTGATGTTATTTTTAGTCTAGGGAAGAATTAATGGATATATGCTTTCCCTTTTGTTTTGGCAATTTTTAATTCTCTGCTGCTATCTGTTTTTTTTTTTTTTTCAATTTTAATCCCTTGAAGCACCACATCATCACTGAATGATGTTACATTGAAGGAGTAGAATTTGTAATCCTCGTAGAATTTAAAGTAATTTTCTGGCAGCTTCACCTGTATGATAATGTTGCTGGATTATTGAGTTCATTAGAGTTGTTCTTAGTGCTTTCAGCCTGTCTTTGGCAGTTCCACATATACGATGAATATTTCTGGTTTATCGTGCTCACTGGGTTTGTTGTTGTTGTTGTTGTTGTTATTTAGACTATCAAAGAAACATTGATATGTATTTTTTCCTTTTATTTAGCAACTCCTACTTCTCTGCTTTTATGTGTTATCTTAACTGTAATCCCCACAGGTCCACATTATCACTTGAATGGATTTTTTTTGCAGGACCGGAAACTGTTGCTAAACACTTGACTGATCAAACTACAGCAGTATTATAACTCTCATAGAAAACATAATCAACATGGCTGATGATGCCAATGGAAACTCGTCGGTGGTTTCAGACCAGGAAAAAGGGAGCAGGAACAAGAGGAAGTTTGAGTTTCCTCTAGAAACTCCTACTGATTCACCTGCGCTATCTCTTACTGAGTTTCCAAGATACGAATTATTAGAGGAAGTGCTGAACGATGACACTCTTATTGAGCTTGAGCCATTGACGGACAGGCGTCCTCAATATAATGAGGAACCACTGGAAAGTTTAACAGATGCAGATTGGGAGGATTCCATAAGTTGGGAACTTCTGGAACTTTTACATCAAGATTTGTTCACAATTTTCCAGAGCGCTGTCAAGAGGATTTCTGAGAGTGGATACAGTGAGGAAACTGCTGTACAGATTATCTTGAGAAGTGGCCTTTATCATGGCAACAAAGATGCCTTATCAAATATTGTTGATGGTGCTTTAGCTTTACTGTCTAGTGGAAAGGGACTCGATACAGGTAGACATCTTGTATTTGCAGATTTACGTAGCCTGGTAGACTACACATTGCTGGAGATGATAGGTGTGCTGAGGGCGGTTAAGCCAGCTTTGACAGTTGCAGAAGCAATGTGGTGGCTGCTAATGTTGGACTTGAACCTGGTACATGCATGTACTGTGGGAAGCGATCTTCTGGATGAGTTATGCAGTCAAGAAAGTCCAGGCAATAGCTCATCTGCTCTGGAACTTTCCCAATCAAAGACTGGAGCTTCTGGCAATACTCAGTTAAACCCGGATAACCAACAGTTGTCAAAAAATTCTACAGAAATTGCTCAAACCTTGCAGTCCAAAGTTCCTGTCGCTAGTGCAGCCCCTGAAGAAAGTAAGTCTAAAAATTTACATGTTCAACCAGCGGCAAAAAGAAAAGGAAGTTCCGTACCTCTTCCAGAAGCAGAGGCTAAATTGAAAGCGGCAGTTTTAGAAGACAAATCGGGGGCTGATCGAAAGGTGCTAAATTCCAGGAAGGATTTGTTTGGGCGCAGGAATCAGTATGAGAGGAACTGCAGATGCCGGACGAAGAAAATTAAGGCAAATATCACTGCCTTGGGCAGTATGGTTTTGGACAAGACAGTGAACTCATCTGGTTCTTCTGGTGCAACAAAGAAGTGTTCTCACTCTAAAGTAAATACTTTAGTCAAAAGCAATAAAGCTTTAGCAAAAGCAAGTTCTGATAGTCTGTGCTCTTCCTCATCCATTGCACCTTCAACTGACACCTCTAGCCTGCCACCTGCAGAAGATAACATAAACAAAAAGGATCCCGATTCATCAGCCATGGAGCCTAAGTCTAGTATAAAGGCCCACAGCACAATTATTTCTTCTGCAGTACCAGATTATTATGCTGGTATCCCATATGATGAGTCTCTGGGGAAATATGTCCCTCAAGATGGCAGAGATGAAGATATATTGGTGCTTGTTCCCCGTTTGAAGACATTGCAGAAAGAGCTCCAAGGGTGGTCTGATTGGGCAAATGAGAAGGTAATGCAGGCTACTCGGAGGCTTGGTAAGAACCAGGCTGAACTTAAAATGTTGAGGCAAGAGAAAAAAGATGTTGAGAAAGTTCACAAGGAAAAGCAAATCCTGGAGGAAAACACCATGAAGAGGCTTATGGAGATGGAGCAAGTGTTGGTAAATACCAATTACCAGATTGAGACAGCTAATTCTGATGTTAGCAGGTTGGAGGAGGAGAGTGTTGTACTAAAGAAGGAGATGGAGACCTTAAAGCTCTGTGCCAAAATCTCTGCTATAAGCATGGATAACGCTTTAGCAAAGGAGCAGGAGACAGTGAAGAAGTGTCAAGCAGCGGAGGTGGAGAAACACTTATTGCAGGAGCAGTTGTCTGCTCTCAAGCAAGAATCAGCTGATTCACAGCAGCAACAAGAGAAAGCCAAGAAGCGCCTAGACCAGTTTGAGGTATTTTATTCTTTGTAATGAAACTTCTTCGCCTAGTTGATTGAGGTAAAATATTTTTACCAATATAGTTAGTGTTTTAGAGTCTTCAGGCCATTAATGACTTGTTGTTACTAATGTTAATTCTTTTTTACTTATTGCCTCCAGTAATAGTGGTTCAGCATTCACTCACTTATGCAGTCCTGCTGATAATGCACTTGCTATTTGATATTCCTCCTATTATAAAAAAATAAATTTGTAAAATATTTGTGAATTCCAGGTTCTAAGGAAGCAGGAGGAAAAGGTGAAACAAAAGTTTCTGCAGCAAGCTGCTTCTTTGAAAGCTAAAAGGGAACAACTCGTTGCTCAGGGAAAACTAGAGGAAGATAATTTGAGAGAGCCAGCAAAGAGAAACTTGCAAAATTGTAAAGAAGATATCCAGAAGCTTGAGAGTGAAATCTCTCAGTTGAGGTTGCAGTCTGAACGTTCAGAAATAGAGGCACTTAAACGAGGCACCCCTCAAATGAGAAAGGGTTTAGCAGCCTATGAAGGAAGTTCTGGCTCTGCTGTTTTAAAGATGGAGAGGGAGTGTGTTATGTGCATGAGTGAGCCGAAATCAGTGCTTTTTCTCCCGTGTTCACATCAAGTCCTTTGTGCTGATTGCAGCATGCGCCTTCAGAAGAAAGGAATGGTCGAATGCCCTTCTTGTAGGACACCAATCAAGCAGCGGATCCATGTCCGCTTTCCTGATTCTTAATTGTTAGCAACTTCAGAACAATGGGCAGGGAAAAGGAGCTGGTCATTGTTTTTTCAGAAATAGTTTGTCCTTTTTTAGGCCTTTCTTTCATAGCATAAGTGTAATAGTTGATAGGAAATGGGAAAAGGTGGTATAGATATGTAGAAATTACTGTGAAAAGAGAGAGAAAGAGGGAGGGGGTGCTTATTGGTTATTGTAAATCCTTAGTTGGAACTTTGAGGGTTTAATACAAAAAATGTTGTTCAATGTGCTTAAAAAGAAAAACTTTAGTTTTGTAGATACCTTGTTAAATTTTATCTTCCCCAAGCTTTTTGTATACTGGTTTTCTTAGTTTGTTGCAAGCAAAATCAAACTTGAAATGGTTAAACTTTGCACCCAAAAAATTATGGTTTCAAGTGTTTGCACTTACAAAAACTTTCTTTTTTTAATCTAACCATTCTTTATTTGAAACTCAACATCCTTGCTCTTCATTCTCACGATTCAGACTTCAGATCTCTAGTTATCTCACTTGCTACACTCAGTTCATGACGCCAACCTTGTTATTAAGCAAACAATGTTCATACTAGAGCATATGGCTATTAGTGTAATTTGATCTTTAACAGCAGTGTTGGCGCAGCGGAAAGGGGCTGCCCCAACCTACCCAGAGGTCGAGGGTTCGACCCTGGGTATGGACAAACACTCTGTTGGGAGCTCTTCCCCCAAATGGAGCCCGACGCGGGGCAAATTCGGATATAGTCGGACTCCTAAAAAGCGGGTACCGGACAACGGGTGTTTTAAACCAAAAAAAATAAAATTTGATCTTTAACAATAATTTGCAACTACACTAAACTCATTAAATTCAGTGTTATTTGGTCAAAACTACTTTTTTTTTTTACGTGTCCTGAACAAGAACGAAAAATAGCTTCATATGCAAAAGAATAGTTTGATCTTGATTATCTACATGCAAGAAGTTAGAAGTGGAACCAATTTTTGATGTAACATATGGACAAAGATGATATGATTTCAGTGGGAACCGTTTTTTTTTCGCTGGTTAAAAATTTGGTGGAGTTCCTCCTTTGTCTATTGTATTTACTCATACTAGCTAGCTAGTAGTCACTCGTTCACATTGGCTTTGAAATTGGTGCATGCATGGTGGTATTGCATTCTGTGGATGTGGTCTGTTTATTTACATTTGTCGAGGATGGATGAAACTAAGGACTTACAGGCTCATCTGGACGTAATTATGACTTTGATTAAACTTTGTGTATATATATGTTAACAAACGTGACGGCTATGCTGTATTGGAGCGGAGTGTTGGCCAGTTAAGAACTCCCACATCCAAAAGGTGAAGGTGGCGGAGATGCGAATGTTGCGATGGATGTGTGGACATACCAGGAAAGATAGGGTGAGGAATGAGATTATTTGGGAGAAGGTGGGAGTTGCCTCGTTGGAGGATAAGTTGCGAGAAGTGAGGCTACGTTGGTTCGGGCATATGATGAGGAGGGGCCCTGATGCTCCAGTGCGGAGGTGTGAGACTCTGGCTATGGATGGTTTTAGGCGGGCTAGAGGTAGACCGAAGAAATATTGGAGGGAGGTGATCAGGCATGATATGGAGCAATTACAGCTTACAGAGGACATGACCCTTGATAGGAAGGTGTGGAGGACGCGGATTAGGGTAGAGAGTTAGGGGGTGGGAGCGCGGCGGTAGTAATAGTGGAGTGCTCCTTTGGGTCTGGAGTTTCTGGTTCGTAGTGTTGGGGCTGTAGTTTTGGGGGTTAGTGGTGTTG
Organism: Capsicum pubescens; assembly: GCA_030864215.1. Lineage (NCBI taxonomy): Eukaryota > Viridiplantae > Streptophyta > Magnoliopsida > Solanales > Solanaceae > Capsicum > Capsicum pubescens. Next base: position 66,274,762 of record CM061546.1, on the reverse strand, counting down.
ATTTTTTTTTGCATCCCGTACTAGTTTATTATGCACTTATTTTTTGTGTTTGTTATACTGTTAGTTTGTTTTGTGTACCATACTAGTTTGTATCCGCTTACTTTTTGTATTTGTTATACTGTTATTGGTCCTTAAGCTGGAGGTCTATCGGAAACAGCCTCTCTACTTCTCTTGAAGTAGTGGTATGGTCTGCATACACTCTACCCCAGACCCCACTAGGTGGGAATACACTGGGTATGTTGTTGTTGTATATATAATAGAAGTATAATTTTTCGAATTAGTATACAATATACTAATAGCATAAATAATTCTAATACTATCGAATTAGTTTAATATTAGTGTTGTTTAACTTGTTGATTTATATTTATATCCACATTATGTTTTTCTTAATTCTATAATTGTGATGCGGCTACTTTAAGAAAGTGTTCTTAATAATCATTACATATGGAACATATAGTAGCCATAGCTTTTCTGGAATCTATACTCTTAGACTTAAAATCACATATTTTAGGAAAAAAGGACATTTCGTCTTAACATAACAATGAATTTTATTAATAATATGATACAATAATATTTAAGTAACGATCAAAACAAATAATGTAATTAATTACAAACTACCAACACCGTACACCACACAACAGGTAACGACCATCCAAACAAGGTGACAGACCATAAATGTGAAGAGGTTTTGAATGAAGTTCATTTCGAAGTCAAAATATTCATGATAAGTTGTTGAGGAAAATAAACACAGAAAATGCAACCTTATGTATGTTCGGATAGTTAAAACATTTTTTCATCGTCATCTTTTTTGTTTAAAAATCTGGTTTAATTTATTTTTTCTTCTTTTTCTTTTAGTTCTGTACTTTTGCATAAATTCAAAACTTGACCACTAAGTTTTGCTATTTGTTTTTTTTTTCTTAATTTTTGGTGGCCATTGTTGCATGTTGGTCTAATTCAAAAACTCAAGTGATGTATTAGAAGGTGAAAAGGAAGTAATATGTCTGAATATTAATCATGAATGACTCATTGATTTAATTTGTTAATTGGTCAGGTGGGGTAGCGGGTGGGTTAAAAAGATTTAAATGGGTGATTAAATTTTAATTGTAAAAAAAAAAAAAAGGAAAGTGTAATGTAGGTGGAACTTAAGGTTAATTTTAAGGATGAGTAGTAACTGTGACTGAAAGGAAGACGGTGTGATTGTTGAAAAAGTATAGCAACGGATAAATATAGTTTATTTACGGTACTATGTAAATATGACCTTTATCCATATATTTTACTTCATAGTTAATCCTTTATTTGTTTTCATTTAATGATAATAAGGGTGGTAAAATGGTTAAAATTTAAGGTTATTTTCCCTACCCAATCCATTTAATTGAATATTCGATCATTTCAAAAGTGGGTAAAATATGGATCAATGGGTTTTATCTATCATAAAATATAAATAACCCATGGTATCCTCCAAAACTACAACTTTCCTTTATGCAAGGGAGCTTAATGATTTATTGTAAATCCTTAGTTGGAACTTTGAAGGTTTAAATGTTTAATAGAAAATGTTGCTCCATGTGCTTAAAATTAAGGAAAACTTGGTTTTTGTATATACCTTGTTAAATTTTACCTTCCTCAAGTGTTGTGTGTACTGGTTTCTTCAGTTGCAAGTGAATCAAACTTGAAATTAAGGCTGTCAAGTGGGCCGGGCCGGACCAACCCGAAACCAGCCCGTGTTATTTAACCGGGTTGAGGGCTGGGCCGGGGCCGGGGTGGGGTCTAAGTGGGCCGGGCCGGGCCCACAGTAAAAAAATCAAAAACCACCCTAACCCGGCTCACTTAATCCAACCCGGTCAAACCCACCTAAACCCGGTCAAATCAGATTAAAAAACCGGTCAAACCCAATCAAATCCGGTCAAACCCGGTCAAAAATATTAAAAAAAAAACTTTTTTTCAATATACATTATATATACCCACCTATATACATTATAAATACGTTAAACAATATATATACACTATATATATAGTATATACTACATTAGAATTTAAAAAATATATACACATATACACAATTACACGTATATACGCACCATCCAAATATATATGTACTACTTTAAACTTTAAAGTTTAAATAAAATATACTACAATATATATATATAATTATATATATACACATGTATACATTAAATATACACGTCTATAGAAGATCTATTCACATATATACACTCTAATCTATGTATATGTAATACTTTAAATGAAATATACTATAATATATATACATTACAATATATATTTGTATAGTTATATACTAATTTATAAAACATATACACATGTATACGTTAAATATACACGTCTATAGAAGATCTATTCACATATATACACTCTATTCTATGTATATGTAATACTTTAAATAAAATATACTATAAAGTTATACATTACAATATATATTTGTATAGTTATAAAAAGCAAGGACTAAGGAGTGAATGAATTTGGGGAATTTTATTGATTGCAAAATGATCCAAAATTTATAATTTACATGAATGAACAATCTATAAATTATGCATCATTTTTTCCAACTCATTCATGTTAATATTAATGGGAACTTGCATAGGATAGTCGAAGTCAACGGGGGCAAAACCATGCATTGGACTTGATTCTGCTGAGTTCTCCCGTGAAGTCATAATTTCTTCAAGTTTCAGCTCGTCGCTCGGCTCCGGTTCCATTCCTTGGTTTCTTCTTTCCGCTCTAATCCAATCTCTGAGGCAAACTAGAACATTCATTGCATTGCTTCCCAATGAGTGTCGGTTGTCTCCAAGCTGCTATCGTCCCTGACTAAAGGCGCTCTCTGATGCAACGGTTGACATTGGAACATTCAAGATATCTCTAGCTAATCTTGAAAGCACAAGATATTGTGTTTCATTACTCCTCCACCAATCCAACGTGTTGATCCGTCGTCTGTGATCCTCTGGTGCCGTCCGAAGATAATATTTCAGCTCTTCCCGATAAGTTGATGTGTAAGTTCTCTCATCAACACTGTTCCAACAATTTAAATCATAAAACGAATCAGAAAAACCACTATGTGCCGGCCTTTTAGAAGATGATGGCTCCTCGGGAGAATGAGGAGCGACAGTTGAAGTGATATTTGTAGGTACGGCTAAATCAAATAAATCAGCATAGTGATTATATAATTTTTCTATGTACTCCTTTGCATCAGTCGTAGCCATCCACAAATCAGGTTGTACTTGTTCAGAATCATGGTTAGTATTTATTTCTAAGTTAGTATAAATAAGAGTACTAAAATGACACATATTATTATATTTCATGCACGGATTTAGCATAGCACCAACCAAGTAAATAAGAGGAATCGGGAAAAAATATTTTTTAAATTTCGTAAACATGGCGCCAACAGCTTCTTTATAACCTTCTTTATTTTTATATTCTTTGAGTAAACCAGAAATATCGGCTATATATGCCAAAATATTACAAACAGTAGGATAATAAGCACCGGAAAATTCAACCGTAGCTACATAAAATTTTTCTAAAAACTTAACAAGATCATTAATTACAACTCAATCAGAATTATGTAGCATGCAATCAGCAGAATCAGCAAATGAACCGCAATGTTGGTTAAAAGCTAGTGTAATAGGAATTCTATATTTATAACAAGTTTTTAAAAATTCATACGTAGAATTCCATCTAGTATCAATTTCCTCAGGCATCAAAATCGGTGTAAGTCCATTTTCTTGACATTTAACTTTAAATTCTCTAATTCTCGATCTACGATTATTTCCTTGAATAAAACCAACAGCAAGGCGAATTTTTTCAATATAAAACTCAAAAAACTCAAGACCATCTTTTACAATTAAATTATATATATGACATGCACACTTAATATGAAAAATTTCAGTCAAGGGCGGAGATAGCGTAGATTTTAATTTTTTTTATAGCAGTGTTGTTGTTAGAAGCATTATCAAAAGCAATACATAAAATTTTATTTTCGATACCATAATATCCGGTAATTTTAACAATAGAATCAGCAATAAATTGTTCAGTATGTTTACGATCTTCATCATATAAAAAAGCAAGAATACGTTTTTGCATCACGAAATTACTATCCATCCAATGACAAGTAACAGTTAAATAATCATTTTTATTTACAGCACGACCAAGATCAGAAGTTAGGGACAATCTACATTGAATATTTTTTAACAATGTTGATAAATAAAAACAATATTGTGAATGAAATCTAAAAATATCAGACCGACAAGTAGTTCTAGGAATACCGTTAAACATAGGATTATAAATTGCTTGTACATAACGAATAAAGGCATCAGAAGAAGAAAAATTAAAAGGCAAACAACTCACAGCTACCATTTTAGCTATTTCTTCCCGGTCCCTCAATTTATTATACTTCTTTGCTACGTGACCGGTTGCTGGGTCCATTCTAGTTTGCGTTGGCTCACCAACATCCCCACCACCTTTTGCAATATTTAACTCTCTTTTGTGATCTTCAGCTACATGTCTCATTAACGTACTCGTACCCCCTTGCTTGCCTCCACTTCTATGCTTATATATTTGTTGACAAATATTGCATTGCACCTCAATATCTGATATACGTTCAAAAAATTGTCATGCAATACTAGTTTTTTTACGAGGTTTTGGGGCACTGGGAGGACGGGAAGAGAGATTAACTGATTCAGATCTAACGTTAGCATTTCCTACTGCGGGTGTCTCAGCAATATTTTCATTATCTTCGTCTAAATTAACCGCATCTACTTCATTTTCTTCTTCTATACCGTAATTTTCCTGAGCTTCTACATAATCCATATCGTGAGCACCTACACCTATTTCTTCCTCAAAAGGTGTACCAAGCGGTACCGGAGGCGAAGGCACACGGGTATATCTACTACTTGAACTACCTCTACCGCTAGTAATTCGCTTTTTACTACCACTACCGCTTCTGGGACAAAAAATTTTAACACTTTTAGTAGCGAGGTTTCTTAATTTATCCATAATATAAATTAAATTAAACTAAAAATATTCAAAATACACAAATATAATAAAATTAAATATTAAACAATTAATACAATAAATAAAAATTAAACGTAAGAGATGAAACGACAATACCAAATTTTGGAAGTATCCGAAGGTTGCGACTTTAGAAACTTTCGCTCGTACTTTGTAAACGAAAAATTAAAAAATTAAAGTGAACACTTTAAGAAATTAAATATATTGAATATTTGAGAATTGAGAATTGAGATTTGAGAGAGAATGAGATTTGAGAGAGTGAAAAATGATTTGAAGTTGTAGGGTATTTATAGATTTTTTTTTGGGATTAAAAAATATTTTTTAAAGTTTTTTTTTTTTTTTTTAATAAATGGGCCCAAACTAGCCGTTTGGACCCAAAAACGGCTATATAGCCGTTGGGCCAACGGCTAGTTTGGCCCAAAAGCCAAAATCTATTTTTTTTTTTTAAGTTATCCGGGTCGGGCCGATTAACAACCGAGCCTGGACCGGGCTTGGTCCGGGCCGGGTTAGCCGGACCCATTTTAAAAAAAATAACCGGCCCGGGACCCGGAACCCTAAAGCCCTAGGGCTTATCGGGCCGGATCAAACCGGGACGGGTTAGTTACGCGGACCTGGCCGGGTCAGCCCGGCCCACTTGACACCCATACTTGAAATGGTTAAACTTTACACCTAAAAAATCATGATTTCAAGTGTCTGCACTTACAAAGCTCTTTTTAATTTAACCATTTATTATTTGAAACTTAAGTAATTTTGTTCACATGAGATACCATTCATTACTCTTCATTCTCAGGATTCAAACCCGATATCTACCCTGGTTGATGATGCCAACCTAAACAATGTTCATACTAGAGCAAATGTCTATTAGTATAATTCAATCTTGAACGATAATTTGCAACTACATACACAAGAACTCATTAATAAGTTCATTGTTATTTGGTCAATAACTCATGATCTTTTCATGTGTTATGAATAAGAAGAAGAATTACTTCATATGTAAAAGAGTAGTTGGATCTTGATTATCTACTTGCAAGAAGTTAGAAGTGGAGTAATATTTGATGTAACATATGGACAAAAATGATATGATAATTTCACTCAGAACCGTTTTTTTTTTATTTTATTTTATTTTTATTTGAAAGTAAGTAATCAGTTCATGCACAAGTTCAAAGTTTAGTAGAAGTTTCTCTTCTGTCTTTTTAATCTGTATCTACTCACTACTAGACTACTAGTATTCCTCTCGTTCACATTGGCTTTGAAACTGTTGCATGCATGGTATTGCATTCTGTGGTTGTGGTATGGTTATTTACATTTGTCGTCGATGCCGGATGAAAATAAGGACTTACAAGTTCAGTTGAACGTAATTATAACTTTGATTCGGACTTTGTGTAGGTGTTAATAAATAACAGAAATATGATTTTTATCGAAGGAGTTTAACATTTATATATAATATATACATCAACGAGATTTTTTAACCTTATATATATAATAGGAGTATGATTTTTGATAAATGGGATTCTAACTAGTATACAATATACTAATAGCATAAATAAGTTTAAGACTATCAAATTGTGTTGATTTATCCGCATTATGTTTTTCTTAATTCTAATAATTATTGTAATTTGCGACTACTTTTAGAAAGTAAAATGTTGAGAACGTATTCTGTAATATTTTTTTTCATTTCTGCTCATGTCTCGAGTAATCAATTACGTATGGTACATTGTTGAAAATATGTACAACTTCACCAACAGAATGTAGTAGCTAACTGCCTAACCATAGCTTATGTGGAAGCTATATACAACTTTACTCTTAAAATTATCATATCTTTGTACTATACATATTTTACGAAAAAAAGAGACTTTTTGTCATTACATAACGATGAACGTATGATATAATAAAATTTAAGTAACGAGCAAAACAAATAATGTAATTATTATAGACTATATACACCACACCATACAACAGGTAACAACCATCCAAACAAGCTAAGGTGACGCACCAGAAATGTGAAGAGGTTTTGAATGAAGTTAATTTTGAAGTCTAAATATTCATTTGGTATTTTGGTTGTTGAGGAAAAAGACACAGAAAATGCAACCTTATGCATGTTCCTTTACTGCTTAAAACATTTTTTCATCATCATATTTTGTTTAACAGACTGATTTAATTATTTTTTTCTTATTTTCAAAAACTCATTTCTAGCTCAGCAATTATATCTCTAGGTATAAAAGCTTTTGTTCTTTTGCAAATAAATTCGAAACGTGGCCACTAAGTTTTGCTGTTTTATTATTTTTTTGGTTGCCATTGTTAAGTCAAAAACTCATCATGCATGTGAATTGTGATGTATTTAGAAGGTGAAAAGGAAGTTATAGCTCTTGAATATCAGTGGTAACTCGTCAATTTAATTTGTTAGTGGGGTGGTGGGCGGGTTAAACGGATTTAAATGAATGAGAAAATTGAATTTAAATGAATGAGAAAATTGAATTGAAAAACTAAAGTGCCACGTAAATGCATTTAGTTCAAGCTTGAAGATTGTAAATTAAAACAAATCATATAGGATTTTGGTTGTAACTAAGATTCGATTTATTTTCATATTAGTTACTATTTTTTCTATTTTATGAGTATTTTCTTATCGGTTAAATCGAATCGATAATCCATAAAATCGAACCGAACCAATCGATGCACACCCCTAATATGGACTAGTCCTGCTCATTTGGGTTAGATCCTATGGATTTTTTTTAAAATTGATGACGGATCAAATTGAATTGACTCGTTATTTTGATGGGCCTTCAAACAACGAGCCCAATGCATAATTAGGTGGGTTGTGGATTGTGCTGGGTCAACTCGATCATTTTTAGAAAAAAAAAACTTATTTTTATATTTTAAGAAAAAAATCTAATTTGATGTGTTAACATATATATTTACTTAATACTATATGGTGTTAAAACTTGTTACTAAGTCTCAAATTCACAAACAAAATAATCCTAATCACACTTATTTAGTTTGACTTCAAGTAAGAAATTGATTTTAGACCTTCCATCTGAAATCCTGTTATTCTACGCAAGTATTTTTAGATACAATATTATAAGAAAACGATTTTATATGACATAAAGCTTCTATAAAATTGAATAATACATGATACCACTCGAATCAAAAAGAAATATTAATAAAAAAACTAAACAGTTAATGAATAATAATACAAAACTAAATGAAATACTGACCTAGTTTTGTTTCAACAGATCATAATAAAACATACCAAAAATATAATATTTCATACATTAACGTGATAGATTAAATAGACTTTAAGTTTGGGCTCCTCTTGTTATTTTTGATATTCTATTTTTTTTCAAAAAGTCAATTAATATTTTTTTTGACCCATGAACTGGTCCAACCCATCTCGCTTAAGTCTCATGGACCGAGTTAAAAAGTGTCTGTTCTTAAATAGGCTACTAAACTCGTAGTCTAACCCTTGCTAAGTATAATTCAATTTTAGACTATCTTCCGACTATACAAGAACTCATTAAATTCATTGTTATTTGGTCAAAACTAATCCTTTTACGTTTATGAATAAAAACAAAAATCAGCTTCATATACAAAAGAGTAGTTGGATCTTGATTATCTACGTGCAACAAGTTATAATATATGGACAAAGATGATATGATTCTATTCAGTATTATTTTTTTATTTTTTTTCTGATTTGAAAGTAAGTGATTTAATTCCTAATACGTAAGTTAAGAGTTTGGTGAAAGTTCCTCCTTTATCTGTTGCATTTACTCGCTATTAGAATTCACGCATTCACACTGGCTTTGAAACTGCTGCATGTATGATAATATGATCTGATTATTTATATTTACATGTTCATATGATCCTAATAACTTGATTTGATTTTATATTTAAACTTTTTAAACTACCAAGACCACACCATACAACAGGTAACAACCATCCAAACAAGGTGGCACACCATAAATGTGAAGAGGTTGGTGAATGAAGTTCAAATTGAAGTCCAAATATTCATTTGGTTGTTGAGGAAAAAGCCACAGAAAATGCAACTTTATGTGTGTTCGGTTACTACTAAAAACATTTTTCAGCATCATTTTTGCTTAATTACAGACTGGTTTAATTAATTTTTCGTTTTTTTTCAAAATTCATTTCCAGCTCAGCAATTGTATCTCTAGGTACAAACTTTTGTTCTTTCGCAAATAAATTTGAAACGTGGCAACTAAGTTTTGCTAATTTTTTTTCCTTCTTATTTTTTTGGTGGCCATTGTTGCATGTTGTTTAGTCCAAAAACGAAAGTGATGTATTCAGAATCTGGAAAAGGAAGTTATAGGTATTGAATATTAATGGTGACTCAATTGATTTAATTTGTTAGTGGGTCGGGTGGGGGTAGTGGACGGGTTAAAAGGATATAAATTTAAGGAAAAATTACCTAAAATCAGAACATAACTATCTAAACTTCTAAAAATTCCCCCACTTCTTAAAAATTACTTAAATCCCAACATTTCATATTTTTACTATCTTTCAGATACAAGTTAACTTACAATTAAAAAGCCCCTTTTTATCAAAAAAAAGACTCCACATCTCCTCTTTAAACGGCGCAAAATCTGGCCATTTTCTATCATTTTCTCCATCTGTTTCAAAAAATTCAATCAAGGTCCCCCCCATAAAATCAGTTTTAATTTATTTAATTCATTTTTTACATTTTTATTTTTCAAAAAAATAATTTGCCGCAAGTAAAGCTATCTGAAAGTTTTGTCTTTTCGTAGCTAGATTTCTTCAATTTCACTTTTTTATGCTTCATTGTTTGAATTATCAGCATGAATAGAGAGTTTGGATCTTCTATTAGTCTTGGGGTTTCTCAATTACAGAGTATCAAAGAATCTCAAGAAGTTGTAAACTTCGTTCCAAAAGGTTTTGACTCTGAAATTGATGGTTTTCATGAAAATAGGTTAAAACATAGAAACGATCCTCAAATTATGAAGAAATTACGTCAAAATCTTGCTAAGAAGGACAAGAAAAAAGAAAGTGGTTCTAAGAAAAGAGGACCCAACAGTCTTACAAGTAAAACTTCCGTCAAGAAAAGAAGAACTGTCGAAGAAATTTGTAGAGATGAGCTTCCTAAGGTAATTGCATGTACAAATTTGTTCAATGATAGGTCGAGATACATATTTTATGATGGATGATACGTTTGAAAAAATCAATTTTTATCTGATTGTTTGTTGCTAATAATTTATATGTATCTTGTGATTTATTTTGATAGTGTAATTAATATAACAAAAGATACAAGTTTCTTGTCATTAGATACATGTTATGTTGTCTTGTGTCTGTGAGTTGTTGTTAATGCTTTGATATGTATCTATTGGTGTATAAACTTGACTGGAAATTATATTATAAGAGATACAAATTATGACTTCATAGATACATATTATGTTACCTTGTATCTGGTACAACTGTTAACAAAAGATACAAGTTTTTTAATAGATACATGTTATGTTGACTTGTATCTTTGAGTTGTTCTTAATGCTTTGATAAGTATCTATTTATGTTTAAATTTACTAAAAGTTATATTGTAAGAGGTACAAGTTATTACTTAATAGATACATATTGTATTAACTTGTATTTTGTACTTACTGTTAATTTATTGAAATGTATCTAGTGTTGTTTAATTGTTATTGAAAGTCATATAACAAAACATACAAGTTAATACCTACATACATACATATTGTATAAACTTGTATCTAAAGTATGTTGTTATTAGAGTATTTATTTTTATTGTACTATCTTAATGTAAAGTTGTTGCGTATCGATTAATTTTTTCATTATTGTTTCTTTTTGTTTTTAGAAATTGAGTTATGTCATAAAGAAAATTCCAACTCATCCTCTTAGATTTGTAAGTTCATGCAATTTAAGATTTAAGGATGAAATTAAAGAAGTTGTCGGGCAAGAAGTTGTACACTTATTTGAGAAGACTATTTTCGGATGTTATCTCAACATACCTCTTTCTAATTATATTGGGCAAATAACAAAATATCTTCTTATGCTCGAGATCGAGCAACTAAATCAAGAAGAGATACATGTTTTTGTCAAAGGCCAAGTTCTTAGATTTTTCATCAATGAATTTGCTTTGATAATTGGCTTAAAATATTTTGGTAATGTTGATGATTTCAAATATGAAGATTCTTCTACAAGTAGGCTTATGAAAAGGTATTTTTCATGTTCGGGTATTGATGCTCAATACCATCGTCTGAGATATGCTACTCTTTTGTGCAATTATGAGTCTGAAAAAATAAAGAACAGATATTTTAGTGATAATGATGATCCACCAAGGTAAAGGAGCAAGTTCGCACCAAAAGAAATAGATCGTGTTTTGCATATTAAGTAGTTGTTTATTTATTTGATGGTTGGATATTATAAATACTAGGAAGTTGATAGAAACTTTTATGATTTTTTAATGAGGTTGGTAATGTTAGGTACTCATACATTATGTTAAAAATTAAGATCCAGGAATAAACTTAGTTGCATAAACCCATACATTGTTAGGAACAAGGTTGTCAAGGTGATCCAAGAGGTTCTCAAGTGGTCCTTTGCCAGTAACAATAGCAACAGGGTTGTCAAGGTGATCACTTTGCCCTTTCATCATTCACATCAACAAATCTTCTTCTGTTATGAAACTATATTTCTACTGAACACTCTGTCCTTTTCATCAGCCACATCAACAAATCTTCTTTGGTTATTAAACAACATTTCTATGGAATGATGAATACTTTTTATGTGGCTGATGGTATTTTATTTTTTCTATTGGAAGTTGAGTTTATACTAGTGAAATCTATTTCTATATTTACAATTGAATGATGAAAATTCCTAATGCGGGGAATATATCAATTCTTTTGCTAAAGCAGGCTAGTCTAGTTGCAGCCAAGAATAGTCTTGGTGTTGGTGATACTACTGATCGATTTGGAAAGCTTAAAGATTTTCTATCTCCTCACTATTATGATTCTGATGATGTGACATCTATGGTTACATCTGCGGGTCACACTCCAGTTAGATTTTTCAACCACAACTTTGATGTTAGAGCTAATAAGAAGGTTAATAGAGGTGTATCCTTGCTCAGCCACCTTACAATGAAATTTGAGCAATGGAAGCAGAATTTTGACAATGAAGCCATGACAATTGTTAACTTATAGCCAGGGCGGTTACATTCTACTAATCCTACAGATGAGTATCGGAGACTGAAACATAGGTTCGAGGAATGAAAAAAAAAATACGAGGCCCAGTTGAACGAGATGAGGGACAAAGTACATATGCTTGCTAAAGCAGGAAAGAATCATAGAAAATGGTGGAGGTAAGAAGAGCAAGTGATTTTATCTTAAAATCATTCTCATTTTTTTCTTTAGGGTGTTAAACCGTATAGGCGATCCTAATTTCCCCAACTATGGTTGATAATCTAGCAAAGTTGGTGGAGATTGTGGAAATAGTGTACGCATGCTCAGTTATGGATCCTCTGTGATCCCTCAGCTAGATAGTTTAGAGCTTGATTGTGAATAGCTTGTTGTAGCAACAATGCTAGGTTGTGGAAGTACATTAGATAGCTTGCGAAAAAATGGACTATGAGTATTCTCAGTTCTTGTGTTTTTTGTATTAGCAAATGTTGTAATTAGTTATTGAAAGATGGTGATCAATTGTAGAAAAGTGATTAGTTGATTGTTCACCAATTCCATAATGAATGACAAAATGTGATGGTGTTTTCCTTATGAATATTCTTCTTGTTCTCCTTTCAACTCTTTTCACCAATCCTGACCTTTTATTATGTATTGACTATTCGTATGACTTGTCCCTTCACTTAAAAGTGTTTTTAAGTTTTTGTCATGTCTATATGTTTAGGAGTCTGCCCCTTCAATCATTCTCATCTCCGGCGCCAGAGCAGTCGAGTGATTTAATGTATCCAGAACTATTTGAAGCCTTTATAAATTCACTATCGATTTCGATCCTAGTGTATATTGCTGTTTGAGATCCTTGTTCCTATGGAGATTGATTACAATGATCTGGAGTTCAAAAAACACCACTAAAATCCCTACATTTATATGCTAGTAAAATATATATTTAGTGCTTTTATTGAGCTGAGGTGAACTTGAATGGAGTGATATAGATAGTGAAGGTTTATGTAGTTTGAGGCATATTTATTGTTGTCATAAGATTCAACTGAAATGCTACTGACTCAAAAGTATTTATCACATGGTAAAAGAGTTATCATCTGCTAAATATGTGTAATGCTACAACATTTCAGATATATTTATGTATCGAAATACGTTGTTCTTCCACTTTATAAAGACGTAGTATTAGATACATATTTTATAATATTTTACAATCACATGTATCTAATATACTGAAACATAAATTAGAATATAATGGCATTAAACTTCACAATATTACATTAATAAGAATCTACAACAGTTTTTTTTAACAACTAATACTTGTTCTCTCTAAAATGCATAACACGTTCAGCACAACTTAATGATACTATTACAAAAAACTAATGACATATTTTATATTATAGAAGTGAATATTTAAACTTATACCTACAAAAATAACTGAGAAAGATCTTATTAAATTAAATGTATCTAGTTAAAAAAATACATATTTTACTAAATAATAATTATAAATAACAAAACATTCCATTATTATGTATCATTAACCATTTTCATTTACTCAGGATGCATGTTTGCCTTCAACCTGACTGACACATTATATCAAAACTTATAATCCTATAATATACAATTATATTTTATAATTATTACAAATTGTGCAAACTTCTATCTACAAATTTAGGATAGATACATCATATAAAAGTATAAATCGTTACAATCTTTTACTACAGCATAACAACTACAATAACATTATTAGATCAATATTTCTTAATTTCTAAATGATATTTCACGACAATTTCAATCTCCAAACACATGATGCTTTAAATTTTTGTACCCCGACGACATGATGCTTTAAAGATTAAAATACAATCCTCCGAACGGCATTGTAGGACATAGTTGAATCAATCAAAACACAAGTTCAAATTATTTTTCTTAGTAAATATGGAAAAAACTGATTTCTATATTCATTAACAACATTGAATACTTGTATAACATGTATCTATAAATTTAACCTGTATCTAGGACATTTATATGTATCTAGTACATTTTCTGATATATATTCGAAAATAAAACACAACATGAAACAAAATTAAGCATAACTTCCTAAACTAAGATACGAGATGAGTAGAATTTATCATTTTCATAACAAAATGTAGCACGGAACGCAACTTGCTCAACATGTATCTAGTAAATTTACAACATGTATCTACAACATTTATATGTATCTAGGACATTTCTGATATATATGTGAAACTAACACACAACGACAAACATAATTAACAAACACTTGATAAACTGAGATACAAGATTAGCAAAATCATAACAAAATGTATCTCAGCGTTAATAACATAAAAACACAAAAATCAATCTGTAAAATAATCATTAACATAACATTGAATACAAATGTAACGAGCTTTTTTTAATTATCTAATGTAGTGATGACAAGAGGATACGTCCCAAATCCACGCTCAATTTTTTTAATTTCGACATACAGTTTCATACTCATTTCGTTTCGAATGAACAACCGACAAGCATTACCTTCAACAATGTAACGAGCTTCTATTTTTTTCCTTGCTTCTTCGATTTCAAACTCTACCTCAATTGTAGAAATCGGTTTTTCCTAACTAACATGTTCACTGACCACAATTTCATCACTCTTATAACCAACATACTCGATTTCGTCAACCCAAACATCGAAATGACGTAAAAACACCGAAATATTCATATCAAACAAACGAAATTAACAAATCAACAAAAAAAAAGTATTTTTTATCTTACCAAGAAGAATTAAGAATTATTAAATTTCAAATAAGTTTTTAAAAGAGACTCCTCGATTTCGTTAACCCAAACACCAGAATAACGTGAAAACACCGAAATATTCATATCAAACAAACGAAATTAACAAATAAAAAAAAACGTATGTTTTGTCTGACCAAGAAGAATGAAGAATTTTTAAATTTCAAAAATGTTTTTGAAAGAGACTCTATGCTTTAACAAAGTGGAGTAATAAATGAATTCCCATTAATTGTGGGATTTGATTTTACTTTTTACCTTAATTAGTTAGCTTTAATGCTGATTTTATGAAAAGTTGTCTGACTTGGTTAATTAATACATGTATCAGCAATATGTATCTAATGTGATTAACTTGTAACATTAGAGATCAAATGTTGGAATTTTAAGAGATTTTGAAACATGTTGGGATTTTTAGTAATTAATGCTAAACATGTTGGGATATATGTAACTTTTCCTAAATTTAATCTTAAAAAAGGGATGTCCGTAGATTTGGTAATTTTATGAAGGAACTTAGGCGCAATTGGTATAAGGATTAACTAATTTTGTGATTAATTTAAAAATGAACTTGTCTCATATTAGTCGAAATAAAATGCATGAGATAACTCATTACTGTAATGTTATTATTATATCACCTTAACGATGGAATATCTAAACTCCAAATAAATAACCTTGAAATAATTAATCCCAAAATAATTTGTTTCCAAACTAAACAACCCCTTAAGTTTTTTTGAAAAAGGGCTGGCCACTCAATCGACCCAAACTATTATCATTCCGTGGTCGTTGGGCTACCTCAGTCCTACTCTTCCTTCTTGGGTCATTTCGACTATTTTCAGTGTGTTTTCAATTTTGGTCATGCCGCCTTTCTTTTTAAATGTTTCAGGTTTTTTTTTTGCTACAATTTTTTTTCATTTAAAAATATCTGGGTTTTTTTTTTGTTTAAAACTAATAATTAAATACAATTGTATAGTATAATTGTTGTATAAAATATGTATCAATATAAGATATATGTATAGTAGATAGGATGCGTATAGTAATTGCATAGTTGTTGTGTATATATATATATATATAAAAACTGTATAGAATGTGTATAAAAATTGTATAGTTTTTATATAAAATATGTATTTGAACGACGATTGTATAGAATGTTTGTAGAAATTGTATTGTGTTATGTAAAATATGTATATGTGTAAGATATATTTAGAAACTGTATGATTGTTGTATAGAATATATTGGTACATAATATATATATATATATATATATATAGAGAGAGAGAGAGAGAGAGAGAGAAAGAGAGAGAGAGAGAACAATGAATGTGGTATAGGGATTGTATCAACATGATATAGGAGTTGCATCAAAATGGTATAAGAACTGTATCAATATCACTATAGGGAATGTATCGATATGGTATAGTATATGACAGTAGCAGATTCGGTATTTAAGGATCGTGGGTGCTTGAGAAATTAAAAAAGCTAAAAAAAAAAAAAAAATAGCCTCAACAAGATTCGAACCCAAGGTGTCCGAGGACCTTAAGATCAACCTAAATGTCAGTGCACACAACTAACTTTTTATTTTAGTGGATGATTTTATATATTTTATACCTATTTTCATATATTTTTTATGTAATTGTACCTATTTTACGTCGAGTTTAATAGGTGCTGGAGCACCCCAAAATTCAATGTAATTCCGCCCCTGATATATGATGTGTATATGAATTATATCATTGTTATAAAATATATGTATGTGTATAAAATGTGCATAGAAACTATATTATTATTGTATAAAAATATTTATATCACTATTATATTATATTACATATATGTAGATATGTATTGCGTTCCACTATAAAACAATTAAAAGAATAATTTTTTTCGAAAAACAAACAAACAAAAAAACTGTAAAATATAAAAAGGCAATGAAAAAAACATGAAAGAGCAACTATTTTTTTATACCAGAATGAAGCAACAAAAATAGAAAATAACCAACAAAGTAAATTAAAAAAAAAAGTGAACCAGCGGAAAAAAAAAAAAAAAAAAAAGTGGAACAGCGATATTTAAAAAAAAAGAAAAATCAAGAAGATAGTACGACAAAAGACCTAAATCACTATTTTCTTAAAAATGGCCAACCCAATGACAAGCCAGTGACAATTTTTTTTTAAGTCGACTGACCATTTTTGTCCTTTCCTCTATAATTTAACGGATGAAGAGTAAATGCAGAACTAGCAATATGAGTCTGTTCAGTCCATTGAGCTAACCATGCAACCTTTGATATTTGACGAATCAGATCAGGTTAGTCCATTATTTTGGTGGGTCTTCAAACAAGCGAGCCCAATTCAACGTTACATGGATTATGGGTTTTGCTGGGCAGCCTATTTTTCAAAAAAATATATATTTATATATTTTTTAAAAAATTAAATTTAAAATTTGAATGTTGAAATTATATATATATATATATATATATATATATATATATATATATATATATATATTAAAAGTGTGGAGATTTTTAGAAAAGTAATTTGAACTTTTTTGTCCTTTATGAAGAGATTCTACAATATATATTCTACAATAGACCTTTATGAAAATCGTCTTTTCATTATTTTTCATGAATTATTATTTAACTATTTTTATATTGTTGACTCCTATAGGCTATATTATATGGGATCGGTGAAATATATGATAACAATTCTTTTTAAATTAGGAGTCCTAAAATATATGGTAAAAGTTAACTGTTATTTTGTAATTTGTAGGTTTAGTTGTCCAATTCACCAATATATTTATATATTAATCCGTACAAACATCCAATTCCATAACGAATAGAGTAACATATTTAAATCAATCATTAGTGTTAAATATGTTATATACGGCCAACAACAACAACATATTAATATTAACATATGTTAATATGACAAGTATTAATTGAGACGACATTGCAAGACATAAGTCAATCAAATGTTTTAATATATTATGACAAATATTGAGACGTAATCTGTAGTATAAGTTAATCCGTACAAAAATCCAAGTATAAGTTAAAATATTAGGGGCCGTTTGGTTGGGAATGTAGTTATGTTGGGATTAGTTATGCTGGGATAAGTTATGATAGGATAAGTTATACTGGGATTATTTTTTATTGAGTGTTTGGTTTGTTGTTTTCAAAGTAATATGCATTCTATAATTTCTAAGATTAAAGTAATTGATTATCAAAATACCACATCTTATTTAATTTCTTTTTTGTTTATATATATTTCTTTTCAAGCTTTAAATATTTATTCTTAAAAATAAAACTTTCATCTTCTTTAGCTTAATTTTTTTGTGTGTGCATTTTCATGATTATATCGTGTGTATTTTAAAAACAAAACTTTCATCTTATTTAGCTTTAATTTTTTTGCACGTGCCTTCCCATGATTATGCCGTGTGCGTTTAAAAAAAAAATCTTACTACATTTTATTTAGTTTGAAATAAAAACTTCCAACTTAAGTTTGTTAAAGTAGAAGAAGATTTGTTGTTTATGTCACTTCATTTAAACACATATTACTCATATAATATAGAATATTAAAATTCATTTTAATTGATATATACAATATCAATTTTCAAGTGATTAAAAAACTATTTAATTTAAAATATGTAATTGAACAATAGAGTCGATTGTGAAACGATAATGTGTATTAAAACTAGGCAACACCTTTGTAGTTGCTAAAATATTTTACAGATTATTAGTGAATGGTAATTATTATTATAAAATCTACTTACTTTAATTAATCTTTCGTTGTGTAGGAAGAACTTTTTGTGTTATCAATTCACAAAAATAACACTTGGAAGGGACAAGTTGATGTTGAATTCCGTTTTTCTATGCTTAAAAAGTTATAGTACCTACATTTTATTGGATATATAAAAAATTATAGTACCTAGTTTTGATCCTTATTACGCATGAATCTAACATATTTTAATTTTTAATTTATTAATTTTGCATTTTGATCCTTTATATAAGAAAATAACGTATAAGTTTATAAAATTCACAAGCAATGGGATGAAAAAAATGCAAAGTTCAATTAATAAGAGATTAATTTTTCTTAGTCGTATATTTCCGTCATTTCAAAATAAGATATTTTAGTCTTTTTAATTTGTCACAATAACGTGTTTTAGATAATCAAGTAGATATCAATAATCTTTTTTGAATTTCAAAAGCAATAATTAGAGATGGTGAAAAAGATTGGAGAAATGTGTTTGTAATGGGTTTGGGGGTATTTTTGTCATTTTATAATTTATCCAAGGATAAATTAAGGTGGGATAACTTATACCACCAAATATGTGGTATAACTTATCCCAGGACTATTATTAGTCCCGGGATAAGTTATCCCAAGTATTGCCAAACCAAACGATGTATTAAAAAGTTTATTTCGGGATTATTATTTTATCCCGAGATAATTTGTCTTAGTGCCTCACACCAAACGGCCCCTTAGTGTTGTTATATTATACTGCCAATGTTGTTATTAATATTTTTGTATGTCATATTAATATATGTTAATATAAATGGAGTCCTAATTTTTTGTATAAACGGTAAATTTAATTTTACATATAAATATAAGATTTGGTATATAAATCTAATATTAAGCAATGTGAACTAACCTTCCCTGCTCAAGGTTTCTTAGTTCATAGGTTTGCAAATACTGTTAAATATTTTAAGTTATTAATGATTGATTTATAGAGCTTTACATAATTTTCAGATATTATATGTTATTCTTTTCGTATCAATTTATATGACACTAATGAAATGTTTGAGAAAGTCAATCAAATTTGTTATATAATTTTAGATGGAAATTATTACTATTTATTTGACTTTCTACATAATTTTTAAGTAATATATGTTACTTCATCTATCCCTATTTTTATGACATTGATAGAATTTGACATGGCAAGAAATTTGACATAGTAATAATTAACATCTAAAATTATATAACGAATTTGATTGACTTTCTCAAACATTTTATTAGTGTCATATAAATTGAGACGAAAAGAGTAACATACAATATCTGAAAATGTTGTAAAGCACTATAAATCAATCATTAATAACTTAAAATATTTTAGTATAAAATAACATGACAAGAAATCTAATAAAAATAATATACTTCCCAGACAAAACAACATTGGTTTTTTTTTTTATCTATGTCACTACTACTAATTATTTTATTTGTTTTGATTTGTGCGCATAAATTCAAATCTATGTTGATTATATGTTGTCAATCTTCCGTTCCTTTTTTTTTTTCTAAAAAATGTTGTTTGATCTAGTTGATTTGTTTTAAATTTTTGTGTGAATATATATAAATTATTCACTAAAAGCTTTTTCTTTGTTGTAGCTGAATTTGGCGGCATGATTAGTTTCAGCTTCCTTCACATTAAGCTTGAAATACTTGTCATAATTTTTGCTATTGCACAACTTATCAATGCAAACCTACGAACTAAGAAACCTTGAGCAGGGAAGGTTAGTTCACATTGCTTAATATTAGATTTATATACCAAATCTTATATTTATACATAAAATTAATTTTACCTTTAACTAGATTTATAGTTCGATCATGTTTCAAGTTAAGGTCAAATTCGTATACTAGTGAACTGGCTAAGCATACAATTTTCTCAAGGGACTAGATTGTTACTAAGTTCACTAGCTCTTAGTAGTTTGAATTTGGTAGCTTTTTGGATTAGGGTCAATGTAAAGCTTGGTGCTTTTTCACATTTGTTTGTGAATTGGCCTTAGTAAGATTACTGAAAAATGAATGAAAGTTTTTTAGATATAGAAAAAAAATAAGGCAAATATATTAATTAACCGAATATTAATTACCTTATTGTTTTCAACTTGGCTTAATATGTCTAAATTTCAGTACTAATATATTGAAGGGTTATATCAGGTGGAGCGTAACCTTTTTGCTATTCTGAAATATGAGCTTAAATATTTTACAATAACA
Source organism: Capsicum pubescens (assembly GCA_030864215.1). Taxonomy (NCBI): domain Eukaryota; kingdom Viridiplantae; phylum Streptophyta; class Magnoliopsida; order Solanales; family Solanaceae; genus Capsicum; species Capsicum pubescens. Next base: position 66,253,863 of record CM061546.1, on the reverse strand, counting down.
GGTCGGTACACTAAAGCTTCCACAATGTACGGGGTTCGAGGATGGCTAGATCACAAAGATCTAAGGTAAAGATATTTCGTACAATAAAACATTCTCTTATATACTTTTAACTTTTTATTATTTATTAAGATGATGGTACATTCAATTAATAAAATTCTACTTGAAGTAGTATTTCTATTAAAAAATGGCTCTATAAAAGGATAGAATAGATACATTACAAAGTTAAGATAGAAGTCCTTTTTTCTCTTGCAACTGAAATTTTGATATCGAGAGACTAAGGACTAAAACACTTGAATATGTCAATTATTTAATGATCGAGTTAATGATAAAATTAAAAAAGATTTGTGAAATATAGGGGTGACTCAATAAAGACGACACTTGAATGAGCTAACGAAAATCATGGATTGACATCTGATTTAATAGATCTACAAATTAAAACTTACATAGTAACAAGGAGTTACTTAATATACATGTAATTTTCTTTTTTGAACATTAATCACCACGTGCGACGCACGTATACTAAACTAGTATATATATATATTACAAAATAATATTACATGATGTTATTATTATTGATCAAGTTGCAAATTCAAACAAAATAGTCCTAGTAATACTAAAAAAGATTTGGTTTTATGCCTTCTACCAAAAACCAATATCATTCTATGCAAATATTTGGGGCATAATCATACACGAAAATGATTTTTATATGACATAAGCTTCTGCAAAATTAAATAACTTTTGACATGATACCACGTAAACAAAATAAAGATATTACTAAGCAGACTAAACAGTTAGTGAGTAAAAATACCATTAACGAAATATTAACCTAATTTTGTTCTAATATATCATAATAAAACACAAAAAAAAATACTCCACACATTAAAATGATGGATTAAATTAATTTTAAGTTTGTGCCCCTCTTGTCATTTTTTATATTCGATTTTTAAATAATTTTTTATTTGGCCCGCAGGCCTGTCCTAAGCATCTCGCCGATCAAGCCTCACGGGCCAACAAATTTATTTGAATATAGAAAATTACATGTTATAGCCCCAATAGTGGGTGGCTTTTTATTTGAATACAAAAAATTACATGCTATAGCCCCAATAGTGGGTGGTTTTAGATTTTTTACCCCAATAAAAAAAAGTCTTTAAAGACTAGTCTTCCTTCCCTTTTAGTATAGTATAAGTACAATTTTATCCTCTACACCTCAAATCTTTTTAAACTTTTCATACTCATTTGTCTCTAAAATTCTATTTTTATTTTTATTATTTTCACTTTTTTTATTTTTTCCTTTAATTTTATTTTCCTGTTTTAATTCATTTGACTCAACCTATATTTTTTTCTCTTTTTTTTTTCTCAAACATTATCGATTTCTTCATTTTTTTTTAAATTCATTTTTCTCAACCTTTATTTTTCTTTTTATCATTTCTCTTTTTTTTTTCCCCTCATTTTTCTCAAATTTTATTTTTATTTTTTCCTCTTATTTTTATTTTTTTCAACTTTTTAATTCTTCGCGTTTTTCTTAATCTTTATTTTTTCCTTGCCTTTTTTTCTCAATCTCTTTTTTTTTTATTTCTCTATTTTGTTTGGTCGCTTTTTTTCTCAACTTTTATTATATTTTGCTAATAAATAAAAAATTGGATAATCCGCAAAGGGATCTTTTTTTTGACATCAAAGAAAATTTAAGGGCATGAATTGTTGTTAGGAAGTTCTTTGGGATAAGTTTTGCGTCTAAGACAAAAATTATAGAACAACTCATAAATCAAGGCACAATGTGGTAGTGTCAAGTCTTGTTTGTGGAGCATAATTTGTTGTTTGAAAATCCTTGAGCTAAGTCTTGCTTCTAAGACAAAAGCTATAGAACATCTCATAAATCAAAAAATAATGTGGTAGTGTCAACACTTGTTCATTGATCGTAACTTGTTCTTTTGGGAGGTTCTTGGGCTACGTTTTGTCTTAGAGGCAAGACTAATAGAGCATCACATAAATCAAGACACAATATGATAGTGTCAACTCTTTTCCATGAGGCACAACTTGTTGGCTAAGTGTTGCCTCTAAGGCAAGAGTTATAGAATATCTCATAAATCAAGACACGATGTGGTAGTATCAACTCTAGCCCATGAGGCGTAACTTGTTATTTGAAAGTCCTTGGACTAATTCGAGCCTCTAATGCAAGAGTTATAAAACATCTCACAAATCAAGACATAATGTGGTAGTGTCAACTCTTACCCATGGGGCATAACTTGTTGTTTTAAAGTTTTTGGTTTATAAAACATCTCATTTATCAAGACACAATGTAGTAATGTCAAATCTTATCCGTGGAGTGTAACTTATTGCTTAAAAGACCTTGGGCTAAGTCTTGTCTCTAAAGCAAGAGTTATAGAACATCTCATAAATCAAAACATAATATGATAGTGTCAACTCTTACCCAGGAGTCATAACTTATTATTTGAAAATCCTTGGGTTAAGTCTTGCCTCTAAGGTAAGAGTTATAGAATATCTCATAAATAAAAACACAATGTGGTAATGTCAACTTTTGCCCATGGGGCACAACTTGTTACTTGAAAGTCATTGGTCTAATTCTTGCCTCTAAGAGAAGAGTTATAAAACATCCCATAAATCAATACACAATGTGGTGGGGTCAACTCTTGCTCGTGGGGCATAACTTATTGTTTGATGGTCCTTAGGATGAGTCTTGCCTCTAAGACAAGAGTTATAGAATATTTCATAAGTAAAAAACACAACGTGTTAGTGTTGACTATTGCCCAATATACGTAACTTGTTTGAAAATTCTTAGGATAAGTTGTGCCTCTAAGGCGAGAGTTGTAGAATATCTCATAAATAAAGACATAATGTGGTAGTGTCAACTCTTGTCCGTGGGGCATAATTTGTAGTTTGAAGTCCATGAGCTAAGTCTTGCCTCTAAGACAAGAGTTGTAGAACATCTCATAAATGAAGACATAATGTGGTAAGAGTTGCTCTTGTCCGTGGGGCATAATTTGTAGTTTGAAAGTCTTTGAGCTAAGTTTTGTCTCTAAGGAGATAGTTGTAGAACATCTCATAAATGAAAACATAACGTAGTAGAGTCAACTCTTGCCTGTGGGACATAATTTACTGTTTGAAAGTCCCTGAGCTAAGTCTTGCCTCTAAGGTAAGAGTTATAAAACATCTCATAAATCAAAATACAATATGGTAGTGCCAACTCTTGCCCATATGAAACATAACTTGTTGTTTGAAAGTCATAAGTCTTGTCTCTATAATGTAGTAGTGTCAACTCTTGTCCATAAAACGTAGTTTGTTGTTTGAAAGTCATAAGTCTTGCCTTTATAATATGATAGTATCAACTCTTGCTCATGAGATGTAACTTGAATGAAAGAAATCTAAGAAAAGAATAAAAAAAATTGCGAAAACAGAAGAAAATGAAAACAATAATTAAAAAAATAAAAATTAAAGAAAATGTAGAAGTTGAGAGAGAATGAGAAAAAAAAATAAAGATTGATAAAAATAAATTAAAAAAATAAAAATAAAAGTCGAGAAAAATTTAAAACGAAAAAAAGAAAAAAGAAAAATCAAAGAAAAATAAAAAAAGTTTTTTTTTATAAAAGAAGACGTTGAGAGGTGCAAAGAAAAAAAGTAATGGTTGAAAAAATTAAAAAGAAAAAAAAAAGAGGAAAGAAAAAATAAAAAATCAAAGTAAAATAGAAAAAAAAAAGAAGTTGGGAGGGAAAAAGGAAAGAAGTAAGGGTTGAAAAGAATTAAAAATAAAAAGAGAAAATAAAAAATAAAAATTAAAGTAAAATTAAAAAGAGAAAAAAAATAAAAGTTGAAAGATATAAATATGGAGTTGTTATCCATTATGAGGATCATTTATGTAATTTACTCCATTGATCAGAGGTAATTTCGTCCAAAAAAATATTAGTTAATAGGTAAAGACTATTTTAAGGAAGCTTTTTTATTTGGGGCTAAAATTTGAAAGTCACCCCAGTTTGGATCTATTCTTGAGATTTACCCATTTGAATAACCCTAAAAAGCATCGTTAAATGAAAAAAGGATACCATGTAGCACTTTTTAAAAATAATGACCCACGTTTCAAGTTTTGGACAGAAATAACACTTTGAATCTTTTTAATATCATTTATTAGCTCTTCATTTAATAAGTCACAATTCTATTAGCTAAAGGAAAAAAAAAAAGGTGTATAGTTGTCCTTTTTCCGAAAAAAGACTTAACTGCTAAGTACAATGTCCTTTTTTGAGTATTCTTTTCGATTAGGATTTTTGAAGTCTGTAGTGATGAAATTAAAGAAAAAGCTTAATGTTGATTCAAAACTAGCTAGTAAAGGTATTAGATATGATTCTAATTTCGTTGTTAGTGATGATGATTTTGAAGATATAAGAAATCGTGATGTTCAATTGAAGGATTTGAAAAATATTCATCCTACTCCTAGTCGAATTACTAGGTCTCAAGGTAAATTATTAGGTGATCCATCAATGGCGGAATAAGAAAATCAGCTAACAAAAAGCACATACAGATGTGAGTGATGAAGCATATCTTGTTGTTCTTTCCAAAAAAGACAAAAAAAAGGAATCATTCAAAAAATGATAAAGGTGATGGTAAGTCATCTAAAGGAAAGGAAAAAATAAGTGTGAATGATGAAGGAGATACTCTTGTTCCTCCTAAAAAAATTTAAAAAAAATTGATCAAATGATGGACAAGATGATGCTCAATCATCCAAAAAGAAAAGTAAAAAGGTTTCTGCATTAGAAGAGAAAAATGCCCAAATTAACTGATTTTGAGGTACGTGCTTTCTATCTATTAATTATGTCTAATAGATATTTTAATTTTTGTGTAGAATTTGTGTATGTTTATGTGTGTTATTGTTGTATATAACCTGTGTCAATAGTGTATATGAAATATATAGGGTTGTGAGTTTTGTATAATTTAGTGTGCAGTGGCTGTATAACTATTTGTGTACCAGCATTATATAAAAAATGTGTATAATTTGAATATTTATATTGTTACTGTGTAAAATTTGTAACAGTGTAGTAATGAATACTGTATGAGTAATATATGTAGCTTTTTGAAATATTTAGACCTTAAAGTACACTTACTTATTACAAGTTTGGGATTTATTTCTTGGTCCATCTGATCATTACAAATGTCAGCTCAGTGTGCACACAAACTGTGGTATTGTGACTGCCTTGAAATCTAAGTTGAATAAGAAGCAACTTGATTTGTTTAAGAATAGTTGCTTTGGGTATTTCTTATCTTTACCAAGTGTTTTTTCTCAAAATCAACTTATTCATGGAATGTTGCTTAGGAAACTTATTTGTGAGAGAGATGATGAAATATGGATTAAAGTGAATAACACTAAGTTACGGTTTGACTTACAAGAGTTTGCTATAATTAGCGGCTTAAAATGTATTGGAAATTACAATAACAAGTTTGCTCTTACTCAACGAAGTAAGCTGATGGAGTTGTATTTTTCAGAAAAGTCCAAGGTCACAAAACTTGATTTAGAAGAGTGTTTCATGAAAAAAAGGTGGCGATCTGATGAAGATGCTTTACAAATTTCTATTTTATTCTTTATTTATACCTTTCTTTTTTCTATCACGTATAGTGATGTTATAACTAAGAATAATTTTTTATTGGTTGAATCTGGGAAACTCTGAAATATTTTCTTGGAGAAAATTATGTTTTCATCTAATGTTGGAGTCAATGAAGTCTAAGGTTTATCAGAGAAAAACTATGTATCATTGGGTTGGTTTTCCCCTAGTATTTTAGTGTTGGTTTTATGAGTGTTGTCCTTATGACGATGGTCATCTTGCTGATCGAGTTGGCGATGGTGTATCACGTATACTGAATTATTTTGTAAAGCATAGACCAACGTATAAGGAGGTCAAATCTGCATTTTTTGATATTAGGCAAGAGCAGATATATAGTTGTTTTAAAATGTAATTTATATATGTTTTGTTAAATGGTTATGTGCTTCTTAAATGTCGAGTGTTGTTTTGTATGTGCAGGTAGTGTTGAGTAACATTATGTCGACGGTTTTTGTAAAATCAATCCTTCAATTACCTGATTTCAAATATGTAGATGCGATTGTGAACTCTATTGATTTGCCTGGTACCAGTAAACAAGAATGTAGTCATTCGAGCTCAGATAATGAATTGACACTTTTGAGAAGTGATGTTAAAATGGTATGTGGAAGGTTTTTATTAATATCTGTATATTTTTGTTAATTGATGTTTTGACTTTTTCCTTTTTATGTTTAGTTAACAGAAAAGGTTTCCTCGATGGAGAAGTTTATGAAATCCTCATTTGAATTGATTTTTTGAGCTCTACATATAAAGAATGAACCTAAGGTATCCTTTTCCTGAATTTTTCCTATTTTTTAAACAAAACTTATATACACTATTGCAATTATTTTACAAAGTTTTTTGAACAGCTTGCTACATCAAATGGGGATAACAATGGTGACAACTCAAAGAAAAAAGATGATGATACACCTAATGTTGGTGGTATAGGTGATGATCAAGTTGATGATCCACCTAATGTGGGACAACAAAATATTGTTGCACCGAAACTGGATTATATAAGTGACAATTTGATGGATGATGTAGGAAAAAAAACAGATTATGTAGGTAGTGATGTATTTGATCATTTGGTGGATGACGTTGAAGAGAAAGTTAATTTTGTAGGTGATTGTGTAGTTAGTCATATTGATGTTGAGTCTGCGGCCGAAACTTCTAAGGATGGTGCTTGAAAGAATTTTCCAAATTTTGATTTTTTGAAGTTCACACAAAGCTCAGGTGAAAATAAGGTAATAGGAGAGGATAAAAATAGTCAGGTTGATGGTGATTGGTCTAATTTTACTGATTCTGAAGTGTCCAAATTTACTCAATCTTTTCATGATAAAAAATATAAAAAAGGTGATGTGGCAGTGCTTAACCAAAATGAGATTGATTGGTCAAAAATTTCAGATGCTGAAATTTCTAAGTTCACTTAACCCGATAAGAGTGTTGCAACGATTGATGCAACTGGTTTAGTATGTGATAATGTTAGAAAGGTTGATGCAAATGCAAGTGATATTGTAAAAAGAATTGAGGAAAATATGTTGGCTGCCTCTGTTATGTTGGATAAAACACCTATTATTCCTCGTCGATTATGTAAGCCAGCGACAGTATATGAATCGCCATTTTTGTCAAAATTTGATTCTGGTTGCGGCAAAGTTGAAGGTCAATCATCTAAGCATATATAGAATGATCAGCCAAGTAAACGTCTCTTGTCTATAAAGCATCCTTTTGTTAGAGTATTACGGAGCGAATTGATGATATGGAAGTGACATTACAGTTTAACAGGTTTGTTTCCAGATCGTTGTGCATTAAACAGATGAAAGTTTTCGATTTATAGTTTCTTTTCGTTTTACTTTATTTTGTCATATATTACAATTTTTGTAATATTTTTTTACAGGCCTGTTTATTCAGATTCTGTCAATGCTCTCCCAAAATAATTTGATTATGGAGTTGATACTGTTAAAATGAAAGAGTGGTTCTTCACAATGGCATATCCAGGAATACCCTTAACCAATTCATTAAGTAATGAATTTGTTAGTTAAGTAGGTTATATAACTTTTATGTTTGTAGTTGATAGTATAAGCTAGTTGGAATACTGAATTTTTGTATATGATGCATGTTATATAAGTAGTTCATATTTATCCCTTTAATTAGTGTTCTGTATTCATTTTTAGCATTTTAATGTGGTTTTATTATTCGTATTTAGAGTATACTGATGTTATCTTTTACTATTTGCAAAAGAAGTCAAAATATGAGTCTGTTGGTGGTTCAGTTAAATTTGCAACCATCGATTGTTAGTTTAACTGCTTGATTCATACTTTGTATAAGCGGTTTGTGGGGAAAAATAAAGATGTAACACTTATCACTTATCACTCAAGAACATCAAATTGTTGAGTACATGCTTGATTTTTTGATGAGATGCAATCTCCCGTGGAATAACATTGACAACGTTCTTTTCCCAATTAATCTTGTTGAAGAGTTTCACTGAATTTTGGTGAGGCTGTGTTTTAAAGATCAGTGCATATATGTGTATGATTTAATGCATGATGCAAGGCATGCCGTTCGTGTTCAGAAATCAGTTGCAGCGTATTCAGAGTTAATTCCACACTTTCTTTCTTGTATTGGATTTTGGTAAAGTAGGAGCGATGAACTTTCAGTGGATAATTCTTTTAATATTCGTACTGTTGATGGACTGCCAACTCAAGCCAACACGTAATATTTTGAATGCATATTCAATTGCTCATTTTTAAATAATTTTTTATCAATTATACTGATGATGTATTATGTTGCAGAGACTGTGGTGTATTTTTTGCCGCCTTTGCTGAGTATTTACTTGATGGTCTTGAAATTTCTAATCATCTAGATGATATTGATGCTATTTGAATTCGGTATGATGTGTTGCTGTGGGATTATGAAAAGAAGAAACAAAAGCAATGTGCAGTTAGTAAAGATGAATCTACTGGTCGGTTGTTGAAGAAAAATAATGGTGTGTAACAAATTTAGTTAGAAATGTCTTTGAAGCATAGATGTGAAATATGTGTTTAGTGTTGAAATGCTTAGTGTTGTTTTTGTTTTGTGTTGATACACTGGAGATTCTTATCCTAAAATGTTATGTTGAATACTATATGTTTTGGCACTTGATACAATTATGTACAAGTGATTTTTGATTTTATGAAAAGACAATAGTAGTGCATCTGTTAGTTTATGTTGATCGCAGTTTATATGCAGTATATATGCAGCATTTATTCAATTTCTATACAGTAGTTACATAGTTTAAGTGCAGTATTTATGCAATTTCATACATTTATCCCAATCAAATATAGAACTTATATATTGTTGAAATAAAGTAGTTATATAGTTTATAAAAGTATTTTTATAATTTATATTCAAAATATAGAGGTGTTATGCATTCGTTAATTAATTTTGGTCCTATATCCAAACCATATAGAGGTCCTATATATGATTGGCACATGATATATATCAGTGCAGTATAAATCTACCTTTACTGTTTTAACTTGTGAAGTGCTATTTAAGCAAGACGTTAAAGAATAACTTAGATGACTATTCTTATGATTAAGCTGTTAAATGTATTTTTTAAAAATGTACGAAAAATTCAAAAGATAAATACTACTACCTATATCTATTCAACCTGTATATTGGTATTATACATGATTGACACAGATGATATACAGTTTTTTTAGGTATTGTAGAAGAAAAATTACACTCTCCCGACTCAGAGGAATTGATTAGAGTACATCACCAAAGAATATACCTAAAATGAATGAAACATCATAATGTACAGATTTCTATAAATTAAAATCATTGTATTTGAAGTAAAATAATATTATTGTAGCGGAGGCTATCACATTGCTATGAAAAAAATAGTCTTTTTTCAAAAAAAAAAATGAGAAAGATAAAAGTATTCTTGTACCAGCATCCTATTAGATTTTTGTTGGAGCATTTCCAAATGTTCTTCGATTGTGTCCTGTTTTTTCACTTCGCCCACATGAAATTTGTTGCTTAAAGTAGTTCATAATGCCTTTTCCTCCATTGTTATTTTTTTATCTACCTGATTTTGATTTTTAGATTGGTGGTAGTACTATATTAGCTGATATCTCTAGTGGAATGTGCCAAACTATTTCATCGGTAAGTGGTATAACTGAAAGTTCATATGCTTTCAAGAATTTTTTTTGTGTAATATGAAGCACAATAGCTTTGTAAGTCCACATACGTGTAAGTTAGCACTGCCATAGCATGTGGACAAGGTATGCCATCTACTTGAAATTATAGACAGGAGCATTTTTTTTCACGCATGCACACAATGTTTTGTTTTTCAGTTTCATCAATCACTACATAAGAATAGTGAGTAGATTCCATCACCTGCAATGTACAAATATATTAATAAATAGTGTGGTACATTAGAATATGTAAGTGTTTGTGAAGTAGAAATAAGAAGTAATACCTTTATTTTATCTGACAGAATGAGATTTTTCTCATTATTATTTTGTATTTGTTTCCCAGTTCTACAAATGTTGCTTCTGAATGCTGTATGTGTTCATTATTCCATCTCATGACCAAATCCAGCGTGAATTGTAGGAATTTCTTAATTGATAGGTCTCTTGCATCTCTATTTGCTGAATTTAGGGACTCTACTATGTTTGAAGTCATGAACATCGACCTGTTGACATGGGAATGGGCTATGGATCATTTTTCATAGCCTATATCAAGCAAATAATCGTTCACCCTATTATCGATTTTGTTTATGTCTTTCATAAACTGATCAAAGTATGCCTTTATATATGTTCTGGACAATGTAAAGAAGATGCCCTTTAATTGCTTTGATTCTTCTTTAAACCTACCCTTGATGTTGTTTCATAGATGGTAGATGCATATACAGTGAGCCACATTTAGATATATAATTGCAACACCTTTTAATATGTTGTCATACCTATCAGATACTATGCACATGCCTTCTCTTTCACCAAAAGCAATGCTAAACATGTGCAAAAATCATTTCCATGAAACGTCATTTTTAGAATCAACAACAGCATATGCTAGTGGCAAAATATGTCCTGATTAAACAAGTGGAAAAGTGTCTATCAGTGCATGTCAGCATATAAATAATTTTGTCTAAAAAAGTTTCATAAAACTCACCTGCTGCATCCAGCACACTAGCAGACAACATTGTCCCATTGTATGCAAATTTTAGAAAAGTTTCATCAACAACAATGGTAGGCATAGAATATCTCCAGCCCCTAATTGATGTGTTCAACGCGACAAAAGCATATAAAAAGTGATTGTCCATCGTTTTGTGTAGCCTTGTGAATGATCCTGGATTTATTGTGTTTACCATGTATAGGTAAGCTGGCAATTTAGCATAAGATTTACGCAGGGAACCTCTGACCAGTTCAAGTGCTTTTTCTTTGGCTCTATATGTTTTTTTGTAGTTCATCCTAATTTCGTACAAGTTTCTTATTTCATCCATGATCTCTGCTGGAGTGTATGTTGATTTTAGATTTAGAAAGTTATGCTTCACCATTTTAGCAATGGTTAATGAAGTAGCATGTCATTGTGAAAATATTTTATCCGCAATTGAACAGGTGTGATCATCGATAAATTTTGTCACCATAAAAACGACTGAATTTTGTTGACTTAAAGATCTAAAAGTCCGATTGCATCTCTGATTGATACACTTAAGATAGTACCTAGATACATTTATATACAATAATGGTACATTTATATATATATAGTAGGTACACAGTTCATATGTAGTACCTTATATGCAGTCTATATACAGGTCCTATACAGTAGTTACACAGTAGGTACACAGTTTATATGCAATACTTTATATGCAGTATATATACAGGTCATATACAGTAGTTACACAGTAGGTACATAGTCTATATGCAGTATATATACAGGTCCTATTCAGTAGTTATACAATTATATGCAGTATTTAGGCAAGTTTATACCTATATTCCAACAAAATATAAACCTTATACATTATTGATACAGGTTATATAAAGTAGTTATATAGTTTAATATCCAATGTATATGCAGGTGTTATACAGTAGTTACACAATTGATATGCGGTATTTAGGCAAGTTCATAGCTATATCCAAACAATATATAGACCTTATACATTGTTGATACAAGTTATATAAAGTAGTTATATAGTTTAATATCAATATACATATCGACAAATTTTGTCACCATGAAAACTTCTGAATTTTGTTGGCTTGAAGATCTAAAAGTTCAATTGCATCTCTGATTGATACACTTAAGATAATACCTAGATACATTTATATACAATAATGGTACGTTTATATAATATGGGTATACAGTAGGTACATAGTTCATATGCAGTACTTTACATACAGTATATATATAAGTCCTACACAGTAGTTACACAATAGGCACACAATTCACATGTAGTACTTTATATGCAATATATATATAGGTGTTATATAGTAGGTACACAGTTTATATGCAGTATACATATAGGTCCTATACAGTAGTTACACAATTATATGCATTATTTATGCTAGTTTATACCTATATTCCAACAAAATATAAGCCTTATACATTGTTGATACAGGTTATATAAAGTAGTTATATAGTTTATACCTTGATGATAATGATCTTTTCACCTTAAATTAGAATCTCTCGTGGATTGCATAATGTTTCATCACACTTAATATTGTATTTTTATCCCAGTACAACTGCCCTTCTTCAACATCTCTATGAAATGGATCCTTTATTATAGATTCGGGTTCTTCTTCCATTTCTTCCTCAGAAAAATTATCTTCAATTGTATAATCAGAAATAGGTATTGGATGAACTTGAATAGCAGTCTGAGATGTTTCGATCAAATTTTCAATTGAGGATTCTTCATTTTCAAATGTGTTTTATAGTGTTATACACAGTGGAATTCATTTATATCCAATTTTTTTTCTTCATCACCATATAAAGTCTAACACTCATATCATTGTAAATAGTCATAGATCCACTCGTTACAATGTATTTTATCGTTATTAAACCAGAATTTCTCTCTAAATTCAACTGCTTATACAGTTCATCAACAAAATATTCGTACCTGCAATCCGAATTCAAAAGTACTCCATTGATTGTAAATTTTTCAAACTACACATCACTTAACCACTCTCCTCCGTATTGTAGCATAATTGAAACTAAAACTGAACTTGAAGCCATAATTTCGTATCAATTTCAGCTAATTGTGAATGAAAAACACTTTATGAAGCTAATTGACGGAGGATTTTTATAGATTTATATACAATTTATGAAGGTATTTAAGGTAATATGTTGTATCTGAAAGAGAAATTGTCAGGTTTTAATGGAAAGAAAATCCTGAGGTTAAATTGGGGAAGGAAAGTGTGAGTTTTAATCGAAAAGGAAAGATATATATTAAGCCGAATTTTTCGGCTTTTTTTAGCGGTGTTTACAATATGATTAGAAGATAGAATTAGTTTAACGGCTATTAAGTGGGAATTAAAATCAGAGACTATCTTTGTGGAATTAATTTTATGCGAGGAGCTATTTTTGTCCTTCTCCCTTCTTAAATGGCTCCAAAACTCATAGGCCAACCCTATAAAATCATGAATTGGACTAAGCCGACCCATCGACCTACCCGATGTTGAACAACTCCAACTATGCGCTTCTCCCAAACTCTATAAGTTGACAAGGAAAATTTTCAATTAAATAATTGCATGTATATTAATGTATTGATATTGTATAGTAATGTATAACTATGTATTTTTTATATATAATTGTAAAAAAAATGTGTATACATTTATATAAATTATTTATACAATATTTATATATTACACCAGTTCATCTTTTCAACGAGTTAATTTATTTTCAATTTCGACCAATGCAAATAATGAAACTTCAAATTTATTAACTTATGTATCAACCATGTTTGTTTTTAAATGAGTAAATACATAATTACCCCATTGATGTTGGCCGAGATTTTAAAAAGACACCTAAACTTTGAATTCGACCTATTACCCCACGATTCTTACTTAATCCGTTGCAAACACACCATTTTGACCCTCTGCATGTATACACGCGCCACAGGCGCGTGAAAGAGTTCGAATTTGACTTTTTTGACCAATCAAAAGCTGCCACGTGTAAAATAATTGATATATAATTTATATTCTTTTTTTTTAAATATAATAATATTTATTTATTTTATAAAATTATCTTCCCCCCCTCTCCGCCCCCCCCCCCCCCCCCCCCTCAACCCACCCACTCTTTCTTCTTCAACTCAATTCACCATTAAAGCTTTCATTGAATTATTTTTTTTAAATCATTCATTAAAGCTCCATTTTACAATTAAATCATATCATTTAACTACCCACCATTTCTTCTTCAACACAATGTCTTCTTCAACACCATTAAAGCTCTTCAACACAATGTCACCATTAAAGCTCCTCCATTGAAGTTTTTTTTAAAAAATCATATCATTAAAGCTCCATTTTTAAGTTAAATCATATCATTTAACTATCTTTAAAACTCAATTCAATCATAAAACTATTTTTTGAAGTGATTTGAACCAACAAAAAAAAAAGAACGGAAATGCATGCTGAGGAGTGTGGGAGGGGGTTGGGGGGTTAGGGGGGAGATGCTGATAGGGGTGGGGGTGTTGAATAGGGGTGGGGGTTGAGGGGAGCTGCTGATGTGGGGGCGGGGAGGAGAGGTGCTGGATGGGGGGGGGGATAGGGGGGGGGGTGTTAAATTAAATAAAAAGGAAAATTTTATTAAAAAAATATGAAATTAAACGTAGTTGACACGTGGCAGCACCTGCTTGACGCGTGTCTTCACTCACTTTGTTGTGACTAAGATTCAGCGAAAAATGGTGCGTTTGCAACGAAATAAAGAAGAATCGTGGGGTAATAGGTCGATGTTAAAGTTTAGGTGTCTTTTTAAAAATCTCGGACAAAATCAGTGGTGTAATTATGTATTTACTCTTTTTAAATTTTCTGTTAACCCAACATTATCACATGAATGGGAAGAAAAAAAGTAATAATCTTCCAGAAATTAAATATTATACTCAAAATATTTTCCTTTTTTCCAACACACCCTAAGATTACAATGAGATGTTTGAAATGAATTGAATTGAATTGTTATCAAATTTTGAAAGATGTTTTTAGAGCGAATTAAAAAATATATATTATCACATAAAACTAAGAACCAAGAATATTGTATAATGAAAATTTTCAAGCAACATAGTAAGAAATTAAAAACTCAATTAAAATTTTCATATAGATGATTTACATTAAATTACAAATTCTACATCGAGAATAAAATAAAGGAAATTTTAGTTGCTTTGTTGCATATAATACATAAAACAATTCAAAATCACAATTTAGCGCTATGACTAGGGGTTCGGGCCACAGGTGACAAAAGAGTTTTAAAATGAGGTGTAGGTGTCACAAGTCTTAATTATTAGGTGGATGTGACAATTACTTTATTATGGATTAAGAAAGTTGGGGAAGTTTGAAAATAACCCACAAGTTTTTAAATTTACATTTTGATCCAAATGTTAGCCTATAAACGGAAAACGGAGGGGAAAAAAGGCGTCTTTCTCTCTCTTCTCACCCTTTGTTGATTTCTCTCTCTTAGCGATTTTTGTTGTTCATTGTTGCTGTTGCTTCATTCATCATCTTCTGCTTCATTATCATCATCTTCTACTTCATTATCATCTTCATCTTGTTCTTGTTGACCATTTGTTATTGTTGTTGTTACCGCTACTGTTGCTATTTGACCAATTTCTTAGGTCAAATTTTATTTCTAATATCACTTTCCACTTTGGTATTACTTCATAGGAGACGTTGGTAAGTCAAATTATGATTTTTAGTTGAATTTATCATCTGGGTAACTGCTATTGTGTTGTTGTTTTCCAATAATGGATAGAACTCAATCATGAATCCAACATAAAATCCATCTGTTTAAACAGATAAATCATCTGTTGCGACAGATCAGACATCTATTTCAAAGGAAGACATATATGTTGGATTCATGTTTAAATAGATGGCTCATCTGTTGCAACATTTGACATATATGTTGCAACAGATTAGTTACCTATTGCAACAGAACCTGAACACGATTCCAACATAGGTTACAACAGATTAATAACTTGTTGCATCAAGTAAGTCATCTGTCGCAACAGGTTAATTATCTGTTGCAACTGTCACTCATATGTTGGAATCAACTTCAAAGGTAATTTAGTTATAACATCAATTTAAACAGGCGATTCATCTGTTGCAACAGATATTCAGACCCGTAACATGAATCCCAAAAGGTAAGAATCTGTTGCGACTCATCACTTACCTGTTGCAACAGATAATACATCTGTTGGGATTCATTCACGGCACTACGAAATCCCTATCAACTTTTTTTAACAAATGACTTTATTTAGGTACCACTAATGGAGGGATTAATAACAATAGGGGTGGATTGTCATGGTCATTGGGTCTATAAGAGTAATCGATATGTATGGCATTGGAAGGAGGGTGAAATACTAGAGACGGTAGCTATGACAGTCCAAAGTGATATTTCGTATGATGATTTTGTTAACTTAATCATCAGCTTTTGTGGACTGAATTGTCAACCGGAAGAATTCGGCATCAGCTAATGCACAGCTCCTTTGAAAATCAGAGGGTACTGCCTTTCAAGATAACCGATCAGGTTTGGTTGCGTTCTTATCTAAGTGATTCAACCAGGCCGGTGTTAAGGGTGTACATGGTTGAAAAGACGAGAGAGAATGAGAACCAGAACGTAGAAGAAGAAGAAGAAGAAAAAGAAGACTTCTTTGATGATAGGTTGGATGATCTAGACATGAATATTCCAGATGATGATCAAACACCTACGCCCGTTGATGCGACCAATACGATGTGCAGTTCTTCTCAATCGACATAATCTGGAAATCTTCAAGACGACGGGACCGGCTTTTTTATTGGAATGTCATTCAAGGACAAGAATAAACTATCTAACACTTTGTTTA
Organism: Capsicum pubescens; assembly: GCA_030864215.1. Taxonomy (NCBI): domain Eukaryota; kingdom Viridiplantae; phylum Streptophyta; class Magnoliopsida; order Solanales; family Solanaceae; genus Capsicum; species Capsicum pubescens. Next base: position 66,237,264 of record CM061546.1, on the reverse strand, counting down.
TTTCTTGCGTGAAAAAAGATTTCAGAATAAAGAAGGTGATTAATTCGAGAAGTGTGTTTTGGTTTAAATGTGCTAATTCTAACTGCAAGTGGTGGTTGAGAGCGGTGAAGTACACAAGTTCTAGCAGATTCGTCATTCATAAATATGAAAATCATCACACATGTGGTTCGGAGCACATCTCGGGCCAAAATCCTCACGCCACGGCAAAGGTCCTCGATGAATATTTCAGGAGTAGTTTCCCCGATGGCAAAGGCCCTTCAACAAGGCTTATGGCCAATCAACTCCTTACGGATTTGGGTATCCTGGTCAATTATTTGAAGGTATATAGGGCCATGGGGATTGCCAAGGACCTGGTTCGGGGGACACTCGAGCATGGGTATGAAGTCTTAGATGCTCACCGTTACATGATTGAGTCCACAAATCCCGAAAGTAAAACGACATTGCATCTGGATAAAAATGGAAGTTTCAAGTACTTTTTTTGTATCCTATGGTGCTTGGATTCATGGTTTTCAACATTTGAGAAAAGGCATAACCGTCGACGGTACCTTCTTGAGGAGCAGGTATAATGGAGTTCTGCTAGCGGCGGTGGCGCAGGATGCGGAGAATCACATCTTTTCTGTCGCTTTTTGTGTAGCGGTCAAGGAATGTGATGCCTCTTATGGATTTTTTTTTGAACAACTGCGATGCTGCGTCGAAGATACCGAAAAGTTGTGTTTTGTATCGGATAGGCATCCAAGTATTCCAAAGATGAGTTCACTTTTCTTCACTTCAGCTTACTTTGGTTGTTGCATCAGGCATCTTGGAGAGAACATTCGAAACAACTATCACAACGAAAGGGTCATCACCCTTTTTATAGAGAAGCTAAAGCATATAGTAGAGAGGAGTTTTTAGACCATTTCAATCAAATAGCGGATGTGAATCCCAAGGTAGCAGAATTTCTTGCACGTGTCAGTTTCGAGAGATGGAGCCGGGCATTCTGTCCAGCAAATAGGTACATTCTTATGAATTTAATGTCTTGTTTGATTTACAAGTTTAGTTTGATGTCGTACTAAGTGATTCTTTCCTATAGGTACAATATTATGACATCAAACATAGCTGAATCGATGAATTCATTGTTTGGCGATGAAAGAGAATTTTTCATCAACGCTATGTTTGAAAAAATAAGCGAGAAATATAGTGATTTTTTAACGAAAGGCGTGTGCAGTTCAAGTGCCCAGAAAAAAGAACACGATTTGTTCTCGAAATCGAAAAGAAAATATCAACGAACATCAGTTTGGAGAATAGGTTATTCTCTCATAAAATAGCAGATTACAAATTCCGTATCACCGGTCATGGTAATACTGCCACGGTCGATCTTCAAACAAGATCTTGTACGTGTAGAGTTTTTGACTTGGATAAAATACCTTGTCCACATGTTATGGCAGCCCTTCGAGCTTAATACGGCCATAAATATTGATCTGAAGTTTACGAGCACTCCTCTCAATATTATTCGATGGAAAAATATGAAATGGCATATAGTGGGCATATTACTCCGGTGCCTCCCGAAGAATCTTAGGTTGTTCCAGTAGAGCTTATGGGGAGATTAATACCTCCTCTATATATTGACCCGAGAACTATCATACCGGGAAGAAAGACATATAAAAGGAGGCGTGGAGTTGGAGAATCATTTTCATCAAGAAGAAACAAGTGCTCCATATGTAAGTGCGCTGGCCACAAAAGAACTACATGCCCGAATCATAATCCACCATGATCGTTGTAATTGCAGAAACTTGTGTTGTTGTTTGTTTGTTTATTTGTTGTGGACTTTTATATATTTAACTCATTGTTGTGAACCTAATGTTATCATTTATTATATATAAAATGTCTTTTTTTTTAAATAACTTGTGCATCAATAAAATGAGGCAAAACATGAACTTAAATAATACAACAGATCACAATTATTCTCAACAGTTGCACAAACAACTGGAATGTTTTCCTCCAACAGATGAAAATCTATCGAAACAGATGGATAATCTATTGAAACCCAACAGATGACCAATCGGTCCCGACTGTTGAAAGAACTCAAAAGCCAAAATTGCTAGTGCTACTGGATTCAACATTGCCTCCAACCGTCGACATGTTAACATGTATTAGATTAGAAGAAAACAGAATAAAAATTGAATAAGAATTAAAACTCCAAAGTATGACTAAAAGTAAATTTTTCATTAAATGAAAAATAAAATACATTAGGTAAAGATCCAATATAGAATAATTAAAATACATACGCTAAAAGAAAAAACACATTCTAATTATTATTATCATCATCATCATTAATGACAGCCGGCCAATCAACTCGCAGAAGCAGGGCTCTCATCAGCCTCTGCATCTCTCTGAACATTGTCGCTCTAACAGCGACCAACTCGCTCTGCATGTCATTAACCTTCCTTTAAAGTTCCCGCACTGTGTCGCATAGAATAGCAATGTCCAGAAAAGGATCAGCCATATATAAAACACGCATGAATTGATAAATGTAAAGAAAAATGTTCACAATGTAATACAACGTATATGACCAACTGGTAAATTTACGCTAGAAAAAAAGTTACCTCAACGAGAAAGGAATATGCTCTTTGAAGAGAAGTGGTTGAAGATGTCACATGAAAGGAAAAAATGCAAGAAATAAATAGAGTTGAATGAAGATTGAGGGACCTATAATATAATCTGGACGTGTCAGGCCAAAAGGCAGGACTGTTCAGCTCCATTGTATTAATTACATTCAAACTGGTGGCATTTTATTTTCTGTGAAAAGTCGCGACTTTTTCTTTTACACTAATTACTTCTTACCTTTTCATAGCAGTTTCAGACTCGATAAAAGCCGTTATTATTGAGTTGTTGCAACAAATCGTCCAACATTTTTAACAGATTTAGCATCTGTTGTAACAGATGGATGGATTGAATGTGCAACAGACGACTGTCAAAACTGATTTACCACCTGTTGCAATAGATGGTTTGTATATGCAACAAATAAGACATATGATGCAACTTATGTATTATCTATTGCAACAGATGGACAGTATGTATAAGAAGTTGGAGGAGATATTTTGATATCTTTTGACAGCTGATTCATTAGTTTCAGTTTCAACAGATGGAGTATTCGATTCATTAGCTATTTGTAATGTGTGAGATAAAAAGTCTTCACCTCTTTTTAATAGTCCCTTTGTTACGTATTAGTTGGGCCCCATGGGCTTGGCACACCAATTAATAAAAATATAAATTAGGTAATTGTTTTACCAAATTGTCCTTATTAATTATGATTAGAAAGTATAAATGTGAATAATATACTTTATGTAGTCATTTAATAATCGGGGTAATCTTGAAAGAATATAATAAAATTCTCTTGATTTTATAAATAGAAAAACTAAATTGAAACAAACATATTTAGAAAGAAGTAATCACATACGTGCAGATTAATTAAAAAAAAATTCAGGTCTATCGCAACAGATTTACCATCTGTTGCAACATATAGATTATTTGTTGCGACAGATGGACCATATGTTTGGAGGAGATGTTTTGATTTCTTCCAACAGCTGATTTGTCAGTTGCAACAGACGGAGATTTCGATTCATTAGCTATTTTGAATGTGTTAAGATAAAAAGTCACGACTCTTCACACCTTCATTTTAATAGTCATCACATTCGTGCAGATGAATAAACAACACTGACATATCCTGATAGGGTAGGAAGAATAAGATGCGTGCAATGGATCCCATTTTCATGCATGCGAGTTATGTTTATTATTGATCAGGCTACCGTGAAGACACATAAAGTGCAATGATTTTGTGAATACAGTTTTTTACCAATGATTAGACACTGATCCTTCAAACAAGATCCTGAATTTACAGTTTAGTTTGATAGGTGCGAACTGATAAGGACGAAGGGTTCTAAGACGGTGGTGTCGATACCCCGTTACAATTTAATGGCACGATTCATGCACATGTTTTTGTGTTTGGGGAAGGGTTCAAATTTTTGGCGGCAGTGTAAATATCCAATAGTGATTGGACCGGTTTTAATGGCACAATGGACTTCTTGAAAGGCCTCCAAAGCCTCGCAATGCAGCAAACAACAATAGAACTAATAGATATTCCCCTGGTCCAAATTTATATGGATGGATTGGTGGAGGAGACTATTATACAGCTGAAGGTGTTTGGGAAAAAACTTGTGCGGGAAGAGGGAGGTTGAGAAGGCCATATATCATCTTAGTACTTGTTTAAGAGGATACACAGAGTCAATTCCTCTTGACCATTCTTCTTTTTCTTCAACGACTGATGGATTTTCATTTTTGGACACACTTTCACATTCGTATCTCGTCCAGTTTTTTCATTTTTCATGTCAATTTCATAAGCTAATTTCGCTACACTTTTCTTCCGACCCTGTGTATCCTCTTAAACAAGTACTACGATGATATATGGCCTTCTCAACCTCCCTCTTCCCGCACATATTTTCTCCCAAACACCTTCTACTGTATAATAGTCTCCTCCAATAACCCATCCATATAAATTTGGATCAGGGAAATTTCTATTGGTTCTATCGTTGTTTGCAACATTGCGAGGCTTCGGAGGCCTTTCAAGAAGTCCATTGTGCCATTAAAACCGGTCCAATCACTATTGGATATTTACACTGCCGCCAAAAACTTGAACCCTTCCCCAAACTTGACACAAAAACATGAGCATAAACCGTCATTAAATTCTAACGAGATATCGACACCACTGTCTTGGTCCCTCAGCCTTGCTAGTTCGAACCTAACAATCTTAACTGTAAAATTCCATATCTTGTTTGAAGAATTAATGCCTAATAGTTAAAGAACAAACATTCACAAAATTATTGTACTGGATGTGTGTTTTTATGATAGGTTGATCAGTAATACATACCTCCCACATATGAAGTGGTTCCATCAGCAAACAGCTTATTCTTCCAAACCCATCTTTACTCTAGCCTTTAATGCTGGCCGGGCAAAAGTGGATCTAATTTCACTTCCTTTTGTCTGCAAACAAGAGAAATATATTTGATGTCAAACAAGAGAAGGACAAAAAAATATTACAAAAAGGTAACACAAAATTGAGTGAATCAACAGATGACCAATATGATGCAACAGATTACCCATCTGTTCAACCGATGAGGCATCGTTTGCAAAGGATGGATGACATGTTGCAACAGATGGGCCATCTGTTGGAATAAATCAAGCCAGCCTTGCTACTGGTTTGATTTCTTCAAAAAGTTGCTCCATCTGTTCCAACAACTGATTCATCAGTTGCAACAGTTGAGGAAACTGTTGCAACACCACCACCAACAATATCAACAACAAAGAAACAAACAAAACAACACCATATGTTCCAACACCATCCACAACACAAACATCACATGTTTCAACACAACTACCACCCCCAACAACAGCACCACCAAAGTACCAAACAAAAGACATAAAAAAAACTATACTGATAACAAAGCTTTTTAAGTTCTCCCAACAGATGATTTTTTTTGCATATTTTAATAAAAACAACGGTTCGTTCATTCAAGACTTAAAAGTCACCTTTCCTTCAATTTTCTCAATAAATAGCAAACTTGTAATGGGTAAATCATTGATAGCAACAGATGTAAATAACTAATTTAAATGACATACAAAGAAGAAGACGAGATGAAAAGAGCAACTTTGAACCATATGATGATAGGCGAATTTACACGCCTATATCAATATATTTTGCCCATATTTTAGCCTAGTTTTGAGAACAAAGTATATATTTCATGCACTTTTAGTCCTTTTTCCTGTAAATGAGCTAACGAACATGATTAGTAAAGTTTCAGGTATAAATGATGAAGAATTCAACATTTTATGGCTTACTTGACGCAAAAGAAAGCTCACGAAGGAAGGGAAGGGAGTTTACACGCCTAAGGACCAAAACTGCTGCACGGAAAATCTGTCCCGGGCTAAACCAGCATTTCTGAAGACTTTGGAGATTTGCAGTAACTTAGTTGGATTTGGACAATGATACATTAACCTAGTACAATTGGGTTATGTATTTCATTAGTTTATTTGGATTATGATAATGTTACATTAACCTAGTATAATTGGGTTAAGTATTACATTAGCCTAGTAGAATTTGGTTAGATATTTTATTTATCTAGTAGGATTAGGATATGGGTATTATAAATACCCTATCATGCTAGAGATTTGCAAGGAATTTGGGTGGGGAGACCACAATACTTTCTTCCATCCCTCTCATCTTCCACTACAAACAATTCTACAACTCTTCTAATCTTTCCATTAATTCTATTTTTCTTCTTCTACTCTTCTATTCTTAAATTCCACAACAAGAGAATCGTTACTTTGCCTAGGAATTCACGCCTCACGCCTACCACCTAAGCTACACGAAATTACTCAATCTTGTGGTATAACAGCAATGTCAATCGTGATCTCCTTCGCATTCATGGGTAACTAAACTTCTCTGTTGGGGTTATGGAAGCCGTATGAGATACTATCTATTGCTGTGAGTTTGTGAGTTCGCGACACGTATACTGCTTATATCATTATTCTCTTCATCTTAGTCTACATTCTTTGTGGTTGCAAACGCAAGAATACGCCAGTATAACATTTAACTTGTTCGAAAGAAAGGTTATCTGTCTGGAAAAGAGATAAGGTCAAGGTAGTAGGGTCACCCCCTAAAATTCCCTACTAAAAAGCTAGTGTCGTAACTGGACTAACCTCTTGGAGAATTCGTACCGTTAGACACGCTTTAAGCTCGAAAGAGTTAAAGTGAAATAATCCTCGAATAGGTCGAAAGACGCCTGGATTTACCATCGAATACAATTCTCTATACGCAGTTGCATGTCAGAATTCTACACACTCATAGCCAATAGAGACGTATACCTCAGAAGGTGGACATAACCCTAACGCCTCAATTCTCATTGTTTACAACTTACGTAACAATCTTTCTCTTTTACTTTGCTATTTTCAGCTTTTATTTAATTATTTTGGTGATACATTACAAATTCCCCCTTTTTATGAGACTTGCACCAAAAGTTTAGTAATTTTGCTTACTTGTTGGCCAAGCTATTCCCTGTGGGATTGACACCCAACCCTGTTGGGTTCTATATTTGCTAACGACCACTTTACACTCCTACGAGAGCTGTAGATTGAGCGTTATCAAAAATTGGCGCCGTTGCCGGGGAATACAAGTGTCAATTAAGTTCGTAATAATCACTAGACCCTTTGGTCAAAGATTCTCGTACTTTTACTTTTAGTTTTTGTTTTTGTTTACTGCAGGTTTTTATTTTAGTGCATGCCCCATACTCGAAGTTCTGGTCAACCGTTATTACCAATCAATCCTGAACCACAACGCATTGGTAGAATGGAAGCACAAGCTGAAATCGCAAGGATGGCTGCTCAACAGGAACAAGCAAGATTGGCTGCCCTTGCCGCAGCCCAGGTTCAACAGCAGAACATTGATAACCCTGCACGAGCAACAAATCCTGACGATGAGGATTTAGGTGATGACGAATTACTAAACCCAAGGCATGATGCTGAAATCACAACACCTGCCAACAGAAGAGGTCGACAAGCTCAGTATAGACATGATCGCCAACCTATGCAGCCAGCTTTCGACGATGATGATGATGATCTTGATGGTGCCGGAGCCACTGGAGCTATAATTCCACCACCATTAGCGCCCGGAGCCAAGTTCAACATCACAAGCACCATGATTCTGTTATTGCAACTCAAGGGATTGTTTGGTGGACTAGCAGGCGATGATCCGAATATGCATCTCATCAACTTTATTTCTACATGCAAGTCTTTTGACAATCCTGGTGTTGGTCAGAATGCAATTCGATTACGTCTATTTCCATTGTCTCTGTCTGGGGAGGCAACACTATGGTTGAATGGGCTGACTCCTCATTCAATTACAAATTGGAGGCAATTGAGAGACGCTTTCCTAGAAAGATTCTTTCCGCCTTCCAAAAGGGCACAATTGAGAGATGAAATCAGCAACTTTCGTCAGCTTCCCACTGAAGCTCTTCATGAAACATGGGAGAGGTTCAAGACAAAGCTAGCGAGATGCCCAAACCATCACATGACTAATGTTCACCTCATGGAGATATTGTATAGAGCCTTGAATTCAATAACTAAGCCAGTGGTGGATAACGCAGCTGGAGGATCTTTTATGGACCTCACCTTTGGTCAAGCAAGCAATATGCTAGATCGCATAATGAAACAAAGTAGAGCTTGGCATACCAGGGATTCCGAGGTAGCAAGCCCCACTTTATCTATTGGCATGACTGCAGACCAAAGAAGAAGACAAGAAGAACGTGATCAAGATTTAGCGCACATGAAAACGCAAGTGGATCTTCTGACAAAGCATTTATTATTAGGGAAGACCGAAAAAGTGAAAGCTGTGGCGCTAAAAGGAAGAGACGAATCTGATTCGGAAGAGGAGGCCAACTACTTGAATAATCAGGGGGGTTTCCGTGGGAATACCCAAGGAAACCAAGGTCGGAACTATTATGATAAATCTGGAAGCAAAGACCAAGGTAGTTGGAAGAAAAACAATGAAAAGAGTGGTTTGTACGTTCCCCCCGGTAGATGTGATACCACCACATCTAATTCTGGAAGTATGGAAGACATGATGGCTAAATTATTGAAAGGAGTGGAAGCAATGAGCGCGGGAGTTACTGAGGTAATTAATGATTTGTCCTTCATGAAACAACTAGTTGATTCTCATTCCACTTCAATCAAGCAAATAGAGCAGCAATTGAGCCAACTTTCAGCAGTACTCAATCAAAGAAAGGTTGGCACTTTACCTAGCGATACTGTGCAAAACCCAAGGAATGATGGGTCATGCATGGCCATCACTACCAGAAGTGGTAAGGTGCTGGAACCTTCAGCAAAAGGCAAGCGAGTGGTTGACGAAGTTGCGGACATGGATGATAACGCAAAAGGAGAAGATGCCGCAACAACCAGTCCTGACGTCAAGGACGTCACGCCCAGTGACGTGCAGCCTGAAAAAATGGAAAAATGGAAGCAAGAGGAGAAGAAAACCGTGGAGAGAACACTTCCATACCCACCACCACCTTTTCCCCAAAGACTGAAGAAGGTGGCGGATGACACTAAGTTCAACAAATTCATGACTATGTTAAAGCAGCTGACCATTAATGTTCCATTGGTGGAGGCACTTGAACAAATGCCTGGGTATGCGAAGTTTATGAAGGATCTTTTGACAAAGAAGAGGGCAGCAAGTTATGAGCTGAAAGACGATGTGCATCATTGTAGTGCAATTGCTACCCGATCGATAGTTCAGAAGAAGGCCGACCCCGGAGCTTTCACTATTCCTTGCACCGTCGGATCTTTGAACTTTGCCAAAGCATTATGTGACTTAGGAGCCAGCATCAATTTGATGCCATTATCGATCTACAAGAAGTTGGGGTTAGGAGATCCTACTCCAACCAATATGAGGCTCGTCATGGCAGATAGGTCGGTAAAATGACCTGTTGGTATTCTATGCGATGTCTTGGTAAAAGTTTCTTCATTTATCTTTCCAGCAGACTTTGTCATCTTGGATTGTGAAGTAGATTCTGATGTTCCCATAATCTTGGGGCGCCCTTTCCTTGCTACAGGAAGTGTGCTCATTGATTTGAGAGCTAATGAACTTTCATTCCGAAAAAATGACGAAGTGGTTCGTTTTGATGTTTGCAAATCAATGAAGCAACCCAAAGATCTTAGTGTATTTTCAGTGGATGATATTTTCTTTGATGATCCGAAAGAACTACTTGAAGAAGAGCAAATTATTGATGATCCCTTGGAGGTTGTGCTCATGAATGGAGAGAGTGAAGATGCTGAAAATTTTGAAGAAGCCATTTGTGCTCTATCGGGATTAGGAACATATCGCTATACTCCTAAAAAGCTGGATCTTGATCTCAAGAATCGGCCTATACCACCAGCTAAGCCATCTATTGAAGAGCCACCCACGTTAGAATTGAAGGAGCTGCCAAGTCATTTGAAGTACGCATTCTTAGGAAGCGGAAACACTCTTCCAGTCATTATGGCAGCCGATTTGGGTGAGCGACAAGTTGCAGCTCTTATTGCTATTCTACGCAAGTATATTAGAGCTATTGGATGGACCATTGCGGATATTATTGGTATTCCACCTGGGATTTGTACACATAAAATTCAGCTTCAAGAAAATTGCACACCCACCATTGAGCATCAAAGGCGTCTAAACCCACCTATGCACGAAGTGGTGAAGAAAGAGATCATCAAGTGGTTAGACGCAGGAGTTGTGTATCCTATTTCTGATAGTACATGGGTAAGCCCTGTATAATGTGTTCCCAAGAAAGGAGGTATGACGGTGGTCGCGAATGAAAAGAATGAACTTATTCCACTCAGGCCCGTCACTGGATGGAGAGTATGCATGGACTACCGCAAGCTGAATTCTTGGACACTCAAGGATCACTTCCCAATGCCATTTATGGACCAAATGCTAGATCGATTAGCAGGGAAAGGATGGTTTTGCTTCTTGGATGGTTATTCAGGCTATAATCAGATTTGTATTGCATCCGAAGACCAAGAGAAGACAACGTTTACATGCCCATATGGGACGTTTGCCTTCAAACGTATGCCATTCGGGTTATGTAACGCACCAGCCACCTTTCAACGTTGTATGATGTCTATTTTCTCTGATATGGTTGAAGATACTTTGGAGGTATTTATGGACGACTTTTCAGTTGTTGGTGAGTCTTTTGAAGCATGCCTGGCAAACTTGAGCATGGCATTACAAAGATGTGTAGAGTTCAACCTTGTGCTGAATTGGGAGAAGTGCCACTTCATGGTAAAAGAAGGAATCGTTCTTGGGCACAAGATCTCTGAAAGAGTAATAGAGGTTGACCGAGCAAAAATTGAGGTTATTGAGAAGCTACCGCCTCCAATTTCGGTGAAGGGAGTTCGTAGTTTTCTTGGCCATGCTGGTTTCTATCGTAGGTTCATCAAAGACTTCTCCAAAATTGCGAGTCCATTGTGCAAACTATTGGAGAAAGATGCAAAGTTTGACTTCAATGACGATTGCTTAAAGGCATTCGAATGCCTTAAAGGAAAACTCATTGAAGCCCCTATTATGGTAGCACCAGATTGGACTCTCCCGTTTGAAGTCATGTGTGATGCTAGTGGTGTAGCCGTTGGTGTTGTTCTTGGTCAGAGAAAGGAGAAATTATTTCATCCTATCTACTATGCGAGTAAGGTCCTAAATGAAGCCCAAAGGAACTACACTGTTACTGAACAAGAGCTCCTAGCGGTTGTGTATGCATTTGAGAAGTTTCGTGCCTATCTATTGGGTACTAAGGTGATCGTTCATACAGACCATACAGCTCTTAAGTATCTAATGACAAAGAAGGATGCAAAACCAAGGTTGATTAGATGGGTATTGTTGCTGCAAGAGTTTGATTTCGAAGTCAAAGATAGACGAGGTTGTGAGAACCAAGTGGCTGATCACCTATCTCGACTTGAGAATAAGCATGTGGCGCAACCTGAAATTCAGATTGATGATGCATTCCCGGACGAAAAGATATTAGCGACAACAATGGAGAAATTACCATGGTATGCCGACTTTGCAAATTTCGTGGTGAGTAATGTGATACCTGCCAATTTATCTTACCACCAAAGGAAGAAGTTTATGCATGACGTACAACACTACTATTGGGATGAGCCTTATTTGTTTCGACAATGTGCGGATGGTATCATTCGACGATGTATATCCCACGAAGAGGTGCCTACAATCTTGGAAGCATGCCACACTTTGCAAGTTGGAGGACATCACGCAGGCAATCGGACGGCCAAAAAAGTATTGCAAAGTGGTTATTATTGGTGTTCGATATTCAGAGATGCCTACGACTATGTTAGAAGGTGTGACCAATGTCAGCGTCAAGGTGCGATTTCAAAACACCATGAAATGCCCATGACCAAAATTCTTGAGGTAGAACTCTTTGATGTGTGGGGTATTGATTTCATGGGTCCATTCGTGAATTCGTTTGGAATGAAGTACATCTTGGTTGCTGTGGATTATGTTTCAAAATGGGTAGAAGCTGTAGCATTGGCCGACAACGAAGGAAAACGTGTTGTAGCGTTCTTAAAGAAGAATATCTTCTCTCGCTTTGGAGTACCACGTACTATCATAAGTGATGGAGGATCTCACTTCTGCAACAAGCTATTCAAATCAGTTTTAGCCAAGTATGGTGTCAAGCAACATAAGGTAGCTTCGCCTTATCATCCCCAAACTAGTGGACAAGTAGAAGTTTCCAATCGCGAGATCAAACAAATCCTTGCAAAGACGGTTAATGTGAATAGAAAGGATTGGTCTCGAAAGCTAGATGAGGCACTATGGGCGTATAGGACTGCATTCAAGACACCCATTGGCATGTCTCCTTATCAACTAGTCTATGGGAAGGCTTGTCATCTACCCATCGAGCTCGAACACAAGGCATTGTGGGCGCTGAAGCGATTGAATTTGAATTGGGATGATGCAATGAAGCTAAGGATGGAGCAACTGAACGAGATGGATGAATTCCGTCTCCATGCATATGAAAGGTCAGACCTATACAAGGAGCGGATAAAAAAGTATCATGATCAGCGGATTGTTCGATGAGACTTCCAAAGGGGTGATATGGTACTTCTCTTCAACTCCAGATTGAAGCTCTTCCCAGGTAAGTTAAAGTCTAAGTGGTCTGGTCCATACAAAGTTATCCAAGTCTACTCGTCTGGAGTAGTCGAATTGGAAGACAATAATGGTGTTGTCTTCAAGGTGAATGGCCAACGTGTTAAGCCTTATATCGGTCCTCTTGACTCGATGAATTCTATGGCCATCACTTATCTCGACGAAGTCTAAGTACTCGAGGTAACTATGTCGAGCCACGACAATAAAAAAGGCGCTAGATGGGAGGCAACCCATCGTTTTATCATTTTATCGTTCTTTTTTTTACTTGTTTTGCTTTTGATAATGAAAATCCAAAAATAAGAGTCGTGCCACGACCAAAACTAAGGCGCTTGGTGGGAGGCAACCCATCGTACAAATCGTTTTCATTTGGTTTTAAGCAAAAATAGGTGCAAGAGGTATTCAACGAGGAGATTGATTTCAATTGACGATTTGGACGCATTGTATGGTAAAGTTGGTAAGTTAGGAATAGTGATGCATAAGGCTATGGATTGAGCATTGCTCATGCCAAACTAGGCATCGAGGAAGGCTAGTCCTAGGTAAAACTAGGCCACGAACGATGCACAACCTATCCTATAGCCTAAGGTCTCGGAATCTAGTGTGCTATACACTATGCGCCGCCCAGTCCTAAGTGTGCTTTTGACTATGCGCCGCCTATGCTATAGCATTAGGTCTCAGTATCTCATATGCCATAGACTATGCGGCGCATATGTCCCTAAATGCCATAGACTATGCGCCGCATATACCATGACTATGCCAAGCATTATGCGCCGCATATGTAGCATTTTTGTCTCCAAAACCGATTGTAAATGGGTCAAAACCCGACCCATTCTCTTTCTATATAAAGGGGACTTAGTCTTGAAACATAACCACACTAGAAATTAACCTAAAGGCATCGCATTCCCTCTCCAAACCATCCCAAAATTTTTCTTTTTGCTCTTCCAATTCACAAAACCATCTCCAAAAGCTTCAAGCAAGTAAGTACTCTCTTATTCTTCATTTATTTCTCGTAAGTACTACGTTTATATGTCTATTATAAATTGCTACATCATATAAGATTGATTGGTGATGTTCATGTGTTTTGATCATTGATACAAAATCATGTGAGTAAACATATACGTAGGAAAATCTTGACTTGTTTCCGACTTGAATTTGGTTTTAATAGCATTGTTATACGATTTGCGGAATTGCTATGGTGATGAACATTGACTATCATGTTATGATCTTGTTACTTGGATACTTACATGCTAGACTATCCCGTTCATCGGAATAAGCCTTATAGTTGCCTACCGACTTAGGAGGTTGCGATTATTGAAAACATCCATACCATGTTACAACCCCTATGTAGTAGTGTTGTTATATCTAACATGAAAGTAGTGCAATGACTGCAAGTAGTAATACATTACTGATTTTCTTGTCGGAATATAATCCTTAAACGTATGTCGACGAAATCTGAGTAATCGACCACTTTCACTTCACTGATTTGTGTCAACAAAACTAAGTGTGGGGTGGTACCCCTACTGCTTGTTTATAGATTGTATCAACTGAGATTGTTCTGCCATTAACACTATTTCTAGTCTCAGGTACAATGGCACCTAAAGCGAGGCAAGGCAAGGAGAAGGTTACCACTTCCCAAAAGGGCAAGAAGAGAGGTAGAAAGGACCAAGGAGAATCATCCTCAACACAACTACCCCACAGAATGTTTGGAATAAAATGGGTTCTTGAGGAGGAAGCCAAAGAATGGTACAGGAACAACAAAGAAAGAAGATATGTTCACGTCGACCTGATCAACAAGGACACCTTAGCGAAGAAGGAGCCGCGTATGTTGGCGAAAATCATGGCATTGAAGCTGGATTTCATCTTCCGCGATATGGGAGAATGTAATCTTGATTTGACAAGAGAGTTTTACGCCAACTGGTCGCCGAAAACAACAGGCAACGAAGTCAAAATTCGGGGCCAAGTGTTACAGCTCAACGCGGACTGGATCAACTCTTTTCTTGGCTTACCTTCGGTCGACCCAGCACCATTCAAAGAGCTGTACAGCAGGCCTTCTTATAGAGAAATTAGACACACACTTTGTGGAAGTAGATCGATGGCAAGGTGGGGCAGACATAAAGACACAGGGCGACACAACACCTTCCCCTATGCTTCACTGAATAGGGAAGCAAGAATCTGGATGCGTATTGTTAACTCATGCCTTATTCCTGGGACTCAATACACCAAGATATCAAGAGATAGAGTGTGTTTGGTCTATGCTTTGATGACGAATGTCCCTATCAACTTTGGGGCAATCATTCGCTCTACCATGAGGAAGGCCAGACTCCACAAAAGGTCCCACTTCACGTTTGGAAATCTGTTGACAGCAATCTTGCGGAAGGAGGATATCAAAGAGGAACCAGCTGATCATAAACTCCCACACAATCCGAAGAAGGTTGAGCTCACAAAGGTCAAAGATGCTGAATCAACACATGGCATCAACCTTACTACGACATAGAGACATGCTCGGGATGAGAGTTTCTCCCGCCATATGTACGGCATGATGAGGTTTACAATGATGAGCGGAGGTCGTGTTCCCACTGCTGCAGAGCTCCAACAGCTGGACCATGACTATCCAATGAATATTCATGCACGGGAGATGTGTGGAGTAGGTACATACTTTGAGGAACCTCTAGATGATGATGTGCCGACTGATGACGATCGACGCTTGCCAGACTCTGACGAGGAGTAGAACTCTGACGACGACTCTTATGATGATTCCGACGAAGGGGGTATGACCCCCGACATTGAGGAAGAGTCCGACTAACCAGGTTCCTCGTATTTATTTTCCACTGAGGGCAGTGTCCCGTTTAAGTGTGGGGTGGCGGTATCGTATGCTATACTTCTCTATCGCATCTATGTTTGTTTATTTTGTTGTTTTTTTTCGTGTTTCAGTTTTTTTGTTTTTGTTGTTTTTTCTAGCTTCGCATGAAATTATTTTGATAGGCAACATAAGATTATAACAAGAGTATGTGCTACAATTGTGACTATTGAGACGTTTAGGCTCTAGTTGTGACTCATTATGTGATATTGTGTGGTTCAATTCCTTCACTTGTTGGGTCGAGAGTCTATATTACTTCCAAGCAAGTCGACCATGTGCCTTGTATGTGTGAAATAATCGTATATTCTATGTGTGTGGCTGATGCTAGAACTTACCTGGTATGTATGCAAAGCGAAAATAAGGAGTGTAAGTTTAGGATATGATTTAGGCATTTCTTTGGCAACCTATGATTATTTACCTTCTTTTTACCTACCCATGGACATTATCCTAGTTAACCCTTTTGAGCCTTTAGCCTATTTTCTTTGACAACCTCATATGTAAGCCTAATCCATTTTTTTCAAGACCATAATTTGATCCAAATTCCTAAGTGCTTTAAAGTGTAAAGTCATGTGACAAAATAAGAGGAAATTGGGTGAGTATGATGCTTTAGAATGTATTGGTGCTTGAAATTGCTATGAAAAAGAAGTGTTATCATAAGAGGTATGTTATGAAAAGAAAAAACTGAAAAGTTAGTCATGTTTAAAATCGAAAAACAAAAGAGGAGAAAAAGGGTGGTAGAATAAATGAAAGAAAGGTTGTTAGAAAGAAAAGTGTTAATGATACAAAGTGATGTATTAAAGCGCTTAGGAACTTAGTCACTATTCCTGGCCAAAATAGTCCTACCCGTCCCTTAGCCTACATTACAACCATCAAAAGACCTACTAGATCCTAAGCTTAGCATTCTGACATTTAGTAGAGTATTACATTAAGGGAAATCCTATGGTCATCAGTTGCTACATATGAATTTTTTGTGAGAGTGAGAGCAAGGATATTTTGATACCCATGTTTGAAAAATATGCTATACTTGTGAGTGATTATGGGTAATATATTGTGAGACACACATGGTTGATGAGTTTTGGGTAGTTGTGTATGATTATTTGTGCCTTAACTTTTGAATATGAGTTGACCACCATCACGAGTCTATGCTAGAAGTTAAACTGTTTCTACTAATGATCGAAAAACTACTCTTTGTTGATAATTGTTTTGCTTGTCTTGACGAATATTTTATGTTGTTGCTGTGAAACCCTAAGTTGATGTTTAGAGGGACATGATATTTTGTTCGAGGATGAACAAAGCTTTAAGTGTGGGGTGTTGATGATAGGCGAATTTACACGCCTATATCAATATATTTTGCCCATATTTTAGCCTAGTTTTGAGAACAAAGTATATATTTCATGCACTTTTAGTCCTTTTTCCTGTAAATGAGCTAACGAACATGATTAGTAAAGTTTCAGGTATAAATGATGCAGAATTCAGCATTTTATGGCTTACTTGACGCAAAAGAAAGCTCACGAAGGAAGGGAAGGGAGTTTACACGCCTAAGGACCAAAACTGCTGCATGGAAAATCTGTCCCGGGCTAAACCAGCATTTCTGAAGACTTTGGGGATTTGCAGTAACTTAGTTGGATTTGGACAATGATACATTAACCTAGTACAATTGGGTTATGTATTTCATTAGTTTATTTGGATTATGATAATGTTACATTAACCTAGTATAATTGGGTTAAGTATTACATTAGCCTAGTAGAATTTGGTTAGATATTTTATTTATCTAGTAGGATTAGGATATGGGTATTATAAATACCCTATCATGCTAGAGATTTGCAAGGAATTTGGGTGGGGAGACCACAATACTTTCTTCCATCCCTCTCATCTTCCACTACAAACAATTCTACAACTCTTCTAATCTTTCCATTAATTCTATTTTTCTTCTTCTACTCTTCTATTCTTAAATTCCACAACAAGAGAATCGTTACTTTGCCTAGGAATTCACGCGTCACGCCTACCACCTAAGCTACACGAAATTACTCAATCTTGTGGTATAACAGCAATGTCAATCGTGATCTCCTTCGCATTCATGGGTAACTAAACTTCTCTGTTGGGGTTATGGAAGCCGTATGAGATACTATCTATTGCTGTGAGTTTGTGAGTTCGCGACACGTATACTGCTTATATCATTATTCTCTTCATCTTAGTCTACATTCTTTGTGGTTGCAAACGCAAGAATACGCCAGTATAACATTTAACTTGTTCGAAAGAAAGGTTATCTGTCTGGAAAAGAGATAAGGTCAAGGTAGTAGGGTCACCCCCTAAAATTCCCTACTAAAAAGCTAGTGCCGTAACTGGACTAACCTCTTGGAGAATTCGTACCGTTAGACACGCTTTAAGCTCGAAAGAGTTAAAGTGAAATAATCCTCGAATAGGTCAAAAGACGCCTCGATTTACCATCGAATACAATTCTCTATACGCAGTTGCATGTCAGAATTCTACACACTCATAGCCAATAGAGACGTATACCTCAGAAGGTGGACATAACCCTAACGCCTCAATTCTCATTGTTTACAACTTACGTAACAATCTTTCTCTTTTACTTTGCTATTTTCAGCTTTTATTTAATTATTTTGGTGATACATTACAAATTCCCCCTTTTTATGAGACTTGCACCAAAAGTTTAGTAATTTTGCTTACTTGTTGGCCAAGCTATTCCCTGTGGGATCGACACCCAACCCTGTTGGGTTCTATATTTGCTAACGACCGTTTTACACTCCTACGAGAGCTGTAGATTGAGCGTTATCACCATACCTGCAATGTCAAAAAAGTAAATGGATCAGAATATCCAGTTCAGTCGAGAAAATATATTGATTGGTTGAGATCCCAAAGGATCCTCATCCGAAAGAAGAGAGAAAAGAGAGGAAAAGAGAGGAAAAAAATAAACAACAAAGATAATTGAGAAAAAAAAAATAAAGAAGAGTTATGAGTTGAGTCTAGTCTAGCCTACTTTATGGCTGAAGGAGAGAGAGTTCTAGGTATGGGGTTTTTTAAATATTCATTAATAACTTTTGAGGGGCACGAGGAGACGGTGATATTGAAAATACCAGATAAGCCTACTCACTCAGGAGATTTTTGAGTTGTCAAAGTTGTACCGAGTAATATTTTTTACCGCCTTAGTATTTTAATTATTTTATCTCGGACAGGAAATACCTAAATTGCTTTATAAAAAAAGGATCAAAAAATATTTAAGTGCAATAGATGACTTAATCTGTTTGATAGTTTACAATAGATTAGTGATCTGTCATAACAAATGACGTAATCTGTTTGATAGTTTACAACAGATGCGTAATATGTTGCAACATATTACCTAATCTGTTTGATTTGATCCAACAGAAAAGACATATGTTGCAACAGGTTGAACATTTGTTTATATATAATTTCAATTGAGTTCATATGTTAGACTAAAACCTTAATTGAATGTGAGTTCTCATAGGGTCAAATACAACTTTAATTGAGTCTTTTGGCAATTTCATGATGAGATGGTACTGCGTTCCTCCGACCAGAGTCGTCGATCGATCACTCTGAGCCGAGCCGATTCTTACTACCTCATATGTTAGACTAATACCTTAATTGATTAATCTAGGACTAGGGTACTAATACCTTGATTGAATAATCTGGGACTAGGGGTGAGTTCTCATAAGGTCAACTATCGATTAATCTAGGACTAGGGGTGAGTTCTCATAGTGTCATCCACAACAGATGGCAATGCTTATTTGATAATTTATAATATATGGGTAATCTGTTGCGACATATGACAATTCATTTGATAATTTACAACAGATAGGTAATCTGTCGCAACAGATGACTTAATCTATTTGATAATTTACATCAGATTCGAATCTGTTGTTACCTAATCTGATTGATAATTTAAAATAGATGAGAAATCTAACCCAATATGTTGAACATTTGTTTTTAACAATTTTAATTGAGTACATATGTTAGACTCCTAAATTGATTAATCTAGGACTAGGGGTGAGTTTTCACAGGGTCACCTCCTAGAGTACTCGATCAACTACAACTTCAATTGTTTTTATATGATTTTAAAAATTATGCATATATTTTATAATTTTAAAAATAATTAAGATTGTTTCGGACCAAATTAACATTTTTAAAACTACTTGTCATTCTTTTCCAAAATACAAATCAACCCATACAAAACGTTTCATCATTTCAAATCTCGAGGTATGGCTCTTTCTCTCTCATTCTCACTCAACAATACAGTACAGACAACAACTACTCAACAAATTTGCTCAACCCTCCACAACAAATCACTTTTCTTCTCATTTTTGACCACATTGGTGTTATTTTCGACATCATTCTTGCTTGTATCAGTCGTTTTCTTTGTCTTCGTAGGCAATAGAGTTCGAGAAGAGCTCTATATTTGTTTTTTTTCTCTAAAAAATAAGGGTTTTTAAGTTAATGATGAAAAATAAAACTTTTAGTTGTATTATCTTCGAGAATGGGTTTACAATTTTGAGTTTTGATGGTAAAATCGTAGGAAAAACTCGAGAAATCCCTAGTTTCCGTTGCAGTGTTCCGTTGATTGTCGTGGTATAGTTGGATGGTGTTGTTGTTGTTGTTGTTTGTGGTGGTGGTGGTATTTGTGGTCGTCGTGGTGGCACCGGTGGTGGCATTGGTTGGTGGTGTTTGTGGTGGTGTCGGTATTCGTGGTGTTTATTTGTTTGTTGGCATTGGTTGGTTGTGCTTGTGGTGGTGGCGTTGGTGTGTCGGTATTTGTGGTGTTTGTAATATTTTTTAAAATCTATGCATACATCAACTGTAATGTAATTTTTATTTTTCTTTGTCTGTAGGTAAAATATGTCTCCCAAAAGAAAAGAAAGTGAAAGTGGATCAACGTCTGACCACTCAAAAAAATGGCTACAGTACAGAGGGATTCAGAAGAGCTTCCTGAACAATCTCAGTCAGGAAAAAGTAAAGCTGAGGAGAGATGTGAAAACAATGTTGAGGGAGGTGGACAAGGGTTCATAGATGGTGATGAAGAAAATAAAAGTGAGAAAGAGGAGGAATTCGAGAGTCAGAAAGAGAAAGATGATGATCATCAACATGATGATAATGGATCACCGACGGGGCGTGAGTTAATATTGACATCCCAGCATGATCCTGTCAAAACTTTTAGTATTGATAGGTTTGAAGTTGCGATGCCGGTAAATGACCCAGAAGGAAAACAACTAACTGATCAAATTGTACTTAAATGTCAGATGGGGAAATTTTTTGAACATTTTATGAAAATTATGAAGAACGAAAACATAGGCGAACTTTCTAAGAAGAGCTGCTTTGGACACTTTCTTGAGCTGCCTGAGGACCCCTCTGCCCGTATCCGTTTCCCTATGACGATGGTATATGGTCTTCTCAAGCGCAGGATCAAATACACGGGAGATGATAAAAATCCGGAGGAGGGGGGCAAAAAGAAGATGGATGAAATCTGGATCAACTATTGTGGCATGCCTGTTTGTTTTGGCTTGCAAGAGTTTGCCATAGTGATGGGCCTGAGATGCCATCGTCCAGAAGGACCACCACCCCGCAAAAGATCCAAGGCAAGAAAATGCAAGGGAAAAATAGATGGGTTGTTTGACATTGCTCGACGTGGCTACCAAGCATCGGATTTGTTGACAGATCTCGAGAATAAAACCATACCAGAGAAGTACAGAGAGCAATTGTGCTTAGTTTGGTTTGCCCATTCAGTTATATTGGCAAGAGACGTCAACAATGTCCTAGAAGATTATTTGTTGGCGCGTGCTGAGGATTTTGATAAATTCAACAATTATCCCTGGTGATATGACAACTTCTACTTGACTGTCCAATATTTACTGACAAAGCTATCCTCAGGGACGACCACATTATACGGCTTTCCTTGGGCTTTCATGGTAAAATTAATCATTAATTTCTTTCATGGTAAAATTAATCATTAATTTTACTCATCCATTAATTTATATTGAATATAGTTATTATGATTTTTTTTTTTGCTTGCTTCCTGTTTACACTTTTTAGGCTTAGGCATTTGAAGTCATTCCTCCCTTCCGAAAGCAACTAATGGATTACCCGGATGAGGTCTCTCATCCAAGGATGTTTAGGTGGTTGGCTGCAAAGAGCAACACCAATATTAAGGAGGCTGATCTCTTTAACCCTCCGGATGATGCAGTTGATAACGCTCAATCTACAGCTCTCGTAAGAGTGTAAAGCGGTCGTTTTTCAAATATAGAACCCAACTGGGTTGGGTATCGATCCCACAGGGAATAGCTTGGTCAGCAAGTAAGCGAAGATTACTAGACTTTTAGTGAAAGTCTCGAAAAAGGGGGGAGTCTTGTTGTGCAAGTAATGTAACCAAATAGTAGAGAAAAAAACGGAAATAGCAAAGTAAAAAGAAAGAATGTTTAGTAAGATGTAAACGATGAGAATTGAGAAGTTGGGGTTATGTCCACCTTATGAGTTGTACGTCTCTATTGGCTATAAGTTATGCGGAGTTCATACATGCATGTGCTTATAGAGAATTGTATTCGATGGTAAATCCAAGCGTCTTTCGACCTGAACAAGGACTAGTTCACTTTAACTCTTTCGAGCTTAAAGCGTATCTAACGGTACAAATTCTCCAAGAGGTTAATCCAGTTATGACACTAACTTTTTAATAGGGGATGGGACCCTATTACCTTGACATTATCTCTTTTCCAGACATATAACCTTTCTTTCGAACAAGTTAATGTTATACTGGCATATTCTATGCGTTTGCAACCACAAAGAATTTAGATTGAGATGAAGAGAATAATGATATAAGCAATATACGTGTCACGAATTCACAAACTCATAGCAATAGATAGTATCTCATATGGCTTCCATAACCCCAACAGAGAAGTTTAGTTACCCATGAGTGCGAAGGAAATCACCATAGACATTGTTATTATACCACAATAAATATTTCGTGTAGCAAGGTGTGGTAGGCGTTAGGCGTGACTTCTTTGCAAAGTAAAGTTTCTCTTGTTGCGGAAATTAAGAATTGAATAGATGAATAGAAGAAGAATAAAAAGTAGAATTAATAGAAAAGGTCTTGCGGAAGTAGAATAAGAATTGAAAAGTAGAATTAGAATTGTAATTCGAAGTATTAAAATCTCTAGCAAAATAGGGTATTTATAATACCCATATCCTATTCCTACTAAGCTAATGAATTACTTAACCCATCCTACTAGGTTAAGGTATCATTATCCTAATCCTAATAAGTTACTGCTAGTCCCCAAAGTCTTCAGAATTGCTGTTTTTGCCCGGGACAGATTTTCCATTCGCCACTTTTGGTCCTTGGCGTCCAAGATTTGGTTTCCTCCTTTCGTGAAGCTTTCTTTGGCATCAAGTTATCCATAAAATGCTGAATTCTGCATCATTTATACCTGAAAACTTGCTAATCATGTTCGTTAGCTCACTTACAGGAAAAAGGACTAAAAGTGCATGAATTATATAATTTGTCCTCAAAACATGGCTAAAATATGGGTAAAATATAGCACTATAGGCGTGTAAATTCGCCTATCATCAGCAGTACGTCTTCTTCAAGTAAAATAATTCTACTTAAAGATAAGAAAGATATTGAACAGATGTTATAGCTGGTGCATGAGATGTTATATCTGATGCACCAGATGGGACATCTGTTGCGACGGGGTATATCTTGCATCAGATTATCCATCTATGGCTTTGGTTCTCTAAACCCGACTCCTAAAATATTAACCATCTACTATAAATTATGCAATAGATGTTTAATCTGATAACATATTGTTCATCTATTACGACGTACAGATCATCTGTTGCATAGCATATTGCAGCTGTTACAATAGATGATTAATATTTTGTATCAGATTATCCATGCGTTGCTCTGTTTCTCTGAACCAGACTCAAACGGATTTTAACCATATACTGCAAACTATGCAACAGATGGTTTTTTTTTTTTTAAATGTAGCCCAACTGTGAAAATTATTATATTAGATGATTTAAATGCATCTGTCTTTTTTTTTTTTTATAGGTTGTGCATCTATGAATCGTGCCTACTGAGGAGGAGTCGGTGATGACTTCTTATATTACTCATGTTGATACTATTGCAGACCTAACGGTGGAGTTAATAAAGAAGGAATTGGCTGAAGCAACAACCATAAGAAGAGCAGTTAGGCAAGGTCAGCCTAATGTTGGGGCTCTTCATGACCAACCCTTTACTAAGGCAGATCTCGGTGCTTCTTCTAGTGAAGTTGTTGGTGTTGGTGGCAGGCATGCTGATGCTGCTACCACTCATGATGATGAGCATGTTGATGCTCAAGAAGGAATAAATATGTTTGAAAACACCCCTTTTCGCCCTTACACAGGTCCCTCTCACCCCTCTTCACCCTCGTGTTCTCGTTGCGAATGCAATGAGTGCAAGGACAAACATGATAAACTCTTTGAAAAAGTAGAGGCTATCTCTAAAGCTATCGAGGAATTCAAATCCAAGAGGTGTGTCATACCATCCAAGAAGGTGAGGGAGCCACACACTCCTACAACATTGGTTAGGAGAAAGAAAAGAGCAATTAGAGACGTACTCTCCACTCGGAAATCAAAAGAAATTGCAATTCCTCCCTCTTCAAAAGCTGTTGAAGTTCAGGGGCCAGTCAAGAAGATGTACATATACGCGGAACTTGGCACCGAAGAGAAGAGGAATCTGCGACAGGACAAGAATGCCAAACCAAGCGCACTAGATTACCCCAGGCCTCCCTTTCCCCTCCAAGACTTCCAGACTATGACTGATATGTGTATTCCGTATGAGGACAAGGCAAGTTTACTTTTCCTAACCTAACCCTTCTAATCTACCCCATGAAGAAGAAGCTACGCAACAGATTTCACATCTGTTGCAACAGCTGGGTATACTGGTGCAATTGGTTGTGGTTTTGTTGCAACTTATTATCCATCTGTTACATAAGTTGCGTTGGATTATTGATTCAGAGAACCCTATGCAACAGATGGACCATCTGTTGCATCTTTACAATTACTAACCTATTTAAAAATTGACTTCTGTAAAAATTGACTTTTTATCTCACAGTATGTTGACATAATTCTCAACCTCATGAGGAAAAGGCAATTAACGTACCGGGAAGCTTATGACGCTGCCGATAGGATAATAGACCTCGACTTTTGCAAGAAGCTTAAGAATAGGTACGATCAACTCAATGGAGAGACGTCAGCCCTTAGCGTGGGACTTGATTTCCTAGTTCCTATGTTGGTCTTGGATGAAGAATAAATGTTAAGATATGTTAGAGGGGATAGGCCAAATCCACACGGCAAGAGCTGGACCGAGGCAAAAAAGATTCTTGCAGTCATTACCGTGAACGACATGCATTATCGGGATGTTGAGATACTACTCGAGGAGGGAAAGATCAATGTTTATGACTCCAACGTACCTCTCGTCGATGATTTCGATCTTTTTCTCCTCGTGGAGCCATTGATGGTGTTGTTGCCCATCTTGTTGAGGGAGAGTAAACTGATGAATCATTTGCCAAAGGAAGTGTTGATGAAGAAATCATGGGATTTTGAAGGTAGAAACAGGGGAATGATCCTTCCAAAAGATGGTGCCTCTAAGGCGAGAGGCTCACACGCTCTTGCACATATCGAATGTTTGCTGACCGGCACAGAAATGGCCGAGCCAACGAATTTTCTGTGCGACAACGCTGTGGTAAACCTGCAAGAGGTCTGGGCTTATGGGGTACTAACTGGACGCTTGAAGCCTGTGTATATAGAAGAGCCTGTGAAATAGAAATTTTTAATTTCAAGTCACCCTTCACTTTATTACATGTACATGTAGTGGAAATAATTTTTTTTTTATGAAAGTTCAGTTTTTTATAATGCAATAGATTAGATTGTCAATCTGTTGCAATAGTGGGAAGACCTGTTTGAATAATCTAATAATCTAAGTCTAATCTGTATCAATAGTGGGAAGACCTGTTTGATAATTTCTATGAATAATCTAATAATCTCAGTCTAATCTGTTGCAACAGTGGGAAGACCTGTTTGATAATTTCCACAGATGACCTAAATTTTACAACATATGCCTAAATCTTTTTGATATTTTCCAACAGTTACGCTTGAATATCTATGTGCTCGTCGATAACAAACCAGTAGCAAATACACACATCACCATGAAAATTTCAGCAATTAGGCTTCAATATCCATGTGCCCAACAACACCAAACCAGTAGCAATAACGACAACAATGTAGTATCTTCTTGCTCGATTTTATTTCTCTTCAGAAGCCTTGACTTTGTT
The DNA here is from genome assembly GCA_030864215.1 of Capsicum pubescens. Lineage (NCBI taxonomy): Eukaryota > Viridiplantae > Streptophyta > Magnoliopsida > Solanales > Solanaceae > Capsicum > Capsicum pubescens. The sequence goes on along the minus strand of CM061546.1, from coordinate 66,211,355 downwards.
CAACAAACCCCAGATTACACGATTTGCTTGTGAAGGGTGTCGTTCTTCATACCAATTAAAGTAATCGCATCCACCCAATTTCTATAAAAAAGAGAACACAATTACAAAATAATTACAAGTCAATAATTAATCAATTAATTAAATAAAAAAATATTATCTTTGAAATCTTACAAGTAAAAAACCTACGACCCGGATTTTGTTAAGTCCAAGAAGTCTTTAACAGAGCTTCATGACCGCACTTACAATATCAAAAATCTTTATCATAAAAAATAGTGGAAGATGCGCTCGACATTGTCAAGGTTGGTTGGAAAAAATGAAAGTAATAATTTGAAGAATTTGGATAGATAAAAGAAGATGACGATGAAGAAGAAGATTTGAGAATTTAGGGTTAAATTTTAGGAGGAAGATGAATATATAAGACAATGGGGGGAAAAATGACCGTTGGGGGCCAAGTGACGGCAAGTCAGCGAAATGTGTCAGGACTGACACTAACACATTTGATGCCTATTTTATATTACGTGTTTAAAATGAACATGTCTACTTGATGCCTATTTTATTTTAGGTGTTTGAACTGAACACCGTCGATGGGTTGCACCTTTTTTATTTCAATTCACTTTAACCTTTTTACACGTAGTGACAATTTTTTATGTCCAACAAAAGTTGAATTTTTATAATGCAACAGATTCTCCATCCGTTGTAACAGTTATCCTACCTGTTCTGGCATATAGTTTATCGGTTGCAATAGGTTGGTCATCTGTTGCATTATCTTGATGTTTTTATCTAAAGTCCATCTGTTGCAACAGTGGGAAGACCTGTTTGATAAATTCCAAAAGATAATCTACCTGTTGCAACATATGTATAAATCTGTTCGATTATTCCAATAGATGTGTCATCTGTTGCAACAGATAAAGTCCATCTGTTGCAACATATGTCTAAATCTGTTCTTTTTTTCCTAATAGATGTGTTATCTATTGCATTATCTTGATGTTTTAATCTAAAGTCCATTTGTTGCAACAGTGGGAAGACCTGTTTGATAAATTCCAACAGATCACCTACCTATTGCAACATATGTCTAAATCTGTTCGAATTTTCCAATAGATGTGTCGTCTGTTGTAAAAGATACATTATCGATTGCAATATTTGAATCTAGTATTCCTTTTCAATTAATAAGTTCAAATCTAAGGAATAAATAAAATTCGTAGACAAAATAAAATAAATCAAAGCCTTCATAAATTAGCTGAAATAATTCAATGAATAAATGAAATGTAAAAAAACTGTTATGGGTACAGATCTCAACAAATACATCAACAACAATTTAAGTATACTGCCAAGGATTGCTTTGACAGGATCAAGCTATAAAGATCTACTCAGTATGGACAAGTTGTTCTTCATCCGGTGCTATGAAATTCGGCTTTGCTCATCGTGGATCTTCATTGTCACTTGCGTACGGTTTCTGCGCTTTCTGTTCTCCATATTTCCATAAAAAGAGTAGCATATTATCAATGTTGTTCAGTAGTATCTTCTTCAACATCCACTTGGAAACCCAGAATTGGTCAATGCTAATCACGGAGATACAACAAAATAAAAAAGAATAACTCATCTCTTTTAGCAAATCAAATAGGTTTTCCTCCCGTTTTAAATTATCCCAAATATATTATATTTCTGTTGCAATAATGAATCAACTATTGGGATAAATTTCTACATGAGGAAGACCCTGTGTGATAATTTCCAACGGATGAACCATCCGTTGCAACATATGAATCATCTGTTGCAGCAGATAGGTCGTCTATTGGTACAAATAAAAGTTGTACGAAGATCTGTTTGATTTGCTAAAATAGATGAGACATATGTTGCACCATATAAAGTATCTGGTACAATAGGTTAGTCAACTGTTGCAACAGATGTATATATCTGTTTGATAATTTTCAGCAGATGTGTCATCTGTTGAAACAGACATGTGTCTGTTTTTTTTGTCAGTTGGAAGACATATAATATATTCACCTTGTTCAGCTTGTACTGCTCTTCTTTGGACATTGTACGTTGCTCAGTGCAACACACAGACAGAGGAGTTGCAATTTCGCTTTTTTGGATGCCTGATAATACCCTGAAAATCACTCTCCTTCTCCTCTTAGCCCTAATCTCTAATGGAGCGGATGGAAATAAAATCCTCTTTGATGGAATGAGACCCCTCTTAAATATCAATTCCTTTACAGAAACAGTTAATGCATTAATAGCATTAATCACTACATCATGTTTCACCCTGCAGTCTTGACATTTGCATGCAGAACATTCGCTGGGAGAGGCAAATTCTGTATAACCAGTATGATCATACTCATAATGGTTTACTTTAAATACTGTAAGAGAAGCATCATTATCACCAACAGCAGCACCACTACCTCCACCAACAGCTCCATCAACAACAACAAGCCCACCCTCCAAAATTATTTTTCTTGTAATGGTTGTTGCTCCAAACAATTCTATTTTTATTCTGTCGATGACCTTAGGGTCCGATAAAGTTTGCATAGATCGTAAAGTAAGAAAAATGGGCTTCTTCAACTCTCGATTGGTCGGAACTAGCGACGGATGCACATTCTAACATAAATCATTACATATATTAGAATGATGATTAGATCATTCAAAAAAAACATTAATTAAAAGAAAAAATTAATTGTAATTATACTTGCTACATTCTTCGGGGGGTTGAAGAGATCAAGAAATTTTACATTTTTATCAGTTTTGGCCGACAACCATCTCAAGATTCTTGGACAGGAAACTCCCTCCTGGTAGTTCACTTGTTGTCTCAAATAAGAAATGGTTTCAGACGCCCAAGCCTATAAAATAACGCCAATAAATCAAAACCATTATTGAGCGAAAAAAAATGAATGATATCATAATAGAAGAAAGAAATATTTACCATGAAAGCCCATGGGAAGCCATATAAGTTGACTGTCTTTGGCGCTAACAGAGTCAACAAATATTTGATAGTCATTTTGAAGCTTTCATACCCCCATGGATAGCTGTTAAACGCCTCAAGATCCTCGGAGATCTTTATTAAAACGAGGCTTATGTTGTTGTTAACGTCTCTCGCCTAAAGAATATTATGTACAAACCAAACCAAACACAATGACTGTTTGTGCTTCTTTGAAAGTCCTTTACCTTTCAACGCTTCTGTCAAATTTTTATTTTTGAAGCTTGGACCAACAATGGACACCAGGTCATCATAATACACGACTTGCCTTTGCCTTTTTTAGGTGTGCGGGGTGCTTTTTTTGGGTTAGAATAGGTATAACTTGAGAAGGAGGATAACATTTTAGTCCACTAACTATGGCAAACTCCTTCCAACCAAAACAAACAGGCATGCCACAGTAATTTATCCACACCTCATCCATCTTATCTTTGTTTTCATACATAAACCTACGCTTGAGAAGTTCATATACCATTTTCATTTGGAAACGAGCATTGTTGTCCTCCGGCAAATCAAGATATTTCCCAAAGCAGCTGTCCCTGAAATAAGCATCCAATTTTGTTCTCGAAGTATTTTTCTGAAGACGTCGAAAGATTTTCCCATGGCTGACTTAACCATGAAATCACTCGTTAAATATGCGGCACCATCACACTGCATTCTCACAGGATAACGATCAATGCTGAAGGCTTTGACCAGCTCTTCGGTGGAAAGGCTATTAGCATCTGCATCATCTCTTTTGAAACATTCCTCCTCCCCGTGTTCATCATATTCTGCTCCCGATTGAGATAACGCTTGTAAAGCAAGCTCATAGAGTGGTGGATGTAGCCTAGCTGCTTCACTTGTTCCTTTACTTGGACTTGATTTGGTTTCTATTCTTTTGGGAACCATATTATCTAAAATTAACAGGAACATAAAATAATATATTATTATTGATTAATGCATCGTTAAAAAAGGCTAACAGTAAATCAAACATGCAAAACAGAAAAATAACAGTTGCAACAGATCACCGATCTGTTGCACCAAGTAGTATATCTGTTGCAGCATATAACCAAACTATTGCAGCGGATAAGTAATCTGTTGCAATAATACAAAACATACCACTCATCTTTTAAGACAGATGAATGGTCTGGTAAACAGATCACATAACTGTTGTGACATCATCTATTGCAACATATGAGTGATCTGTTGGAATAGTTAAATAATCCATAGCAATGGCTGAGTAATTTGTTGCGACAATACAAAATAAATCACTCATCTGTTGAGAAAGATGAATGATTTGTGCAATAGGTCAGACATCTGTTGCAACACATGAGTGATTTATTGAAATAGTTATCAACGGTCAATATTGTTTAGATTTCTTCCAACATAGGGTCGTCTATCGCGGCAGATGAATGATCAGTTGGAAAAATCAAGTCTTGGACTTTTTCTGTAGGAAGAGTTGGTAGAATTTTATCCAACAGGAGGTTCATCTGCTGCATCAGATCATTAATCTGATGGTTCTTCCATTGCACCAGATGGTTAATTAGTTGCATCAAATTTTTTATCCGAAGCTTAATTTATTGCAACATATGGTAAAGCTGTTGCATCAGATTATTAATCTGTTGCATCAGAATTGTAATCTGATGGTTCCTCTGGTGCATCAGATGATTGATCTGTTGCATCATATGATAAATCTGTTGCATCAACTGGTTAATATGTTGCACCAGATGGGTAATCTGTCGGAGAAAACAGTAGCACGATTTTGTTAAACAAAAAACAGCAATTTCACCATTTTTACCAAGAACAAGAACAGAACAAATCAAACCAAATTGTCCTTTTGATTTTATAAACACAAACAATAAAAATCAAACTTCAAAAAAATGCAACAAACAACAAAATATCATAATTCACTTTGAAAAGAGAAGAGAAGAAATACCAGAAATTAGGGTTTTATTCAGATCGTATTTCAAATTAGTGCAACAAATATTGAAATTGTTAACCAATACTATAAGAGAAGTTGGCTCAAGTTCCTCGTTTTCTTCCAAACTAAAAAGGCCATAAATTTTTACCTGTGAAAGAAGAAAAGGACCGATGAAGAAGTCGAGTTGTTGTGATCGGAGAGCAAGGCTGTCACGTAGATTGAAGTCGAAAAGGAACTCGAAGCCCAACTATTTGTAGTAGGATGTTGAAGTCGCCAAGGATTGAAATGAGAAATTTGCAGAACAGTTGGTTGGGAGAGAGTTGAGAGAAGCTGTCGAGAGAGGGATGAGAGACAGGTTGATTGAATTGAAGAGGGGAACTCGAAGCCCAATTACTTGTCGTTGGGGGTTGAAGGGAGAAATTTTGCAGAACTGTTGGTTGGGAGAAAGTTGAGAGAAGCTGTTGAGAGAGAGTGGTTGATTTGGATTGAAGAGGGTGTGGGTTGGGTTGATTTGTATTTTTGAAAAGATTAGAAAGTTTTGAAATATTAATCAAGTCCACAATTAACTTGATCAAGTTTTCTAATAATGTTTGACCCTATCTGTTGATCAATGTCACCAATCCTTCATTCAAGACTTAAAAGACACCTATTCTTCAATTTTCTCCTGTGACTATGATATTATTTCAATTACATGAAAAATCCTGTCTGAGGAAAAGTAATTAAAATGTTACAATAGAAAAAGATTTACAAAAAGGATGGTAGAGATAATGTGTGAATATTTAAACTTCGAATTTCTTTAAAAGCTAAAGTAACATAACGAAATGATACTAAAATTTGATGTTAATAATTTAGTCAATTTAAGAATTTTGAATAATGCAAGAAAAGTTCTATATTTCATCAGTAAGAAAACACACACACATATATATAAAGAAAGTTATATTAGCAATGTTACAATAATAATTGGTGAATAAATATATCTATATCTATAATATATATTAAAAGTGTGAAGATCCTTAGAAAAGTTATTTGAACTTTTTACCCTTTATTAAAAGTCTCCGCTTTTGACAAAATCGTCTTTTCACTATTTTTCTTTCAATTATTATTTAATTATCTATAATATATTAAAAGTGTGAAGACCCTTAGAAAAATGAATTGAACTTTCTGCTCTTCATTAAAAGTATATGCTTTAGACAAAATCGTCTTTTCACTATTTTTCTATTATTTAAAGTTGAAAATTAACTAAATATTTATTGTAAAATATTTTCTTATTAGAAGTCATTAGAATTAATGACAACTAATATCTTTTTCATTAATTTAAGAATTCTAAAATTAAAACCCAAATAATAAGAACTCTTAAAATATATAGTAAATCCTAAAAATTTAAGGACTCCTAAAATATATAGTAAATCTTAAAAAATTACCAAAAATATATGCAAAAGAAGAAATTAAATGTCTGCAGGTTTCCTTGAAGAAAAAACGTGCAAACAATTTTGTAGGGGTAGGAGTATACTATTTTAACAAAATATAACCAATTAAATTATTTTAGGATATTTTTAATTAAAATATTAAATTAATAATATATGACAATTATGTCTGTACGTCTTCTTTTCCTTGTTTGTGCGAAATAGGAGTCCTAAAAAATATAGTAATAATTAAAGAGTCCCAAAAATCTTACAAATACAGATAACTTAAACAAACGCTACATATAGTATTAATTAAAGAGTCCAAAAAAATCCTACAAATACAGACACCTTAAACAAACGCTACACAAGTTCTCACAAACGAATGCATGGTGTCTCTCACACCAAATTCATTGTCCTCTTTAAACCCTTAACCATCCCCAAGTTTGTTCACTTCAAACAAAGTGCTTTTCTTGATTGTCCTTTTATAACCAACAAATGTTAGAAAAAATCGTTTGATATTTGATCTTTTGTTACGTATTTTATTGAGCATGTTCTAGGTATTTAAGGCATCGGAGGTGAGCTTCGTTGAAAAGGATGAGATTATGGTGGTGAATTAAGTTTGGAGAAAGTTTGTCACTTGATCTTGGAGCTTCGAGAATGACCTTTGAAGGAACGCTCAATGATAGGATGAAAGAGTATTGCAAAAGATATTAAGTTTGAAGTTTAAATAAAAGAATTTAGTTGTTTTTATTAATTTAATGATACGCACGTGTTATCTAAAATTATATATATATTTGTATTTATATTTTATCAGTTTATGTTGTTGTGCATGTTCCTCAATTATAATATAAAGATAGACATGGATTGAGATGAATATGAATATGAACTCCACACTGATGAAAGTGATATATATACACTTCAAAAGTCTGAGATCATGATTGAGGGACAAGTCGTTATTTAGATAGAAGATTGGGTTTTATTTGTCCATGAACTCTAGACTTAAAAAAATTCTTAACTTAAAAGAAAAATTAATTATTCTTGTACTATTAAAATAGGTCTCTAATTTTTTTCCTTTCTTATTTATTTGTTGAATGCACTCTTTGATTTTGTAACAGGTGCTTTGTGTTGGCCATATCGAATCCAGGCATTAAGAATTAGTACATTAGATGATACAGTTTATCAGCCTTGATTAAAGTACTCACAATATTATCGTGCATTTTCTCAGCTTCATGGACGAATTTTTCCATCATTCCTTACATTATGTAGACGAGTTGGGCTGCATTGGACGATATTGTTGGCACACGTTGCCTAACCTCGAGGTGCTCAAATTCATAGGCAAAGCATGTGAAGGTTACATGTGGGAGCCTACTAATGAATCATTTTCGCTTTGATGGTATCCATTTAATAGATTAGAATGCTACAGAGGATAATTTTTCTGTCCTTGAGAATCTCTTTATATCACATTGCTTGAGTTTAAAAGATATCTTAATAGAATTTGCAAATATTATGACATTATAAGTGATTGAGTTAAATGATTGTTCAGCTGAGCTAAGCACATCTGCAGAGCAGATCCAACAAGAGCAAGAAGCCATCTCTCGAGGGACAATGACAACCATACGTGTATGTAATACTAACATAAAAGAGGTATGAACATTTTTCAAAAAATGTATTTTTAATTTTTTCATGTTTGGTTGGCTTAAATATTTTAGAATATATTTTTCTTAGGAACTCATTTCCCTCCAATTTCAGAAAAATGACTTCTCTAGAAAGAGGAAAAAACATAACTCTCCTACTCTTCGAATTTTGATAGTGGATTTCTTAGACTATAATCTGTGTTTTTTTGTGTACTTCGACTATCGCTTTATCTTGTTATGACTATTGTTTATAATGATTTGAGAGGTTGTCTATAGTATTTGACCTCAATTTGGCGTATATTTAATGTGTAATAGTAATGGTATAGCTAATTTCAGGAGAAAACAAGGAGAATAATGGTTATAAGAAGGAGCTTCTCATCAACTATGAAGAAGATTACAAAAAATTATTTGATTCTGCTGTAAAAGTCAATGGAGAGTCTGCTATAAAATGAGATTTTATTGTCTATCATAAATAACTTCTCTAACTCACAATATAAGGATGAGATATGCTTATATCCCACTCTCTCCAAACTTTATTGTTAAAATAACATTGAGTAATCGTTGATGTTCTTATTATGTTCAAAATTAAAGATATTAACATTGCATCTATTTAAATGTACATATATTTGTGATTTAATTGAATATAATGTTGCACATAATGTAACTTTTTAATTGGAACATTTTGCATTTTCGATACTATATTAAACATTGAATTATGTTTTTCGCTGACGATGTCACATTATTTTTGTAACTAAAGATTTAAATATTGCACAAACAAATATAGGTAATTTTCTTCTTCAATATTAAATACACGCGTAAAGCGCGTACACTAACTAGTATTTATAATCTTAACTGAACTCCTAAAATATATAAAAAGAAATATATTTGAATTAAGGACTCCTAAAATATATGAAAAAAGATTCTTTTACCTCTTTATTTATTGAACGTAACTTTTGAAAACTTTCCATACGTATACAAATGCACCTTTTTATTTTCAATCTAAAAATAAAATTTTAAAATAATATAATTTGGTAAAATATTGATTTTAAGCAATTCAATTTAAAAGTATTCTATTATAAAAGAAAAAACTGGGTTTGTTGTTGTTTTATTATAAAAGAAAAAAGAAGTACAAAACTTTGACTTTCGTATAAAAAGTATATCTATATTTTTAATGGGTACAAATAGATTAACTTTTTTTTTATATTATATTAATCAGTCTCTTAAAATATATGGAAGGAGAATCAATAAATATTTTTCTTTGCAATGATCAATTAGAAAAATACTCCTAAAATAGGATAGAGAAATACTCCTAAAATAGGACTGTATTAAGAAAATGTTTCTATAAATATTGAGATGCACGTTAAATTAGAAAAGAAATCGATTTACTTATTGGGAAAATATGATTGATGCTCATTTAACTTGATTCGATTGCATGTCTAGATTGGTAGATGCTTAATAATAGAATTCAACATATGTGTATATATATCTTCTTTATTTTTCATTCAAGTAATTTACAGGTGGTAGATGAATGCCGGTCGGCTTTGAGAAATTTTTTTAGGTGAAGGTTAGGTTTAATTGTATTATTTTTATATCTCTATTTTGATAAAAAAAAATTGTGTAAAGGTTAAGTTTAGTTGTATTATTTTGATATTTCTATTAGCGTATTATTTTGTTATAGTTTACAGACGGTGGATGAGTGTCAGACGGCTTTGAGAAGAATTGTTGTGTAAAGGTTAGACTTAATTATATTGTTTTGATGTCTCTATCATCATATTGTTTTGTTGCAGTTTACAGGTGGTAGATGAATGTCGATCAACTTTGACAAGTATTTTTGGTAAATGTTAGATTTAATTAAATAAATTCTCCAAAAGATGTTGAATTTAATTATTGTATTCATCTTTATTATTTAAACAAATATCCTATTTAGTATAACGTTTGAACTCAATAAAGTGAGGTACACGATGCGAGGCGCGTACACCTAGACTAGTTTAAGTAATAAAGAACAAAAAGTTATTTGATGATTACATAATTCGTCTTCTTTAATTTATAGAAATTTCTATATTCGTATATTGCTTTGCAAATTAAAAGTTGGCAACTTAAATTTTGTTTAGGGTAATCTGACTTAATGTGATCAAGCAAATCAAATCATAAAACATGATTCTATGAAGTAGAATTATAAAAAAGGATAAAAAGGGGATCGAACAAGCGTAGATTTACACAGGAACTTGAATCAGTGTAAGGTCTTTAATTCTATACGGTCTCGCAAATTTCCGTTGATTGACATATGAATGCTTGATTTGTTTATTCATACATCATCAACCCTAGTATATTTGATGAATCATTGGATTTTACATATGTTACTATGTTATTTGGAAAGAAGGTGAACATCAGATAATAAGACGTATCTCAACTCAAAACACATAATTTCATTAGTGATACTAATTCTCTGGCCTTATTCCTACACTTCCAGTTGGTAAGTCTGAAAAAAGATGATCAACTAAGTTGCAAACTTGATAATGCTGGGATACTTCACATTCTGGGCTTTAATATTGAAAATAGTGGAAGTTGAAACATTTCAACCTAATCACTAAACTTCCCAAAGGGTTCTCTGGTAAAGGGTGATCAGGAAATCGGTCTCATTCAATGACAAATGAGAAACTCGAAAGCAAAGTGTAGTGCCCTTTGGACCGACTTATCAGAAATCCATCAAAATTCAAAGTTCAACCATTTAGTGTAGTAGACACAGGTTTGTGGGGATATAATTCCATTTGGTGTACATAGACTAATCCTAGGGCAAGCACCACATGGAATTGAAGCCATTTGCCCTATTGTTTTCGGACCAGTCCCTAAGGCAACACCACTTGCACTTCGATAGCATACTGATCCAACAGCAATAGAATGATATTCTCCCAATCCGGTGCTCTTTACCTCAATAATAGCATTGTCCAGAACCATAGAGTTCAATATTTCTGCAACTTGTTGACTTGTGCACTCAACAACTTTACGTTTCTTCAAGAAGTCGTGGATTCCCTCTGCAGTAGCAACTTTCATCATTTCTATGACTTTGAGACACGTGTCTCTAAGAACAGTGATAAGTTCTTTATCAAGTTTTCCCTCTGAGTACCATGCACCACCAGTCAAATCTTCCGAAGGTTCAAACTCAACAGCCATGTAATGTTTCCTTCCCTTATTTTGGATATTCACGACTTGTTTTATCAACTTCATCTTCACAAGCGACGTCAGGGATTTATCCATAATAGTTGGTGCAAGGTTTGCCTCTTTTTTCACCTCTGCCACCCAGACACCCAAATTCTTTTTACTTCTGACAACATCCAGCACTATACGCACAAGTCCCTGAGTAGGTGAATCCGTATTTGGTCTTTTCCGCTTCATGGCGGATGCTTCACTTGATCGGCTCATATCTGTGAGCACAGAAGAGCAAATAAAGCACAGTGAGATGAGTTTTAGCTTAATTCTTATCATATTAATGAAAAATAGACAACTCAAACTAAGTACCGTAGAGAAAACAAAATTTCCAGTTCATACTCATGTAGTAACTAGAAGCAAGAGGAAAGATCAAATTCTCTCCCAATAGTCATTCCACCAGAAAGTTAAATCAATAAAAGCATGACCACACTTAGGGGTGGCAAACGGATTGTTTGGGCTGAAGTTGGGTGGGTTAAGATGGGCTGAACAAATAAATGGGCTAATGCCCAACCCTGCCCAAAGGCATTTGGGTCAAAATGGGCTAAACTATGGGTCATGGGTTATAATCCAACCGCCCAAATACAAATCTTTACAACATTCTCGATCTTTACTCTTCTGATTGGCCTATCATTTTACAATTCCATAGTGTGCACTAAGATATTAAATTTTGCTCTCTGTGTAACATAAGTTTCTATCCATTTTTATTCTGATTGGTGTAACATGTTTTTTCCATGGTGCTTCAATACGTTAAAATGAAGTCTGCTTCATTCTTTTTTCTTTTGTTTTCAGCCTTTCTATTACGCTCCACTCTGCCTCCTTCCTTTTTTTTGCTTTTGCTTTTCTCCCCTTTGCTTTCTATTATACGAGTTACGACTATACATGTACTACTTACTACATAAAAAACACTGTTGATTAGAATCGAACCTTATGGATCAGTGCTTCTACTGTTGATATTGAGAACCAACAAATGTTTCTGCAGCTTATAAGAAAGAAAAGAAGAGCAGGGTTTGCTGAAGCAAACTGTGCACCAAGTACCACAGTGGTTTATTTGTTGTAACAAAAATCAAATTCCATCTTGTATCTGTTCGAATTTAATGAGTAACAAGTGAAATAATTAATGGTCATTTTAGTAAACGTGTCACAGGAAAAAGAGTGATTCCTTAAAAATACAATGATATTAATAAGGACATGATATAACAATCAATAGATGTGGCCTATTGCCTTTTACAGCCTTTCAATTGCATCAGCCTAATAATTTCTAGAATTTGGAATTCAAAATCTCAAATTACAACAAAATATAAGTCTAAATCTCGTATTGAATACTAAATGAAATTACAAAAGAAGTTGAAAAACAAAAAAAAACAGTTACCCTTTAACAAAAAAAATCAAAATAAGAAAAATTTTATCCCAAAATTAAGCATCCAATTTAACCTTTCATTCTACTTCACTTAATTATTTAAACATTTTGATGTTGATATACTCACTGGTTCAGAAATAAACAACAACAACATACCCAGTGTAATCCCACAAGTAGGGTCTGGGAAGGGTGAGATGTACGCATACCTTGCCCCTACCTTTGTGGGGTAGAGAGGCTGTTTCCAATAGACCCTCAGCTTAAAAGGAAAGTTAATCATAGGTGGGTCGCAAGAAGAAGACAAATGACAGCAATACCAAGATATAAACAAAAATGAAGAAACAGATAGTAGAAACACATTCATAAATTGTCAACATTTGTAGAAGTGCTGAACAGAGGGGGTTGAGAGTGAAAGAGAAGAAGATTACGTTCTTTTAAAAGTTTCAGAAAATTGTAGCCTTAGATCTTGTTTTGGTGACTTGGCACGATCTGATGAAATTACTGGACAAAACTGGAGGAAACATTACTGGGAGAACTCTGCTAGACTATTTACTGAAAGCATCAAGAATAAGCAAGAGCAAACAAGTATGAAATGAATCAAGAAGTGTGACATGTTCTTTAAACAAATGGATAAGCAAAAGTTCTTGATTGTTTATCCAAGCCAGAGATACATAACGAAGAGGCAATTGGTTGAAACAAGAAAGGGCACTCATCTCAGATTCCCGGCTACTAATGTCCGTATTAACATACAAAAAAGCAAAATTTCTGTATTAACATGAGGCCAGAGTAAATAAGTTAATCTCTTTCAATTACAAAGAAAAATATCTTACTTCCAATCAAGCATGTTTTTCCTCTTGTTATAAAAAGGTGATATTAGCACTAGCAAGGCTAAAATTACGAGGTTCTCGCTCTTCAAAAATGTCATTGGGTGTGTGTCGGAGACTCGAATCCTCCAAAAGCAGTGCATTTTTGGAGGATCTAACACATGTGTGGCAACATTTTTGGAGTGTCCGAGCAACTTAGCTTAGCAACACAATAAAGGTAAGCAAATGCACCAATTACACTGTTTGCAGATCCACAGATAAACATATCATATACATAAAAGAATCACCCAGAAAAGCATTCCATAGAATTTGATTAACACGATTTTATGAATAAATACAATTATTTCATAGGAAACAAACAAAAGAATCCAAAGAAACAAAGAAGACATAAAGAAATGGACAGACTTTACATTAATGCAACAGGTTGTGTGAAGATAACTTCCAAATTCCCCATTAGATTGGACAGAATTCAGGTAATAGTCAATGCAGAATCTGAATAATGACAGTACTTCCCTCAGGTTGAACAACTTAATAGAATCCAATATTTTAGTAAATGACATAGAAGTTAAGCTCTCCCATTTAACTTTCACATTATTAATCCACTCTTAAATGTTTAGTTCTTATGATATACCCTTTTTCTATATTGATTTCATTTTGAAAAAAGGAAACAGCAGCAGAAGTTAAAGGGAAGAAGAAGATTTTACTTTACCTTCCCAAATGGTTCTACAAGTTGGTGGATTGTTATTTTTCTATTAGTCTAGCTTCTCCTTTCTCACCTGTTTGAAACAACAAAATTTAATACCATCCTCAAAGCTCAATTTAACTACTCTAACCTTAATAAGCATTTATAAAATGGAATTAAAAAGATTCCCAGGAAGCCTAAAAAAAATAAAAAAATTAAAGTCATTTACCTAATCTGTAACAATAATATTGTTCTTTATCCTAGTAGTATAGAAGAAACTTGTAAGAATCAATAAGCTATATGGCACCAAGTGTCAAGCTCTTTGTATCACTCTAATGGGAATAGTTAATCTCTAAATATATTGATTATAAGTCGGTTATGAGCAATTGCAGGCACACATATACACGTTCATATATGACAAATTTCTACCATTTATCATAAAGTGAGTGATATCTATGTCGATCGCATCAATAAAAACATAGCGCATACAATCCTACGAGTGGAGTTTGAGGAGGATAGTGGATGCCCAAACAAAGAAATCGATTATATAAAATAAAATTTATAACAAGGGATGATGAAGGAAACAATAACTTACCGGGCTCAGGAGGAGTAGAAGAGGCAGAAAGAGAAGAGGAGAAACCCTTAAGCCCTATGTTTATCGGACAAAAACTAGAGTTAAGAGGGTGTTTGATCACTTATTTTTAGGTATTTTTAAGGTGTTTGACAAAGTAAAAAAAAGTATTTTTAAGTTAAAAAGAGTTAAAATAAGTTAAACGTCAAAAGTAGAATAACACTCACTTATAGTTTTTGATTTTTGGCTTATAAATTCCTTATTAAAAGCTAATTCAAACCCTCCTAAGAGTGTTTTTGTACAATTTTTTAAAATAAGTAGCTAGCTTATGAGTCAAAACTTTGGTGTGAGGCATAGGTGATAATAATTACGGGATAAACTGTGAAATTATTTTATCTCATATTTGATTGATCGAATAAGTTAGTGAAGGGATTACTTATCCGTTTTAGTGATGAGATAAGTTATCACATACATATAATGGGATAACTAATCTCGAATTAATTATCTTGGGATAACTTGTTCCCAATCAAATGATTCTTAAGAGTCGTTTGGTGTGAGGTATAAGGATAAATAGTCTCGGGATAAGATGAAGAATTATTTTATTTCATATTTAGTATGAGGTGTTAGTTAGTACCATAATTATTTATCTCACTATTTACATCATAATGATGATATAAGTTATCTCATATACATAGTGAATTACTAATTCCAGAATTAATTATTCTGGGTCAATTCTTTCCCAACCAAACGATCCCTAAAAGTCATAAGAAGGGGATTCTATTTTTAACTTATTTTTATATTTTTTTAATATAAAAGTAAGTATTTAAAAATATTTTTTAATTTTATTAAACATTATTAAAATTTAAAAAATATTTAAAAGTCAAAAACACTTAAAATTAAGTCAATTTAAATATTTTTTAATTTTATTTATTTCCTTCATTTCATTTCATTTCATTTCATGTGGACTGAATATGGAGTTTAAGAAATAAAATTTTTTTTAGTGATGTTTATCAAATTATTCTTTATTACAAAAAATGTAATATTACTATCTTTAATTAAGCGGGAAATTCTATAAGTGAGATCATTCTCTTTTTAAATTTTTAAAAAGAACAGTGACACATAAAATGAACGGAGAAAGTATTAAACTATTAAGAGTAAGGACATACAAATATTATTAAAGTTGTTTTGAATTTTAAAAAAGACACCTAAAATTTGCGAAGATTCTACTACCCCTCAAACAACTTTAAAGTATTATTTAAACCTCTATTTTTAGCCAATACCAATTATACTAAAAAATGTGTAAATGACGAACCAATCATAATTTGACACGTGTAAAGTTAATTTTAACCTTTTTTTAAGAAACGATGATCATATTTTTTTAGATAATTATTTTTCTTTTTCTTTATTTCTTTTCTTCATTCTTTTTCACATGTTCTGTAGAAGTTCCTCCACCATAGTCATTCAGCTCCTACAGTTGTTGTTGTCATCAATTTCACTGTAAGGTGACCAAGTAGTTGCCAAACTACCACTTACAAGTTTATGAATATCAAATCAATTTATATCCAAATCTAAATACTCAAATTACTACCATTGAAAAGAAAAAAAAAAAAGAAAATATCAGATATTTTACATTATAAATTTCAGAATTCTTCTCAATATCAAGACGGTTCTTCTCTTTCTTTACAAATATCCGATATATGATATTTTTATTTGATTACAAATATCGATATTAGTAGATTATGAAATTCTTCTCATCATTACAAGTACGATTCAAGATTGCATTTTACATTACAAAAATATCTCCCTTAAAATCTAATCACATAATATAACTTGTTCAAATTTTTTAAGCAAATTAAGATCAAATTAAAGTTTTTAAAGCTAATTTCGTTGAGAAATTAAAACATAAATGAAAAACATCTTACCTTTTAAGGTAAATTTTGTTGAGAAGAGTTTGAAAAGAGGGTCAATTTTTTAAAGCTCCAAAGACTATAGTAATGGAGATTTGAAAAATATCGGATTTTTTAAAAAAGAAGAGAAGAAGGAATTTTAAATAACTGACAAATTTAATTACACATGATTTTTTTTTAATTGTTGATTGGAGCCAAGTTTATATATTCATGTGTGACTAAATGATCTATTTACAATGATTTATATAACTTTCCTGTGGGTAATAGATCGACTGCAAAGTTTAAGTGTCTCGGAGCAAATTTCTGACAACTTTAATAATCATTTTATGTTTTTTCTCAATTATTAAACTATGTAGTATGATTTATACTCCCCCTTCCTTTTCCACTTGACTAGTTTAACCTCACGTGCCCCGTACGTGTAACACTTGATTATTTAAAATTAAATAATTTTTTCTATTGCGGAGATTTTTAATAAAGCGTAAAAGTTCAAATCACTTTTCAAAAATATTTCACACTTTAATATAAAATAATGTGAATATAAATATATACACATATAAATTTTACCACCAGAAGTTTCAAGTGATTGATGGATTATCACTTTTGCGTTTGTTTTTTAGTACTTTTTTTTCTTGTTGCCACAAGCTAAGAGAGACGCATCAATTAAAATCATATTTGTGTTACGATTATTTTTTTTTATATTTAAACCTTTCCTTGTTTTGAAAGTCAAATCTTTACAAAATCATTAATTACATTCTTATTACATACTTAAAACTTTTAAAAATCTGGTACTTCTTAAATTTTTCTTTTCTAACGGTTTTGTCTCTAGATATTTCAAATCTTGTTAAAATCAAATTTAGTTGATTCATAATTCTTAAACTAATAAAAAAATTATTTTTTGTCATTAATTTTGATGATTTCTAATAAGGAAAGGTTCTACCATAAATATATTTAATTAATTTTCAACTCTTAAATTAGAAAAAAATGGTGAAATTCTTATAATTTCTAACAAGGAAAGGTTTTATCGTAAATATATTTAATTAATTTTTAATTCTTAAATATTAAAAAAAGTAGTGAAAAGATAATTTTATCTAAAGTAATGACGTCTAATGAAGGGCAAAAAATTCAAACAACATTTATAAGGTCCTTCACACTTTTAATATATTATAGAATTATAGATATAGATAGATTATAGATAGATATATATATATAGATATAGATTATAGATTATAGATAGATATAGATTATATATATAGAGAGAGAGTTAATTTGATTAAATTGACATGTTTTATTTTTTGAGAGTTAATTTGATAAATTTTTAAAGTTAATTAGATTAGATTAATTTTAACTTTTAAGATTAAAATTTAAATAATTAATAATTATATGAAAAGTAATATAAAATATAACTTTTTTAATACAATTAAAAATATCTCTTATATTGTTTATCATAATTTGTATCATTTGACCTAAAAAAGAAACTATGCTAACTAAAAGAGAACCAAGGAAATACATAGTTTGGTAAGGTGTACGAGGAATAAGTTAGATAAAGTTAATATAATGTTTGATTTATAGTTTAAGAATTTACATAACTAGTATTTATATAAATTGTGGGAAAATTTATATAAGACGGAACAATTATCCATGAATAACTAATTTACGCATAATTAATTCTTGTATAATTTTTTTTATAATATTTTCCATAATTAGTTCATAAATTACTAATACTGAACCAGCCACCAAAAAATTCCTTAGTTTTCATATTTCAGATGACCTCACTGCCAAAGAAAGGGACGTTTCCATGATATCATTTTTCTTTTCAGTTATTGCAATTTTTGGAGTAATTTCCATGGATAGTTATTCGTGTTTTCATAATTGCTTATAAATATCATTTTTATTTTTTTTAGAACAAGATTATCACCCAACTATCTCTATTTTCCTCAAAAAATATTTTACACTTCAAAAACATTTCTTATCTCCTAGTTTGCATGACATGTCATTAAAAATTCTTTTTTATATATAAGATATAAGAAATAGATCTATTTAACTTATCGAACTTATTTAACTACAACTTGGTCTTTTTTTCTTTAAATACACATGATATATTTATTATTGAAGAACAATTTAATTCTATACTTTAAATTTTATATTTATTTTGTCTTTCTTACAAAAATAAAAAATAAATTATATTTATTCTTTATTTGATATGAGAAAAATTACATCATATGATAAAAATATTAGATAATCACACAACTTAAAGGAAAATAATTCCTCT
Organism: Capsicum pubescens; assembly: GCA_030864215.1. Classification (NCBI taxonomy): domain Eukaryota; kingdom Viridiplantae; phylum Streptophyta; class Magnoliopsida; order Solanales; family Solanaceae; genus Capsicum; species Capsicum pubescens. The sequence continues at coordinate 66,192,639 of CM061546.1, read as the reverse complement.
GGTAATGCAATGCACATTACTCATCAATAAAGTAGTTGATGTGTCCAAGTGTATATAAAACTAAAGGATTGAATTATTTTATTTGGTACTTTTCAAAAAAAATTAAATTTATTTATTTCATCACTTAATAATAATTTTAAAACTAAGGTATTTATATGAATTGATACTAATTTAATAATTTTTTGTTATTTATTTCATATACTAAAGATTCTTAAAATGTAAAATAAATGAAAATGATGGCTTTTAGATTTTCATATACGTGTTAAATGTACTATTTTTGAAGGAATGAAAAATTATTTAGTCATGAAATAAATTATTTTTTTTAAAAAAATATTAACATAATGATCTAATATTACAAATGAATCTTTGAAATAGTACCCAACCAAATATCGCTTACTTTTTGTGAGTTTAGTATATAAATTGGTGTTTATTTATATAATAAGATAAAATATAGTATAATAAAAATAAAAAATAAAATGAAAAAATGAAATTAAAAATAATAAATTTCTATTTTCTAAAATTTTTGCCTAAGTTAACTTTGCGGATTTACTTGATTTGTTTATGAATTTACTTGGGGAAAATCCGCAAGAAGAATTCATTTTCTTGTCATCTTTTATCAAAAAGGTCTTGCTTAAAATTTTGCAGGTGATAATTACCTTTAAGATTTTTCTATTGAATTTTTTTTCACAAAAAAAATTCTAAGATTTTCTTCTTCAAATTTTGTTTTATAGAAAAATTTATAGGTTTTTCATCAAATTAGTTTGGTTGAAAAACTTGTAGAGAATTGGATTACCGGTAAATTCTTTTACAAATTCTTCAAAACAAAATAAATTACATAATTTAGATTTTTCTTGTACTTTATAAGACGTGAGTTTGAATAAATGAACTTGAAGAATTAAATAGGTTTATAATTAAGAAAATAAAAGATTTTAACAACATGGCATGCCAAGTAGGAGAGAATAAGATTTTTAAAGTGTTAAGTATTTTTTGAGGAAAATAGGAATAGTTAGGTAATATTTTTGTCCTAAAAGAAATAAAAGTAATATTTGTAGGCAATTATGAAAACTTGGGTGACTATCCATGAAAATTACTCCAATTTTTGGGTTGATCACTGTCGGGCCAGTCAGATTGATTTAGTTATTGTTTGATGATATTATAAGTTATAAGATTAATAACTTTTTTTTATATAATCAATAGATTATCTTATTAAAGCATAAATAGTCTCATTGAGTTAAAAATTGTTATCGCACTATTTATAATCTAGCTAAGAAAAGCAGAAATCCTAGTAACTTGATCTAATAAGAAATTAGAGAAGCTAGCTAACTTATGTGCTACCATGTTCCTAGATCTAGGAATATGCATCACATCTATCTCGATAAAGAAATTCATAAGATTTTAAATATCTTCGCATATTGTTTTTATCTCTCATGAAACAGATTTCTTTTCAATAGCTTGTTCACCACACTTTTTGCACATGATAAAATTTGCACCTTTGATCATCTCTTTTCTTTAGCGCTTTCCAGTGTCTTACGAATTATTATTGCTTCAGCAGTTATGGTCCTTCCAACAAATTGAATTGGAGTGCCAAGGCTTGAAGCAGGTTTTCACAGCCATCCATAATCGCTAATCCAATGCTTGGCACCTTGTTTTTCTTATGTAAGCTAGCATCTACAAACATAACAACATCATTTTGTGCCACAATAATATTTTTGTCATTAGTAGTAGCATTTATACTCGTAGAAGAAGAAGTAGGAAGCAAATTATTTTCATTCTCATGAAAATTAAAAAGTGTCTTGTTAATAATTTTCTTAGGTTCACAAATATCTCAATTAAAACTGTTAAAGTTTCTAGCCTTCAATTTTTTCACACGATATTGTCACACCCCTTTTTTCGCTCGAGGGCCGAGTCAAAGGGTTTTTTCAATTAAAGTAACGGTATTGAATACGGATTATTTTATTTACAGAGTCGTCACTTGGAATCGAGTTATGGTGTTCCAAGTCACCTTTTTGAATCCCTAATCAAACGGAAATGACTCTTTATTATGGTCTGCGAAAACAGAAGACTAGGTAAGAAATTCTGTTAACCGAGGGGAAGTTGTGAGGCACCCTTCGAGTCCTGTGGTTCTAGCATGGTTGCTTTTATTGACTTATCTTGACTTAAACTATTTTGATAATTATGTTGGGCCTAGGTTCGCTCATTTTTAATATCTAAAATTGGTCTATAACTCTTGTATTAAACTAGTGGAAATTAATTTTAAAACTATCTTTGCTGAGTTGCAACATTGCATCCTCGAATTATTTTTAAACGTCTCAAAAAGATGCGTACGCCACATTCTTAATCGAGACAAAATTTATTAAATGTGAAAGCTTATCTAGCATTAAAAAAAGCATTTGCTTCATTTCTTGAAAATTTGAGATCATTTTATCTTATTCATTTTATTCTTTTTCACTCTTTATTTTACAACGAATTTTGAAATTAATCCGCAATTCGTCTCTCTTCCTTACGAAAACGGATCTATTGTCAAATATTATGGGTTTTGAGTTAAAATTTAAAATCATGATTCATTCGATTTGCTATGGCCAACTACTGACCAAACCGAGAGCCAACTCATTTCCAATCACAACTAAAATCTTAGCAGATGATAAATGTAAATACATCCAATCAATTGAAACCAAACGTTCAAATACTACAATTAGAACAACAGACCAAACATAGACGAAACAACAAAATTAAATTACTATACTTGACCTAACTTATTTGAAACAATAATGATTATTTAAATTAATAACTTAAACCTCAAGATTCAATTTTTAAGCCAACTACAAAAACTTTTTTTTTTTTTAAAGAAAATAAAAAAAATCTTGACAACTTAAAACACTACAATTTTTTTAAAAAAAATTAAAAAAACAAACAAACAAGAGAATGAATAAACCATTTTTCTTTCGTCATTTTCTCTATTTTTTCTTTCCTTTTTTTAAAATCTTTTCATATGTTTGCATACATATAGGTTAAATATATACAACTAACAAAAAAGTTTAAATGTTTACTACAAAAATCACATGAGTGGTAGATGATTTTCTGTATATATATTTTTTCTAATATGTAAATGGACAATTTAAACAATCTATGTTTATTGGTACAATGGAAGGTTCAAATAAACTACCGGACTATATATAATAACTCTTTTGTTAATAAAGTGGCTTATTTATATTCACGTTGTTATATGAATAATGTCTTAAAAATAGCCATTCTTGAAGTCAAAACAATATTTTTTATAGGAACATTTAGTGTGTAGTAAAAATGTGTGCAGGTGTGTACATTTTTTTTTAATTTTTTGCATGCATGAATATGTCACATAATAAGATTTATCATAAATACTTTCTAATTATACATAAACTAAATGTGACTTTACAATCTTTCAATATTATTAACTTTTTTTAAAAAATATATATCATTCAAAATTCAATAAAAAAAAAACATTAATTTCAAGTCAATAAATGAATCATAAATAAAGACGTAAAGTGCGAACTATATAAAAATAACAAACTACACACACTAAATAATATGACAAGTCGTTGGAACAACTTCATTCATGCTTTAATTCTAAAAATATGGTACAGGGATTGAATAAGAACCTGTATGGCGAATTAAACCAAACGAGAAAGCTTTTACGTTGAACCAAAAACTCGAACGAAAATGTAAACTCAATCTTTCAACCCAAGAATATTCAAACTCCTTTCCGTTTTTTTTTCTTTTGCCTTTTTCTCTCAATTTTCTCACTTTTTCTTTTCTCCTCCTTTTGTTTTCATTTTTGTTGTTTCTGTTTCCTTTTTCTTTTTGGTTTATGTCCGTATTTTTTTTTTCCTGTGTGTTGTGTTATATATAGGGAGTGCGAAAGGTGGGAAGTTAAGGGAGTTGAGAAAAATGTGGGGAGGTTGGGGGGTAGTTTAGGATAAGTTTTCCCTTTTTTTCTTTTTATTATTTATTTTTTAATAATAAGTTAAAATATATGTAAAATAAATAAAAATTTTCAATAATAAGTTAAAACATACATAAAATAAAAGAATATTAGATAATTAATTTTTATATTTAAGAAAATACAATAAAAGTTCATAAATAGCCTAAAATAAATATAATTAAGATAATACTAAAACTACTAACTTATTTATTAAAATTAAAAAGAGAGAAATATATTTTTTGAATTTTTTTGCATTATTTTAAAAATAAAATAAAAATATCCTAAAATGTAACTTTATTTATTTTCAAACAAAACCTATTAAAAATGAAATAAGAGATAAAATAAATATTTGATAAAATATAAATATTTAACGCCGAAAAAATAGGTTAAAACTCGGGGAGGGTCAAAAATTATGTGTCTATATTTTGCCCCTCTTTATTTGAAATCTCGAAGAGTTTTCACACAAAGAAGTAGACAACGAAATAAATTTTGACCCTCCGATTATTCGAAATGGTAGGATAGAAAATGTGGTGCGACCGAGTCCTGGTTTTGGACCGCCTACATATCCCCGGTTATAAGGAAATTAGGTCACGTGTAGTTCAAAAAAGTAAAATGGTGAGACAATGAGTTAGAGGTTGAGTCAGGTCCCGTCGAGTTTCTGGTTTGCGGCTTCTGCTTTTTACATTGAAATGAATAACAAAAAATAAAATGAAGATACAAGTGAAAGATCCTATCTATGCTGCTTTTCTGGAATCTTGACTTGAATCTTCATGACTCCTCAAATGGTGAGATAGTCATTATTTTGAGTTGAGTTTTGAAAAATGAAATGTTCCTCTATGTTGGCTCTTGGCATTGGAGAGGAACTTGACAATCTTCATTCTTCAGACTTTTCTCTGACTTGGACTTGAAAATCTTCACCCTATTCTTCAGGCGGACTCATGACTTGCAACTGATAATGTTCACCCTATTCTTTAGCCGGACTCCTGACTTGCCGTTTCTTTCACCCTGTTCTTCAAGTGGGCTCCTGACTTGTTATTTCTTCACCCTGTTCTTCAGGAGGGCTCCTGACTTGTTACTTCTTCACCCTGTTCTTCAGGCGGGCTTCTGGACTCAAAGTAATTAGTAAAATGGAAAAATAACATCCCATTCTTCAGGAGGGTCTTGAGCATAAAATAAATTCTCATTCTTCAGGAGGGTCCTGAGCAGAAAGTAAAATTCAATGAACACGAACAAAATTTTTGCCCCAATTTGTACTTAGAAAATGACTCAACTAAAAGGTATGTATTATAGGAATCAAGGGGATGACTTGACTAAAAGGTACGTCTTATAGGAATCAAGGAGAATGACTCGACTAAAAGGTACGTCTTATAGGAATCAAGGGGGATGATTTGAATAAAAAGTACGTCTTATAGGAATCAAGGGGGATGACTCGACTAAAAGGTACGTCTTATAGGAATCAAGGGGGATGACTCGACTAAAAGGTACGTCTTATAGGAGTCACAGGGAATGACTCAACTAAAAGGTATGTCTTATAGGAATCAAGGGGATGACTAGACTAAAAGGTACGTCTTATAGGAATCAAGGGAAATTACTCGACTAATCTGTTTGGATGGTGGTTTTCCATGGTTTCATAATGTACGGTACAGTATGGTATGGTGTGGTACTGTATAGTATAGTACAATACAATGTTGGGATAGACTGTATCGTTCACTGCTGCTTAATAACAGTTTTTTTGTTTGATTTGATGGTATGGTACTGTATCGTAACGGGTAATGTTACTAAAATACCCCTGATTATTATAAATTTTAAATTTATAATAATTAAGGATATTTTCTTATTAACTATGAGCAAAATTTTCATTGTGTTGTCACTGACGTATACTATTTGTTTTTGTTGTCAGCGTAAAAATACAAATGAACAGATTTCAACTTGATCCAGAATGACTGAACGTATCATTACTGTCTATTGAGAAAATCATAACTAGCTGAATGTTGAGAAAATCATAAGATGAGGTAGAGAGGTTATTTTCGATAGACCTCGGCTCAGGACAGATAACAATATAATAAATAAAACACATAAAAACATGCAACAACAAGGGATATCATGCCGCTAGATAGTAAAGGATAATCACAAAAACAAGACAACAAGGTAATACTATAAAATATCTATTCGAAAAACATAGGTATCGCCAATACACCACAGACATACTTCCTACACATTAACCCTCTACCCTCTATTGAGTTGATATTTCTTTTATGTTGCGCTGCTGGAATATGACAGGTCTTTCTGAAGCAGTTCCGTTATATCCTTTGTACAAACACCTTGCAACATCCTTATATGAGGCTATTTCTTCTGAAGCCTTGCCAAGGACAGAAAACAAACAAGCAGTAATGCAAGAAACTAGTTGTTTGAAGTAAAATGAAGAAGAGTGGGCTAGTCTGATTAAGGAAAAAGGTTCTCATTTGCTCAATGTAAGTTAAACATGTAATAGAGTTTCTTCCTTTTGTTTCAGTTTCTCAGACATCATCCGGAAGTTAATGCATATTGGATGTTGCTAACTAAAGGTGCTAAACTGTCACGCCTCAAATCCTATTGGGGCGGACTGGCACCCGTAACCGAGGAGGCCCGGGAGAACCAGCTCATAACCTTATACTTCCCATGCATACCTCTATGACAACCCGAAATTCGGACAACACCATGTCGCATATAAAAGAAAATAATCACCTGTATGAGCTCGAGCACACATATATATGTATAAACAATACTTGGCCGTTGGAGTCATCACGTCTATTAACAAAACACCACCTTGACTGTACATTAGGTCTACAAAGCCTCTAGACAATACACAGAGTTTAACTAAGGTCGGGACACACCCCGCCATATAACTAACTTCTATACAATACCAAAAGTGACTGGATATGACACGGAAAGCCCCGAAGCAAACTGGAGCTCACCAAAAGCAGCTGGATATCCTGGATCCTACTTGTGCGGTGTATGAGCTGAGGTACCTGTGCCTGCAGCATGAAATGCAGGTCCCCCGTGGGGGACGTCAGTACGAAATATGTACTGAGTATGTAAAGCTGTAGATAATCACATATGATATAGGAGCTAAATAGAAATCAGAAACAAGTGAATAAATCGTAATAGGAGTGGACCATACTTACTAGAACTTGTGACAACCTGTACATTGTATTTATTCAATCACTTTACCTTCGTTCTTATCATCTTTGTAATCATTACTGTACTGTACTGTGACCATTAGGATGCCTCCAGTACATATCAACTGGGATCGACCCATGATAGGCTTATGCCCCTGGGATACCACCCATAAACACATAAATAGGGATCGACCCATGATAGGCTTATTCCCCTGGGATACCACCCGATAAGAGAGAACTTCCATCACTTAGTTCAATTAATCTTTGAGATTGTTATTTCAGTCGCCACCGCATTTTTGATACTTTGAAACAATGATGCATCAATAAGATACATATAAATAGACCATCAATGCAATAAGAATGAAATAAGAACTCATTGGCACATCAATGAAGCGTTTTGGAGTCATCAATTCCATAACAATGAAGTAGGAACTTATTGGTATATCAATGAAACGTTTTGGAGTCATTAATAGCACATGGATCTTGTTTGAGTAACCGGATACCTTCTAACATTCATTAGTGCAATAAACATGTAAGATTTGGAAAACAAGTAAGTATTGGAATGTCTTGACATCTTGTAGGGTGGAAACAAGTTCATTGGTAATGTAGGACATTATACAAAACCATTATGGATCACATGTTATTGAATAACTTTGGAAACTTTCTTAATAGAACAATTGTTCACTTTCATGCCAAAGATATGGTATAGAGTATGCTTTACATACCTGACTGTCAACCTTCAATACTAGTCCCAAATGGACTTCCCGTCTTTTTGGATTACTTATCTACAATGAACATATATAACAATCTAGTATTAGCAACCAACGTCACAATTCAATTATTTGAATTCACCAAACTAGTGGTTAAGTAGTAAGCCTTAATTACACCATAAAGTGTGTCACTTTAACCCTCTTATACTCCAATTACATTCACATGCCATGCATATTCAAACAACATCCTCCAATATCAAGTTTGGATTCATTTTTCCTTCCAACCAATCCATTAAACCAAATTGAGCCATAGACATAAATAATCATCAATTCAATAGTATATCACCATATACACCTTCCATAACTCAATTACGATATACACCTTCCACAATTCAATACAACCAAACCATGCAAAATAGTCCATAACCATATTTCCATCACCTTTCAATAACAACCAATACATATAATCCTCTATCACACATATACATATGGAAAATAACAAAGGCAAACAATATTCATACCTTAGAATTCACCTCTTGATTATGCAATCCTATTTGCACAAATAATAGGGGTGCCGTTTGAAGCTCTCGAGATGACAAACGCAGTTATTGGATTACTTTGGAATTTCTACGGTTGAATCAAAAGTAATTTAAAGGTCAAATTTGGTTAGAGTTTGTTCTTTCTCAATGATTGATGATGAAAATGAGTTTTTGAACTCATATAAATGTAAATATAAACATATTCCCGTCCATAATATAATAGGAAATGACCAAAATGCCTTTAAAATTTAAATAATGTCAAATCTATCCTTTGGTGGACTGTTTTGATAAGCTAAAGTAGATCGATCATAACTCTTTCCTCCGATATCGGATTTGGGGTGAAATTGGTATCGTTGGAAGGATAATTCAAAGAACTTTCATTTCATATAAAGTAGTCCACCCAGTTCGACCTGTACAAGGAGTTATGGTCGTTTGAATTTGACCCTAAAACTCTATTTTGATAGGCTGAAGTAAAACGAGTATAATTCCTTACTCAGACGTTGGATTTGGATGAAACCAATTGCATTGGAAAGAATACTCAAATATCTTTCTTTTAATAGGTCGAAGCTCTCCCATTTCATTATATTTAGAGAGTTATGATCGTTCAAAGTTGACCCAAAAATTTGGCTGGCCTCAGTAGTTTGTGTGCAGGAAATTTTCCTGCACTTTTACTATTCCCAAATATCCCGGCCACCGTTTTATAGTTTTGAACGTGCTCGATTATATCCGAAACCTATCCGTTTTTGGAAATCTTTATATCGTTGGAAAGCTTATTCAATAACCTTCGCATGGATCCATCGACGGGCAAATTCCGGTATAAATAAAATAAAAAATTAATTCCATATAAATAAGACCAATACACGTACTTGAATACGCCAACACACGTACTTGAATACGGGGTGTTACATCCTTTCCCCCTTTAGGACATTCGTCCTCGAATGTTAGCGTAGTTATTCAACCGAAAAAAGTTTAAGTCCATCATTAATATTCACATCATCACATAAATACAATGCATATATAAAAAAATCTTACTTGTTAATGTTCTAACTCCGTTTCTTGAACTTCCTCTTCATCTTTGAACAAATGAGGGTACTTAGATTTCATTGCTTCCTCAGCTTCCCATGTAATCTCTTTTCTTTGACGATTTCTCCAACGTACTTTCACAGATGCTATCTATTTATTTCTCATCTTCTTAACTTGGCGATCTAGAATAGCAATAGGCACTTCCTCATAGGTAAGATCTTCCTCAACTTGCACATCCTCAGTAGAAGTGATATGTGATGGATCTCCGATGCACTTTCGAAGCATTGATACATGAAATACCGGATGTACTGATGAGAGCTCTTGGGGTAGCTCTAATTCATATGTAACTTGTCCAAACCTTCGAGTGATCTTATACGGCCCTATATAACGTGGACTCAACTTCCCTTTCTTTCCAAATCTCATTACCCCTTTCATTGGTGATACCTTCAAAAATACCCAATCACCTATAGAAAACTCTAGCCCTCTCCTTCTACTATCCGCATATGACTTGTGTCGACTTTGGGCTATTTTCAGTCGTTGTTGAATTACTTTAACCTTCTCTATGGCTTGATAAACAAGATCCGGTCCGAACAAAAGAGTTTCACACACTTCGAACCATCCTATTGGTGATCTACACTTCCTTCCATATAAAGCTTCATATGGTGCCATTTTGATACTTGAATAATAGCTATTATTGTAGGCAAACTCAATAAGAGGTAAATGATCATCCCAGTTGCCCTTAAAATCTATTACAAAAGCTCGTAGCATATCTTCAAGTGTTTGGATGGTACGTTCTGCTTGTCCATCTGTTTGAGGGTGAAAAGTTGTACTCAACTTCACTTGTGTTCCCAAATACCTCCGAAAAGACTTCCAAAAGTTTGCGGTAAATTGGGATCCCCGATCTGATATAATAGAGATTGGCACTCCATGTAATCAGACTATCTCTTTAATGTACAGCTTCACATACTCTTCAACTGTGTAAGTGGTCCTAACTGGTAGGAAATATGCGGATTTGGTAAGCCTATCAACAATCACCCATATACAATCAAACTTCCGGGATGTACGAGGCAAACCAATAATGAAATCCATGTTGATCATGTCCCACTTCCAGCTTGGAAGATCAATGCATTGCATATAACCTCCGGGTTTTTGGTGCTCAACTTTAACTCGTTGACAATTTGGACATTTAGCTACAAATTCTGCAATGCTCTTCTTCATGTCATTCCACCAATACATATCTTTCAAATCTTGATACATTTTGGTTGATCCTGGATGAATGGAATACCTTGAATAATGTGCCTCTGTCATAATCTTCTTTCTTAGCCCGTCTAAATCCGGCACACACAATCAGTTTTGGCACTGAAGTACTCCTTCTCGCGTAAGCTCAAATGCCTTGGTCGCAACACTTTGAACGTTCTCCTTAAGCTGTAATAAAATAGGATCTGCATATTGCTTCTCTTTCACTTCAGCTACTAATGAAGATTCTGCAGCATTATGTACGATAAGCTCTTTATCCGGAGTTTCAAGAAGGCGAACTCCCAAACTAGCTAACTGGTGAAGATCTTTAATCATCCCTTGCCTTTCTATAGGCGCCATCATAGACTTACAACTTGACGCATCAGCTACCACATTTGCTTTCCCTGGATGGTATAAGATATCAACATCGTAGTCCTTTAATAGTTCAAGCCACCTCCGCTGCCTTAAATTTAGATCCTTCTGATTAAAAATATATTGCAAGCTCTTATGGTCAGTATATATAACAACATGAACACCATATAAGTAGTGGCGCCATATCTTTAAAGCAAAAATAACTGCTGCCAGCTCAAGATCGTGTGTAGGATAATTTTTCTCATGTGGCCGCAATTGTCTAGAAGCATATGCTATTACCTTACCATGCTACATCAATACACATCCTAAACCAATTCTGGAAGCATCATAATACACTGTATACCCTTCGGTGCCTTCTGGAAGTACCAACACGGGTGTAAAAATCAACTTGTTCTTTAAATCTTGAAAACTCTTCTCACAAGCATCATTCCATTGGAATTTGGATGCTTTATGGGTTAGCTTGGTTAAGGGTGCTGAAATGGAAGAAAAGCCTTAAACAAACCTTCTATAATAACCAGCCAACCCGAAAAAACTACAAATCTCCGTAGGCGTTGTGGGCCTTGGCCAGTTCTTCACAGCTTCTATCTTTTGAGCATTAACCTTTATCCCTTCACAAGATACAATATGACCCAAAAATGCCACCGACTTTAACCAAAACTCACATTTAGAGAACTTTGCATAAAACTTACAATCACGAAGAGTCTGCAATGCCTGTCGTAAGTGATTGGCATGGTCCTCTTCTGATCTAGAATAAACTAGAATATCATTTATAAAAACTATCACAAATACATCCAGGAATGGCTTAAACACCCTATTCATCAAATCCATAAAAGTTGCGGGTGCATTTGTTAGCCCAAATGACATAACTAGAAACTCATAATGACCATACCGTGTTCGGAAAGCTGTCTAGGGTATATCCTTCTCTTTGACCCTCACTTGGTGGTAACCTGACCTCAAATCAATCTTAGAAAAGCACTTGGCGCCCTGTAATTGATCAAATAAATCATCAATTTTTGGGAAAGGATATTTATTCTTAATAGTCACCTTATTCAATTGCCGATAATCAATACACATCCTCAGCGATCCATTCTTTTTGCGCACAAATAACACTGGTGCTCCCCAGGGGGACATACTAGGCCTTATGAATCCCTTCTCTAGCAAATCTTTTAATTGATCTTTCAATTCTCGTAATTCTGCTGGGGCCATTCTATACGGAGGAATGAAGATTGGTTGGGTGCCTGGTATTACATCAATACAAAACTCTACTTCTCGTTCAGGAGGCAAACCTGGAAGATCTTCAGGAAATATATCAGAAAATTCATTTACCACCGGAACACCATGAAGAGTTGGTGGCTCCGCTTCTGTATCCCTTACTCTAACTAAATGATATATGTATCCCTTGGAAATCATTCTTCTTACCTTAAAATAAGAAATAAATCTACCTCTTGGCGCGCCAATTTCACCTTTCCATTCAAGGACTGATTCATTTGGAAAATGGAAATATACCTTTTTCGTGCAACAATCAATTGTGGCATAACAAGACTCCAACCATTCCATACCCATTATAACATCAAAATCTACAATTTCTAACTCCACAAGATCAGCCATCGTATCACGACCACAAACAGTTACTATGCAGTTTCGGTAAACCCTTCTAGCTATAATAGATTCCCCAACCGGTGTGGACACTTCAAATGTCTTAACTAACAGTTCAGATATTCTTTCGAACTTTCCAGAAACCAATGGAGTAACATAAGATAATGTAGAACCGGGATCAATTAAGGCATATACATCGAATGAAAAGATAGACAACGTACCTGTAACCACATCTGGGGAAGCCTCTAAATTCTGTCGATCCGCTAGAGCATACATACGATTTTGAGCCCCGCTAGAACTCGTGGCTCCTCTATCACCTCTAACACAACCCATTGGTTGTGCACCCCTTCCTAAATAAGGCATCGATGATGATGATGCAACAAATGACCCCGTAGGTTGTTCCATACCCCCTATGCCCCTTCATGGGAATTCTCACATCATATGCCCCGACATACCGCACTAAAAGTAAACATTGGTCCCCAGCCGACATGCGCCCAAATGATACCTTCCACATTTATTGCAGGACTCTCGAGGAGGTCTCGATTGGCTCATATTCCCTTGCCCTTGGTACCCCACTGTCCGCGAACTCTGACTCTAACTTCTGTGCCTAAATTGATTTCCTCTGGACCCTTGGAACTGTGGTGGGGCACTAGCTGAAGAATAAGAAGATAATGGCCTAGGTGGTCTAGCAGAAAACTGTGGTCTAAACCCTCCTTGGGATGCCATGAACTGCCCTGTAGATCTGGCCCTCTTGGAATATCCTCTTTCTAATTCCTGTGTTCTTCTCCTCTGCCTCTGATCATCCATTTTCTGTGCAAAAGCTTGGATCCTCGCTATGTCCATATCTTTGTTCAAAGTGGCAATAGTACAATCTCTAATCAGATATGGATCCAGCCTATCCATATATTGATGAACTCTGTCAGCTATAGTAGCTATAACATTAGAAGCATATCTCGACAAGGAATTAAATTAGAGACTGTACTCCCTCACGCTCATATTCCCCTGATGAAGATTTAAAAACTGATCTGCACGGGCCTGACAAATCTCGAATGAAAGATAATGATCAAGAAATGACTCTTTGAACTCTTTCCAAGTAGCTGGGGGTGCATCAATACCCCTAGATCATTTCCAGTCCTCGTACCAATATATAGCCTCCCCTTTGAATCTATACGCCGCTAACTCCACTGTCTCTCTACCCGTTACATGCATAACATCTAAGGCCCTTTGAATTTGATCAATCAAGTCCTGTGGGTCCTCGTTAAGATCTGATCCAGTAAAAGTGGGAGGATCCATCTTAAGAAAATCCTGTGTTCGAAGGCTAGCCGCCCTATCTGTACCATTAGGACCCGTGGTAGGAATGGATTGCCCTTGAGCTAGCCCAGCAACTACACGAGTCAAAAGTTGCACTGCATTTCTATGATCTTGATCAACAACATTAATAGGTGGCTTTGGGGATTTAGTTCTCCTCCCCTTTATTTTTTCCGGAGTGGAAGAAGTTTATGATGCATGATCAGTTGTAGCCTAACTTTGATTAGCTGGTATTGTGGGTGACTTACTAGTCCCCTCTCCGGCAGCCACATCTACTTGCTTACCAGTATTCTTGCTTCTGGAAACCGGCATCATTACTATAATAAGAGAAACAAATGGATTCAGTGGTCAATAATGACTTCATATACAATATAGGCTCTATCGCACGATCTAAGACATGAAGAAAAGAGACAATTCCTAAATGTCCATAGCCTCCTGTTTATAGATGTGGTGCACGACACAACGATAAACAAGACTCTACGTAGATACGTCTTTGTAGACTCACTAGGACAAACTTCTCTGATACCACTTTTGTCACGCCTCAAATCCTATTGGGGAGGACTGGCACCCGTAATCGAGGAGGCCCGGGAGAACCAGCTCATAACCTTATACTTCCCATGCATACCTCTATGACAACCCAAAATTTAGACAACATCATGTCGCATATAAAAGGAAATAATCACCTGTATAAGCTCGAGCACACATATATATGTATATACAATACTTGGCCGTTGGAGCCATCACGTCTATTAACAAAACACCACCTTGACTGTACATTAGGTCTACAAAGCCTCTAGACAATACACAGAGTTTAACTAAGGCCGGGACACACCCCGCCATATAACTAACTTCTATATAACACCAAAAGTTACTGGATATGACACGGAAAGCCCCGAAGCAAACTGGACCTCACCAAAAGAAGCTGGATATCCTGGCTCCTACTTGTGCGGTGTATGAGCTGAGGCACCTATGCCTGCAGCATGAAATGCAGGTCCCCCGTGGGGGACGTCAGTACGAAATATGTACTGAGTATGTAAAGCTGTAGATAATCACATATGATATAGGAGCTCAATAGAAATCACAAACAAGTGAATAAATCATAATAGGAGTGGACCACACTTACTAGAACTTGTGACAACCTGTACATTGTATTTATTTAATCACTTTACCTTCGTTCTTATCATCTGTATTATCATTACTGTACTGTACTGTACTGTACTGTGACCATTAGGCTTCCTTCAGTACATATCAACTCGGATCGACCCATGATAGGCTTATGCCCCTGGGATACCGCCCATAAACACATAAATAGGGATCGACTCATGATAGGCTTATGCCCTGGGATACCACCCGATAAGATAGAACTTTCATCACTTAGTTCAATTAATCTTTGAGATTGTTATTTCGGTCGCCACCGCATTTTTGATACTTTGAAACAATTATACATTAATAAGAGACATATAAATAGACCATCAATGCAATAATAATGAAGAGAGAACTCATTGGCACATCAATGAAGTTTTTTGCAGTCATCAATGCCATAACAATGAAGTAGGAAGTTATTGGTATATCAATGAAACATTTTGGAGTCATTAATAGAACATGGATCTTGTTTGAGTAACTGGATACCTTCTGACATTCATTAGTGCAATAAACATGTAAGATTTGGAAAACAAGTAAGTATTGGAATGTCTTGACATCTTGTAGGGTGGAAACAAGTCCATTGGTAACGTAGGACATCATACAAAACCATTATAGATCACATGTTATTGAATAACTTTGGAAACTTTAAAAATAGAACAATTGTTCACTTTCATGCCAAAGATATGGTATAGAGTATGCTTTACATACCTAACTGTCAACCTTCAATACTAGTCCCAAATGGACTTCCCGTCTTTTTGGATTACTTATCTATAATGGACATATATAGCAATCTAGTATTAGCAACCAACGTCACAATTCAATTATTTGAATTCACCAAACTAATGGTTAAGTAGTAAGCCTTAATTACACCATAAAGTGTGTCACTTTAACCCTCTTATACTCCAATTACATTCACATTCCATGCATATTCATACAACATCCTCCAATATCAAGTTTGGATTCATTTATCCTTCCAACCAATCCATTAAACCAAATTGAGCCATAGACATAAATAATCATCAATTCAATAGTATATCACCATATCCACCTTCCATAACTCAATTAAAATATCCACCTTCTACAATTCAGTACAACCAAACCATGAAAAAAAGTCCATAACCCTATTTCCATCACCTTTCAATAACAACCAATACATATAATCCTCTATCATACATATACATATGGAAAAGAACAAAGGCAAACAATATCCATACCTTAGAATTCACCTCTTGATTATGAAATCCTGTTTGCACAAATAATAGGGGTGTCGTTCGAAGCTCTCGAGATGACAAACGCAGTTATCGGATTACTTTAGAATTTCTACGGTTGAATAAAAAGTAATTTAAAGGTCAAATTTGGATAGGGTTTGTTCTTTCTCAATGATTGATGATGAAAATGAGCTTTTGAACTCATATACATGTATATATACACATATTCCCGTCCATAATATAATAGGAAATGACCAAAAGGCCTTTAAAATTTAAATAATGTCAAATCTGCCCTTTGGTGGACTGTTTTGTTAAGATAAAGTAGAGCGACCATAACTCTTTTCTCCGATATCGGATTTGGGTAATATTGGTATCGTTGGAAGGATAATTCAAAGGGCTTTCATTTCATATAAAGTAGGCCACCCAGTTCGTCCTGTACAAGGAGTTATGGTCGTTTGAATTTGATCCTAAAATATGTTTTGTTAGGCTGAAGTAAAACGAGTATAACTCCTTACTCAGACGTTGGATTTGGATGAAACCAATTGAATTGGAAAAAGACTCAAAGATCTTTCTTTTAATAGGTCGCAGCTCTCCCAGTTCATTATATTAAGATAGTTATGATCGTTCGAAGTTGACCCAAAAATTTGGCTGGCCTCAGTAGTTTGTGTGCAGGAAATTTTCCTGCACTTTTACTATTCCCAAATATCCCGGCCACCGTTTTATAGTTTTGAATGTGCTCGATTATATTCAAAATCTATCCATTTTTGGAAATCTTTATATCGTTGGAAAGCTTATTCAATAACCTTCGCATGGATCCATCGACGGGCAGATTTCGGTATAAATAAAATAAAAAATTAATTCCATATAAATAAGACCAATACACGTACATGAATACGCCAATACACGTACTTGAATACGGGGTGTTATATCTTTCCCCCCTTTAGGACATTCGTCCTCGAATGTTAGCGTAGTTATTCAAACGAAACAAGTTCAAGTCCATCATTAATATTCACATCATCACATAAATACTATGCATATATAAAAAAAACTTACTTGTTAATGTTCTAACTCCGTTTCTTGAACTCCCTCTTTATCTTTGAACAAATAAGGGTACTTAGATTTCATTGCTTCCTCAGCTTCCCATGTCATCTCTTCCATTTGACGATTTCTCCAACGTACTTTCACAGATGCTATCTCTTTATTTCTCATCTTCTTAACTTGGCGATCTAGAATAGCAATAGGCACTTCCTCATAGGTAAGATCTTCCGCAACTTGCACATCCTCAGAAGAAGTGATATGTGATGGATATCCGATGCACTTTCGAAGCATTGACACATCAAATACCGGATGTACTGATGAGAGCTCTTGGGGTAGCTCTAATTCATATGCAACTTGTCCAAACCTTCGAGTGATCTTATACGAGCCTATATAACGTGGACTCAACTTCCCTTTATTTCCAAATCTCATTACCCCTTTCATTGGTGATACCTTCAAAAATACCCAATCACCTATAGAAAACTCTAGCCCTCTCCTTCTACTATCCGCATATGACTTGTGTCGACTTTGGGCTGTTTTCAGTCGTTGCTGAATTACTTTAACCTTCTCTATGGCTTGATAAACAAGATCCGGTTCGAACAAAAGAGTTTCACTCACTTCGAACCATCCTATCGGTGATCTACACTTCCTTCCATATAAAGCTTCATATGGTGTCATTTTGATACTTGAATGATAGCTATTATTGTATGCAAACTCAATAAGAGGTAAATGGTCTTCCCAGTTGTCCTTAAAATCTATTACACAAGCTCGTAGCATATCTTCAAGTGTTTGGCTGGTACGTTCTACTTGTCCATCTGTTTGAGGGTGAAAAGTTGTACTCAACTTCACTTGTGTTCCCAAACACCTCTGAAAAGACTTCCAAAAGTTTGCGGTAAATTGGGCTCCCCGATCTGATATAATAGAGATTGGCACTCCATGTAATCGGACTATCTCTTTAATGTACAGCTTTGCATGCTCTTCAACTGTGTAAGTGGTCCTAACTGGTAGGAAATGTGCGGATTTGGTAAGCCTATCAACAATCACCCATATAGAATCAAACTTCCGGGATGTACGAGGCAAACCAACAACGAAATCCATGTTGATCATGTCCCACTTCCATCTTGGAAGATCAATGCATTGCATATAACCTCCGGGTTTTTTGTGCTCAACTTAAACTCTTTGACAATTTGGACATTTAGCTACAAATTCTGCAATGCTCTTCTTCATGTCATTCCACCAATACATATCTTTCAAATCTTGATACATTTTGGTTGATCCTAGATGAATAGAATACCTTGAATAATGTGCCTCTGTCATAATCTTCTTTCTTAGCCCGTTTACATCCGGCACACACAATCGATTTTGGCACTGAAGTACTCCTTCTCACATAAGCTCAAATGCCTTGGTCGGACCACCTTGAACGTTCTCCTTAAGCTGTAATAAAATAGGATTTGCATATTGTTTCTCTTTCACCTCAGCTACTAATGAAGATTCTGCAGCATTATGTACGATAAGCTCTTTATCCGGAGTTTCAAGAAGGCGAACTCCCAAACTAGCTAACTGGTGAAGATCTTTAATCATCCCTTGCCTTTCTATAGGTGCCATCATAGCCTTACGACTTAATGCATCAGCTACCACATTTACTTTCCCTGGATGGTACAAGATATCAACATCGTAGTCCTTTAATAGTTCAAGCCATCTCCGATGCCTTAAATTTAGATCCTTCTGATTAAAAATATATTGCAAGCTCTTATGGTCAGTATATATATCAACATGAACCCCATATAAGTAGTGGCGCCATATCTTTAAAGCAAAAGTAACTGCTGCCAGCTCAAGATCATGTGTAGGATAATTTTTCTCATGTGGCCATAATTGTCTAGAAGCATATGCTATTACCTTACCATGCTGCGTCAATACACATCCTAAACCAATTCTGGAAGCATCACAATACACTGTATACCCTTCGGTGCCTTCTAGAAGTACCAACACGGGTGTAGAAATCAACTTGTTCTTTAAATCTTGAAAACTCTTCTCACAAGCATCATTCCATTGGAATTTGGATGCTTTATGGGTTAGCTTGGTTAAGGGTGCTGAAATGGAAGAAAAGCCTTCAACAAACCTTCTATAATAACCGGCCAACCCGAAAAAACTACGAATCTCCGTAGGCGTTGTGGTCCTTGTCCAGTTCTTCACAGCTTCTATCTTTTGAGCATTAACCTTTATCCCTTCAATAGATACAATATAACCCAAAAATGCCACCGACTTTAACCAAAACTCACATTTAGAAAACTTTGCATCAAGATTACAATCACAAAGAGTCTGCAATGCTTGTTGTAAGTGATTGGCATGGTCCTCTTCTGATCTAGAATAAACTAGAATATCATCTATAAAAACTATCACAAATATATCCAGGAATGGCTTAAACACCCTATTCATCAAATCCATAAAAGTTGTGGGTGCATTTGTTAGCTCAAATGACATAACTAGAAACTCATAATTACAATACCGTGTTCAGAAAGTTGTCTTGGGTATATCCTTCTCTTTGACCCTCACTTGGTGGTAACCTGACCTCAAATCAATCTTAGAAAAGCACTTGGCGCCCTGTAACTGATCAAATAAATCATCAATTCTTGGAAGAGGATATTTATTCTTAATAGTCACCTTATTCAATTGCCGATAATCAATACACATCCTCAGCGAGCCATCTTTTTTGCGCACAGATAACAATGGTGCTCCCCAGGGGAACATACTAGGCCTTATGAATCCCTTCTCTAGCAAATCTTTCAATTCTCGTAATTCTTTTGGGGCTATTCTATACGGAGGAATGAAGATTGGTTGGGTGCCTGGTATAACATCAATACCAAACTCTACTTCTCGTTCAGGAGGCAAACTTGGAAGATCTTCAGGAAATACATCAGAAAATTCATTTACCACCGGAACAGCGTGAAGAGTTGGTGGCTCCACTTCTGTATCCCTAACTGTAACTAAATGATATATGTATCCCTTGGAAATCATTCTTCTTGCCTTAAAATAAGAAAAAATCTACCTCTTGGCGCGCCAATTTTACCTTTCCATTCAAGGACTGATTCATTTGGAAAATGAAAATATACCTTTTTCGTGCAATAATCAATTGTGGCATAATAAGGCGCCAACCAGTCCATACCCATTATAACATCAAAATCTACAATTTCTAACTCCACAAGATCAGCCATCGTATCACGACCACAAATAGTTACTATGCAGTTTCGGTAAACCCTTCTAGCTATAATAGATTCACCAACCGGTGTGGACACTTCAAATGGCTTAACTAACAGTTCAGGTATTCTTTCGAACTTCCTAGCAACCAATGGAGTAACATAAGATAATGTAGAACCGGGATCAATTAAGGCATATACATCGAATAAAAAGATAGACAACGTACCCGTAACCACATCTGGGGAAACCTCTAAATTCTATCGATACACTAGAGCATACGTACGATTTTGAGCCCCGCTAGAACTCATGGCTCCTCTATCACCTCTAACACAACCCATTGGTTATGCACCCCTTCCTGAATAAGGCATCGATGATGATGATGCAACAAATAACCCCGTAGGTCGTTCCATACCCCCTATGCCCCTTCGTGGGCATTCTCTCATCATATGCCCCGACATACCGCACCAAAAGAAAACATTGGTCCCCAGCCGACATGCGCCTAAATGATACCTTCCATATTTATTGCATGGCTCTCGAGGAGGTCTCGATTGGCTCATATTCCCTTGACCTTGGTACCCCACTTTCCGCGAACTCTGACTCTCACTTTTGTGCCCAAATTGATTTCCTCTGGACCCTTAGAACTGTGGTGAGGCACTAGCTGCAGAATAAGAAGATAATGGCCTAGGTGGTCAAGCAGAAAACTGTGGTCTGAACCTTCCTTGGGATGCCATGAACTGCCATGTAGATCTGGCCCTCTTGCAATATCCTCTTTCTAATTCCTGTGTTCTTCTCCTCTGCCTCTGATCTTCTATTTTCTATGCAAAAGCTTGGATCCTCGCTATGTCCATATCTTTGTTCAAAGCGGCAATAGTACAATCTCTAATCAGATATGGATCTAGCCTATGCACATATTGATAAACTCTGTCATCTATAGTAGCTACAATATTAGGAGCATATCTCGACAAAGAATTAAATCAGAGACTGTACTCCCTCACGCTCATATTCCCCTGACGAAAATTTAAAAACTGATCTACACGGTCCTGACAAATCTCGTATGGAAGATAATGATCAACAAATGCCTCCTTGAACTCTTTCCAAGTAGCTGGGGGTGCATCAATACCCCTAGATCGTTTCCAGTCCTCGTACCAATATATAGCTTTCCCTTTGAATCTATACGAAGCTAACTCCACTGTCTCTCTACCCGTTACATGCATAACATCTAAGTCCCTTTGAATTTGATCAATAAAGTCCTGTGGGTCCTCGTTAAGATCTGATCCAGTAAAAGTGGGAGGATCCATCTTAAGAAAATCCTGTGTTCGAAGGCTAGCCGCCCTATCTGTACCACTAGGACCCGTGGTAGGAATGGATTGCCCTTGAGCTTTCCCAACGACTATACGAGTCAAAGGTTGCACTGTATTTCTAAGATCTTGATCAACAACATTAATAGGTAGCTCTGGGGATATAGTTCTCCTCCCCCTTATTTCTTCCGGAGTGGAAGAAGGTTCTGATGCATGCTCAGCTGTAGCCTCACTTTGATTAGCTGGTATAGTGGGTGACTTACTAGTCCCCTCTCCGGTAGCCACATCTACTTGCTTACCGGTATTTTTGCTTCTGGAAACCGGCATCATTACTATAATAAGAGAAAAAAATGGATTCAGTGGTCAACTATGACTTCATATACAATATAGGATCTATCGCACGATCTAAGACATGAAGAAAAGAGATAATTTCTAAATATCCATAGCCTCATTTTTATAGATGTGGTGCACGACACACCGATAAACAAGACTCTACGTAGACATGGCTTTGTAGAATCACTAGGACGAACTTCTCTGATACCACTTTTGTCACGGGTCAAATCCTATTGGGGCGGACTGGCAGCCGTAACCGAGGAGGACCGGGAGAACCAGCTCATAACCTTATACTTCCCATGCATACCTAAGACAACCCAAAATTCGGACAGTATCATGTCGCATATAAAAGAAAATAATCACCTGTATAAGCTCGAGCACACATATATATGTATATACAATACTTGGCCGTTGGAGCCATCACGTCTATTAACAAAACACCACCTTGACTGTACATTAGGTCTACAAAGCCTCTAGACAATACACAGAGTTTAACTAAGGTCAGGACACACCCCGCCATATAACTAACTTCTATACAATACCAAAAGTGATTGGATATGACACGAAAAGCCCCGAAGCAAACTGGAGCTCACCAAAAGATGCTGGATATCCTGGCTCCTACTTGTGCGGTGTATGAGCTGAGGTACCTGTGCCTGCAACATGAAATGCAGGTCCCTCGTGGGGGTCGTCAGTACGAAATATGTACTGAGTATGTAAAGCTGTAGATAATCACATATGATATAGGAGCTCAATAGAAATCAGAAACAAGTGAATAAATCGTAATAGGAGTGGACCACACTTACTAGAACTTGTGACAACCTGTACATTGTATTTATTCAATCACTTTACCTTCGTTCTTATCATCTGTGTAATCATTACTGTACTGTACTGTGACCATTAGGCTGCCTCCAGTACATATCAACTGGGATCGACCCATGATAGGCTTATGCCCCTGGGATACCGCCCATAAACACATAAATAGGGATCGACCCATGATAGGCTTATGCCCTGGGATACCACCCGATAAGAGAGAACTTCCATCACTTAGTTCAATTAATCTTTGAGATTGTTATTTCGGTCGCCACCATATTTTTGAAACTTTGAAATAATGATACATCAATAAGAGACATATAAATAGACCATCAATAAAATAACAATGAAGTAAGAACTCATTGGCACATCAATGAAGTGTTTTTCAGTCATCAATGCCATAACAATGAAGTAGGAACTTATTGATATATCAATGAAACGTTTTGGAGTCATTAATAGCACATGGATCTTGTTTGAGTAACCGGATACCTTCTGACATTCATTAGTGCAATAAACATGTAAGATTTGGAAAACAAGTAAGTATTGGAATGTCTTGACATCTTGTAGGGTGGAAACAAGTTCATTGGTAACGTAGGACATCATACAAAACCATTATGGATCACATGTTATTGAATAACTTTGGAAACTTTCTTAATAGAACAATTGTTCACTTTCATGCCAAAGATATGGTATAGAGTATGCTTTACATACCTGACTGTCAACCTTCAATACTAGTCCCAAATGGACTTCCCGTCTTTTCGGATTACTTATCTACAATGAACATATAGCAATCTAGTATTAGCAACCAACGTCACAATTCAATTATTTGAATTCACCAAACTAGTGGTTAAGTAGTAAGCCTTAATTACACCATAAAGGGTGTTACTTTAACCCTCTTATACTCCAATTACATTCACATGCCATGCATATTCATACAACATCCTCCAATATCAAGTTTGGATTCATTTATCCTTCCAACCAATCCATTGAACCAAATTGAGCCATAGACATAAATAATAATCAATTCAATAGTATATCACCATATCCACCTTCCATAACTCAATTACGATATACACCTTCCACAATTCAATACAACCAAATCATGCAAAATAGTCCATAACCCTATTTCCATCACCTTTCAATAACAACCAATACATATAATCCTCTATCACACATATACATATGGAAAAGAACAAAGGCAAACAATATTCATACCTTAGAATTCACCTCTTGATTATGAAATCCTGTTTGCACAAATAATAGGGGTGTCGTTCGAAGCTCTCGAGATGACAAATGCAGTTATCGGATTACTTTGGAATTTCTACGGTTGAATCAAAAATAATTTAAAGGTCAAATTTGGCTAGGGTTTGTTCTTTCTCAATGATTGATGATGAAAATGAGCTTTTGAACTCATATAAATGTATATATACACATATTCCCGTCCATAATATAATAGGAAATGACCAAAATGCCTTTAAAATTTAAATGATGTCAAATCTGTTCTTTGGTGGACTGTTTTGATAAGCTAAAGTAGATCGACCATAATTCTTTGCTCCGATATCGGATTTGGGTGAAATTGGTATCGTTGGAAGGATAATTCAAACGAATTTCATTTCATATAAAGTAGGCCACCTAGTTCGTCCTGTACAAGGAGTTATGGTCGTTTGAATTTTACACTAAAAATCTGTTTTGATAGGCTGAAGTAAAACGAGTATAACTCCTCACTCAGACGTTGGATTTGTATGAAACTAATTGCATTGGAAAGAAGACTCAAAGATCTTTCATTTCATATGTCGCAGATCTCCTAGTTCATTATATTAAGGGAGTTATGATCGTTTTAACTTGATCCAAAAATTCGGCTGACCTCAGTAGTTTGTGTGCAGGAAATTTTCCTGCACTTTTACTATTCACAAATATCCCGGCCACCGTTTTATAGTTTCAAACGTGCTCGATTATATCCGAAACCTATCCATTTTTTGAAATCTTTATATCGTTGGAAATCTTTTTCAATAACCTTCGCATGGAACCATCGACGGGCAAATTCCGGTATAAATAAAATAAAAAATTAATTCCATATAAATAAGACCAATACACGTACTTGAATACGCCAATACACGTACTTGAATAAGGGGTGTTACATAAACTCTGTGGACTTTGAACTCCATGTTCAGGAGCCTTACTTCTCCCTGCTTAGAAGTATATAAATATCTAGATATACAAAATTCCGTTGCAAAATTATAGTTTCTACCTTGTCATAGATTTTTATTTCCTTTAGATTCTAATGCATTTTCATTGTTGTTGTCATAGTTGAATTCTTTGTTAAGTATTCAAAATTATATGCAGATGGACAGAAAATAGTTTAAAAACAACCCAACAAAGAGCAACGACCGATTGAGAGCAGAAAAGCATAAGAATAAGTAATAAAGGGTAAAAGGTAAAATAGGGTTAAATAAAATTATATAAGGGCATAGTTGGAAAAAGAAATTAGAATCATGGGAAACCACTAAATTGGTGGTTCAGGAAATTGGGGGATTCCATAGTTATCAAACCATGAAAAAATACCATACCATACCATCCTTTTTAGCAAACAATCAAAACAAACATGGTTCCCATGGTAACCATACCATACAATACCATGGGAAACCACCATCCAAACAGACACTAAAATGTAAGTCTTATAAGAATCAAGGGGGATAATTCAACTAAAAGGTACGTCTTATAGGAATCAAGGGGAATGAATCGACTAAAAGATACGTCTTATAGGAATCATGGGGAACGACTAGACTAAAAGGTACGTCTTATAGGAATCAATGAGAGTGATTCGACTAAAAGGTACGTCTTATAGGAATCAAGGGGAATGACTCAACTAAAAGGTACGTCTTATAGGAATCACGGGGAATGACTCGACTAAAAGGTATGTCTTATAGGAATCAAGGGGATGACATTACTAAAAGGTACGTCTTATAGGAATCAAGGGGAATGACTCGACTAAAAGGTACGTCTTATAGGAATCAAGGGGAATGACTCGACTAAAAGGTACCTCTTATAGGAATCAAGGGGATTGACTCGACTAAAAGGTACGTCTTATAGGAATCAAGGGGATGACTCAATTAAAAGGTACATCTTATAGGAATCAAGGGGATGACTCGACTAAAAGGGACGTCTTATAGAAATCAAGGGGGATGACTCGACTAAAAGGTACATCTTATAGGAAACAAGGGGATTGACTCGACTAAAAGTACGTCTTATAGGAATCAAAGAGGAGTGACTCAATTAAAGGTACGTCTTATAGGAATCAAGAGGAATGACTCGACTAAAAGGTACGTCTTATAGGGATCAAGGGAATGACTCGACTAAAAGGTACGTCTTATAGGAATCAAGGAGGATGAGTCGACTTAAAGGTACGTCTTATAAGAATCAAGTAAATGACTCAACTAAAAGGTACGTCTTATAGGAATCAAGGGGAATGACTCGACTAAAAGGTATGTCTTATAAGAATCAAGGGGATGACTCGACTAAAAGGTACGTCTTATAGGAATCAAGGGGGGATGACTCAACTAAAAGGTACCTCTTATAGGAATCAAGGGAATTGACTCGACTAAGAGGTACATCTTATAGGAATCAAGGGGAATGACTCGACTAAAAGGTATGTCTTATAGGAATCAACGGAAATGACTCGACTAAAAGGTATGTCTTATAGGAATCAAGGGGAGTGACTCGACTAAAGGGTACATCTTATAGGAATCAAGGGGATGACTCGACTAAAAGGTACATCTTATAGGAATCAAGATGGGTGACTCGACTAAAAGGTACATCTTATAGGAATCAAAGGGGGTGACTCGACTAAAAGGTACGTCTTATAGGAATCAAGAGGGATGACTCTACTAAAAGGTATGTCTTATAGGAATCAAGGGAATGGCTCGACTAAAAGGTACGTCTTATAGGAATCAAGTGGAATGACTCGACTAAAAGGTACATCTTATAGGAATCAAGGGGAATGACTTGACTAAAAGGTACGTCTTATAGGAATCAAGGGGAGTGACTCGACTAAAAGGTACGTCTTATAGGAATCAAGGGGATGACTCGACTAAAAGGTACGTCTTATAGGAATCAAGGGGATGACTTGACCAAAATGTACGTCTTATAGGAATCAAGGGGGATGACTTGACTAAAAAATACGTCTTAAAGGAATCAAGGGGATGACTTAACTAAAAGGTACGTCTTATAGAAATCAAGAGGATGACTCGACTAAAAGGTACGTCTTATAGGAATCAAGGGGGGATGACTCGACTAAAAGGTACATCTTATAGAAATCAAGGGAATGAAATGATTAAAAGATACGTCTTATAGGAATCAAGGGGGATGACTCAACAAATAGGTACGTCTTATAGGAATCAAGGAGAATGACTCAACTAAAAGGTATGTCTTATAGGAATCAAGGGGAATAACTCAACTAAAAGGTACGTCTTATTGGAATCAAGGGGATGACTCGACTAAAATTTACGTCTTATAGGAATCAAGAGGGAATGACTCGACTAAAAGGTACGTCTTATAGGAATCAAGGGAATTGACTCGACTAAAAGGTACGTCTTATACGAATCAAGGAGGAATGACTCGACTAAAGGTACGTCTTATAGGAATCAAGGGAATGACTCGGCTAAAAGGTACGTCTTATAGGAATCAGGGGGATGACTCGACTAAAAGGTACATCTTCTTGGAATTATGGTTCAATTTAAGAAATATATCACCTAGCAATTAAAATTGAAATACCTAGACAAAGAAGTATGCCTCTGAGGGATATATGATGATAAATTTTTATCATAATTTGATTATCAAACCTGTGCAACAACATTGCTTCCTGCATTTGTGGAAATGAGGCATTGCAGCCCTTAATATTTATACTCTGAAGTTCTTGATTTGAAAGTAACATATTTCATGTTTCATCAAAGAAAACTTGTGAGTTCTAAAACATAGTGGACGGTTTGTGGCTTTAGCTTTCGTGGCAATCACTCTTGCCCTCGTCATATTTAACCTTGCTTCCAACCATTAGCATCTGTCACCGACTTGCTACTTCATTGATCCAAACTCAGATTATTAGAAGTGACTCTGAAACAAACACAGTATCTTCATTTTACAATATTTTTTAGATAAACCCTTTAAACCTTGGTATTCCACCAAATTTACTTGTCGACAAAACTTTCAGCGTGCTTTATTTTGGTTCACAATCATGTTTCTTTCATACGTTGGCCTTTTGTCTTGCTTTGTGCAATTGAAGAATTTGGTATCAAGTTTTGAAATCCTTTCTCACTTGTTTTGACATAGACTTGACTCAAAGACACGAGAAAAAATGGCAATGATTTTTCTTTTGAATAACCAACTCAAAAAAAATAAATATAAAAATAAAAATATAGAAAAGGAAGAAAAGAAAATGAATGTCCCTTTCTAAAAATAGGAAAAAGAAAAATTTATATGAAAATGATAGTCAACGCTAATGATTATGTCATGCATTTGGATTAAAAAACCTGATCTAATCACATCAATCATTATCAACTTTTGTCCATTTATTGAACTTGAAATTGAGCCAATCTTGAACTTGTTCCTTCTGGATCACAATCCTCCTTCGGCTAGTGGCACCTCAATGGGTTTTTTGTCAATGACTATCTTATTTTCATTTCTTTCTCAGCTCACTTTCTCCTTATGGTGCCCAAAAGGATTTTCACTAGTAAAACTCTCATATTTAGTCATTCATTTTTCCTTCATTTTTTTTTGAAAATAATGCCCAACATACGAAACATCATGCACCCATAATATGTTTAGCCTTGACATTCTCAAAGATCGATCTGAAGGTCTTTCTTTGGTTGTAACTTTGATTTTGGAAAAGGTTAGAAATAAAAGGAGGCATGAGGCTAAAAGATTTACATAATATTGGGTAAAACATACAACTTTTGGAATCTACTCTTGTAAGGAAATAAACTTTGCCCTAGTTTCATTTCATTATGGGTAATTTGAATTTTCTTTTGGTTGGACCGAACCCCAGAGTAGGGCTGCCTACGTATCTTGTCATAGCAAGAATCAGGTCAAACGTAGTTCAGACAACTTGTTCTTCTGCTTGATTCTGATTTCTTTTTTTTCAGTTGTTATTGACTCTTTTTCTCTTTCTTTCTTTTTGCCATATTTTTCTTCACTTTTTTTTCTTCTTCTTTTTTTTTGAAACTTTTCTGACTTTAGTCTTTTGCTCGACACTATTTTTTTTTTAGCTTTGTTGACTCTATCTTAATTTCAAAAGAGGGGTCTGAAAGAAAATAAAATTAAACCTCAAAGGGGGTAACAAAGGATGACACAATATTTGGATAGCAGAATCAAATGCCTTCATCATATTAATCCTTAAAAATGCAAGTACTTAACATGCAATCTGAGAGCGAACAAAAATATCATACACATCTTTTTTAACATTAATTTTGACTAAGCACATATGTCACTACTTCTCATGTACATGAACATACAGGTCTACATGTGTTGTACTTTCTCATAATAGATGAGTCGTGCCTTTATGTTTTGAGCTAACTTCTTTTTGCTTCTCCTGACTGTGGAAACTATATATCCTCTAATTGATCTCATTCAAAATATTTGAGATGGACCTTATTACGGAATACCAAATCAGTTTTTATTCACAAAGTGATTACCTCAATATATTCAAGTGAGGTTGTAACTATGTCCCCAAACACCTTAACACTTTACTTATTTTCTCACATTCTCTCTTTTCTAACTTTAGCTCTTCGATTCAATGTTTCATGATTAAGATGGATTTTAAGATCCGGCTGAAAATTTTGCAGGCATGTCATAACACTAGAATCAATATAAAATATATTGTGTAAAATAGACAAACAAACAACTTTAAAATAAGACAAAACAACATGGACACCACGTTTCATTAAAAGAAAAGATAAAAGGGTTTAAATGAAAATGACAGACAAACAAAACAAGATAGATTTCAAACTACAATCCTAAAATAATAAAAAAAATAGAAAGAAAAACAAAACAAACTACCAACAATCCTTCCAAGTAAGGAAAGGAATGACTTCCCCATTGTTAAGCTTGACATCTTAGCCACTAGTTTGCATATCAACATGACTAGAGCTTCCACTACTGCCCAACATATTTTCTTCAACAAATAAATTTTGGATCTCCATGCTTAAGTCATTGTTTTTCACGTATTGTGCATTACCGTGTGTTGATGAAGGATTACGTGTGACGCTCGTATTGTCAATGTTTTGCACTACAATTAATTTTTCTTGAATCATCCTTTCTATTTCTCTTTTCAAAGCACGACAATCCTCAATACTGTGACCCTGAATATCAGAATGATATGCACATCGTCTATGAGGATCAAAATTTCTTGAATGTGGATCAGGAGTACACTCAAGGAGAGGAGTGATTATGTCCAACTTTCTCAATCTCTAGAATAAACTGACATACGACTCTTCCATTATTGGTGTAAAATTATTCTTTGACTTTCTCCTCTTTGCAAACTCTGTCCTCGAGGGGGGTCTAGGATGATATTGAGGGACCGGTGCATGCCATTGCGGATAAGAAAATGAACGAGCATACAACTGTGCATTGTTCAAAGGATATTGAGGAAGTGGAATGAAATATCTTGGATTTTGCAAAGAGGAATCTTGTTGCATGTGAGCATATGAATTTGATGTGCAAGCTTGGGATTGAGATTGAAAATATTGTTGAGTTGGACCTCTTGAGCTCTGCTTTGCCCCTGTAACAACAATAGATACATTTTCCTTTTTCTTTCCTTCTGTCCCTCTTAATTGATGGCAATATCGTCCCAAGTGTTTTACAAAATCCTCGTACCCATCATGTTTCTCAAATTTTGATATATCTAGGCTTGGAGGAAGGTTAACACTTGAAGACATGTCCCCGTCTTTATATGCAACATCTTCATAATTCGCAATTTCCTGAGAATTTTTCATAGCCTTTTCTGTGCTTTTCATTTTTCTAGTCATTTACTCTTGCTCTTCTGTCATGTCAGACTTCGTAGTAAGAAATTTTGGTGGTTTAACTAACATAGATGTGGGCTCAGGAGTATAATAGTGATCATCAAGAGTGTTGAACATCAACTTACTAGCAAATTGGGGAGGCACAATCACCGGATCAAAAGCTAAGGTGGAAACCTCAGTAGAAGGCGGAACAACAGAAGTAGAGACTATAGGTGGTGTTATTGATGTGGTAGATTTATACTGAAGATCTAGAGAATGAGCGATTGAAACATTGAGATTCTTTTGGCTTGGAATATATTCTGGGGCATGTTGTGGCGCATAACCAACAACAAAAAATTGACCTTGCAATTTTGGTGAAAGACTCAAGATATTTGTAGGGTCAATAGTGGAAAATGGCGGAGGAGGCATCCCACTGGCCCAAGCTCGATACATTTCCAACATTTGTTTCCTCAAACTCACAATCTCTTGTTTTAACCTCTCATTTTCCTGAATCTTTGTCTGATCCATGATTTCACTTTTTATATTCTTGCTGGACATGACTCTCTTTCCTGAATTTGGTATTATATGGGGGGGCAGCCAAAATACCACAAACCAACCACCTTAAATTAACTGTGTAAGAAATAACAAAGGCGTCAGAATGCAATATTTTTTCGAAAACTCTTTTTCTTTTATCTTCTTTTTGAAAAGATCACCGAACCCCAGAAGAGATGCCTAAGTATCTCACTAATATGAGAATCAGGTGTGTGTAGTTCTCGAAGCTGGAGATATGAAGAAACACATTTTCTTGAAATTTGAGAAATGAGAAAGAATTTTTATTATTATTATTTTTTATTATTTTTTTTGAATTTAAAGATAATGATAAAAACACAATTTTTTATTTTCGAAAATAAATTAATTTATTTTTATATACAGATCGAAAACTCTTTTTTTTATTTGTTTAGAGGGAAACACAAATAATTTTTTTCTTTCTTTAAAATCACTGAATCCATGAAGGACTGCCTACGTATCTCACTAAGATGAGAATCAGGTGTGTGTAGTTCTTGAAATATATGTCATACAAAAACTCAGCTTCAAGACCCCTAAAGGTTCAGGGCTGTTAAGATTTATATATATATTTTTTATTTTGTAAGAACTTAGCCTCATGATCCCTAAAGATTCAGGGCTATTAAGATATATAAAAATTAGACTTGAAGATTAGAAAAATAATTATGAAAGTAATAATATTTTCAAAATATTCCCCAATAAATTAACGAATAATTTTTTCAAAAGATAGGGTCGTATCCTGGGAAGGACTTCCTACGTATCACACTAAGATGTGAGAATCAGACCCTCGTAGTTCATGAAAACCGTAAAACTATGTTACTAAAATTTTTCCTTCCTTTTAAAAATAAAAATTTTCTTTGAAAAATAATTCACTAAATGTGAGGATAATTTAATCTCTTGCATTTTAAAGTTGCCTAAAGCCGGTCAACAGACAAACAACCTTCCAAACAAATATCAAAAAGCACGTAAGATGCACATGTTGGTCTTTATAAATTAGGTCACCTGTCCTAGACAGATCCGGCCCCTGTGCCGAGTCCCGCTAAGTCAAATGCATATGATACAAATAAAGCGGCACCTAATAGGGATAACCAGATTCTGAGTTTTCAGTTCTTCTAAGTTTAAGCCTAATAGGGATAGGTGTCTATACTGGCTTACCCGAGCGGACACTCGAGTTGGGGAGGGACAACTTGGTCGGTAGCAGGGCAACATCGCCTTCGTTGCCGATCCGAACCCCGCCTAACATGTGTGACTATAATCCTTCACCAGGTACCTTGACACTCCGGTTATCTAAAAAAGAAAGTAGGATGGATGCGCTGTATTCCTTCTATCCTATTTCAGAGACTTAGAGGAGGTGCGCAAGAGAAGATAATATATAATACAGTTCAATCAATATCAAAGAAGTAAATGAGCGACAAGTAGCTCGTAAGGCCAACAAACACAATATCAGAATAATTAAAGCAAGTAAAGTCAATATCAAAAGCTCGAACTCTTATATTTTCCCCAGTGGAGTCGCCAGATATGTCACACTCCTTTTTTCGCTCGAGTGTTGAGTCAAAGGGTTTTTTCAATTAAAGTGACGGTATTGAATAAGAATTATTTTATTTACAGAGTTGCCACTTGGAATCGAGTTATGATGTTCCAAGTAACCTTTTTGAATCCCTAATCAAAAGGAAATGATTCTTTGTTATGGTCTGCAAAAACAGAAGACTGGGTAAGGAATTCTATTGACCGAGGGGAAGGTGTGAGGCACCCCTCGAGTCCCGTGGTTCTAGCACGATCGCTTTTATTGACTTATCTTGACTTAAACTATTTTGATAATTATGTTGGGGCCTAGGTTCGCTCATTTTTAATATCTAAAATTTGCCTATAACTCTTGTATTAAACTAGTGAAAATTAATTTTAAGACTATCTTTGCCGAGGTGCAATATTGCATCCTCGAATTATTTTTAAACGTCTCAAAAAGATGCGTACGCCCCATTCTTAATCGAGACAAAATTTATTAAATGTGAAAGCTTATCTAGCATTAAAAAAGCATTTGTTTCATTTCTTGAAAATTTGAGATCATTTTATCTTATTCATTTTATTCTTTTTCACTCTTTATTTTACAACGAATTTTGGAATTAATCCGCAATTCGTTTCTCTTCCTTACGAAAATGGATCTATTGTCAAATATTATGGGTCTTGAATTAAAATTTAAAATTATGATTCATTCGATTTTCTATGGCCAACTACTGACCAATGCGAGAACCAACTCATTTTCGATCACAACTAAAATCTTAGCAGATGATAAATGTAAATACATCCAATCAATTGAAACCAAACGTTCAAATACTACAATTAGAACAACAAACCAAACATAGACGAAACAACAAAATTAAATTACTATACTTGACCTAACTTATTTGAAACAATAATGGTTATTTAAATTAATAACTTAAACCTCAAGATTCAATTTTTAAGCCAACTACAGAAACATTTTTTTTTAAAGAAAATATAAAAAATCTTGACAAATTAAAACACTACAAAAAAAAAAAAAAAACAAGAGAATGAATAAACCATTTTTCTTTCGTCATTTTTTCTACTTTTTCTTTCCTTTTTTTTAAATCTTTTCATATGTTTGCATACATATAGGTTAAATATATACAACTAACA
Source organism: Capsicum pubescens (assembly GCA_030864215.1). Lineage (NCBI taxonomy): Eukaryota > Viridiplantae > Streptophyta > Magnoliopsida > Solanales > Solanaceae > Capsicum > Capsicum pubescens. The sequence goes on along the minus strand of CM061546.1, from coordinate 66,158,513 downwards.
AAAAAGTTTAAATGTTTACTACAAAAATCACATGAGTGGTAGATGATTTTCTGTATATATATTTTTTCTAATATGTAAATGGACAATTTAAACAATCTATGTTTAGGGTACAATGGAAGGTTCAAATAAACTACCGGACTATATATAATAACTCTTCTGTTAACAAAGTGACTTATTTATATTCACGTTGTTATATGAATAATATCTTAAAAATAGCCATTCTTGAAGTTAAAACAATATTTTTTGTAGGAACATTTAGTGTGTAGTAAAAATGTGTGCAGGTGTGTACATTTTTTTTAATTTTTTGCATGCATGCAGATGTCACATGAGAAAATTGAAGGAAAGGTGTCTTTTAAGTCTTGAATGAAGGACTGGTGACATTGACCAATTTAAAGGGTCAAACATAATTAAAAAACTTGATTAGGTTAATTGTTGACTTGATTAATATTTTTTAAATTTTTTAATCTTTTCAAAAATACAAATTAACCCACACCCACAAAACTTCCCTCCCTCTGCAAATCAATCTCTCTCTCTTCTCTCTTTCTCTCAATAGTTTCTTTCTCTAACTTCTCCCAACCAACAACTTATCAAATTTCTCCCTTCAATCTTGTGCAACTTCAACCTCTGGTAACAAATAGTTTTGAGTTCTTGCTCGTTCCTCTTTGACTTTTAATCGTCAGTCGACGTGACAACATTCTCCGGCGACAACAACTTCGAGTTCTTCATCGTTTCTTTTCGATTTTACAAGTAAAAAATTAGGGCTTTTAAGTTATGACAAAAATGAGGAACTTAATTTGTTGGTGTTTGTTATTTTTTTTATGTTTTTTGTTATTTTTTTTAATGTTTGTTATTTTTTAGTTGAATTTCTCATCTGGATGTATCTGCTACTGTTGTTTTTTAATAATGGATAAAACATGTAACGAGAGTCCAACAGATGAGTATTTGTTGCAACATATATGACTAATCTGTTGCTCAGATTAGTAATCTATTGCAATATATATGACTAATATGTTGCGCAGATTAGTAATCTGTTGTAACATATATGACTAATCTGTTGCACAAATTAGTAATATGTTGCAACATATATGACTAATTTATTGCAACATATATGACTAATCTGTTGCAACATATATGACTAATTTGTTGCAACAAATGAGTAATTTGTTGCAACATATATGACTAATCTGTTGCAACATATATAACTAATTTGTTGCCACAAATGAGTAATTTGTTGCAACATATATGACTAATTTGTTGTAACAAATGAGTAATCTGTTGCAACATATATGACTAATCTGTTGCAACAGATTACTCATCTGTTGGATTCGTTTTATAGTGTTGTAATATGAATCCAACATATGGGTCATCTGTTGCAATAGATTAGTCATATATTGCAACATATTACTCACTTGTTGCTATAGATGACTCATATGTTGGATTCATGTTACAGGTTGTATCCATTGTAGCAGTAGCAGATACACCAAATAATAAATTCAACAAAAATTATAATTTTACTTACAAAATAAGCTATGAAGTAATGTCCAAGTGATATACGAACAAAATTTGACCTAAAATTTTTTAAAACACATAAAAAATTTCATGAAACAGGTAAAAAGGACAAAAATAATATACCATACATCAAATGCAAAAGGATCAAGGGGACAAACATTTGAGTTCTCCTAAAAACGTTTAAGTTCCCTAATATTTTAATTATTTTCTAATAGTTGACCCATCTGTTAAAACAGATTTTCTATCTGTTTGATAATTTCCAACAAATGAATTATCTGATGCAACATGCTAGTCATCTGTTGATTCAAATTAAGCAATTATTAGTAATAACTAAATTGATTTAGCTAAAATTAAAGACGTCTCTACGACAATGGGACAAACATTTGCGTTCTCCTAAAAATATTTGAGTTCCCTAGATTTTAATTATTTTTCAACAGATTATCTATTTGTTGCAACAAGTTAGTCATCTATTGCAATAGATGTTTATAACAGGTTAGTCATTTGTTTATTCAAATTAAGCAAATATTAATAATAACTAAATTAATTTAATTAAAATTGAAGGCAAGTCTTTAATACAAAACCTTAGACAAGGGGACAAATGTTTGAGTACTCCTAAAAATATTTGAGCTTTAGTATTTTAAATTGCTTTTCAACATATGAACTTGGAACCAAAATGAGTCACCTATTTAAAAAGTTACCAAAATAGGCTAAACGTTATAATTTATTACGCTTTCTACTTTTTTTTAACGGTCAACTAACGGAGTTGACTTTTACAAAAACGTAAGAATTTCTTACATTTTACATGATAACCGAGGAAAAAAATACAATGAATTGTCAAATCAATTAAAAAGAAACTAAAAAAAAAGAGTTGTTCAACATAACAAAAAGTTACGTTCTTAATTTTTTTTATAGCAATGGTCCCCCACCCACAATTTCTTTTTTCACAAATGTCCCATCGCTTCTACTTTTTCCTCTTTTTACATATGATAATTATGAATTTTTTTATTAGTTAAATTTATTTATATTTTACATGTAGTTCAAATAATTTATTTTTTCTAATAAATTTTTAAGTTTTACATAAAAATAAAATAAAAAAAGAAGTATCAATTACCTCATAAACTTAACAATTTTCTTATATTTATTCTATATAAAAAAATAATCACTTCTATTCTTAATTATCCGATTTCTCTTTAAAAATATTATACTTTTGAATTTTCCTCTACTCTAAAATAGTGAAATGTTGAATTATCATCGATCAAATATGCTACTATATACAAAAATTATATTTTTTTAGGAGTGTTCCTAAAAAAATATATTTTCTTATATTATTTTAGGAGTGTTCCTAAATTAAATTGTGATTTTTTACTCCATTAATTATAATATGAAACGTATTTGTACATGTGAGTCTCCTCAATATCCTAACCAAAACACTAATCGAAAACTATGATGAATCACTATCCGAAAAAATTAATTTCATATTTTTAACACACCAAAAAAATATAATTCTTGTATATAGTAGCATATTTGATCGACGATAATTCAACATTTTACTATTTTGGAGTAGAGAAAAACTCAAAAGTATAATTTTTTTTAGACAGAAATCGGATAATTAAGGATAGAAATGATTATTTTTTTATGTAGAATAAATATAAGAAAATTGTTAAGTTAATGAGGTAATTGATACTTCTATTTTTTAAATTTTTTATGTAAAACGTAAAAATTTATTACATAGAGAAAAAAATAAATTATTTGAACTACATGTAAAGTATAAATAAATTTAACTAATCAAAAAATTCATCTTTATCATATGTAAAAAGAGGAAAAAGTAGAAGTGATGGGACATTTGTGGAAAAAGGAATTGTGGGTGGGGGACCACTGCTATAAAAAAGTTAAGAACGTAACTTTTTGTTATGTTGAACAACTCGTTTTTTAGTATCTTTTTAATTGATTTGATAATTCACTTCATTTTTTCCCCGGTCATCGTATAAAACGTAAGAAATTCTTATGTTTTATATTTTTTTTATAAAATGTAAGAATTTCTTACGTTTTACAAAAAAAAAATGTAAAACGTAAAAAATTCTTACGTTTTTGTAAAAGTCAACTCCGTTAGTTGACCGTTAAGAAAAAAATAGAAAACGTAATAAATTATTACGTTTAGCCTATTTTGGTAAATTTTTAAATATGTGACCTATTTTGGTCACTTTTTAAATTTTGTGGCTCATTTTGATTCTGAGTTCACATATATCTTGTCTATTTAATAATTTTCAATAGATGAGTCATATGTTGCAACAATTTAGTCATCTGTTGCAACAGATGTCTATATATGTTTGGTCATTTTCAACAAATGTCTTTAACTGTTTGGTCTTTTTCAACAGATTACTCATCTATTGGAACATGTTAATTGAAATCGTAATTGGACTTATAAATTCATCTTTAATTTTAGTTAAATCAATGTTGTTATTACTAATAATGTCTTAATTTGAATCATTTCAAATAAAATTGGTCAATTAACACTTTACTCAAGACGAATACACTTAGATGATCATGTAATTACTATGAGATTAATTGAAATCTTAATTAAATTATAAATTCATCTTTAATTTTAGTTAAATCAATGTAGTTATTACTAATAATTACTTAATTTTAATTATTTCAAATCAAATTGGTCAATTGATCATTCTACTTAAGACGAAACACTTAGTTAATCATGTAATTACTATAAAATTAATTGAAATTGTAAGTGAACTTACTAATTCATCTTTAATTTTAGTTAAATCAATATAGTTATTTCTAATTATGGCTTGGTTTGAATCATTTCAAATAAAATTGGTCAATTGATCACTCTACTCAGGACGAACACACTTAGTTTATCGTGTAATTACCATAAGATTAATTGAAACAGTAATTGAACTTATTAATACTAGTTAAATCAATTTAGTTATTACTAATATAATGACTTAATATGAATCAATAGATGACTAAGATGTTGCAAAAGATGAGTAATCTGTTGAAAATGACCAAACAGATAAAGACATTTATTGCAACAGATTAGTCACTTATTGCAACATATTAGTAATCTGTTGGAAATAACAAACAGATAAAGTCATATGTTGTAACAGATTGGTCATCTGTCGAAAATGACCAACAGATAAAGACATTTGTTACAACAGATGACTAATCTGTTGCAACATATGTGTATATCTGTTTCATAATTTTCAACAAATGACTCATCTGTTGCAATAGATTAAATCTGTTGCAATAGGTTATACACTTAAATGATCATGTAATTACTATGAGATTAATTGAAATTATAATTATTAAATCAATTTGGCTATTACTAATAATGGCTTAATTTGAATCATTTCAAATAAAATTAGTCAATTGATCACTCTACTCAGAACGAACACACTAAGATGATCGTGTAATTAATATGAGAATAATTAAAATCGTAATTGAACTTATCAATTCATCTTTAATTTTAGTTATATCAATGTAGTTATTACTAATAATATCTTAATTTGAATCATTTCAAATAAAATTGATCAATTAACACTTTACTCAAGACGAATACACTTAGATGATCATGTAATTACTATGAGATTAATTGAAATCGTAATTAAAATTATCAATTCATCTTTAATTTTAATTAAATTAATTTAATTATTACTAATAATTGCTTGATTTTAATTATTTCAAATAAAATTAGTCAATTGATCATTCTACTTAAGACGAAACACTTAGTTGATCATGTAATTACTATAAAATTAATTGAAATTGTAAGTCAACTTACTAATTCATCTTTAATTTTAGTTAAATCAATATAGTTATTTCTAATTATGGTTTGATTTTAATCATTTCAAATAAAATTGGTCAATTGATCACTCTACTCAGGATGAACACACTTAGTTGATAGTGTAATTACCATGAGATTAATTGAAACTGTAATTGAACTTATTAATTCATGTTTAATTATAGTTAAATAAATTTAGTTATTACTAATATAATGGCTTAATATGAATCAATAGATGACTAACATGTTGCAAAAGATGAGTAATCTGTTGAAAATGATTAAACAGATAAAGACATCTGTTGGAAATGACCAAACAGATAAAGACATCTGTTGGAAATGACCAAAAAAATATAGACATATATTGCAACAGATGACTAACATGTTGCAATAAATGACTCATCTATTGAAAATTATCAAACAAATATAGATATCTGTTGCAACAGATGACTAAGTTGTTGCAACAAATGACTCATCTGTTGAAAATTATCAAACATATAGGATATATATTGGAAAGTAATTTAAAATACTAAAGATTAGATATTTTTAAGAGAACTCAAATGTTTGTCCCCTTGTCTAAGGTCTTGTCTTTAATTTTAGTTAAATAAATTTAGTTATTATTAATAATTTCTTAATTTGAATCATTTTAAATAAAATTTATCAATTGATCATTCTATTAAGGATGAATACATTAATTGAAATTGTAAGTGGACTTATCAATTCATCTTTAATTTAGTCAAAATCAATTTATTTATTACTAATAATGACTTCATTTGAATCATTCGAAATAAAATTGGTCGATTAATCACTCTCCTCGAGACGAATACACATAGTTGATCATGTAATTACTATGAGATTAATTGAAATTGTAAGTGAACTTATCAATTCATCTTTAATTTTAGTTATATCAATTTAGTTATTACGAATAATGGCTTAATTTGATTCATTTCAAATAAAATTGGTCAATTGATCACTCTAATCATGACGAATACACTTAGTTGATAATTTAATTACTATGAGATTAATTGAAACTGTAAGTTTATCTTTAATTTTAGTTAAATCAATTTAGTTATAACTAATAATATCTTAATTTGAATTATTTAAAATAAAATTTGTCGATTGATCACTCTACTCGGGACGAATACACTTAGTTAATCATGTAATTACGATGAGATTAATTGAAATTGTAAGTGGACTCATTAATTCATGTTTAATTTTAGTTAAATCAACATAGTTATTACTAATAATGGATTAATTTGAATCATTTAAAATAAAATTGGTCAATTAATTATTCTACTAAGGATGAAGCATTTAATTGATCATTTAATTACTGAGATTAATTGAAATCGTAATTGAACTTACTAATTCATCTTTAATTTTAGTTAAATCAATGTAGTTATTTCTAATAATGGTTTAATTTGAATTATTTCACATAAAATTTATCAATTAATCATTCTACTTAGTACGAAACACTTAATTGATCATGAAATTACTATGAAATTATTGAAATCGTAATTGAACTTTCTAATTCATCTTTAGTTTTAGTTAAATCAATATAGTTGTTTCTAATGATGACTTAGTTTGAATCATTTCAAATAAAATTGGTCAATTGATCACTCTACTCAGGACGAACATACTTAGTTGATCGTGTAATTACCATGAGATTAATTGAAACTGTAATTGAACTTATTAATTCATATTTTATTTTAGTAATCAATTTAGTTATTACTAATAATGACTTAATGTGAATCAATAGATGACTTACATGTTACAACAGATGAGTAATCTGTTGGAAATGACCAAACAAATAAAAATATCTGTTGAAAATCACCAAACAGATATAGACATCTGTTGCAACAAATGACTCACTTGTTGCAACAACTAATTCATCTATTAAAAATTATCAAATAGATATAGACATCTATTGCAACAGCTGACTAAGTTGTTGCAACATATGACTCATCTGTTGAAAATTACTAAATAGACAAAATATGTGTTGAAAAGCAATTTAAAATACTAAAGTTCAAATATTTTTTAGGAGAACTCAAACGTTTTCCCCCTTGTCTAAGGTCTTGTTTTCAATTTTAGTTAAATAAATTTAATTATTATTAATAATTGCTTAATTTGAATCAACAAATGACTAACCTGTTATAAGCATTTATTGCAACAGATGACTAACTTATTGCAACAAATAGGTGATCTGTTGGAAAATAATTAAAATACTAGGGAACTCAAACATTTTTAGGAGAACTCAAATGTTTGTCTCATTGTCTTAAAGACTTGTCTTTAATTTTAGCTAAATCAATTTAGTTATTACTAATAATTACTTAATTTGAATCAACAGATGACTAACATGTTGCAACAGATGATTCATCTATTAAAAATTATCAAACGGATAAAAAATTTGTTATAATAGATGGGTTATCCATTAGAAAGCAATAAAAATACTAGGGAACTTAAATGTTTTTAGGAGAACTCAAACGTTCTTCCCCTCAATCCTTTTGCATTTGATGTATGATACACTATTTTTGTCTTCTTTACCTGTTTCATGAAATTTTTCATGAGTTTCACTTATTTGTTGTGCCCTTGTTGAAATTTTTAGAATTTTTTTAGGTCAAATTTTGTTCGTATATCACTTGGACATTACTTCATAGATGATTTTGTAAGTATAATTATGATTTTTGTTGAATTTTTTATTTGGTATATTTTTTACTGCTACAATTTATAGAACCTGCAACATGAATCCAATATATGAGTCATTTATTGCAATAAGTGAGTAATATGTTGCAACAGATGACTCATATGTTGGATTCATGTTACAACACTATAATACAAATCCAACAGATGAGTAATCTGTTGCAACATATTAGTCATATATGTTGCAACAGATTACTCATATGTTGCAACAGATTACTCATATGTTGCAACAGATTAGTCAATATGTTGCAACAGATTAGTCAATATGTTGCAACAGATTACTCATCTGTGCAATAGATTACTCATCTGTTGGATTCAAATTGCATGTTTTATCTATTGTTGAAAAAACAGTAGTAGCAGATACACCCAGATGAGAAATTCAACTAAAAATTATAATTTTACTTACTAAAATCACCTATAAGTAATTCCCAAGTGATATACGAATAAAATTTGACCTAAAAAAATTTGATCAAGTAGCAATAGTAGCGGTAACAACAATATTCAACAACACGAAGATGATGATGATGAACAAGAAGAGATGATAATAAAGAACAAGATGATGATAATGAAGAAGAAAATGATGAATAAAGCAACAACAACAATAAACAACAAAAATTACGAAGAGAGAGAAAACTCCAATAAATGAGAAGAGAGAGAAACGTGCCTTTTTTCCCCTCCATTTCTAGTTATATTATGTTTTACATTGGATAAAAGTGTAAATTAAAAAACTTGTGGTTATTTTCAAACTTTTCTTACTTTCTTAATCCTTAATAAAGTAATTGTCACCTCCACTCAATTATTAAGACTTGTGTCACCCACACTTCATTTTAAAACTCTTTTGTCACCTAGAGCCCAAAGCCCCATGCCACATAATAAAATTTATCATAAATACTTTCTAATTATACATAAACTAAATGTGACTTTACCATCTTTCAACATTATTAACTTTTAAAAAAAAATATTTCATTCAAAATTCAAAATTCAAAATTCAAAATTCAAAATTCAAAATTCAAAATTCAAAATTCAAAATTCAAAATTCAAAATTCAAAATTCAAAAAAAAATAACCAACATGATTTCAAGTCAATAAATGAATCATAAATAAAGACGTAAAGTGTGAACTATATAAAAATAACAAACTACACACACTAAATAATAGGACAAGCCGTTGGAACAACTTCATTCATGCTTTAATTCCAAAAATATGGTACAAGGATTGAATAAGAACTTGTATGACGAATTAAACCAAACGAGAAAGCTTTTAAGTCGAACCAAAAACTCGAACGAAAATCTAAACTCAATCTTTCAACCTAAGAATATTCAAACTCCTTTCCGTTTTTTTTCTTTTGCCTTTTTCTCTCAATTTTCTCACTTTTTCTCTTCTCCTCCTTTTGTTTTCATTTTTGTTGTTTCTATTTCCTTTTTCTTTTTGGTTTATGTCCGTGTTTTTTTTTGTCTGTGTGTGTTATGTTATATATAGAGAGTGTGAAGGGTGGGAAGTTAAGGGAGTTGAGAAAAATGTGGGGAGGTTGGGGGTAGTTTAGGATAAGTTTTCTCTTTTTTTATTTTTATTACTTATTTTTTAATAATAAGTTAAAACATATGTAAAATAAATAAATTTTTTTATAATAATAAGTTAAAACATATATAAAATAAAAGAATATTAGCAAATTAATTTTTATATTTAATAAAATATAATAAAATTTCATAAATAGCCTAAAATAAATATAATTAAGATAATACTAAAACTACTAACTTATTTATTAAAATTTAAAAGAGAGAAATATATTTTTTGAATTTTTTCGCATTATTTTAAAATAAAATAAAAATATCCTAATATGTAACTTTATTTATTTTCAAACAAAACCTATTAAAAATGAAATAAGAGCTAAAATAAATGTTGGATAAAATGTAAATATTTAACGCCGAAAAAATAGGTTAAAATTCGGGGAGGGTAAAAAATTACGTGTCTACAGATATATATATATATATATATATATATATATATATATACACACACACACACTCTTAATTTTATAAGTTCAATGGTTTCAAAATATTTTTTTAGCATCGGTGAAAATATTATCCCATAATTTAGCAAAATTCATAGTGTTTTCTAAGTTTGGCCAATTAATTGGGCAAAGCCTCCGGGGGAAGTTTGGCAAAAGTCCACTTCCCAAACTTTTTTTGATATTTATCCACCAAGTTTTCTTAATTTGAAGAATGGACACTTTTATGGGACCACAAAAATAAAATGCAAATCTAACACTCAACTTACAAAATCTACACTTTAGCCCCTTTTCCCATTTCAGCCCTAATTTTGTTAAAACTACACTTTAGTCCATCTTAAAAAATATAAATATTGAATAAATAATTAAAAAAAATTCCAAATCTTCTCAACCAATCCACTAGCAACCACCCTATTTTGGCGCCATTTCCTCAATTTTTCGACCATTTTTCGGCGAATTTTTAGGCATCCATCGGAAAGTGACATTATCTCCATTGTTATAAGCCTTTTTCGATTATTTTTAGCTTCATTTTTTCTTCCATTTTCATACACAAAGCTCGAAATTCAGTCCCACATTTTGAAATCGATTCTTGGGTCAATATCAACATTCCAATACTCCTTAGGTTATTTGTAACCTGAAATTCGTCGGATTATTCCGGTGGTCGTCGAAAAAGGGTCAATCGTGCACTGTACAGCCAACAGCTAGGAAGAAGACGACTTCAGTCTATTAAGTCTAGGCGCATAAACCACTATTCAAGTCTATTGAATACTATTATTGAGGTATATTATGTCTATTATAGATTACGTGATTGTTGGTGGTATATTTTCTGGTGAATGAGAGGAGAGTCCTAAATTTTGGGTTTGGAAAATCGCGTCTAAGGAGACAGTGTCCAGTGCCCTTCGTCGCAACGGTTCATACGCCGACATGGTTAAAAATGTAATGGAGAGCGGTGAATTAAGTTGTGATCAAAGCGAGGTGTTAATTAGTTACTTGATGAACGGAAGAGGGAAAACCCATCCAACGTTCATAAGAAATGATAGACACGTAGAATTATATATGCTTTGCGTTGATTCTGATAACTCTAGACCTATATTGCGGGTTAAAGTTTTTGAAAGGTCCCGGGAAGAAGCTTCCACATCATCCCCACACCACCCTCAACCCCCACCCCACCCCCAAATATGGATGATACGTCAACGGAATAAAATTTCATGGGTTGTGATGAATGGGATAATAGTGAAGATTATGAAGAAGAGGAGTGTGGAGGAGGTGAGGACGGAAAGTTCGAACCACAAAGAAGCCACTCTTTCTCGGACGACACCAATCTTTTTCAGGACAAATATCCAAGGATAAGAAAACATTAAAACTTTTGTTGAAGCAGGCGTCGGTGAAAATGTCATTCAATTACACAAAGCTGAAGAGTAGTAAGAAATAATTGAGGGTGAGGTGCGTAGATCATACTTGCCGGTGGATGGTGCGCGCATGTGCTATCAGATAATCGGGTTGGTTTCACGTCCATAAGTACGTGGGAGAGCATACTTGTGGCGTTGATCATGTCACGAGAAAGCACAAGAATGTCACCGTAGAGGTCATTGCCTCACTTATTTTGAACTTTTTGGTCGACAAGAAAGGTCCGAGACCGAAAGAGATCGAGAGGATCGTATTTAGGGAGCTACATTGCAGGCCGAGCTATTGAAAGTATTGGATGGCAGGCGTCATTGCGAAGAACATAGTTTGAGGTACGCCCATGGATATGCAGTGCTTCCTGTATTTTTATACATTTTCAACGGCCTCAACCCCGGGTCTATTAATTCTCTCTGGGTCGATGAGGAGTCTGGCAGGTTTAGTTACTACTTTATGGCGTTTGGGGCTTCCATCCGTGGATATGCACACATAAAAAAGGTCGTTGCCATTGATGGCACGCATTTGTCCGGCAAGTACGAGGGCGTGCTGTTGTCCGCTGTCACTCAAGATACGCAAAATCATATCTATCCCTTAGCGTATTGTGTGATGGATAAAGAGAACGATGCGTCGTGGGGCTTCTTCTTCGAGAAGCTTAAGGCCTTTGTCGTCGACGAACCAGAGTTGTGCGTTATCTCCGATAGACACATAAGCATAGCCAACGACCTCGCAAGGCATTATCCACTTACGCATCACGGTGTTTGTATGAGGCATCTCGGTGAAAATCTTCAAATAAATCACCATTGTTCTGATTCTCTCTATTTGTACTACCATGCGGCCAAGGCGTACACGTTGGAAGAATTTAATGACTACTTCAATGCCCTTAAAGAAAGATGACCCAGCACAACAGCTTGCCTCGAGTATAAAGTAGGATTTGAAAAGTGAAGCCGGGCTTACTTTCCAGGTAATCGATTCAACATCATGACCTCAAACATCATCGAGTCGCTCAAATTAATGTTGCGCAATAAAAAAGAGTATCCAGTGTTAGCCATTTTCAATTCAATTGCACATAGATTTGGAGAAATATTCAGGAAGAGGTATGCAGAGGTGGACAATTCAAATACAACCTTCGTTCCCGTATCCGAGACGATCTTGAGGGAAAACATGACCGAGGGGGATAAATTATATGTGAACAACATAAACGGAAGCACCGACGAATTCACCGTGCTTGGATATGGTCGTTTTACAAAAGTTAATCTTTCGAGACGGTCATGTTCTTGCAGAAAGTATGACTTGGTGAAATTGCCATGCACTCATGCAATGGCAGCGTTGCATTTGAAGCACGGGGACGAATACGGCACTAGCATTTATAACTACTCTTCACAAATATATTCGAAAGAATCATACCTCCTTGCATACTTGGAACCTATTTGTGCAGCACCACTTGAGTCGGAGTGGAGTGTGGCGCGAGAATATCTTAAAATGCAAGTTTTTCCACCCGACTTCGATCCCAAACTCGGACGGAGGAAGGTGAAACGCGTTAAGGGTGTGTTGGAGCCTTCAAGGTACAAGAAAAGAAACACATTCTCCAAGTGCAAAAGGCCGGGACATAAGAGAACAACATGCAGCCTTAACGTAGGATAATATGATTGGCATTGTATTGAATATTTTTGTTTGTTCAAATGCACTGGATAGTATGTAATGTGTATTTTGTTTTGAAAACCACTGAACTGCAGTTAAAACCGACTTTTTTTGTTATGCATTATCAATTCCTGTTCATATATTATATACTACGTATTAAATAGATTCTAGACTTAAATAACCAACAAGACTCATAATATATAATATATCAGTGTTTGGTCTACTAAGTAAATGTTCAGTACGTAGTGTATAATAAACCTACCTGGTCGTCCATTGAACAAACCCTTTTCTTCATACAATGTTGAATTAGAAATAATTACGACGCATTGGAATGGGTGGCAATTCAAAAACTGTCTTTTCAAGTTCTGAAATCGACTATACACATTACACATCGACTAGAACCAAAATATATAATACATCGATGCATTATCTAGGAGGTATAGTGTAAAATACATAGTCTATCATCGATCAGTCGTGTAGTCTATTACAGAAACCCTATTCCTCATACACTGAACCTTTTAATGTAATTATTACACTTAGTGAAACAGCAGGATTTTAAATGCCTCGACTGCCACAACCGCCGCGACTTTTTATTTCTTATTCTCACACGCCCTCTCCCCTTCAATCAACACGTGTAAAGCTTCTATTGGTCGATTTTCTCATGGTCTGGTCTATTTAAAGAGACCATGGTCTATTTTGAACACAATTTCAGAAGAAAAAAGACTTAAGGGAGAAGAAGATGGCTAGGAGATGCACCCACTACGGCCATTGCACAGAATGTCAACAATAAACAACATAGAGTTGCTAAGGCTTCGGAGTGACCTGGATTTCCTTTTCGAGGGTCTTGCCGCCGATCAACGACGGCTGGATAGAGAGCTTCGGCAGATGGCTCATTTTCTTCGGGCCATAGCCGAGAGGCTCAACCTGGACCCCCGTGAACTCATCACCCCTCCTTCGTCCCCCTAGTGTAGTGTTTTTTTTTGTTTGGTTTGTATTTCATTGCTTAATGAAACTTTCATGGTAGGATTATGTAAATGAAAGCTTCAATTTTGACTTTTTGTTTGGGATTTTTTTTCCCAAAAATTGTAAATATAGATGCAATGAACATTTATATATCTATAAACAAGTTTCAAGTTACTGTATTCATGATGTTCTCTTTATCTATAGTGATTTGTTAGTGTTTCTTCAGTAGTCCTTGTTTTAAGATTTGCAAACTTTATTTACACTCTGAATATAGTAGGAATAAATAATCGACTACGGTAAATACACATTCTATAATCGACTGTGTCACGGGTGAATTATAGAATGAAATCAGTGTTCATGATCCTGTATATTGAGAGATTATTGACTTATAAATGAGTATATTATTGACCACTCATATAGTCTATGATCAACTTACTGAATATATTGACGGCTTAAAATAATGGGGAAAAAAAGGAGAAATTAAATAAAATAAAATTAGAGTATGTCAATTAACACCATTAAAACATTGTAAAGAAATTTTGATGCATCAATTGTGACTCCCAATCACTTTTGGACGTGATCAAGTGTTATTTTAGACACGGTGTAGTCGTAGATCATTGAGATGACATAAAAAGGAGAAGAAATAAAATAAAATAAAATAAAATAAATATTAATCATCCTAGCACTAATGAACGACCACTTATCATGACAAAAGATTAGATTTGTGTGATGACCATAAGGATGAGTGGTGGTTGTTACTTGTGAGTGTTCAATGGACAAGTAGTGTATGAGAACAAGGAGTCCTTCTCAACAGAGACGCTTGTTCTAGGTAATTGGTTGTTACTACCATTTTTCTCCCCTATACCCATTTGATCGAGTGTCCAATTGATTTGTAAGCTTATATTATGACATTTAGTCATTTTACATTGCGTGAGTGATGTTAATTTATTTTATTTTATTTTATTTCTCCCTTTTTTTAATCTCACCTCTTTTGAAAATAGACTTGTTATGATATCTTGAGTATATTATAGATAAATAGCTTTATCTATACCAGACTTTATTATTAGTCATGTATCGACCAAAGAAGTCTATTTTCAAAGGATGTGAGACTAAAAAAGAGAGAAATAAAATAAAATAAAATAAATTAACATCATTCACACAATGTAAAATGACTAAATATCATAATATAAGATTACAAATCAATTGGACACTCGATAAAATAGGTATAGGGGAGGGAAATGGTAGTAACAACCAATTACCTAGAACAAGCGTCTCTGTTGAGAAGGACTCCTTGTTCTCATACACTACTTGTCCATTGAACACTCACAAGTAACAACCACCACTCATCCTTATAGTCATCACACAAGTCTAATCTCTTGTTATGATAAGTGGTCGTTCATTAGTGCTTGGATGATTAATATTTATTTTATTTTATTTTATTTCTTCTCCTTTTTATGTCATCTCAATGATCTACGACTACGCCGTATCTAAGATAACACTTGATCACGTCCAAAAGTGATTGGGAGTCACAATTGATGCATCAAAATTTCTTTACAATGTTTTAATGATGTTAATTGACATACTCTAATTTTATTTTATTTTATTTCTCCTTTTTTTCTCATTATTTTAAGCCGTCCATATATTCAGCAAGTAGATCATAGACAGTATAAAAGGTCTATAATCAACCGTACTCTTAATCGATAATATTCTAATACACAGGATAATCAACACTGACATCAGTACATAAGTCGTAAGTCACCCAGTCGATAATAGAAGACATATACATTCGTTAGAGAACCTTTGAAGTAAAAGATAATCCATTTAAATTTTCTCCAACGGTACAATTCTAACGGGTAGAATTTTCCAACGGTCAGATTTTGATAGCCTTACTATATTAATTAAAGGGACCCTTTAGGACTCCTCCATGTTCATTTATTCATGACTTTCAACTTTTGCATCAACAATAACAATGTCGCAGTCATCTCAAACTTTCAAAAGTTCTTATATTTGCCATTGTGGTAATCCTGCGGTGTTGAAAATATCACACACCGACAGAAATCCGGGGCAAAAATTCTACAGTTGTGCGGTTGGAAAGGTTTTTTTTTGTTTAAATAAAAATTTATTTGTGTTCATATAATAATTCAATTTACTAATTTTTCCTCGTCATTTTAGGATAATGGTGGATGCTCTTATTTCAAGTGAATTTCCTCTGATTCCGAGGTGTCAAAATTTCAAGGCATTGCAAAGTTTGAAATGTTTGAAAGGCTTAGAGATTCCAAAGAAAATAGGGATCTTCTAATGACATTATATAGAGAATCGGAACACAAGATTGATCACTTAAAGGGATTGTTGAAAGATGTCAAAATTGAGAGGGATCAACTTAAGCATAAGTTGGCTATGGCGGAAGAAAAAGAAAAGGGCATGAAATTTATGGTCTATGGTTTACTATTAGTTTTAGCTTTTTGGAAAGGTGTAATGGGGGTGTAGTGGGATTGAATGTATTCTGAATATTTTATTAATCGACTACTTGTTACTTATATTATAAATGGTTTACCTTTTTCATTCATCGACTACACATCGCTCTACTGTATATGCTTTACCTTTTAATCAGAGTCTATAATCAATGATGACAATTCATGTAAAAGCAATGATACGTTGATTATATAAAATGAAAAATGTTTATCATAAACTATAAAGGCAGTTTAGAAAATAAAATTGTTCAGTTCTACGCATCCCGAGCTGAAAGTTAGAAGTTAACATTATCTAGTCAAATAAAAATAATCATCAGGCACAAATAAAAATTTAATAATTGTCTAAAGATTCAAAATTTTTGATTTCCACAATCATCTTGTCGATTTCCTGACTAACTTCATTAAGAAATTCATCCAAGTTTGGAAATTCATTCTCGTCATCCTTCTCCGCGATGCCTTCTTTTTCTGGTGCATCACTTTTTCCTTCTTCTTTATGTTGTTCTTTCTCTACTTCTTGTGCATTCTTCTCTTCTGTTTTCTCTCCATCTCCTTCATTGTTTTCTTATTCACAACCACTTTTTTCATTTTTATCATCTTCATCCTGTCCGCCTTCGTCATGATCCTCCTTCTCCACACCAGCTGATCCATCAGCTTTGTTTTCTTCTTCACAAACAACTTCTTCATTTTTTTCTTCTTCTTTCTCTTCATCTCCTTCATCCAGATTTTCCTTCTCTAAAACAGCTGCAACCTCAGGGATCATCACCTCATCAGCATTGATGGAGGCATGTTCCAAAGATGCTACCTCAAGGAGGGCTTCTTTGATGCCAATGTCATCACGGCCAGCCCTCGCCATTGAATGCTGACTTTGCACCTGCACACCTGCATTTTTAAGTATTTACCGTTTATAATAAACTAAGATATCGGTTGATGAAGAATGGTATAGATTCTATTATTATAAGTAAAAGGGATTATATAAAATATGCATCTTCTATAATATATAGAGCAGATATTACCTTCAGCTTCATCTCTCTTCTTTTGCCTCTTCTTTTTGCTCTCCTCGGCCTTTTTTTTATGAAATCAGCGATGTCCTTGATCGACTCCTCCAGCCTAAACATGTGCTCTTCCAGATTTTCAATCATCGGTGTCTTTCCCGATACTCTCGGCTTACTTGTCCCCGCACCCCGAGTGACATGCTTTGAAACAGAATTTCCACCCAAATCTCGGTCATCATCCCCATCCTCACCATCCTCCGATGAGGTGATGACAGTCACACCCTCCAGAAAGGCCTTCAAGCCATCGATGAATGCGTCATTTGGTTCGGCTGTAAATGCTTTGAACTTTTTCATGTAGTGCTGCTTCATTTCACGGACTATGGGGATAAGGTACGGGTGCACTCTCTACAGATAAATAGGCAAATGTGATTGATTAGCAACACAATATTGGTAAAATTATTCATCGGAAGAAATGTTTCATACCTTTGTGCTCCATCCGTTCAAATATGGATCACCTTCGATTAGTTTATCGCCTTTTGAGGTGTGCCATCTGAGCAATCGGGGAATGGGCACCGGGTTTTCAGTTGATTTACCATTTCCCCTGCCGAGCGCGGAAAAGGCTTCGTATATCCAAATCTGTGATCAAAAGAAAAAACAAAAACATAAAACTGAGAGTAAGTATATTATAGACACCATAGATGAATTACAGTATATAATAAACTACTTAAATGGTTTATAATCAAATACCATAAATGCCCAGGGAAATCCGTAGATCGCATACGATGAAACTCCCTTTGTCTCAAATATCTTCTTCTGCCTGCTGAAGCCTATCCGCTTCTTTAGATAGTCTAGAGTCAAGGAAAATAACTCCTTACCCGATGGGTATTTCTCTAAGAAGCCCAAGTTATCCACCATCTTGATGGTGTCTATGTCCACGGTTTTTGATAAGTCCCGTGCAAACAATATGCAGTGCATGAACCAAACCAAGCAGCATTTGAACTTGTCCTCCTTGTCCAGCCTCTCACCTCTAATAAGCTTTAACAATCTATTTGCATTTACACTCCTCCTATTCACAATCTTTTTGAAAAAAGCTTCACCCTCCTCCATCGCATTGACATATCTTGAATCACGGGGATAACGCCCACAATTTAAACCAGTGATTAGCGCAAACTCCTTCAGGCCAAAACATGCAGGCCTATCATTGATGTTAAACTACATTTCATGCAGCTTGTTGTCCGGTTCGACTCGGCGCAGAAGTGTATAGTGGATAAGCTGTCCGTTGAACTTCATATATTCTGGCAGGTCTCGTAAACCACCAAAATAGGAATTCTTAAACCTAAACTTCAGACGTTAATCAACCACGACTTATTTGAATTCATTAAACATCTTCAAACGGGACCTAACGGATATTTTATCCAGAAATGATCCGACATCATCCAAGACTGTGGCGAGGTCGTACCTCTCAGCCGAAACAAACCTTGCATAGTAGGGCAAGATTAGTGCTTCCTCGTCTATCCTAGCCTCGAGAGGATCTATTTCCTCCGGCTCATCTCGAACCGAAGCTTCAACTACTTCCTCACTGTAATTTCTATTCTCCAATTGATCGACTGCTCGTTTTTTTCTTCTCTCAGACCTATCACCTTCTGCAGCCTTGCGTTTGTTACCTCTAGCCATTTGTTATGATCTACGGACAAAAACTACCATTTTTTAGCCATAACAACAACTACAATACTTAATCGGCCTAGCAGTCTATTAATATGGCAACAGTTGCAGCACCTAAAATTCTAATTTGCAGAACAAGTTTCTTCGAAAACAACCCCATCACCCACAAGAACATGCATCTAAATCACCATTATATTGAACAAAAATAGGAAGAAACCCAGATTTTAAGCACGCAAATCGAGAAAAATTCACAAAAAAAACTCAATGCATTCGTCGAGGAAAGTTAAATCCAATGAGAACAATGCACAAACAAATCAAATACCAACTTAAAAACACAAATTATAAGTAAAATCAATCCCTATTTTAAAAAAAAAAATTCAATTGACAGCAGATACAATACCTAATCGACCTAGCGATCTATTAACATGGCAACAGTTGCAGCACCAACTCAATGCAGTAGTTGCAAAAAAAAATTAATTTACAACACATTTTTATCATGCAAATCAACAAAAAGTGGCAATAAAATATCAATGCAATCGTCGAGGAAAGTTAAAATTCAACACAGACAATGCACAAACAAATCGAATACCAACTTAGAAACACAAATTATAAGTAAAATCAAACCCCATTTTTTAAATAAAAATTCAACTTTTCGAGTCTAATTATCAAATACGCATTGAAGAAATTCCCAACATGAACATGCTTCTACAACACCCTTACATTGGAGAAAAGTTTTAACAAAAATCACATATCTTGCCACATTCCGATGAAATTAGTGAAGAAATTTCAACATGCAATCGCAAAGGATAATCGATACACACCAATTATCCGTAAAAAATAAGTAAATACCAACTAAAAACAACCACTTTCACTGAAATCAAGCCCCATTTTAAAAAAAAAATCAATTTATTTGAACTCCAACGACTTCACCCGCCACAAATGAGTACGAAAAAAAATAAAAAAAAACCATCAATATGGAGCACAAATTAACCGAAACAATAATATAGCTTACCTGAAGTTGAAGATCGAAGTTGGAGCTGATTTACAAGAGCTCGAAATTGAAAATGGTGGAAGAGAAGCGGTTTTGGTAAAGAGAGAGAAGATGAGAGAATTTTTTTTTTTTGTATTTAATGGAAGAGTAGGGTTAAATATGTATTTAATAAATATATAAGGGGTTTCAAAAGATTTTAAAAATACATAAGGGGTGTCAAAATATTTTTTTCTTTTACACTAAAGTCCATGGCCCACCAAATCCTAAAAAATTAGAATTTGCCAAAATGAGTATCCATTTGTTAAAATAAATTTTCAAAGTGGACCAACAACTAAATCTTCTCAAGCCTCCAAGCTAATCTAGCAGTACGACAACTAAAAAACAATGGTCAATAGATTTTCTCTCCATTCCGCACTCTTAACATACTTCACAAATTTGTCTCATTCTTTTGGATGTAATCTGATTGACCGGCAACACATTAAAAATACATTTTCGAACAAAATGCTTATATTTATTCTTTATGTTTATAGACCATAAATTTTTTTAGAAATCCTTGAAAAAAGAATGATAGCTAGATTGGGGGTCTCGCATTGCTCGTTTGTTCACCTCTCTTTATTTTTCTAGGTAAGTGATATCCCGACCTGACCTTAAGTTTATCGAACTTGGTATAGTACCAAATAATTTTATTCAATAAATTTGTGGTGAAAATCAAAATGGAGATAATATATAGCATCAACATCATCTTGTCTAAATTATTTTTGAGCTCTTATCTATTTCAAGTGTTTATGTTGAGGTTTATAAGGTCCTTCACTTTTTGTTCTACGCTTATTCGTGTATGACAAAAATTAAATTTGAAGTCTCTAGAGTTGAAAATTCATGGGCCAGTCCACAATCTACACTTTGATGCTATCACCTGATCCTACCCTCCATCTAATACCCTTGCTTATAATATCCTACCTCAAATGATACTTTTTCATATCCAAGAGTTAGAAGACGAACAAATAGCTTTCAGGAAGTAGGTATGACTGAAGTACTTGTTTTTTAGAATTCTAAAGAGCAGGAGCTCTTCTTGCGTTAAAATTTGCCAAACTAATTTTATCAACAAAGCTTGATTAAAGGATTTAAGGTTTCTAAATTCTATACCCCTCTTAGACTTAACTAGGCAAAAACTCTCCCATTTTTCAAAATGCATTTTATTCCTTTCTCCATCCCCCTCTACAAAAAATTAGACAGAATTGATGTTATCTCTTTACATCGAGTATCTAGAAATTAAAAATAAGAAAGCGCATACGAAGGAATAACAGAAAGGACAAACTTAAGCATCACCTCTTTTTCCTGCAGAACAAAAAAAATATTTTTTCATTCTTTAATCTTAGTTTTCACCTATCTTTAATAAACTCTAACATTTTCTGTAATATTCCGTAATATTCTAAGCTCGATTCAACCCTTAGTTGCATGCTTAGGGGTTCAAACTTGAGATTTTTCACTAAGTGTTCAGGACTTAGTCATTTCAAGATCCTAAAACTTCTTAAAATTTTATTTTGGCCTTTCCGACCTCGAGACGTTGGTTTTTGAGTTGAAATATGTTTAGGATTGTTAATGGTATGTCCCGGGAGAGTTTCGGAAGGGACTCGGGGTGTGTTTGGATAGCGGAGGCTGAAAGCCCACACGATAGCCCGCGGCGCGAGGGTGGATCCACCGGAATAGGGGTCACGATGCGAGGGCCACTCCATTTGTGCAACTGTCGCGGCGCGCTAGTGTATCTCGTCCAGCTTTTTCATTAATGAAAATAAAGGGGCAGTGGGGTCTTTTTCCTCAACTCAAGTCGTCCATAACACGATTGGGGGCATTCTTAGGAGAATCATTTGCTTCTTTCTCTCAAAATTTCTCTCAAAAAATCTTCCCTCTTCCCAAGAACAAAAATCCAAACTCCTTTCCCCAAGAATCTAAGAGTTCAAGCTTTCAAGTTCAAGCACCCTTCAAGAATCTAGCTATTGAGGTATTCATCAATGGGTCCCTTTCACTCATTGAGTCCCAAAAAACCTATTTTAATTTTAAAAATATAAATATTATCTTACTTTATGAAATCATTCATGAATCTCATGAAATTAATCCATGAATTGCTTACTAAATCACTTACAAGCCATGTCTACAAATGTTTCCAAGTGAATTAAGTTATTTCATATTTTGAGTTGCAAATTTTCCTGTCATATTCCATTGGTTTCATGTTAAATCTCCAAAATTTGAATTTAGCCATGTAATCATGTTATTTTCTCGTGTTTATTACGTTCCCATGTTCAAGTTCATGCTCCTCACTTATTTGGTGAAATGCTTATGTTTTGGGTCTTTGAACCATGATTCCATACTACAGTTTTAAGCTTTGATATCATATTTTATGATCATTCAGTGCTGGCGGGGTACTCATGTAGAAAGTCACAATTTTTTGACAGCTCATGTAGTCGGAATATAGTCAGAAAATAAGGCATTTTCGACTACATTCCGACTGTTTAGTGGTAGTCGATAAAAAGCTTGTCGGCATATGCTTCATTGACTAATCATCTGATTCATTATCCTCCTCCTCATCAAATACTTGAGGCATATGCTTCTTGACTAACGCCTCAAACTTAACAAACTTGGCAAATTTGACATCATTAACTACACACTGTTGCGTCAACTCTTCAATTTGCCTTTTCATCGCTTCCATTTCTTCCGTATTTTGCGAAATAGAAGTGGAGTTAAGCAACATTAGGAAAGAACTACTTGAGGATTGGTTAACTCCAAGCCCGTAGGTTTTACCTTTCTTTGGACCACCTACCACAATTGTTCATATTCTAGTCATATCAGCAGGTGATGGTTGGACCATGGTACCATCTAGGGGTGATCATGGGTCGGTTATTGGTCAATACCATAACAAAACCAACTTAGTAGGTTTTTAAATTTCTAAAACCAACACAAAAAAATAATTTTCGGTTTGGTTCTTGTCGGTTTAGTTCGGTTTCGTTCGATTTTTCGATTTATAACTTTAGTTAATGATAAAAGTTGAAATTTTTCTTAAAAAAATTCAATCCAACATATGATATGTCAACCGAGTGTTGTTCTTCAACCTTGACACTAATATGTCAATTTAGTGTTATACTTAGACAACACCATATGAGCGTTTCTACAAATGTTTTTAGAAACTAAATATAAAAGAATAATATGATAAACACCCAAAAAATGAAAACACATAAATTTTTTGCTCAATAGGGACCAAAAAGAAAGTTCAAAACTAGTGATTATCTATAGTCTAATAAAACTCCTCTTTCTAAATTCCATAGACAACAAGCCAATTTTCACAATTAGTATCATTTGTCATTCAAAGTGTGAAATCATATAGAATTTCATAACGTACCATCAATTAGATGGAGACATATTTATAATTTGTCTATGAGTAATATATATATATATATATATATATATATATATATATATATATATAAATTCGGTTCGATTTGGTTATTTTGTCGGTTATTTTAGAGTAAAACCAAAATCAAACCACATAAGTATCGGTTTTAAAAATTTAAAACCAAACCAAACTTAATCAAATGTTGATTTTTTTTATTCGGTTTGGTTTGGTTCGCGGTTCAGTTTGGTTTTTAACCAAATCATGAGCATCCCTAGTACCATCCTCTGAAGCAGGTTGGGTTTGACGCCAATCTTCAATGCTTTTTTGAAATTCTTCCTGAAAGAAAAATAATTGTCATTATGTAAACAAGCTAAATTAAATAATAAGAAAACAATATATATATAAGTTATTATCTTACATATGCAGCCTTAGCATGCGGTTTGGCCCAATCTTCTCTTGTACCATCCTACTTTTTCTTCTTATGCATCTCTTTGAAGGCCTTAGCAAGAGGTACATCTACTCCCCGTTTAAGAATCTCTACAAAATTTTACCCATATACATGTCAACGCAACTGTAAAAGTTTAGCTATTAAGCAAGGACCATTGAGATTTACCAAAAAAAAGAAAAGAATCACGAATGGTTAATGAAAAGTATGAAGGTAAGATACAGACTCACCAAGAAGTGGCAATGCACTTGTCAATTCTAAGTTGTCATAAACTATTGCCCCTCGACCCAAATTAGTTGGTTCAGTTATACAAATTCTAAAATATCCATTTGTACATGTTACAACCCACTACTCAATAGTCTTTCATTTAGGGAGAAAATAGAAGAAAGACAACAAAAAATTTAAGAAAGAAAAAACTATGTTCCCCAGATGAGGAAGGGGGAAAACTAAACAATTTTTATAGAATACTATATTAAGAGGAAAACACGAGTTGCAGAGCAGGAGTTTTTAGCATCGAAGTGAGAAAATAAGTAGAATGATTAAATTTCACATCTACAAACAAGTGAATTTATTTCGTGCATCAATTGAAGCAATGAACAGTGTCTCATTTGATTGTGAATAAACATGAGTAACTCCACAAACCGATAGAGGTTATTTAGAGCACCAGAAACACTCCTTACAACGAAAAATTACAGCTTTAACGAGGAAATTCAGTATTTTTCTACACGTTAGAATCCAAAATACCACAATCAAACATATGTACTACATTCAAGAGCAAAGAAATGTACTTAAGCAAAACATAAATGACATTGACCCTGCTCTAGCTACATATTTTCGGCTTCGAAAGACTGCAACTTTATATGAAAATAATGGCGCTACAATTAATCTACCAAACCAGATATCTAGATGACTAGATCAACAAAACATTCAACCAATTTCACCAATTCAACATAATAAAACACAAAGATCTCGTAGAATTATCAAATAAAAATCATTTTTTATCCACCACATAACATAGATTACCCTCACATTGCCAAATCTCCTGAATTCCAACGCTATATTAAACCAGTAAACTATAAGATCTTATGAACATAATAGACTCTCCAATCCGCTGCTACGAGCTAATCAAGGATTCAAATTCCTCTATTTCATGGAGAGTACTCTCTGAAGTCTTTCTATGAGAAAATTTTGATAGAAGAGGTTGAGTTCCCATGTAATGGCTATATGGACTCCAAGTGTCCCGAGGAAGGTATGCCTTTTTACTTGGCTAGCCACTAGAGCGGTGATTTTGACAGCAGAAAATCTAAGAGAGCGAAATGTAGTCTGCATTTAGTAAGAAGACCAATAATGCAAGTTCATTTTTCAAATTGCATTCCTATACAACTACAATAACAATAAAACACTAGCTACAACTACAACAAAGACAATAAACTAGTTACAACAACAACAACTACATACCTAGAATTCACATATAATCCAAATCAATCCAATACAGCTAAAAATCTTACATTTTAGGTGTTTGTGTGTGTAAATGGATAAAGGGGTTGGACAGTCTTCGTTGGTGGGTAGCGACACTCATCGAACCTCCGGTGTGCAGCGAGCCACCCATTTCAGAGGCTCGATTTGCCTTACCTCGTTCTCTCTGCGCCTTATATTCAGGAGTGTCCCATAATTTCAAGAACTTAGCCCTACACTTCATCATTCACCCAAGTAGGTTGTTGCAATTTTTTCCGAGCCTCATACAAGTGTTCTTTGATCCGTAGAACTGCTTTCAACCGAAAATGCATTCTGCTTCATTATCATGACAATCACTCCATGTACACTTTGTCTGCAAAATAGTTTAATATAAAATCATGAAATGAGTTGATGGATACAACGGAAAAAATATTTTTAAGCAATGAGATTCATATCTTATAAAACTGCTTATACCATAAATTGTTTCCACATGTCATAGCTTACAGATAGATATGCATTCACAGGGCATTTAAGGATTGTTTTTTTGAAAGTTTTTGCATAACTCTTAACCCTAGCACTTCAAGTAATTTTGACGAATGATCCTAAGCTAATAAGATTGTTAAATCCTTGCGACAAGTTTTACTACAGTAAATTATTACATACTACAATTAATGCACTGCTGGCACTTCTCAAGAAGAAAATACAACAATATAGGATCTAGTACAATTGTACTTTAATGTAATCAAGAGAAAATAGGTACTTTTTCAACTCAAGTTTACATAAAAAGTGAGATACCTTGCGGAACCCCGACCTTTGGTAAACAACCCTTAATTTCACAAATTTGCAAAGAGTATGACCACATAGAAATGAACAAAAGTATGTGGAAGCTAAATCTCAATATATGCTAATGCTACTCCTTCCATTCCAATTTTACTCTTCATACTAGTGAATTCACCCGCGCTTCGTGCGGTAAAAGAAATAATATAAATGCACCAACTGATATTCTTATTAGTTAAGTTAAAATAGAAAACATATTTAAAAAATGTTCAATATTTGCATATGTGTTGCAAGTTGGGTTTGAGAGTTTTCAAATATCCGTACTTATATAAAAATGCTAATCTTGTTATGTAAATTTGATAAGCATTTATTAATCAATCAGCTCTTTGATTATTCCTTAAGAAGGAAAAATAAGTTTCAGCATAATATCTTATTTTTAGAATTAACAGTGTTTAATATGTATTAATAGGTGCATGTTTTGAGTTCTAATTTTAAAGTACTTATCAAAATTCATCATATTCTTAAACAAAAAGAAAAAGGTCGTGGAATAAGAAATTAAAAAAAGTTAACACTTTGGGATAGGCCTTTTCGTTCTTCACTCTTGTTTTCTTTTTTATTTTGTTCAGTTAATAGATTAATTGTTAATATCAGTTTCTTATAGACATTCTATTGCCGCTATGCAAGCTATCAGGAACAACTTTTTTTTGAAGTCTAGCTTTAAAAAACGGATACATTATCCTAACTTATTTTCTATTATTCTTTCGTTCAGTAGATAGTGAAAGTATTAAAAGTTACCACTGACACATTCTTATTTCTGGGATTAAATGGTCATACATGTCTATGTAATATTTATGAGCAGATCATATGTATGAACAAATAGTAAACACAATCTAGGTCGATATGAATTTTCTATGCACGTATAATATTAAATATTATTTATTATGAAATTGAATTATAAAAGGAGAATAACTTCATTGGAAGAAAGAAGAATTTTGTCTGAACCTCAACATGTATTATTACATTTATTTTTCAGCAATACAAATAAAAAAAGGTAATTCAGTGCTTTGTTTCCATTATGCGCAAGGTCCCAAAAAAGGAGCCAATCACAAGGGTCTATTATACATAGTTTTACCTCGCATTTGTACAAGAGGTTATTTTCAAGGCTTGAACTCGTAACCTCTTGGTCACATGGCAACCACTTTATTAATTTCTTCGTGACTCCCTTTCAGACAATATAAATTAACTATTTCTAAACAAAAAAAATTATGAAAACGTGTTGCAACAGATAAATGGCTAATTAACTATGGTTGATAGTCACATGTTTAGATGAAAAACATGCACATTTATTTTCTACCTTTAATTGGACAAATTGCATAATGGAGAAGTAGAGGATCAATTGTGATTTTTAATGATTTATGAAAGAGGAAAGTGTATCTGCACAAACACAAGTTGATTTTTCAGAAAATAGTTAACATGCAAAGCAGACAACATCAAAAATAAATAATTTGATAAAGAAAAATCGTTGAAACTGAAGTTAAACTCTACCTGCATGTTGCTACTATATAACATCATCCAATATATTTATATTAAACAAAAATACTTGTAGAAGAATGCTAATTAGAGTACAAATAAAAGCATCAAGAAAAAAGAAAGTACACTGCACCTATATAGATTCTGCTCCTATCCTCTTTACACCCTTAAATTTAATTTGTTTATAGATCTATTACGTCTTTCCTCCTCCATCTTAGATTCTCTATAATTTGCGTCAAACAAGTCACTATCAACCTCCTCATTTGCACAAAAAAAAGAAATATATATATATATATATATATATATATATATATATATATATATATATATATGAAATTTTAGATATGTTTTACTTAACATATGCTGGCTAAAAAAAATTTGAAGAGAACTTAGCGATGCTAGCTATATATATTTGTTATACGTGTGTAACTATTGTGCTAAAGGATAATTAAGATCTTTAAAATAGGTAATAATAAAGGATAACCAAAAGGTAAAAAACTGAAACTTTAATGTATTCATTCATGAGTTATTTATGTTCGTTTCTTTTAATTATTTCTCTCTCCAAAGTTGTTTTAAAATATATTTTTCATCTTTTAAAGGAGAAAAATATCAAAAAATAACAAAAAAGATAAATAACTTTCCAAGCATTTGAGAGCGCCATGTCACCAATTTCATATTTCTCCTTTACTATTATATATTGATTTTGGGACATCCCAAAACATTTAACACAATTCCACCAACAATATCCTTCTATACAACTTTGACAACTTTAAGAAATTCAAATTCACTAACCTATCAAATTCAAACTTTTAGAAAATTAAAACAGCCTCTCACCCTCCACGAGATAAGGATAAAGTCTTTGTAGACCCTACCTTCCCTAGAACACACTTTTATAATTACATTGGATATTTCTGGCATCAAATTAATTTTACAATTAGTACATCAAGTAAATTTATCCACCAGCAGGCAAAGTAACAAAAAAAAGCAAGCAAAACATAGATACAGCGAAGTAGAACTTAAACACGAACAAGTAGGTCCCATTTCACAGTAAATAAATAAATTAAAAG
Organism: Capsicum pubescens; assembly: GCA_030864215.1. Lineage (NCBI taxonomy): Eukaryota > Viridiplantae > Streptophyta > Magnoliopsida > Solanales > Solanaceae > Capsicum > Capsicum pubescens. Next base: position 66,129,736 of record CM061546.1, on the reverse strand, counting down.
ATACAGCGAAGTAGAACTCAACAAGAAAACTTGTTTCATACAGTTAGCGGTCAGATGTAAAGATGGAAATACCACTGAAAATGAGAATTTCTGCTTGAACAAATTGATATGTTTTTGTTTTGTGTAGCCCTTCTTTAATGAAATTGACCGTCGCTGTTACCACTCACCGTTGTTGTTACCACCGTAACCACCATCGTCAATTTTTGAGAGAGACAATTCAAAGAGAAGAGAGGGTAGTGAGAGAGAGAGACGGCGGTGAGAGAGCCCCTAGTTTTGATATGTTTAATTTATATTTTATATAGATTATTTAATAATTAAATATAAATTTTCAACTACATCAGTCGGTTAGATATTTAATATAATTAAATTATATATTTAAATAAATTATTTATAAAATTTCAACTACAATAGTCAAAAATATTTTTATTATATTTAATTATTTAATATTTTCGACTACATCAATCGATTATAAATTTAATATAATTTAATTATATATTAAAATTAATTAATAAAATTTAATTATATATTTAAATTAATTAATACAATGTGAAAGACTACCGTGTAACTTATATTTTATATAATTATTTATTTAATAATTAAATATGATGTTTCGACCACTATAGTCTAATAAATTAAATATATTTAATTATTTAATATTTTTTACTACAGTAGTCAGATACATTTAATATATTTACTGAGCAGCTTTTTTGGAATGTATTTAGTAATATATTTATTTAATTATTACAATTTTTGACTACAGTGGCCGGAAATATAATTAATAATATATTTAATTAATTATTAATTTTTTGTATAAAGGTATGGTTAAGTATTTAGACTTATATTTATTTAGTTATTAGTATTTCCGACTACAGTGGTCAGAAATATATATTTAATAATTTATTTAAATAATTATTTAATTTTGGTATAAGGGTCTGATTATATATTTAGTAATATATTTATTTAATTACTAGTTTAGCTGCACGTGCCTCACACGTGTAATTTTTGATTATTTAAAATTAATCGATTTTATCTATTACGAAGTTTTTTAATGAAGTACAAAAAGTTCAAAACAGATATTTTATAGTAAGCACATATATATATGAGAAAAATAATTACGTTGTTAGATTCGAAAATACGAGAATATCAAACCTAGAAATCAAAATTCACAAATAAAACAGATGTAATAATGCATGATGTGTGAAACTTAAAATCACTCCCAAGCTAAAGAAAAAATAATAAGTCACGACAACCAATAGAAAATAAAAAATAATTCAAAAAAAAGAAAGAGAATAACACACTAATCTAGCGGATGACAATTACAATGGTTGAAGAAAACATAAAATACAAGCGCGGGACGGAATAATATATATTAATATAAAAATATGTTGAAAATTAAACCTAGTCCTAGTTTAAGAAAAAAAACTTATCATATTTTAAAGTCCTAATCCATTACCATATTTTAAAATTCTAACCCACATATTCTAGGATTCAAAATTATATATATATAATTAAATAATAATTGGAGAAAAAAAAGTGAAAAGACGATTTTGTCTATTGTAAAGTGTTTTAATGAAGGGCAAAAAGTTCACATCACTTTTCTAATGGCCTTCACACTTTTAATATATTATAGATTTACATTTTTTACTACAGTGGTCGAAATATATATTTAATAACTTGTTTGAATAATTATTTAATTTTCGTATAAGGGTCTGATTATATATTTAATAACATATTTATTTAATTATTTATATTTCCGACTAGAGCAGTTGGAATACATATTTTTTGAAATTTACCGTCAAATATTCTGATTGTTGTAGTCACAAATAGTATCAAAAAAATATTTTGTAAAAAATAAAAATAAAAAGTAAGTTTTCCGACTGAAGTAGTCGGAAATTTACGACTAAATTTTTCAGTCGGAACTTTCAGTCGGAAAATAGCGAATTTATGGTAGTGCTATGAACACCCGATACCTACGTGTTTTACATGACTTCAGATTTTCAAGTAATAAATCAGTTAAGCCATAAATCTTATCATTTTACTCAGATATTTACGATCATGATGAGCACTATTAGAAATAATGTGCAGTTGAATTTAGTTCAGTTCAATATCAATGTTAATTTAGTTGAGAGTAGGACTTAGCACCGAGCGAACCCAGGGATGGGGGCTCATCTGGCAGTAGAGGGTGTGACCTTTAGTAGCAGTCCCTGAGTTCCAAAATTATGCATCCAGCGTAGGTTTGAGATGTATTTATGCCAGTTGAAGGTTTACACATATCTCATGAGATCACCTGCAGTAGAAGGTGACTCCCTAGTCCTTTCGGACATCAGTTTAGTGGATCCGCAAAGTCATGTGTTAGTACTCGTGGCAAGAAACTGACACCCTTTTAACTGGGGTCACAGGTTGAACCCCGATTAGCTCAGATTAGGGTATGTCGGTTACATGATACCTCCCACAATCTCACTACAGTATTCAGTGTATTTCAGTTCAGGTTTTGCTTGATCGAGTGTAGAGATTTTCAGTTATTTAGTTATACATAATTCAGTCTTTCATATTGCAGATTATATCAGAAACATGTTTATGCATGGTCTTGTATTTTCAGATATTACATGTGCATGCATTCATGCTCAGGTACCTCATGCATTTTAGTCAGTCCTTATATCACATACCAATACATTCAAAGTACTGACCACATATTTTTCCTTTGCGCTATGTTGTCTTATAACATAGTTTCAGACGCTCAGTTTTTCGACCGTTCTTAGACAGCTCAGCGTTACTCAGCAGCAGTAGTAGTGAGTCCTCTTCCATCGAGGACATGATGTGCTTTTATAGTTATTTCAGTATTCCTTTATGTACAGTCAGTCGGAGTTAGTTGGGGGGTTTATCCCATCAACTCCTCATGATGTTTAAAGGCTTTCAGACAGACAGTCAGTCAGACAGTTATACAGTCATTCTATTTTCAGTATTATCAGTTGTTTCAGACAGACAATTTAGTTTCCAGTACTTATCGGATATTTTAGACCGGTCATTTATTTATACATTTTGGTATTTCAATTGACAGTATCTTATCAGCTTATTTTTCATACATGTTGTATTATTATTATTTTTCATACATGTTGTATTATTAACCTTATGGGTTAGCTTGTGGTCACTTGTGGCCATAAGCACCGTTGTTGCAACTAAGGGGTAACCTCGGATTGTGACATTTTCTTCTTTGACTTTTCTGCGACAGCCGGTAACATCAAATATAGCCCAAAATTAACTCTTTGTAATTGTCCTAGTTTTGCTATAATTTCATCCTTCTCAACATTAGTAGTATTTTTGCGAAAGAAAATTGCAGTTTTTTAAAGTTCACCTTTTGCCCCGAACAATTCTCATAAGTTCCTAAAATTTCAATAACTTTTTTAGCAATATGTGTGTCGACATTACAAAAGATAAAAAATTCATCAACGAAGAAGAGATGATATTTCATTGGTCCACCTCTAACTAAGCTTAGCCCTTGTATATTTCCTCGATCTTTTGCTTGATTTAGTAATCTAGAGAGACCTTCAACATATATTAGGAAAAGATATGAAAACAGAGAATCCCCTTATCTAAGACCCCTAGTAAATTTCACCTCCTCTGTTATACCCTTCCCCCGCCCCCACCCCCACCCCCACCTCCACAACTAATATTAAATATATAGGTTGGGGCAGTGATACATTACATGATTCAATTGACAAAGATCTCATGAAAATTCATTTTCCTAAGTAATTTATGGATCATAAGCTCTATTCATGTCTAGCTTCAAGGTCATGTATTTCTGTTTTCCACGTCTTTTGTTCTTCGGCAAATGAATGTATTCATGAGTTAAAACAACATTATCAATAATTTGTCTTTGATCAATAAAAGCTGATTGATTTAAAGAAATAATATTAAGTAGAAAATTTTTAAGGGGATGCATGTTAAAAATAACTTCTATAATTTCATCCTATGTGGCTTCCCTAGTAAGCCTATCATTAATTGTATTTTCTACTAGTGTAAGAATTAAATTCATGATCGGATCAAAATTTGAAGGTCGAGAGGTAGTAAAAAGATCCTTGTAAAATCTTTCTATTTTCTTCACTATTTTGCTGGGCTTGGAAGTCTAGTGGGCCATCATTTAGCTTAAATCCTTTAATAATATTACGTCTACGTTCTTGAACGATTTTCATATGAAAGAAAGAGGTATTCTTATCTCCTTCCTTAAGCCACAAGGTTCTAGATTTTAGCTTCCAAACTTTTGTCCTTCAAAATATCTAATTCTGAATTTTTATCTCCTCTCAAAAAATTCTAACATGCAAGGTACTTATGGTCAACTAAACAGGTTTATTATTTTGAAAGATCTTGAATGTCTGCCTTATGGGCAAAAGTTAGAACTTGTATCTCATAAAAAACATATTTATGTTCAAACTCTTATCTATAAAGCAGAACTTCTGATCAATTTTGCATATTAACTGGCTTGAAATGCCTTTAACGTCTTCCTTTTGGACATAGTTTGTTAAGCATTGCAAAAATATCAAGACCATCCTTACAAAAGCCATTTTTATAAGACTTTTCTTATGTAGGACAAAATATGGGTCCTTTTTGAACCTAACTCTAGGGGTGTACAAATCGAACCGTTAAGTCAAATCGAACCGATGAATCAAACCAAACCGAGAAAAAAAATCGACTTATGATTTGGTTCGATTGGTTTAGTGTTGGCAAAAAAAACCCAGTCATTTTTGGTTTGGTTTGGTATTAGTAAAAATAAAATCAAACCGAACCGACATAATATATATATATATATATATATATATATATAATTTTAATTTTTTATACGTAAAAAAATATTACTTATAATCTACTTTCTAATTATTTTTATTACTTTTTTATATTCAGAAAATAGATATATATTCTTGGGCCTTTAATTATAATATTTGTCCATTAGTAACAAATTAATATAAAACCCAATATTAATATAAAAAGGAAAAATTCTATACTATAGACAAAATACTATATTAATTACATGGTATGGTTAATGTTTTAAGAAATTACAATTCATAGTTATTTGGTAGTTTAAATTTTTTTATTTTGTTCTATTGGCAAAAAAAAGGCAACAATGGGAACATCAAAACGCACGATTATTGAAGATCTTCAAATTTTTTTTCTTATTTTTCTCTCAAAATCACTCTAATATCCTTGATTTTACATTGAAGAAACAACAACATTGGCAACATCATAATAGTGTTCTTCAAGAGACCTTCTTCAACTTTTTTTCTCCTTATTTTTCTCTCAAAATCACTTTAATATCATAAGATATCATCCTTGATTTTACTTTGGAGAACCTTTTTTGCGAATTTGTCACCACATAATATCCGTTTAGAATATTTATTGAAGATTTGAGGTAATTTTCAGTATTTTTGATATTAGATTTAATTTTTTTATATATATATTTTGCAATCCTTTCTACCATAAATTTTGATTGAGATAACTTAGTTCAATCATTATTTTCTCAATTCAACTAGATTGTTATCAATTATATATTATGTGTCAATTATATATGTGTATATGTATAAGTTGTATATTAATTGTGTATATGATGTAATTGTATAAGTAGTATATGTGTAAGTTAATTGTATAAGTCATATATGTCGATTGTATATGTCAATTATATAAGTCATGTATGTATAAGTTGTTAATTGTATATATATATATATATATATATGCGCATATGTATAAATTGTATATATGATATAATTGTATAAGTCGTATATGTATAAGTCAATTGAATAAGTCGTATATGTATAAGTCATATATGTCAATTATATAAGTCATATATGCATAAGTTGTTAATTGTATATGTACATTTTTTTTTTCAATTGTATATCTGAATGTTTGTATATTATTATAGTGTATATTAAATAACTATATATCTGTATGTATACAGTTTGCAGAATTTATATTGAATGTGTACATATACATTTTGCATAGTTTATATACAAATATACAATTCTTGAAATTATACAAGATAAAAGAATGAGAAAGAAGGGGTGAGGGGGGACCAATAGAGGGACAGGAATGGAGAAGGGGAGAGAGAAGGAAGAGAGAGGCGAGAAAAAGTGTGAGAAAGAGAGGAATTTAAGGTATATCTATGTTTTGTAACTATGCAAACATTAACCATGTCTTGTAATTATGGACTAAAAATTACCTATATCTGAATTTTTGCCATATAAAAACCTAAAACTCTTCATTGCTTCACTTTACATTTTGTTCATTCGTTCGTCAAGTTGTGATTTAGGTTTGTTTCTTTTTTTTTTTTTTTTATAGAATTATGTTATAGTTAATTACTTTATGGAGTTAAGTTTTTAATAAGTTGTCTCCAATTCTTCATTCTTTTGCATGCTCATATTTTATGTGAAAGGAACTTTCAGACAAGCTACTGTGACTAGTGACTAAGAAATTGAACCACTGGGTATCCACATAATATTACTTTGAGAGATAGTAGTTTAGACGTCTTAGTAATTTGTCAACTTAATTTTAATTGAAACTACTCTATGACCAATTTTTTTTTTTATCTTTTTAGTGAAAACATTTAATTTTTTTCTTCAATCACATTATAATTGTAAAAAATCAAGAAAATTGAAAAACCGAGAAAATCGAAAAAACCCGACTAAAACCGAAATTTAAAAACCGAACGTATATTGGTTTGATTTGGTTTATAAACTTAGAAAACCGACATTATTGGTTTGGTTATATTTTAATGAGAAACCGAACCAACCCGACCTATGTACACCCCTACCTAACTCTATCCAAACTCTCAAAATTTATTTATTTTTGAAAAGTGTTTTTCTGCCAGAAATATTTTTCGAAATAGTATTTTTGGAGAGAAGTGATTTGAATTTGGCTAATCAATTTAATAAACACTTACTAATATTAGAGCAGCAATTTCCAAAAAGGTATTTGAGAAAAATCATTTTTTGCTTTCTAGGAATTGGGTCAAAGTCATTCGCTCACTAAAATAAATAATCTATATTATACTGAAAATAGAAATTGACGAAACGTAAGTCGATATGTCCGAGTGGTTAAGGAGACAGACTTGAAATCTGTTGGGTTTCACCCGCGCAGGTTCGAACCCTGCTGTCGACGATTTTGCCTTTTCTTTCTCTCTTTTTTTCTCGGTTTTATCTCTCTTTTTTTCTTTCTTTCTCTCTTTTTTTCTTTCTTATTTTAATAAGGAATGTTTTATCTTTGGAGCAAAATTAAGATGAATATTTTAAAAGCTAAATTTAATAAATGAATTAATCTTATAATGTATATGTATATCTTTAATCTATCTATCTATTATCTATAATCTATATTTATATCTACTAGTTTAGTGTACGTGCGTTGCACGTGGTGTTTAATGTTCAAAGAGAAAATTACATGTATATTAAGTAACTCCTTGTTACTATATAAGATTTAATTTGTAGATCCATTGAATCAGATGTGCATCCACGATTTTCGTTAGCTCATTCAAGTGTCGTTTTCATCGAGTCACCCCTACATTTCAGATTTTTTTAAAAAAATTTATCATCAGCTCGATCATTAAATAATTGACATCTTCAAATGTTTTAGCTGATCCTCAGTCTATCGGTATCAAAATTTCAGCTGCAAGAGAAAAAAGGACTCCTATCTAAACTTTGTAATGTACCTATTCTATCCTTTACATTTTTTAATACAAATACTATTTCAAGTAGAATTTTTTTTATTGAATGTGTCATCATCTTAATAAATAATAAAAAGTTAAAAGTATATAAGAGAATATTTTATTGTATGCAACTTTACCCTAGATCTTTGTGGTTTGTCCATCCTCGAACCGCCGTATATTGTCGAAGCTTTAGTGAACCAATCTGCTATTGTAAAAAATTTAAGCTCGTATTTCAGAATAGCAAAAAGATTACGCTTCACCTGATATAACTCTTCAATATATTACTATTGAAATTTAGACATATTAACCCAAGTTAAAAACAATAAGGTAATTAATATTTGGTTAATTAATAAATTTTTCATATTTTTTTCAATATCTAAAAAACTTTCATTCATTTTGCAGTAATCTTACCAAGACCAATTCACAAACAAACGTGAAAAAACATCAAGCTTTACATTGACCTAATTCAAAAACCTACCAAATTCAAACTACTAAGAGCTAGTGAACTCAGCAACAAAACAACATGCTTAGCCAGTTCACCATGCAAAACAAGTCTTACTATAGTGTGAATTTTTGTAGATGTAAATGTAATAGTTGATTTCTTGTTGATTCTAGTCAATCTAGAAGATTTATGAGTAAGCTTCTCAAAATATCATCAATGAAATTATTTATTATATCCATTGACTTGCTGAAAATATCGATATTTGGATGAATCCGCTTTAGCACCTTCGAGGTGTAGATTTGTAGGTTTGGATGCTCTTCTTTGCTTTCTTCTTCTCGTAAAGATTCATGCTTTAGGTAATTAATCACATCTAACTATACAAAAACATCAATAAATTTTTTTCTAGCTTCAAAGTGACAAAATTTCTATAAGAGCTTACTTTAAATTATTTCTCAATATACTTCTCGTAGACTAAGATTATAAACATATATAGAAAACAAAAAACAGTCATCACCAACAAAAAAGATTATGTGCGATTTTTCAAACTAAAAATTCAACTGAGAAGTCAATCACCTTCATAGAACCCATACAATTTCTCTTCTTTAACTATTTCTCAGTATACTCCTCGTAGACCAAGATTATAAACATAAATAGAAAATAAAAAGCAGTCATCACCAATAAAAAGAATTATGTGAGATTTTTCAAACTAAAAGTTTAACTACGATGTCAATCACCTTCATAGAACCTACACGATTTCTCTTCTTTAAACTGTTTCTCAGTATACTCCTCGTAGACTAAGATTATAAACATATGTAGAAAACAAAAAGCAGTCATCACCAACAAAAAGGATTATGTGATAGGTTTTTCAAACTAAAAGTTCAACTGAGCAGTCAATCACCTTCATAGAACCTATATGATTTCTCATTGCTACTTCTTTAGTTGCTTTATGGACATTCTTCTCCTCTTTTTGTACATCTGGTCAATATCCCAATGTTGGACAATAAAATTCTCGAGGCCAAAAAATAAATAATAATTCGAGACAAGAAAATATTGCAACAATCAATTTTAGAGATTTCAATGCGAGTGTTACAATCTCTATGAATCCTCTTATTCGCCTTTTCAAATATAAATTCAAGGGCTTAAAGCTTGATCTTGAATTTGAACTTGATTTGTGGACTTGAGGGACTTGATCTTGACTTGTTCTTGAATTCAAGGGCTTTTGAGCTTATTCTTGAATATTGCGGTCTTGATCTTGAATCTTGATGAACTTGATTTGAATGTTTCAGCTTTTTAGAGAAATTGCGGCGTTTGATCCACGAGCTTTCTCTTGCTACTTGTTAGAGATCTGGGGGTCTTTTTTCTGAATTATGAGACCCTTATTTATAGTTGTAGGAAAGGGAGAGTCATGATAAATATAGACTTATTTTGACCAATCAAATTTAAGTGATGTGGCGTCTTTTTATGGGCTTTTATTTCATGGGCCTACTGCATCATTTGACACGTAGCGCTTATTTGGGTCTCTAGAATATGACAATATCTTAGGCTTATTAAAGTGGGCTCATCATTTGTAGCCCAAATCAATGGGCTAGCCCAATGATTGAACTTTAATTAAACTCATATATGTTTGGACTTAAATAATTATCCAATTATATTAATCCACAATATTTATTTGGGACTAATATATTTTGAATTTAATATAATCCGTATTTTGTACGGATTTAAATTTAATAAAATTACATCGCCTACACCCACAACATTCACAAACGCAAAACAAAATAATTAAGAAAAAAAACTACCTACAACAACATATTTTGGTTATTTCTAATAGACCCTCGGCTCAAAAAAATTTAATTCAAAGCAGTCCCAAATAGTAAGAAACGGAAGGTACAATAAACAACAAATAATAGCAACAAACACAACAAATAGTAACAGAACAGGAGTTCATTGCTAAAATATATTAGATTTCATTGTTCAGAAAATTGTGACACCAGATTATACGAATTTGACCTTAACTTGGAACATGACCGAACATTATAAAGCTAGTTAAAGGTAGATTTAATTCTACGTATAAATATAAGATTCTGATATACAAATCTAATATTAAGCAATGTAAACTAATAGCCTTCCCTGCTCCAGGTTTCTTAGTTCGTACGTTTGCATTGATAGGTTGTGCAATAACAAGAACTATGACAAGTATTTCAAGCTTAACCTGAAGGAAGCTAAAACTGATCATACCGTCGAGTTCGGCTATAACAAAGAGAAAGCTCTTAGTGAATATATATATATATATATATATTCTCACATAAATTTAAAACAAACCAATCAGATCAAACATTTGTTTTTAGAAAAAAATAATGGGAGATCGACAACACATAATCAACATAAATTTGAATTTATGCACACAAATCAAAATAAATAAAACAATTAGTAGTAGTGACATAGACTAAAAAAAAAACTATGTTGTTTTGCACGGGAAGTATATTCTTTTCATTTAGATTTATTACCATGTTATGTAATTGAATTTTTGTACGAATTAATATAAATATATAGGTGAAATTGGACAACTAAACTTACAAAATAAAAGTTACCTCTTACCATATATTTTAAGACTCCTAACTTAAAAATAAGTATTACCATATATTTTAAAAGACTGATCCCATATATTATAGGAGTCAATAATATAAAAATAATTAAATAATAATTCACAAAAAATAGTGAAATGACGATTTTGTCTATTGTAGGATATTTTCATAAAGGTGAAAAAGTTCAAATCACTTTTCTAAGTATCTTCACACTTTTAATATATTATAGATTATAGATATAGATAATCTATATCTATCTATCTACCTATCGATCTATCTATCTATCTCTCTCTCTCTCTCTCTCTCTATATATATATATATATATAGTATATTAAAAGTGTGAAGGCCTTAAAAATGTTATTTAAACTTTTTGCTCTTCATTAAAAGTCTTTGTTTTAAACAAAATCATCTTTTCACTATTTTTTTCTAATATTTAAGAGTTAAAAATTAATTAAATATATCTAATCTTTCCTTATTAGAAGTCATCAGAATTAATAACAACTAATCCTTTTCTCATTAGTTTAAGAATTCTAAATCAACTAAATTTGATTTTAAGAAATATTTGAAAAATCTAGAAATAAATATAAAAATGTTGGAATAAAATTTTTTTAAGAAGTATCAAATTTCAAATGGATACGTCTCTTAGCTTTTGGCAGCAAGGGAAAGAGATACTGCATGACAAACGTAAAATTGATGATCCATCAATCACTTGAAACTTCTGATGGTAATATGTATTCACGCGCGCTTATACTAAAATATATGTTTAGGTTTACATTATTATATTAAAGTGTGAAAGATCTTTGAAAAGTGATTTAAAATTTTTACACTTTATTAAAATCTTCGCAATATATAAAATTATATCATTTAATTTTAAATAATCAAACTTACACGTGCGAGACATGTAAGGTTAAATTAGTCTCAATAAAGACGCTAACCAAACAACTCTTTCTGTGTTTATTGGTGACATATTTTAAGGAACTGGATATGCATACAATGGGAACCCTTAAACAAATAAGTTATTACAATTCTAGTATTTTAAAAATATATGAGAAGTATTGTAAATTGTAATTTTTCTCCTATTAAAATGTCATACAAACACATTCAAAAAATAAAGGTTAGTTTATATAGTTTGAACTTGAAAAGTGATAAATATCTTGGAATGATTGGAACAGTAATTATTTTTAAGTATTAAAGATGGTGATGAAGTGATAAATATTTTTAGATTTATAATTAGAGATATAAAATTAGATTCCCAACATAAATTGTCACTGAAAGGGAGTAATTTACCTTTCAAGTGACTAGTGAGGATGTTCCAACATGAGTTGAATTAGTTAGATTAAAAACGAATATGGGACATCATATGAAAAATGAAAGATGCTAATGTACAAATTAGTTTGTGCAGTACAAACTACAAACTTAATACATTTGCGCAATAGGTCTATTTCTTATTGTAAGGGGTTTAAACATTTAGACCTGGCTCTTTTGTCCTTTCTTGTCTTTATTGATGCTTATATTGGACAAATACTTGGTTGATATTGTTCTTCTTTGTGTTGTCATAATCACACGTCTTTTTTAGCTTTTAGCAAAGAAATGTTAAATTAAAATTAGAGATGTGAACATGGTAATATAGAACATCAACTTAATTAACAGGTAAAACAAAACATCCACCGAAACTATTTGATGCTCGTTGAGTTTCATTTAATGTGACAGAGCTAATTTGATTAGATACAACAACAATTTCAGTGTATTCTCACATAGTGAGGTCTGAGGAGAAAAAAATGTACGCAGTTCATACCACTATCTCCGGAGAAGTAAAATTTGATTAGATACGATATTAAAAAAAGTTTAAAGAATTTCTAAAATTTCGTAGTGTTAAAGTGAAATTATGTGTAAATGTTTCAAAATGTCATGATTTACATCTTATGATCTTAACAAGATCAATAGTATCAGATGTCCAAATTAAAGATCAATTTATCAAATATAACAGTGATGTTTCTTAAAGAGACTCAAAAAGTAGTACATTTTTATAAATTTGAAAAAAGGGAAGTATTAGTTAATCATGTATTAGAAAAATTAAAGCTAGACTCTACCATAAGAGTTATGACAACTTGGTTTTGAGTACTTTTGCGTAGATTTGTTTTTGTTTCCGGTGTTCGGTAGGCAGTATTTATATTAGAATTTGACTAATTTAAATTTACGTTAGGTATGCAGTATATGCTTATCCGGAGAGCTCTACCACGGATTTTCTTTCATATCCCATAACTTAAAATCGAGACCTCTAATTAGAAGAAAAGAAGCCCCATCCACTACGCTACCTCATTTGATTGTCTTTTGCTTAGAATTTATATATGACTGTAAAATTTATGAGAGATTAGCAGTAACAATGATCATGAAGATCATTGAGAATCAACAAGCTTCTCTTATGGAAGCTTTAAGAACATAATTGAGAAGAAGAAGAAGGAGAGAAGAATGTGATTAGAGAGTAACTGGAAGATCAAGATGAAGTTGTTTCTGTTCAAACTTAATGCATATACATAATAGATCAATATATATATAGATAAGCATAGAAGATTCTAGGCTTAACTAATCCTAACTAACCCTTAGGATGGCTAATGGTCATAACTAACTTTTCACAAAGTTAGTTATGAACAGTGTTTCTTGTTAACTAAGCTAATTAGCTTTTTCTTGAGCTGGAAATCATGAGCATTTCTTTCTGTTCATCTCAGCACTCCCCCTCAAGCTAGATGGTGAGAATATATTGAGCATTCCTAGCTTGGAAGTCAGATGATCATGTTGATCTCTAGTTGGCCCTTTAGTTAGTAGATCAACAGGTTGTTCCTTGGTGTTGATATACTTTGTTTGCACAATGCCCTGCTGCAGTTTCTCTCTTATGAAGTGAAGGTCAATCTCTATGTGATTGGTCCTTCATGGAAAACTGGATTGACTGCAATTTGTAATGCAAACTTACTATTATAGTAAAATATGGCAGGATGTTTGAGTTCAAAACCAATCTCCTTAAGCATCCCAATTAGCCAAACTAGTTCTGCAATAGTTGATGTTATGATGCTAGGCTTTTGTATTCTGATTCTGCTGAGCTTCTTGAGATAGTGGTTTGTTTCTTAAATTTCCAGGCTACCAGTGATTCTCTAATCTTTATTAAGAAATCAGTAACTGACCTTCTTGTTTGTAGACATGTTGCCCAGTCAGCATCACAAAATGCAGTAATGTGGTCTTGAGGCTTACCTGATATGAGTAACCCCTTTCCAGGTTGTTCTTTGATGTATTTGACTATTCTTTGAGCTGCTTCCATATGAGATTTCTTTGGTTGCTGCAAGAACTGACTTAAAGTTTGCACACCATAAGCTATATCAGGCCTAGTGACAGTGAGGTATAACAACTTTCCAATCAGTATCTGGTATTGGCCTTTATCAGGTAGAACTTCATCTTTCTGTAGTGCTTCTCCTCCTATATATTCACTATATTCCCTTATTGTGAGTTTTTGACTAGTATCTATAGGTGTTTTTGAAGGTTTGGCACCTAATAGTCCAAGCTCAGATATTAGCTCAAGGGCATATTTCCTCTGATACATGAGTATGCCTTGTTCTAACCTTGCAAATTCAATCCCCAAGAAGTATTTCAGCTCACCTAGATCCTTCATTTCGCATGCCTATTGTAGATGTCTCTTAGTGTCTTCAATGAGTTCCAGTGTGTCTCCTGTTATCAATATGTCATCCACATATATAAGCACAATAACCATGCCTTGACTTGTCTTCTTAGTGAATAAAGAATGATCATAGTGACTTTGTTGAAATTGGGACTTGATGAAAGCCTGAGTAAGCTTAGCATTCCACTATCTTGGGGCTTGTTTAAGCCCATATAATGACTTTGTGAGTCTACACACCATATTCTCCCCCTGGCTCATAAAACCTTGAGGCATGTCCATGTATATCTCATCAGTTAAGTCACCTTGTAAGAAGGCATTGTATATATCCATTTGATGTATATGCCAATGCTTAGATACAACCACAAATAGTACAGATCTCATTGTGATCATCTTAACTACTGGTGAGAATATCTCTTAATAGTCAATCCCTTCTCTTTAGCTGTAACCCTTGGCAACTAATCTCACTTTCAACCTCTCAACTTCACCATGACTTATATTTTATCTCGTAAATCCAATTGTAGCCAATAGTGTTTCTTCCTATTGGAAGCTGCACTACTTCCCATGTTTTGTTGTCTTGAAGGGCTTGGATTTCATCTTTCATAGCTTGTACCCATTGTGGATCCCTTGCAGCTTCAGCATAAGTCTTTGTCTCTGTCATTGTAGAGAAAGCAGAACGAAAAACACTATAGTTAGGTAAAATATTACTATAAGAGATATAATCTGATAGAGGATATAGAGATTTGTCCTGTAGGCTTTTAGAGAGACAAAGTCCTTGAGCCATATAGGTGGTTGAGTGTCTCTTGTGGATTTTCTTATTGGTACTGGATGTGACCTCACTCTTAAGGTTGTAGGAACTATAGATGATGTGTTGTCAGTAGGTGGATGAGGGATATTGATCAGTTCATTGTTAGCAGATTGAGCAGAACTAGTGATTCTTCTTGTATTATTATGATCTTCACCGTGATCTTCTACCAGATTTTCTACAAATAGAGGTGGTTCTGAGGTTGTCTTTTGAGAAAAGGGACCTCAGATTCTTGGAAAAAGGTATCTCTGCTGACAAAGAAAGATTTGTTAGTGAGATCATATAGTATATATCCTTTTTGAATTTTTGAGTGCCCTATTAACACTGCAATCCTAACTCTAGACTCCATCTTATCACATTTAATTAGATTTTTAGCATAACACAGACATCCTATTACTCTTATGTGGTTTATGAAGGGTAGTTTGTTGTATAGTTTTTTATATGGAGACATGTTGAGAGTTGTAGAATGCATTCTGTTAATCAAATATACAGCAGCTTGTACACAATGACCACAAAATCTAAGAGGGGTGTGGGATTGAAGTCTGATGGCTCTAGTGACCTCAAGTATATGTCTATGTTTTCTTTCAGCTAGTTCATTTTGCTGAGGAGTGTAAGAGCATGATTTTTGGTGTATGATGCCTAGTCTACTGAACAAGGTGGTGCAAATGTCATTAATAAACTCAAAACCATTATCAGATCTAACTACTTTTTCTGTTTTATTGAACTGTGTCTTAACAAACAACAGAAACAAAAAAATAACAATACAGACATCAAACTTCATTTTAAGTAAGTGAATCCAATTCATTCTAGTGTAGTCATCAACTATAGTCAAAAAGTATTTATTTTCATCATAAGTTAGTACTTTGTAGGGACCCATACATCCATGTGAACAAGATTAAAGCTATCAGTAGTAAGACTAGTACTAGAATGAAAAGGTAGTCTGCATTGTTTAGCACATGGGCATATATCACCCTTTCTGACAATATTTTCTACACTATGATGCTTTAGTTGAAGCATGGTAGTTAAGGTTTTACTAGAAATGTGGCCTAGTCTCTTATGCCACAAGCTTATATCAGCAACACTAACAGTTGAAGTCCTTTGAGAAGACAAGTTGACAGCATTAGCTTTCAGGTTTTCCTTAGTAGGATTGAGCAACAATTATAGTCCAATGCATTCTTTACCAATACTTTCACCTTCCCACTTGAGAGGTCCTGAGCTAGTAGCTACATTTACTGAGGGGGTTTTCCCTTGTATCTCAGCATTGTTAGAGTTCAGTTGTGTTTGATTCAACAACTGGACAATTTGATCAAGTTGACTCTGAGTAAATGCATAAGCTCCAGGTTGCATCATGTTCTTAACTTGAGAATTTTCATTTTTTGGCTCTGCATCATGTGCTTCCTTGTATTTTTCTGAGTATGCATTGTGTGCAGAGGGTCCAATAGCACTTGACCTTGACCTGTAGTTGTTAGAAGGTGCTCCCCCTTTCTTTTTGATCCTAGAATCATTAGGATAGCCAACTAGTTTGTAGAATACATCTTTAGTATTGATATAAGAAAAAACTAAAACACACAAACCAGCCATGAAAATGGAGCATAACAATACTAAAATCCGAAGATTAAACACATAGAAGAAAGGGGATGAAGTAGAAGAACGCAAATAGAAAATTCAAAAACAAAAAATGATAGATAATGAGATATTTACCAACATCCATGAGAAGCACTAAAGTGTATATTAAACACTTAAACACAAGTCACTAATATTGATTACACCTCACTCTTAGGTGGACACAAAGGAATTCACACTCCTCAAACACCCACCTTTCTTGCCAATTTATCAACACAAGTGAAATCCATCACTAATAAAGACCCTAGTTTCTGATTCTCTCACTAGGAGAAGAAGAAAACTATAATCTAGAAATAACTCTTTCAAATGTCCAAAAATTAAGGAAAATAAGGGCTAAGGTGTCTATTTATACTATTGCAAGATAATGACCCAAATGCCCTTAATGAAGGGCTTTAGGAAAGGCGTCCATGAAGTGTCATTTTAATGTGTAAAAAGTCCATCATGCCCTTAATGAGAAGCGCCTATGGATTGTAAGATCCCTCCTCATTTCTTCACTTGAACAAGGCTTTGAAAAAGGCTCCACAAGATCTTCAATCCGTAACTTGAACCTTTGATAATACCTTGTACCTTTTTGTTCTCTTCATGCTTGCATTATCTTCTCTATCTTGAAAGGAATTTGTCCTCAAATTCACATCTTGCAAAACCCAAGAGAGAAGAAAATAAGCACATAATCCTCTTGGTAGGAGGGTTAGCATTAGTACCACAATTACATCATCACTCCAAGGTGATTCACATTTGGCATACACCCATATATCCTTGGTGTTCGACATAAAAAGCTTAGCATAAATGATACCAAAGACATGAATAGCATCAACATCAAAATAAGTGAGCATGACCCGAAACTATAACTTTCACATCTCAAAAGTATTCTGAGGTCAAATAGAAGTAAAGGATAAGGGGTTAAGACAAGATGGCCTACTTCTTTCACTAGGCTACCAAGCTCACAATCATTTAAGGCATTACTCACAATTTTGACATAAACAAGGTCACTATGAACAAAACTAATATCATGAATCTTATTACACAAGTTCAAAGGACTATGCTTCACATTAAGATCATCATTACAAGCATCAACACTAACTTGAAAGTTTTCAATCACACTATTCTCATGTTCAAGTAGTGAGCTAATCTTAGGAGAACATGGTTCATTATAAAAATTAAGATATAAGGCAACTACAAAGGTCCATAAAAGCCATGTAGTATTGTAACTCCAAGTAGACCAATAAATAAATGTCCTACCTCTACATAAAATAAACCCAAGACTAACATGGATATCATCATAAGTAAAGAGGTAGCATAGGAAGGCATCAAGTGTAAAGAAATCATCCAAGGTGCTATCATCTGTAAGAATGTCAATGGATTCAAAAGACTTAGCATATAAGGATGGAATCAAGTCATTTAAACTCACACGGCTCTTTTCTTTCAAATGAAACATAAACTTGGCATCCACAAGTTGAGATTCAAGTAACTTAAGTACAAGTGTGTCAAACAAGGATGCACATGTATAAGCATTACCCCAAAGAGGCAATGACACATTTGCCCTAGGGTCCACAAATATGAAACCACCTTTGAGAAAGGGGTTCCAAATCAAAATCAAGTCACTAAGAAGGGCACCGGGATCAAATGGGAGAAGTAGCCAAGGAACTAGGCCAAGGCTATACTCACTTTCCCCTAAAGTATCATCCCCAAAATTAGGCATACCCTATTTATCACCACTAGAAATATCATGAGCAAAAAGTGGGTAGAGAAATGTATCCCGCAAGTCAACTTCAACTATAGTGTTCCCGTGCATGCACTCACTCCTAATCTCAAAATCCTCATTATGAGTATGCTCAACATAAGAAACACATAGAGAAGAAGTAGATGGAATTTCCACAGATGCGCTACCTTCTTTTTCAAGGAGTAATACTCACATAGAAACAAACTACCATGAGCATCAAAGGAATCACAATCAAGGCCATTTTTACAAGAACAATTATTAATTGGGTTTCCTAAATATTCAAGCATATCAAGGTCTTTATTACCAAATTGACCATTCTTTTCCAAAAGTGGGAGATCACCATCAAGGATCGGATGGTTAACATAATTTTCACTCAACCCTATATTCTTGATGGATCTTAAGAAATAGGACAACAAGTGAATCTTAAGCATACCACATTTCCTATTAAACACGTCACATTGCATTTCACTAGGGGTCATGCAAGGAGTAATCTCACCAACTTCACACAAGACATCTTTCTTTGAGAGAGGATAAATATTCAAAGGTAAGAAGTTGAAGCCTATAAGTTCACTCTCAGAAAGATACATGTCATTCTTCACATCATTTTTATTTTCACGATTTCTATGAGCAAAACTAACAATAAGACTTTTATTACACAATATGCTCAAAGAATCATCTCCACTCTCATGATCAACTCTATCAACATTATCACTAACTTGAGACTCATCAAGAACATCATACCTAAACTCAAGTAGTGGACTATATTCGTGAGTAAATTGATCATCATTTGCATCCTCACTAGTTGTTGACAACTCACATACCAACGTAGACTCATCTCGGTTTTCACAAGGGTCAACTAGTGTGTGAATACTCTTGTCACTTGGTAATGAAACCTTATTTAAGTCATAAGTGCTAGTACTAGATGGACATAAATCATTCTTACGAAAAGGATTGATTTTGTCATCTAAAGGATCAACTAGTGTTTGCGTACTCACAATAAGAGTTTCATCCTTATGCAACCTGACAACACCAAGAGTATCACAAAAGGAAGATTCATACACTTCTTCACTAAGCAAATCCAAAGCTACACCACTTTGTCCACTACTAGCCACATCACAATAATTCAAGTTTTTAGGGATGTAGAAGATAACTTTATTACCTTGTAGATCATGGAAAGTGTGTTGTTCACTTGGTTTTGCATCATGGCAGCCCCCATGCTCTACTTTATAAGGGAATATGTCAAGATATCCCCTTGGATTCATTTCTTCAACACTTGTTCCAAGATTGAAACTTCCAGCCAAGGGTTCCATTAACTCATCATCCATGTGTGTGTGTGGAACTCTTTTTGGATTCTTCTTTGAGAATATATGATTTTGAACCTGCATATAAGAAGAATCAATGCTAGGCAAAGTGCTAGCATTTGGGTTAGTGAATAACAAGGGTTCTTTGTGGACAAGATCAACAATCAAGTGTTCTTTTTCCCTTCTAATTTCACTACCCGTGGATTCCTTTTCCTTTTTCCTCCTTCCTTCACATCCTTCTTGTACCCCACCATTCATTTTCTCTCCATCTCGAGGCTTAGCCTCATTCTCTTTAGGTGCTAACTCTCCCACTTCTCCTGAGGTTGCTAACAATCTTCCAATTCTTGAATTTCTTTGTACTTCTTCATACTAAAGAATATAATCTTCAAACTTTGTATTAGAAACAACCAAATAACTGCAGAGATCAAAACAGTTTCCAACACCACAGATGACAACAGATTGCAGATTGCAAATAGATTAAAGATTGCAGATTACAGAAGCTATCCAGATGAAGATTGCAGAGTACAGAAGCTATCCAGATCGTATGGCTCTAATACCATATAGAATTTATGAGAGATCAGCTGTAACAATGATCATGAAGATCATTGAGAATCAACAAGCTTCTCTTATGGAAGCTTTAAGAAGAAGAAGAAGAACAACAAGAGAAGAATGTGATTAGAGAGTAATTGAGGGATCAAGATGAAGTTATTTCTGTTCAAACTTAATGCATATACATGAGAGATCAATATATATAGATAAACGTAGAAGATTCTAGACTTAACTAATCTTAACTAACTCTTAGGATGACTAACGGTCATAACTAACTTTTCACAAAGTTAGTTATGAACAGTGTTTCTTGTTAACTAAGCTAATCAGCTACTTCTTGAGCTGGAAATCTCGAGCATTTCTTCTTGTTCATCTCAACAATTACTTGACATAATATTCAAGTACTCAACAAGGTCGAAGAAGCACATGATTATTAATGGCGTCAGGTAACAATTATTCTTCATCCATTTTTTAGATTAATCAATTGAACGTTTTTAAAAACGAACTTTTAAGTTTTAAGTATATTAGCAGAAGAACTGGAACTTAATTAGAAGAATATATGATGGCGCTCAAAGTTATTTTAATTAATCTAGTAGAGAATCTTTGAAGCATATTATTAGCAGAATTAGTGTTGCATGTGCCTTAGTGATTGAACGTCACCCCATTCATTTTTATTTGTCCACTTTAAAATTTGAATATCCCTTACTAATGAGTATTTTATCACAATAACCACAGTAACTGATGTACAGTCTTAA
Source organism: Capsicum pubescens (assembly GCA_030864215.1). Taxonomy (NCBI): domain Eukaryota; kingdom Viridiplantae; phylum Streptophyta; class Magnoliopsida; order Solanales; family Solanaceae; genus Capsicum; species Capsicum pubescens. The sequence continues at coordinate 66,108,617 of CM061546.1, read as the reverse complement.
ATCTTGAGAAATGATTTAGGAATAAATAATTAATATTGAGGGTAAAATAAGACAAATACAAATCTTTTCTTTATTGTAAAAATGTGACAAGTAAAAGTAAAAGTGAGTGGGGAGTACCTCTTCCCTTTATTTAAGAAAGGAAAAAAATTAGAACTTGGTATTGAGATAAACTCACGGACCATGGTTATCAGTTAGTTGGGATTAGCTAATTTATAGTAATTAATTGTTATCAGTTTGTTAGAAATATACTTAATTTAACTATGTTAATAATCTATCAAGTCTTATCTACAAAATTAAAGTAAGTTGTTTATATTAGATTCTTAAATTAATTAGTCTGAGTTAGTTACATTTTGTTATCATTGAATAATTTATTCAATCTCTTCACCTGTGACATTTTTCTAAATACATAAGTGTATCATTCTGTTAGTAACCTACTAAAATTGAAACAGTGTCTTATAAAAGAGAAACAAGAAAACAATAATAAATACAGTGATATTTCATCAAGTTCAATTTAAAATCTTGAATTCATCCTTTTTAATCATTAGAGGAAATATGCTTGATCCGGTGCCATTTGAATATCTTAATCAATCTTAGTAATTACTTATTATAAATTACAATTTTTTTTAATTTAATTAAGAAATACATCCTGAACTGTTGATCAAGATTTGTATCTTTGACTATAAATTAGAAAAAGGAGCATATAAAAAAAAATATGAAAGAAGTATAACATATAGAAAATGAAAGGAGTATAACATATAGAAAATGACCTTTATAAGGTCACATCATTTATAATTGAGATATATTCTCTAAAATGAAACATCCTTCAAAACATGAGCTGGAAAATCTGAGTTAGTTATACCTTGTTTGCTCCTTAAAGTAATGTCTCTCCCTCAATTATTTTCAAAGGATGCACAACGTTGAATGTACAACTAATTAACACATTATTAGTGAGGAGCTAGAGTATAACTTATGAATTTGATCCAATTAAATATTTTTTATTCAAATTTTATATTATTTGCTTTAAGAAATCCATTGATATCTGAAAAAAATTATAAGTTCGATTTACTAATTAAAAAGAATTAGCTATGTACATTTTCTTCTCAATCATATCAAGAGTGTGCAAAATTAATATACACTTATAATAGCAAACATTTAATCTTTATACATTATGAATTTTCAGCGTACCAAGCTACTCTTTGCTTAAGATAGTTTGGTTCGTGACTAAAATTTCAGAACTCATAAATTTTAAATTTTGATCCGTATATATTACATGTGTGTTATTTTAGGCAAACAAGAATCATTAAGCTTGAAAGATAGCTGCGATTAGCCTCTTTAAAGGGTAAGAGAGGATCTTAGTTAATAAAATGATTAATTATTACGAATGAGAAGGGGAATCTTGAAAAGCCACAAGCATACAAAAGAGGCAGACAGAATAAGAGCTGTCTTCTCAATTTTCATAATCAATACCTTATCTAGTTGTAAAAATTAATGAGAAAAGACATCAAAATTCCTAAGCTTATCGTCAAAATTTACTTTAGATACTAAACTAATCGGGCAATTATTTATTTTCTTAATAACTTTCAAGTAAATTTTTTATCACCCTAACTGTTGACGTGGCAAATTTTTAAAAAGTCAGCGCGTAAATGACCAAAAAAACATGAAAAAAGATAGGACCCACCTTTTAAATTTTATAAATTTTCTTTAGATAGATAGATAGATAGATAGATAGATAGATAGACAGACACAACTACAACAACAACAAACTCAGTATATTCCCACCTAGTGGGGTTTGGGGAGGGTAGAATGTACGCAGTCCATACCACTACCTCTAAAGAAGTAGAGAGGATGTTTCCGATAGACCCCCGACTCAAGACAAAGGACAATATACAAAAACATCAAAAACATGAAACATGATAAAACTAACATAGGTACTACATCCACAAAAATATTGTACATTACCAAACAAAGGACACCAAAGCCTTCCTAACTATTGACTACGATTCATCCACCCACCTTATCTCTCTATACTAGTGTTTTTCCTCCAAACCTTCCTATTCAGGGTCATGTCCTCAGTGAGCTGTAACTGCTTCATGTCACGTCTAATCACTTCTCTCCAGTATTTCTTTGGTCTACCCCTACCCCGCTTGAAATCATCTAAGGCCAATCTCTCACACCTTTGAACTGGGGCATCTGTGCCCCTCCTCATCACATGACCAAACCATCTCAACCTCACTTCCCGCATTTTATTCTCCACCGACACCACTCCCACCTTCTCCCGAATAATCTCATTCCTAACCCTGTCAGCCCTTGTAAATCCACACATCCAACGCAACATCCTCATTTCCGCCACCTTCAACTTTTGGATATGAGAATTCTTAACCGGCCAACACTCCGCTCCATACAACATAGCCGGCCGGACTGCCACTCTATAGAATTTATATTTAAGCTTGGGAGGCACCTTCTTATCACACACACACACACATATAGAGAGAGAGAGAAAGAAGAAACCATCTTCTTCGTTACCCCCCCCCCCCCCTTCCCATCACCCCCACCCCACCCCAACCCACTATCATCATCATCTTACACATTTTCTTCAACCTTCTAAGTCTCCCTTTAATATATATTCCAGAAAAAACTCTACCAACAAACACAAAGCTGAAAACAAAGCAGAATTTCAGTAAGGTTCAAAAGTTTATACTTCATCTAATTCTTGGAAAAAAATCTTCATTTTAGTTTTTATTTTTTTTTCGATTTGCATAATAATAATAAACTGAATTTGCAAGTATTTTGAAGTGAAGTTGAAATAATATTTTAACGGAGGAAAAACTTTAAATTGGTGAGTTCATGGTTGTTACTGATGGTGTTAATGGGGAAAATGAAAAAAATTGGAGGGGGAGGCATTTTTCTTGGTAGGGGTGGGGGTTGGAAGGGTGTGTGAAGAAGAAAGAGATTTTCTTTTTTTATTTTTATTAAATATATATGTGGCATCAATTTTTAAATAAATATTTACATGACAGTGACATGACACTGATATGGGCGCGTTGTGTAGTGCACCTCCCTTTGTGAGAGTGGTATTACATCTTTAGGGTTGTATTTAATTCGATTGAAAGTTGTTAAAGGATAAATAATTGTCCAATTAATTTAGGGTTTAAAGTAAATTTTGGCGACAAGTTTTGAAAGGTTTGATGTCTTTTCTCAAAATTAAATTAAATGCATGCATATGGCAAATCAAACCTAAATCAATATTATAGTTGTAAAATAATGCATGTAAAAGGGGACCAAAATTTTTCTACGCCTCTTGATGTAACAATGATGATAAATATTTGTGTGCAAACAATATTTGATGTTATAATTTACTATCAATAAGAGAAAAATATTATATATGTGATGTAAGAATAATTTTAATGATGTAAATTTGTTTGAAGAAAATCATGAGAGTTTGACTTAAGCTGAATAAATCATATCATGTTAATTAGTTTCACTTTAATTTTTCAACAAAAAATTGAAGATATAAAGGATTTGTTTTCATCTCTTCTGTCAAAATCGACAACTTAACCTGACCTCATAGTTAAGCTTAATTAATTGATTAATTCTAAAAGATAGTAGGCCTTCTAATTATCTATTTGTTTCCTAGCTCAATGCTCGCAAAGAGCAAAATAATAATAATAATAATAATAATAATAATAATAATAATAATAATAATAATAATAATTGTGGTAATAAATAAAACAAAACCATAACGATGAGACAAATCAAATATAGTAATGTCGTATTAAATTATCCATATCTAAACACTCGTCTGGTTTTGTTTGGGGAGTGCTATCAAACATTATAAATCTAATATAGATTATTGGTGTGTTCGGTTTCGGATGGAAAATATTTTCTAATTCTCTGTTGGTTAAAGATTTTAAAAAAATATTTTTTGTACTAAAAGAAAAATTCTTAAAAATGATAAAATGAGTTTTCTAGTAAAAATAGAAAATAAATTTCAACACAAGTAATATTTTACAATTTATACAGATTGTATCCTTTCTATCCTCATCCCCATCACCCCACACTCCTACCCCCAACCCTCATCTTTCTTTTTTTTAGATTATATATAAACGCTTTGAGATTGAAAAAAAGAAATCTCTTCCATAACGAACATATAAAAAATATTTTTTTAAAAAAAAAACTCATTTATTTTCTTAAAAAACATTACGAAGTCCCTTCGTACCGAACCCACCCTATATGTTATAATCTTGAATTTGTATTGAAATTACTTCCTCTTTCGCTATTCGTTATTTTCTTATTGTTAGAGTGGTCCTAGTTGCTTGTTGGCCTACATTATTTTATTCATGTTGTAGTTTGTGTGGTAACAACTTTATTCAAAATGGGCCTCCTCTTGTTACACTACATATTGACGTATCCAGTAGGGCGAAATAAACTTTATTTGATTAAGACTATTCTTTTTTTTTCTTTTTCTTTTGTTGTTTTCACTTTTTAATGCCCATATATTCTTCGTTGTTCCATAATATAACATACTAATTAATACTAGTACTATTATTTATGGTGGGATCTGCATGACCATTGGATTTGGGCCACTCAACTCGTATTAAATCACAAGAGAGAATTTAATTAATCTCTTATTGCATGAGAACGACGTACCCAACCCAACCCCATAATATTAGTAGTAGCAATTTTGAAATGAATGAATCATAAAAATATAGGAACTAAATTCTTAAATGCCTGTTAAATTCCTGGTTTTCTGCTATTCCTTTCTGGATTAAAAGAATGATGTTTATAGTTTACTTCATCATCAAATTGTCAATAATTATATATTTTAACTTTCTCTTTTCTTTTTCTATTTCTTGTATAGTATTCTTTGTATCAATTTATGTTACATCGTTTGATTTTTTTAAAGTCGAGCTTCTTAATTTTGATCATGAATCTGGACATGATTTTTTTTTCTAAAATATGTTCTTATGAAGTTTTGTAATAGATCTCTAGAAATTACTTTATCAACTCCCCAAACAGTATTCTAAGAATCAATATTAAAGATCCTAAAATATAATTTGTATATTCAAAAACTAATATAAAAATACTATATGCTATAGATTACTTTATCAACTCCCCAAACAGTATTCTAAGAATCAATATTAAAGATCCTAAAATATAATTTGTATATTCAAAAACTAATATAAAAATACTATATGCTATAGATTACTTTATCAACTCCCCAAACAGTATTCTAAGAATCAATATTAAAGATCCTAAAATATAATTTGTATATTCAAAAACTAATATAAAAATACTATATGCTATAGATTACTTTATCAACTCCCCAAACAGTATTCTAAGAATCAATATTAAAGATCCTAAAATATAATTTGTATATTCAAAAACTAATATAAAAATACTATATGCTATAGTAATTAATAAGAACAGATTTATATAGCAATCATTTTTTTAATTTTACTCTCAAAATTCCAAACACAACACTGAATAATGTTGATAATATCTCTTCCTCATTGGGGAGAAGTGCCCGCCGGGTTTTGGGTGACGTGGCTTTCCCAGCAAGGAAACCTCTCCTCGCTGTTACATTCTCATTTGTATTTGACCATTTGTTCTTGACTCACTAATATAGTAAATGGATAACTGCAATTCTAAGTTAATTATTGACCTTATATGGATTAATTTGCTGGTACGCGTCTAATATAAATATGTCTAACTCAGAGAACGTTTGGATAGGATTAAAATCTGGTCAAATTAGATTTTAATTATTTTTTTAGTTTTTTTTAGGTATTTAGTAAAATTAAAAAGAACTTAAAAAAACTAAAAGTAGATTAAAAAAAGCAAAAATTGAGAAGCTAGATACCCCCAACTTTTTACTTTTTAGATTAAATTATTTTTAGGTTTGATCAAAATATTTATTTTTTTATTCCTTATATTTTCTTCTAATTCCAATAATACCCTAAACTTTGTAGCCCTTATTGATTTTTCTTTCTTTTTTTTTATGCCGCTTTTTTTTCATTTTTTCCCTCCAATTTTTTCTTTATCTTTCTCCTTTATTTTCAGAGAATCCATCATTACTTAAGATAAAAACTCAAAAAATTTATCGTCAAATCGAGCTTGTGTTAAGTTCTTCTCTATCCGTTCATATAGAATCTCCGCGTGTTATTTAAATTTTAAAAACTGATTCTTTTTAATAGTTTGTTTCATTCCTAAAAATTTTATGTTGTTTACAAGCTTGCACTATTACAATATAATACTATATTTATATAAAAAATATCTTAAAATTCTTATTTTTTAATATTTAAAAATAAAGAAGTAACTTATATTTATAAATTGACCTGGCATAATCACTTTATGTTGAAAGTGTATTTAAATAGAAATTATTTTTGAAGTATTAGAATTAAAAATCATAAATAATTCACGTTATTATGTGTTAACAACATTAAGGATATTTAAGTCATTTTGACAACAAAAAAGTGATTGACGACACTTGTTTACTAAACACATCAACAAATTTTTTTCAGTTTTAGCACTTCGATCCAAACACTTATCTGCTTAATTTAAAAGCACTTATTTTAAGCTTTTAATCACTTAAACTAAAAAATAAATTTTTAAATCTTATCCAAACGGGCTCTTATTTACATCAAATCAATTAATTTATCGTATTATATATATGCTCATAGGTGAATATCGAAAGAAACCTTGAAATAGCTGATAGAATTCTTATTATGTGACTAGGAGGTAATCCTGTCTAACGGGTTGGGTTGACCCGGCCCGACCCGGCACTCTAAACAAATCCGACTCAGTTTGATTCGGTTCGGTTAGCCCATGGACGGTAGGGTATCAAGTCCCGAGCTGGGTTAATTTTTTTTGGCCCGGACCAAAACTGATCTAGGCTCATCGATTAACCGACCCAGATAACGTTTTTTTTTTATATCGAGATTTTAAAAAATGGTTCGTTGGGCCATTATAGTCGTTGAGACCAACAACTATATGACCGTTGGAAGCCCAGAACGGCTTTAATGACCAATTATATTTTAAAAAAAAATCATTAAAAATATTTTTTAAAACCCAAAAAAAATCCTATAAATACCCTACACTTTCAAATCATTTTTCACACAATTTTCCATTCTCTCAAATCTCATTCTCTCTCAAATCTCAATTCTCAAATATTCTATATATTTCTTAAAGTGCTCACTTTAATTTTTTAATTTCGCAATTACAAGTACGAGTGGAAGTTTCTAAAGTCGCAACCTTCGGATACTTCTAAAATTTGGTATTGTCGTTCCATCTCTTACTTTTAATTTTTAATTAATGTATTCATTGTTGAATATTTAATTTTATTATATTATGTATTTTGAATTTTTTTAGTTTAATTTATATTATGGATAAATTAAGAAACCTCGTCACTAAAAGTGTAAAAAAAATTTGTCTCGAAAGTGGTAGCGGTAGTAAAAAATGAATTACTAGCGGTAGAGGTACTTCAAGTAGTAGATATACTTGTGTTCCTCCGCCTCTGCCTTCGGTACTGCTTAGTCAACCTTTTGAGGAAGAAACAGGTGTAGGTGCTCACGATATGGATTATGTAGAACCTCAGAAAAATTACGGTATAGAAGAAGAAAATGAAGTAGATGCGGTTGATTTAAAGTAGTATATATTTAACTTATACATGTGTATATAACTATATATATAATGTGTGTATATGTTATAGTATATATATTGTAGTATATTTTATTTAAAGTATTACATATATATTGAATGGTACGCATATATGTGTATATATCTTCTATAGACTCTAAAGTAGTATATATTTAACGTATACATGTGTATATGTTTTATAAATTAGTATATATATCATTATATTGTAGTATATTTTATTTAAAGTAGTACATATATATTGAATGGTACGTATATATGTGTATATATCTTCTATAGACTCTAAAGTAGTATATATTTAACGTATAGACGTGTATATGTTTAATAAATTAGTATATATATCATTATATTGTAGTATATATCTTGTAGTATATGTTTTATTTAGAGTAGTACATATATATTGAATTGTACATATATATGTGTGTATATATCTTCTATAGACTCTGAAGTAGTATATATTTAACGTATACATGTGCATATGTTTTATAGATTAGTATATATAACATTATATTGTAGTGTATATATTGTAGTATCTTTTATTTAAAGTAGTACATATATATTGAATGGTATGTATATATGTGTATATATCTTCTATAGTCTCTAAAGTAGTATATATTAAAGTATACACGTGTATATGTTTTATAAATTAGTATATAACTATATATATAGTGTGTGCATATATTGTAGTATATTTTATTTAAAGTATTACATGTATATTGAATGGTACGTATATACGTGTATATATCTTCTATAGACTCTAAAGTAATATATATTTAACGTATACATGTGTGTATGTTTTATAAATTAGTATATATATCATTATATTGTAGTATATATCTTGTAGTATATGTTTTATTTAGAGTAATACATATATATTGAATTGTACATATATATGTGTATATATCTTTTATAGACTCTGAAGTAGTATATATTTAACGTATACATGTGCATATGTTTTATAGATTAGTATATATATCATTATATTGTAGTATATATCTTGTAGTATATGTTTTATTTAGAGTAGTATATATATTTAACTAACGTATAGTCGTATACACGATTGCATGTGTAATTGTGTATATATGTATATATTTTTTAAATTCTAATGTAGTATATACAATATATATAGTGTATATATATTGTTTTACGGATTTAAAATATATATAAGTGGGTATATATAGTGTATATTGGAGATTTTTTTTTGTTTTTGTGTTTTGATCGAATTTTGACCGAATTTAGGTGGATTGGACCGAGATAGGTTAAGTGGACCGATTCAGGATTGTTTTTAAAAAAATTATTGTTGGGCCCGAAATCTGATCGACCCATTTAACCAGGCCCGAATCCAAACTGACCCACAACCCGATTAAAATTCATGGGCCAATTCCGAGTTGACTCAGCCCAACTCACTTAACACCCTTACTAGGAGGTCAGCGATTCAAGCCTAAATATTTACTGCCAATACCGTGCTATACCTTTTGTAGACGGATTATTTACCATGAATACATCAAGGAATCTTACTCAAGTAACATTGACATTTTTTTTATATTTGTAACATTGACTACAGTACCAAACGTATTAAAAAATTAAAGATATGACGACTGGATGGGAGTAGTTGAGTTATTCAGAACCTTTTTCTAATCATTCTCATTTTTATATTCAATTCTTTAATCAAAAGTCTATAGAGACATATCTTACTGTCCAATAAACACCCTGCCCTCCCACCCACCCAACAACTATCCTCTTGGGGGCATTAGCCATCCCACTGGAGTAGAAACTAAAATTTTTCCTAGAATTCAAAATACAATGAAGTAAATACGCACAAATTAATTAAAATTTTTTTGATGTTTATTATATATACATGAGAAAATTTCAATTATATAAAAGGGAAAAGATATTGTTTCTACTCCAAATTATACCTGAAAAGTCGAGCTCACACCTAAATTATACTAGTGATCTATTACATACCTAAACTATAAAAAAGTGAAACTATTTATACCCTGTCAGGCTACCACTACTTGCATGTGGTGTAGTGTTTTACACGCGCTGCCACGTCAGCACCACGTCAGTAAAAAGTATCACTTTTTATAGTTAAGGTGTGTAATAGGTCACTTATATAGTTTAGGTGTGGATTCGACTTTTCGACTATAGTTTGGGGTGGAAACGATGACTTTTCCCTTAATATTTTTAGCCGTTTACTTTTGTTATTTAATAGGCTGGAAACGCCTAAAATAAGTGTAACACACGCGCCTTAGAATGGGCGTTGCGGGGAGGTAATAATATCACTTTTTTATAGTTAAGGTGTGTAATAGATCACTAGTATAGTTTAGATGTAACTTAAATTTTTCGGATATAATTTAGAATAAAAACGATGCCTTTTCCCTATATTAAAAAACTATAATTTTGTGCCGAGAGCTAGCTCCGGCACTGCACTCCACACCTCTCTCCTTAAGAAGCATTGCCATTTGCCTTTCACAACTTGCTTTCCTTACAACAACAGAACAGAAAACTTTGTTATCAAACAGAAAACCCCTAAAGCCCAGCCACGTGTCACCAATCTATTCTCCCTCAGACTCCTTCTAGCCCTCCAACTCTACTTATAATCAAACTCTGCCAAAATCATTTCAAATTTTAGTGTCTCAACTAATTCATTTGAGATGATAGGTAACAAAATGTTGAGTTAAGAGATCATATTCGTCCCGTCACACTTATATTAAGTGGGAAGAAAGGGGTTGTCACTCTTCATTTCTGTTCAAATCCCATTCTTGGTCATGCTAAAAGTCCTAAACGAAAGGCTAAAACGCCTTTGTTTTGGTCTACAGTGGCCTATACGCCGCCGTTCAAAGACCAAAATCAAAATCACAATCAAACACCTCGGAAAATCTACTTCCAAATCCCATTCACAAACTGATCCAATCCCAAACTGGTCTGCAGCAATTCATCCAAGTAACAACGAATTGGTTCATTCTAAATCAGCACGTACAATACGTGTTGCCACGTTTAGTGCCGCCCTTTTTTCCATGGCACCCGCACTACCAAAGAGTTGTACTGATCACAGGTCTACTAGTTTTGATTTAGAAAACGACGAATTTTCGAAATCTAGTAAGGTGATTGATTACTATAATTTACGAGCGAAATCAGCAAATGATCGTCCTAAGAGTATCCTCAAACAATCTCCACTCCACCCCTCGAAAGAAACTGATACACTACTTTTGAAGAAGCAAAAGTTCGCAAAGTCTAAGTTAAGAGTTTCGATAAATTTACCAGACAACGAAATATCTTTGAAAAAAAGTGATAGTGAGAGGTTTTTAGGAAGTGGTATATGTAGAGGAAAAGCTCCATTAAGGTCTACAGTAAGTATGCCGCGCATTGATGGACAGAGTTATAGAATAACGCGAAGTGTTCTTGAGGTGTTGAGAGAGTTGAATGCAGATATTTTGGCTTTGCAAGATGTAAAAGCAGAGGAGGAAAAAGGTATGAAGCCGTTATCGGATTTGGCTGATGCTTTAGGGATGCATTATGTTTTTGCTGAGAGTTGGGCTCCTGAATATGGTAATGCTATTATGTCAAAGTGGCCAATTAAGTCTTGGAAGATTCAAAAGATCTTCGATGAATCCGATTTCAGGTACTTTGACCAATTTTTTCAGTTATTCGTGAAACTTGTGATAGCGGGTTAGTTATCATTTACTAATTAATGTTTATCGAATTTATGTGTGATTACTTTAAATTACAAATTTAATGCTGAGATTATGGAAAGCACCATTGTCATTTGTCGCTCTTTCGTATCACCTAACCACCCAAATCCCCACAAACAGACTTTTCATTGTAGACTTTTTCTGCAGGAACTTTGCCTTACTCTCTCCGTTTTGTATTATTTGGCGACATATCTCTTAAGAAAATTTTAATTATAGGTACATTTTGTCAAATTAATTTTATTAATGATGTTTTGAAACTCTAAATTTGACTCATACTACTTTGTAGTTACTATTTAATACTAAGGATAGTATGGGGAAAAAGTCATAAAATACTCTTCATTTACTAAAATATCAACAAGTAAAATGAAACACCTATTTTGATATATGAGCCAAGTAAGATAAAACAGACGGAGTAGTTACTTCTTATTTAATTTCCAAAGTACTTTATGTGTGATCCATGTTATACCTTACTGTATTTTCTATGTAATGACAAACTTATGCCAACCTAAAGCAGGAATAAATGAATTATAATAAAGTTACAGAAAGATTAATCAGATAGCTCAAAAGTTTTTTGGAAATATAGAAATTATAGCCAGCTAATGTAGCGCGTCCAGCTAACTCAGAAGTATTTTATTACGTATAATATCTCACAAAGTGAAAGAAAATCCTCAGTTTTTTTTTTAATCAGATACAGTAACTTGCCAAGTTCTTTGTCTTAAACCTCTGGTAAATTTTATATCTTTCTTATGGGATATGTATGGCAAAGTTAATAGTTTGTTTCTTCACAAGTGGTTGAGTTTAGCAGTCCATTTTGCGCGGATTTAAGGCTTGTATTCATGCTGTAATATGCAATTATAGTAGTTCATTTGTCAAGATGTACATAAGCACTTGATTCAATTTTACAAATGAAGCATAGTACTATAGCGCGATGTATAAAGAGAACATTGCATCTAATGAAAGGATGTTAATCTTTTATGGTAAATGCAGAAATGTTCTGAAGGCAACGATTGATGTTCCTCGAGTTGGAGAATTAAATTTCTACTGCACTCACCTAGATCACTTGGATGAGAATTGGCGAATGAAGCAGATAAATGCAATAATCCAATCATCTGATAAGCCACACATTTTGGCCGGGGGTCTAAATTCTCTTGATGAAACAGATTACTCTACAGAAAGATGGACAGAAATTGTAAAGGTACATACAAAAAATCATATATATATATATATATATCCAAATCTCAAAAAATGAAATCAAATTATATAGTGTTTGCTTCTTTCCTCATTTAGTTTGTATCAACGTTTTCCAGTATTATGAAGAGATGGGAAAGCCAGTACCAAAAGTCGAGGTAATGAAGTATTTGAAGAGTAAAGAATATACTGATGCTAAGGATTTTGCTGGAGAATGTGAGTCTGTTGTCATGATCGCGAAAGGACAGAGTAAGCAACTCTTCAAATCTCTTATTGTTAGATCCATAAGTTAACTCATTATGTTCCATTTCTATAACAACCTAAGATACTTCATCTGCTCCAAATTACTTATTTGACATTCTTTATATACTATTGGCTCAAATCTTGTTAAATGTACAGGCGTGCAGGGAACGTGCAAGTATGGAACTCGGGTGGATTACGTACTCTCATCATCCGATTCACCATACAAGTTTGTTCCAGGCTCATACTCGGTTTTCTCCTCGAAAGGAACTTCTGATCACCACATAGTGAAAGTTGATGTGGTAAAAGTAGATAATGGTTCTCACCAATACGTCAACAAGAAAAGGCGGGATTCAAAACATAAAGTAATCAGGATAACTCATTCAAATCCAAACAAGGGTATATGGAAAATAGAAGACATGAAAACATAGGCTGATTGTTAATTATTGTGGTTGATTTATATCTTTATATATGCTTTCTTCTGTGTTCTTTGTATAGAAAGATCTCTTTAAGAAATCTTTCAGAGCGGGAAAAGTGTTGTTTCCACCTCATTGCACCTTGCTTTAGAGAATGGAAGGTGCAAAAGGAACAGATGACATAATTTATACTATGACAGATCTTGTGATTGAACAAATATCAAAAACAGTTTGAGATTGACTATAAGAGCTAAAAGTGTTGTGTCTCATTGGTCCAGCTGGACGAACCTGTTCTGTTTCTTTAGGTTAAGTGAGCTTGACGATGATCCAAGATTTGAAGGTTATGAATTCTTATAACGATATCAAGTTAATATAATTGTTAGTAAAAATATCCTTTAAGCCTAAGACACCCATAAGGGGTGCTAGCTAAGTGAGACAGCCCATTAGCTAGTCTAATCCTAAGCCCTAATACTGTTTATGTAAACACCATTATGGCTGTTGGAAGACTCACTCTTAATCGTCTAAAGAATGGCTTGTGAATATTTTTGCATCCTTTAAAGAGGATATTTAGGTTGTGGAGCTAGGGTATTCATCTGTCACGTGAGGATTCCTCATTACCAGTAATTCGAGTGGTGCAAATAATTGAGTTCAGAGTTAAATATTTCTAAATATTCATTGAATTACATAATAATACACACATACAGTCTGGGTAATAGTTACTGTATTAGATTCACGTAAACCCACATATTATTTACATGGTAGATTCGTACCTGAATATGTCACTCTGTTTATATAGTGAAGAATTGCATAGTATATACTTCCTCCGTCTCAATTTATATGATGTATATAGTTTGATTGAGCACAAAGTTTAACAAATATGAAAAGATTTTTGAAATTTGAACTCTAAAATAAGTCATAGGTGTTTGTGTGACTATAAATCATCTTATTAATGGTTGAATAGATGTTTTAAAATTAAATTGTTACTCACTCCGTTTAAAAAAGAATGATCAAAATTAAATTAAAGTTGTGTCAAATGTACCAAAATGCCCTTTAATTTTGTGGCCCTAAACATGCTATGTGAAAAGTTGAAATTAAAGTATATTGCCAAAAAAGGAAAGGGTCATTCTTTTTTAAACGGATTAAAAAGGAAAATAGGTTATTCTTTTTTAAACGGAGGGAGTACTAATACTCTAAAAACATCACATTATGTACTTGTTTACTCTACCTAGTTAATGCATATTAGTAATAATATTTAGTACCTTCATAATATAAACGAGTTGCTGTGGTGTAGTGGTTATCACGTTAGTCTTACACACTAAAGGTCCCCAGTTCGATCCTGGGCAGCAACAATTGGTTGTCTTTTTGTGGTCATTACATGATTTTATAAGAACTATAATAAGTTGGTGCCATGCAGCTTCATTAATCTCTTTTTAGCTATACTATATATTTTGTACTATGACTTTTTCTTTTCTTTAGAGTAAACTATCCTATGAATAAGATTATAAATCTAATTAAAGAAAAAATGAAGTGACAACTTAGTTACGCACACAGGGAGAAGTCTTACGATCCATATGTTTCAGTGATATGATATAAACCCGTTGATCGTATTCCATAAGGAAGATCTAAACTGCATCGCATTCCTCAACAACAACATACCCAGTGTATTCCTACATAGTGGGGTCTGGGGAGGGTAGAGTATGCGCTGACCATACCACTACCTCAAGTGAAGTAGAGAGGCTGTTTTCGATAAATCTTCGGCTTAGGACCGATAACAATATAACAAACACAAAGATTAGTGCATATAAACTAGTATGGTATGCAAAATAAATTAACAGTATAACAAACACAAAAGATAAATGAATATAAATTAGTACAGTATGCAAAATACCCTAACACCACTAGCCACAAGATATTACTACAGCCACAACACCAAACTACATCGCATTCCTAATGTAATAAATTGATAGTGTTTCCATTAGGATCCACAGAGCAATTTTCAAATTTCTCATAGCACGAAATTCTTAGAATCGTTTCAACTTTTAGGATCTCTTCTAACGTAATGGCCCAAATATATATATGTATATTTTTTTTTAAATTTGCTTTATCCAATTGAATAATTTGATATGTAAGTTTGGGGTCATATATAAGTCGGATAGTGTGAGCTAAATTTGGATGAGTCAAAATGAATTGAGTTAATAATTAAATAAAGGGATAATACCCACGAAAATACCTGAACTTTGACCGGATTATCAGTTGAGACTACTGAACTTTGCGGGGGTCCTATTACCCCCAGACTATTTTTTTTCGTATTTAATGGCATATATCTGCCACTTGGACAATTGCGTGTTAGATACGTGCATTGAGCGCGTGAAGGCGTTAAAAAACGTTACAAACTCATTTTTTTTGCCAAACAACCCCTAAATTTTCTAATTATTCAAAGTTTTATAATTTTTTTTTTCATTCTTTCTCTTCTCTCTTCTTTCTTTCTTCTCTTCAACAATGGAGTCTTCAACAATGGTTGCTCCATTGTTGAATTAAAATTGAACACAATTACATCACATATATACACACCCAAATTCAATTTGATACTTTGAATAAATTCAAATTCAAATTCAATTTCATATTGAACTCAAATTTGAATCTAGTTTTTTGGAGTTCCATTTCCAGTTTCCAATTTCCAGCATGAACAAATTTAAAGATTGAATTTTCAGTTTCTAGTTTCCATTTTCAGTTTCCAAGTTTCCTGTTTTTTTCATTTTCAGTTTTCATTTTCAGTTTCCAAATTTGAAGATTCCATTAATGAAAGTTTTCAATTTGAATTTGAAATTTGAGTTGGAATGGACTGGAATCATTTGGAATTTGATTTGTAGGAGGAATTTGAGTTGTGGAATCTTTAATATGGTTATAATGGTGAAAAAATGTTAAAAAGTGATAAAATGAAGAAGAAACAGTGCGTGTACCACACTTCCCGACGTCAAAACTTGGTATAACTTTGCGGGGAACAATTAATTCAACTTTAAAAAAGTTCGGGGGAATTAATTCCACTTAAAAAAAGTATAGGTGTGTAATAGGACCCCCGCAAAGTTCAATATGCTCGACTAAAAATTTGGTTAAAGTTCAAGTATTTTCGTGGGTATTATCCCTTAAATAAATCATTAATTATCGCACAAAAGTTACTTAGACTGAGCTAACAATTGATGATAACCTAATCCGTTCAAGTTCTAAAATTTGTCTTTGTTTTAGGAGTTTTATTATACTGTGTTTAAATATTACCAAACAAAATTAGTAAAACTTCTATTTCTTTATTGAGAGTACACATAACGATCAAATAAGTTTTAAAAGTTATTTTTTAAAAAAGATGAGATCTTTCATGGATTTTGCTACATATTAATATGAACTAAACCAACTTTTAGATATGCCGATATATAGGATAAAATATAAATTGCATAAAAAAATGTTGTAGATTGAGCCGATAATTCATTTCTGGCCTAATTTTGTCAATCCAATCACACTTATGACCCTTTTGGACCTGAGATATGGAATCATGATTTCAAATTATCTTGAATTGTAGTTAAAGTTTTGTTTGAACATACAATTTGAATTTTATTAAGTTATATCTTTTTTCCTCATAAACATGAAAATCAACAAGTTGTGAAAACTATCAAAATTTCTTCAATTCTCTTAAACGATCTTATTAAATGAGCAAATCATCGTTCATAAACATGCAAGATATTGGAATATCCTAAGACGACACATTTATAGTCACATATCTCCATGTTCCTTTTATACATAAATAAATGTTTGCAATTACGTAGCTTTTAAACACACATAATTTTATAAATATCCATTAATCAATAATATTAGTAATAACTAATTATTCAGTATAAATATATATAATCCTTTCAAATAGTTCGCACAATTTCGTCACGCCGGAAATTATAATTTTATTGTTTTTGGACAGAATTTAAAATGAGTGCTTACGAAATATAAACTTGTAAGTTAAATTTTACATTTCAAAAGAATTCAACTCACGATTTGAAATCTCAAAATTGTTATTATTATTTTTGTAGAAATTAAAATTTGAAATCATGACCTCAAGGCACAAACAAAGGTTGATATGATATCATGACATTCATATGAAACGTCCATAACACAAACTTAAGAGGGGCTCAAGTAGGACTTAGATAGTTGGATTCAGTCGTAAAAGAATTTCTTCTGGCCTGGGTTGGTACCAGGCTAGCTACTACCTAAACATGAGAAATGCATTGCTAGAAAAGTAGTCCCAACTACCAATAACTAAACAAATTTAATATTGAACTTCACCGATGAGAGGCTGATGACAGTTAACAACCCCCACACAATCAATTGATGAGAGGACCATTTCTCCCCGATAAGCCCCACTTTCTAAATAATCTAACGGTAATAACCGTTAAAATGACTAATTAGCGCGCCCAGTATGATTCTTGTTTTCACTACATTCTTTAATTTCAGCTTCTTAAATACTTCTCCAATTCAATAATTTCTTACAACAAATTACTACTTCTACTACTCAACTACAAGAATTATCGTCAAAATTAAAATCTCCCATTTTTCTTCATACCCTACAGATCAATCATTCAGTATCTATACAGATTTCTCTCTTAACTCATTCATTCATCAGCGATCGATAAATCACTATCAATCTTGATGCAATAATGGCGAACACGAACAACGATGAGCACGAGTCAGTAGTTTCCATTGATGATGAATACAGACGGCTCAATAATGTGGATAGTTATGATACATTGACGGAGAGCCTAGGGTTCGAGAGCTTAACATCAAACTCAAAATGCGATTTCGATGAAGAACGGTTGTTGACGGGGGAAAGAAGATCACCGTCAAATACAAAGGCGGCATCCAAAGAGAAAACAAAATGTACTGTTGCAGTTAATAGAGATTTCCCGCCAGTTATATCAACATTGAACAAGAATGGACGGACAAGATTTAATCTGGAAAAAGTGCGGGAAAATAAACGGTTGCAGATTTCATGCGTGAAAAACACGCGCCCTGAGGTTTTTATCGAACGTACACCTGCAGATGCAGGTGATGAAGAAAATGGAGGCCGCGTGAGGATGAAGTTCATCGATGATTCTTCGGGTAACGAGCATGGATAGAAATTAAAACAAGAAAATCTTGAAATGGCCGCATGTAGTTAGTTATATTGTGATAGTGATTCTTTTTTGTTTGTTCAGATAGTGATAGTGATAGTGATGGACGAAGAGGAAAAAGTAAGGGATGATAGTTAGAGTCGACGAGTTTCCATAGATTAATTATTCACATATTGACAGATTATTGTTGCTGGGATTTTGGTAATCTTTTTCTATTCATGTGTGCATGCAATGGATTTTCTGCTGCATGCAGAATAAATGTGTGTTCAGTTACAGGAAATAACTTTTGCACATTTATTTTTCATTTGTGGTTGATTAATTTGTAGGAGTGAAAATAATGATTGACGATTTTTGATTCTTTTTGCTTGAAGTCGAATAATCACATTGTGTTTACAAATTATATTACATTAATTTGGCATAATTAAGTGTATATAATAGGGCAAAAGTATATTTCCTCTTTCAATCTTAATTTTTGAATTTAAAATTAATCAAAAAGAGTTGATTCTTAACAATTCATTTAACAAGAAGTTTTCTAGTTGTTAAAGAAAATAAGTATGAAAAGCAAAAAGGAATAGTTGCATAATATTGGGCTCATAGTATGCAGATTCTTCTGTGGGATGATATCATAGCCTTTTCTAGTTTAAAGTCCTTAAATTTGGCTATATTTACCAAAATACATGCAGACAAATTATAAATTAAACTGAAGAATCAGAGCAAAAATTACTCTAGAAAAAAAGCTACAACTATGTGGTACTCCACAACAAAGGTTAGTTTAGATATTTAATGAAAAATGTCCACTCCCTAAGCATAAAAATACAACCTAACATGATGATTTATATGACTCCACCTAATTAAGGGATGAGGTCCTTGGACTGAGTATGACTACGAGCAGTATGATACGCATAACATGAACAAGAACTAGTAAAGTACATACGATAGATATTTATGTGGAGACATCCCTGCTCAAGAGAGTTACCACGACCTACCTCATAGGATTTTCACCAACAAATTATTACACTAAAACAAGAGTGATATTGAATTATAGACTCCGATAATCCTAAGATTAACCTCTTAACCTCATCTCCTCATAACAGTATAACACGATCCACACTATAATACCTCTATTGCAGCCTAAGTATCAGCTAACTCTAACTGACCACCATCTATGTGTAACACCCTACATTTTTGAGCTAGAATTTAAATCATTGTTCCTATGCGTACAGACTTGAACCCAATTATTCTATGTATATACATGTGTGATTAGCAAATATATGATGTGGGAATATCTTTGTATATTGATCGAGGTCATAATACCCTCCTAACTCAAAGACAAGTTGAGGACTTTTCTATCGATAAAGTTTTGAAAAATGCTTCAGCTAGGGTCAACTTTAAATGAGTGTATCTCCTAGTATATATCAATTCAAGTGTCCTACTTTATATCAAATGAAAGGTCTTTGAGTCTTCTTTCCAACACATTTGGTTTCACCTTAATCCGATATCGGAGTGGAAAGTTATACTCATTTTACCTCAGCATGTTCGTCTGTCAACAAAGTGACGACTTATCAGCCAAGTAGTCAGCCCAAACCAGAAAGTCATCAACTTCAGCTTCAAAATAACGACTTGAGGTGATAAGTCATCAACTAAGTGACGACTTATCAACTAGGTCGTCACCTATAACCATTTAAGCTACAAAAGTGACGACTTGTGTTGATAAGCCATCAACTAGTTGATAAGTTATCAACTCAAGTCATCAACTAAAAATTTCAGCAACTCTTATTTAGCTTCGGAGGGGTATTTTGGTCTTTTCCTCACCTCAAACCCTACCTCCCACGACATAAATCATCAAATAAACGTACTTAGCCATTATCAATCAGTTTTAAAAGCCATTAATCCTTTTTATTCCCAAGAACAAGATTAGGATTTCTTCTTAAGGTCATCTCCCAAGAACATCAAGACTTCATTACATTCTCTTCAAGATAATCAAGAAATTGTGTCTCCCAATCCAAGAACGTTCAAGAAAAGTTTATTCTCTTTCAAGATTAAAACTTTAAGGTATGTGTGATGTTCATCCATGGGCCCTTTTCACCCATGGAGTCCAAGAATCCCTTTTAATGTTAAATTATGAGTTTTTCCATATTTTAAATGAATTATCTCTATGAAACTGTTATGAATTTGATTATCAATGGTGTTTTCAAATGTTTTTCGATGAAAGTTACCCTTACACGTTTGAATGATGGAAATTTCATTGTTAAATCCTTAAGTATGGTTTTAGTATTACAATTATGCTATTCCCACCTGTTTCACTCATTCCTATGCTTAAGTCCATGAATTTCTTGCCATTTAAATTTCAAGTTAAGATTATAATTGGTTTCAAGTGGAATGCATTATAGTATGTTTTAAATATTGTGGTTTCCATATCATGTTCATGAGAATTCATAATAAATCCTTAGTTTATGATTTTGTCATGTGATCGTGCTATCTCATCATGTTTAAAAGTATCCACATGTAAGAGTCTTGATCCCCATGTGTTCGATGAAATGCCAAAGTGATGGATTTTGAGTAATAATTCCTTATTATGGTTTCAAATTCTTTCATGTGTTCCTATTGTTATTGCTATCGAGTCTTGGGGGTTATGAATACCCGAAACTTAGTTGTTTACTTAGTCTTAGTATTTTCGAAATGGGTTCAGATATGTATGAGCATTATCAGTTCAGTCAGCTATCATAATTAGTCAAACTTAGATCAGTTCAGTAATCCGAGTCAGTTCAGTTGGGAGTAGGATTTAGCACCGAGCGAACCCAGGGATGGGGGCTCACTTGTTAGTAGAGAGTGTGACCCGTAGAAGTAGTCCCTAGGTTCCAAAACTATGTAGCCAGCGTAGGTTGAGATATCAACCTGCCAGTTGAGGGTTGATAAAGTATTTACCTACCAGATGAGGGTAATACATATCTCATTAGGGCACCTGCTAGATGAGGGTGACTCTTTCGCTTGTTAGTACCTATGGCAGGGTACTAACACCCTTCCAACTAGGGTTGGACCTCAGTTAACTCAGATTGGGACATGTTGGTTAGATGATACCTCCCACAGTTTCAGTTTCAGTATTTCATTCAGAACTCAGTTCAGTTTTGCTTGACCATAGCATATAGTTATCAGTTATTCAGTTATTAGATTTTAGTATTTTAGTTTACAGACTATTTCAGAAGCATGTTATATGCTTGGTCATGGATACTCAGATTTCTCAGTTTTCATGTATTTATGCATCAGTTATCTCATGCTATTCAGCCAGTTAGTTATTAGTCTTGTTCAGTCTGATTTCAGTATTTCCACGCATGTCTGTTGTTACTATTTCTATACACACAGTTAGCCCATGTATTTAGCCTAACTTCATCTCATGTACCAGTACATTCAAAGTACTGATCGCATACTCGTTTCTTGTGCTATGATGTTTAATATCATAGGTTCGAATGCTCAGTTTCCTGACCACGCTTAGACATATCAGATTGTCAGATATAGCAGTGGTGAGTCCTCATATTTTGAGGACATGAATTCTTTATTTCAGTTTATCTTAGTAGTTAAGTATTTCTATTCAGTTGGGGTTATATGGGGGTGTAACGTCTCGAAACCCGATCCCGAGATGGCACACGATGCTCAAGACTATGAGTAACCTTAAGCTAACCCTGTAAGCCTGCTACAAAATCTATAATTCCCATTAAGGTAAACAAATCAAGCATCAATACTGAATTATATCAAAACTGTCTGAGATCAACTGAATATACTGTCTGGATAACAAATGTGGAAAATCTAAAAATAATAGCTTGTAGTCCGACAAGCCTCTATTACTAAGGAACTAGAGAGCCATTAGGACAGACCCCCAACTGATTCGGACTAAACTGAAAACAATAAATCAAATACTATGAAAGCTGGAAATCTGGATAAATAGGCCCTCGAACCATGAGGACTCACCAACTGTAGGGGTGTAGATAGAGATGCCCAAAATTACACATGCTGCTAAGACTGAGAACCTGAACCTACATTATGAGACAATATAGCACATAGACGTATATATGGATCAGTACTTTGAGGATGTATTGAGTATATAGGGGTGAATGTACAGTAAATCAATATCTTAACGTTATAAAAATTCATAGAATATGTATATTGGATGTAATGACTCACATGGATGGAATAATTGAAAGCTAAAAATCATAGATCACGAACAATTAAACATACTGTATAAAGCTAGTGAGCCATCACCTTTTAAGTCTAAAAACTGTACTTGTATACTATTTTCAAATCATGCAAACTAAGTGTAGAAAGGACTCACTTTTATCATCTGAAAACTGAAAGCTGAAATTTAATAACTGATGTGCTATGTAAGATAATATCAGAGTAAAATTGTGAGCCTTTACACCTAGTTTTTAAAAGCTTTTCTGTTATTATTTTCTGTTAGGGAGGTTCTTCTAATCAACATAAACCATGTGAGCTATCATGGATTCCAACATCTCGTTCTCCTAAGGAAAAAACCTCACGTTGGGAAGAGGTGTCATACTCTTGCCAAAGAGTATAACCTGAGCTAAGTGATCATATCTATAACTGTCACCCAGGTAGAAATGAGAATACTGAATCTGTACCTATGTTGGCTCTTAGTTCTAGGAAAGTAGGATGCACTAAACATACACTTCCCACTTGGTGCTAAATACTACTCCCTTAATTATATGCTCATTCTGTAGGAAATCTACTTTAAAAAATCATAATGTTTCATATTGAAAGCTAATTGTGCATCTGTTTATTCAAAACTGAATTTAAGCTGTAAAGTGGATTCCATGTCTTAGCTAAAGATCAAATCTTTATTCAAAATTGTCTATAAACATATCATGGGATGCTTAAAAGCATAATCATTCTTGAAATAACAATATTCAACTAGGGATTGATAACCCATGCTTCAAATTCATGTTAAAACATTATAATTTTCATGCTTGATAATGCAAATATTGATAATTCAACTCAAAATCTAGAAAATATAATCATACGCATCAATTTACGAAAGTAGACATGTAATTCAACATAAAAAATACTTAAAACTTCATAATCTTCAAATAGCAATAAATGTATGAACCCTAAATTAAAGTTCATGTAAAATCATGCAAATTTGAAATCAAAAACTAGTTTTTGGCACAAGGATGAAAGATTTATCCTTGTTCAAAACCCCACATATATTAATTGATGAACTAGATGAAGAAGCTTGGTTTTGAGATCCTATTTGTGCTCTTGAAGATTGATTCTTGGAATTCTTGAATTAGGAACCTTGAATTTTGAACTATTTCGGGAAAAGAATGGTGAAAATTTGGGGAATTTTGAAGTTGAATATTGAAGTTTAGGGTTTTAATTGAGAGGTATTTGATGAGAAATGAGCATATTTTGCTCAATATTATGATAAATCTTCTGTTTACACGATTTAGGGGCTTGATGAAAGACAAAATTGCCCTTGAGATTTAAAATCCCGCAACTGGAATGCCGATTAAGGCTTCATCGCGATCCAGTGTAATTGTGGTGACTCACTGGATTGTGACAATTGCTATTTTGGGGTTTACCGTAACGCGGTACAATCGCGGTGACCCTCTGGAATTTGACAAATGCCGATTTGGCCTCCACCGCAATTCGGTGGCCTCCTCACTGCGACGCGGCCTAATTGCCGTGAACTACTATTTTGCCAATTCGAATGCGATCCAATCCTCATCCAAAAATTCTGAAACTTACCTTAGACATGCTATTTTCACCCCTGAATATAATTTCACTCAAAAATCATTATCTCGGAGCCTGGAGGGTTAACTTAGAAGTCTTTGAAGTTTAAAGGGAGTCAAAATGACTAAGTCCCTCAACTCTTAACTTTATTTTTTTCAGATTCTAAGTGCTACAAGTACGTACTAAGGGCTGGACTGAGCTAGAAATATTTGGGGTATTACAATATCTCCCCCTTGAGAATATTCATTCTCGAATGAGGCTAACGAAATTGAGATGCTGATGCAGAACTAAAAACATGACTAAACTGATTTGCAAATGCAAGAACTATTGAATGAATGGCTATATAAAGATGAAACCTTGAATGAAAAGAGGTGATCTGAAGAAACTTGTTACCTTGAACTGAATCCGAATCTGCAGCTAAAATATGAGGGTACTTGATTCGCATATATGCTTCTACTTCCCAAGTGGCTCCCTCAACGAATTGATTTCGCCAAAGAACTTTGACCAAGAGAACTTTTTTGTTCCTTAGTCTACTAATCTGGCGATCAAGGATATCAACTGGAATCTCTTCATATGAGAGGCTATCATGAATATCTGTGCTTTCTAAGGATCTTACAAATGCTAGATCACCAATACACTTCTTTAACAAGGACACATAGAATACAGGGTGAACGGAGGACAAATCTACTAGCAACTCAAGTTCATTTGCCACCTTCCCTACATGGCTCAATATTCTGAAAAGGCCAACATAGCGGGGACTAAGCTTCCCCTTTTTGCCAAATCTCTTCACCCCTTTCATGGGTGAAACTTTCAAATAAACTAAATCACCAACTTCAAACTCAAGATCTCTTCTCCTCATATCTGCATATGATTTCTAACGACTCTGAGCTGTTTTCAACCTTTTTGAATCAACTGTACTTTTTCCATAGCTTTTAACACTATATCTGGCCCTAACAATACAGCCTCACCCACTTCGAACTAACCGATAAGAGATCTACATCTTCTTCCATAAAGTGCCTTAAATGGGGCCATCTGAATGCTAGCATGGTAACTGTTGTTGTAGGCAAACTTAATCAACGAGAAATGCTCATCCCAACTACCCTTAAAATCGAGCACACATGCCCTCAACATATCTTCTAGAGTTTTAATGGTCCTCTTTGCTTGACCATCTATCTATGGATGAAAAGCTGAACTACGGTGAACTTGGGTACCAAGACCCTTCTGAAAGGCTTTCTAAAAGTGAGAGGTAAACTGAGTACCCCTATCTGAAATGATTGACGATGGAACTCCATGCAATCTAACCAACTCTCTAATATACAGCTTAGTATAATCTTCAGCTGAGTAGGACATATGAACTGGCAGGAAATGGGCTGATTTAGTCAACTTGTCTACTATAACCCAAATCGAATCATGCCGATGTCGCGAATGAGGTAACCCTATTACGAAATCCATGTTCACCTCTTCCCACTTCCAAGTAGGAATACCGGACTCTTCCAAAGTACCACCAGGCCTTTGGTGCTCTACCTTAACTTGTTGACTACCTGAATATTTAGCTATAAGCTTTGCAATATCTTTCTTCATACCACTCCACCAATAGATCTCTTGCAAATCTTGGTTTATCTTAGTAGCACCAGGATGAATTGAGTAACGTGCACCATGCGCTTCAGCCATAATCCGCTGTCGTAATTCATCAAAACATGGTACACATAGTCTACTTTAGTATCTCAACACGCCATCTCCCCCTTGGGAGAAAACCTCCACCTTCTGATCTCTAACCAACTTTTTTTAACTTAACTAGGATGAGATCCTGATCTTGTTTCTCCTTCACCTCAGAAACTAAGGAAGATTCTGCACTACTCTACACCCAAACGCTACCCTCAACCGAATAAACCAAACGAATACCCAATCTATCCAATCGATGAACTTCCCAAACTAACTCATTCTTATCACTCCTACATGAGCAACACTACCCATAGACAGTCTATTAAGGGCGTCTGCTAGAACATTGGCCTTTCCCGGAAGATACAAAACACTCATGTCATAATCTTTCAACAATTCTAGACACCTTCTTTGATGGAGATTTAACTCTCTCTGCGTAAACATATACTGCAAACTTTTGTGGTCCGTAAATACATCAACATGCTCCCCATAAAGATAGTGCCTCCATAGTTTCAAAGTAAACATAACAACAACTAACTCAAGATCATGAGTAGGATAGTTCTTTTCGTGAGGATTAAGCTGTCTAGAGGCATAGGCTATGACCTTACCTCTCTGCATCAAAAGACAGCCCAAACCAACTCTAGAGGCATCACAATAAAAAATAAATCCATATGTACCATCAGGTAATGCTAAGACTGGGGCTGAAGTGAGTCGAGTGTTCATCTCCCAAAAATTCTTCTTATAAGAATTTGACCACTGAAACTTAACTTTCTTCTGAGTTAATCGGGTAAGAGGAGACGTAATGGATGAAAACCCCTCAATAAAACGTCTGTAATAGCTAGATAAATCCAAGAAACTTTTGATGTCCGATGGAGAAATAGGTTTAGGCTAGTTTCTCATGGCTTCAGTCTTTTGGGGATCAACTCTTATGCCATCACTAGAAACAACATGATCGAGGAAAGCTATTGACCTTAGCCAAAATTCACCCTTGTTAAATTTGGCGAACAACTGGTGATCTCTAAGAGTTTGCAACATGGTTCTAAGATGGTCTGCATGATTATCCTTACTATGGGAATAGACAATGATATCATTGATAAAGACTATGACAAACATGTTAAGGTACTGTTTGAACACATGGTTCATCAAGTCCATGAAGGCTATTGGGGTATTTGTTATCCCGAAAGACATGACTAGGATCTCAAAATGATCATAACGGGTTCTAAAAGCTGTCTTTGGGATGTCACATTCCCTTACTCGAAGCTGATGATAGCTGTATATAAGGTCTATCTTAGAAAAATAACTTGTACCTTTGAGTCAATCAAATAAGTCATTGATCCTAGGAAGAGGATATTTATCTTTAATTGTGATTTTATTCAGCTGACGATAGTCAATGCACATTCGCAAAGAACCATCTTTATTATGCACGAATAGGATGAGAGCGCCCCATGGAGAAATACTGGGCCTTATAAAACCCTTATCTAAGAGGTCTTTGAGTTGCTCCTTCAACTCTTTAATCTCAGCAGGAGCCATAGGATATGGAGGAATGGAGATGGGCTGAGTATCAGGAAGAAGATCAATTCCGAATTTTATTTCCCTATCGGGAGGTACCCTTAGTAAATCTTTGGGAATCACATCAGGAAATTCATTGACTACGTGGACTGACTGAACTGTGGGAGTCTCAGACTTAGCATCTTTGACTCGAACTAGCTAATAGATACACCCTTTAGATATCAACCTTCTAGCCTTAAAATAAGATATGAAATGACTCTTGGGAACCAATGAATTGCCTTCTCACTCAAAGACTGGCTCATCAAGAAACCCAAACTTCACCACTCGGGTGCGATAATCTATGGATGCATAATAAGAATGGAGCCAATCCATACCATGAATAAGGTCAAAGTAAACCATGTCTAATTCTATCAAATCTTCTAACATGATCTTATAAAGGACAATAATGGGACACTTTCTATAAATCTATTTGGCAACAACTGACTCCCCCACTGGAGTATAAACCAAGAAGAGCTTAGGGATCTTTTTAGGGACTATTTCAAAATTAACTGCAACTAGTGGGGTCATATAAAAGAAACTTGACCCAGGGTCCAACAACACATAAATGTCAAGATGAACGACACGAAGCATACCAGTAATAATATTTGGGGAGCTCTCCTTCTCCTGACGGGATGGTAAAACATAGAATCGATTCTAGCGGTGATCACCACAGGTATTGGATGATGCGCCCTGAGGAGGTGTTGGGCAAGCTATGAGAGCTGGTGCACTAGTAGCCTGAGTTTGGGGAAGAACATCCCTATTTCCTTGCTTAGCATACAAGCACTCCTTGATACCATGGACCAACTAACCACATCCAAAGCAACCCTTCTAACCCAATAAACACTCACCGGGATGATTCTTACCACATTTAGCACATGAAGGATAACTAGGCCTTCCACCCATACTATTCTGAGATCTGGACATAGAAGTCTTACCTCACTATTCCTTCTTGGTTCTGGGTGCAGGGGCACTAGCTGAAGATGGCACTAGAAACGACAGACGACTCTAAAACTACGAACGATTTCCTCCTACAAATCTTAATTGACCATACTCAAACTTCCAAGTTCTAACCTTCTTATTTTCTCTATCTCTTTCCTTCAACTTTTCTGCCTTAATCTATTGGGAATGAGTCATTAATCTAGCAAGATCCATATCTCCAATAAGCATAGCAGTCCTACACACCTTGACTACCAATCCAGACACTCCAATAACAAACTTACTCATACTAGATCTAGTGTCAGCTATCAACTCAGGAGCATACTTAGATAATTAGTTGAACTTAAGGCAGTACTCCTTCACTGTCATTGAGCCCTGCCTCAGGTTCAAGAACTCCTCAATCTTGTCTTCCCGCAACTCACACGAAAAGAACCTGTCTAGAAAAGCATTCTGAAATACCTGCCAACTCATGGGAGCTGTATTCTCACCCCTATATTTCTTCCACATAACAACCCAATCATAAGTAACATCCTTTAACCTATAAGAAGCCAATTCTACACTCTCCCCTTCAGTAACATACATAACTTGGGTGATCTTTTTCACCTCATCAATATGCAACTGTGGGTCCTCACCTACCTTTGACCCAAAGTATTCGGGCAGATTCATCTTTATGAAGTCACAAAGTCTGGCTGCAACTAAATTGCCTTCTTGCTGATGCAGAACTGCAGCCTTATTATTGGCCTGAACATTAGCAGTCACAGCTTGAGCTTACGCCTAAAAGGCAACCTAAAATTCTGCATGAGACACATTCTCATTCAGGGTATCAACAGGCTGGGGTGGCTGGTTATTATTCCTATAGGCATTAGCTCTATGAGGAGACATATTCTATCATGAAAGAAAATGAGTTAATAGTATATAGAGACAGTGTAAGCGCAATGGATTATAAAAGAAAGAGATGATTTTCCTAAAAGATCCCGTAGCCTCTTGCTCATAAATTTGGCGTGCTTCACACCCATGATCAAGACTCTACGTAATGCGGCTTGCCTGATTCCCTAGGACTCTCTAAACCTTAGACTCTGATACCAAGTTTGTAATGCCCTAAAATGTGGTCTCGAGACGCCACATGGTGCTCAAGACTACAAGTAGCCTCAAGCTAACCCTGTAAGCCTGCTACTAAGTCTATAACTCCTATTAAGGTAAAAAAATCAAGCATCAATACTAAATTATATCAAAACTATCTGAGGTCAACTGAATATACTATATGGATAACAAATACGGAAAGTCTGAAAATAATAGCTAGTAGTCCAACAAGCCTCTACTACTAAGGAACAAAAGAGCCATTGGTACAGACCCCCAACTGACTCGGACTAAACTGAAAACAATAAATCAAATACTATGAAAGCTGGAAATCTGGATAAATAGGCCCTCGAACCAAGAGGACTCACCAACTGTAGGGCTGTAGATAGAGATGCCCGAAATCACTCACGATTCTGAGACTGAGCACCTAAATCTACATTATGATACAATATAGCACATAGACGTATATGTGGATCTGTACTTTGAGGATGTAGTGAGTATATGGGGGTGAATACACATTAAATCAATATCTTAACATTATAAAAATTCATAGAATATTTATGTTGTATGTAATGACTCACATGGTTCAAATAATTGAAAGCTAAAAATCATAAATCATGAACAATTAAACATACTGTATAAAACCGGTGAGCCATCATCTTTAATGTCTAAAAACTGTACTTGTATACTGTTTTCAAATCATGCAAACTAAGTGTAGAAAGGACTCACTTTTATCATCTGAAAATTGAAAGCTGAAATTTAATAACTGATGTGCTATGTAAGATAATATCTGAGTAAAATTATGATCCTTTACACCTAGTTTCTAAAAGTGTTTTTGTTATTATTTTCTTTTAGGGAGGTTCTTTTAACCGACATAAAACATGTGAGCTATCATGGAGTTCAACGTCTCATTCCCCTAAGAGAAAAACCTCACGTTGGGGAGAGGTGTCATACTCTTTCCAGAGAGTATAACCTGAGCTAAGTGATCATATCTGTAACTATTATCCATATAGAAATGGGAATACTGAATCTGTACCTACGTTGGCTTGTAGTTCTAGGAAAGTAGGAAGCACTAAACCCATACTTCTCGCTCGGTGCTAAATACTACTTCCTTAATTATATGCTCATTCTGTAGGAAATACACTTTAAAAAGTCATAATGTTTCATATTGAAAGCTAACTATGCATCTGTTTATTCAAAACTGAATTTAAGCTCTAAAGATTAAATCTTTATTCAAAATTGTCTATAAGCATATCATGGGATGCTTAAAAGTATAATCATTCTTGAAATAGAAATATTCAACTAGGTCTTGATAACCCATGCTTCAAATTCATGTCAAAACATTATAATGTTCATGATTGATAATGTAAATATTCATAATTCAACTCAAAAACTAGTTTTGGGCACAAGGATGAAAGATTTATCCTTGTTCAAAACCCCACATATCTTAATTGATGAACTAGATGAAGAAGCTTGGTTTTGAGATCCTATTTGTGCTCTGAAGATTGATTCTTGGAATTCTTGAATTGGGAACCTTGAATTTTGAACTATTTTAGAAAAAGAATGGTGGAAATTTGGGGATTCTTGAAGTTGAATGTTGAAGTCTAGGATTTTAATTGAGAGGGATTTCATGAGCAATAAGCATATTTTGCTTAATATTATGCTAAATCTTCTGTTTACATGATTTGGGGGCTTGATAAAAGACAAAATATCCCTTGGGAGTTAAAATCCCACAACTGGAATGCCGATTAAGACTTCACCATGACGCGGTGAGTGGGTCATCGCGGTACCCACCACGATGCGTTGTAATCGCGGTGACTCACTGGATTATGACAATTGTTGTTTTGGAGTTCACCACAATGCGGTGCAATCGCGGTGACCTTCTGGAATTTGACAAATGTCGATTTGGCCTTCACACAACGTGGTGGCCTCCTCACCGCGATACTCATCACGACGCAGCCTAATCTCGGTGAGCTACTATTTTTCCAATTCAAATGCGATCCAATCCCCATCGGAAAATTTTGAAACTTACCCGAGACATGCTATTTTCACCCCTGAATATAATTTAACTCAAAAATCATTATCTCAGAGCCCGGAGGGTCAACTTAGAAATCTTTGAAGTTTAAAGAGAGTCAAAATGACTAAGTCCCTTAAATCTTAACTTTATCATTTTCAGATTTTAAGTGCTACATGTACGTACTAAGGGCTGGAATGAGCTAGAAATATTCAGGGTATTACAGGGGGTTTGTCCCATCATCTCCACAATCAGTTAGTTAGAGGATTTTCAGACAGTCAGTTAGATTATCAATTTTTATCAGTTTTCAAACAGTTATTTTCAGACCTATGATTTAGTAATGTTCTCAGTATTAAAAACCTTAAGGCATATTCAGTTATTCCGCACATGTGTTTTGTTACTATTATTGAGTGCTCACAGAAGGTACCAGTTCATGGGTTAGCTTGTGGTCTTTCAGGATCGTAAGCACCATGTGACGTCCAGGGTGTATTTTTGGGGCATTACAAACTTGGTATCTGAGCCTAAGGTTTTAAAGTATCGTAGGGAATCTGAAAACCATGTTGAGTAGAGTCTTGTGCATGGGTGTGAAGCTCACCACACTTATGTACAAGAGGCTACAAGACATTTTAGAAAAAGTTTCCTTTCTTTCATGTCTCAGATCATGCTATAGAAGGGTTCTCTAAGAAACTTATGTTGATTCTCATCATGCTCCACTCATGTCAACTTTACCTTACTTTCAAGGTAATCAAAATAGTGAAGCTCAAAGTCCTATAGGTAGAGCTTTCTCAGATAGTCCTCGCAGACAGTTGTGGTATTGTACGCTGGCTCGAGAGTGTTCCATCAAGTGGTTTTCAGTTCTAAAGTTTGAAATATTTCACTCATATTCATGAAAATTGTGCACTAAACCCAAAGTAAGTTGTGCCCTCAGATCCCTTCTCAGTATTCTATGACAGCATATGACCTAGAGTTAGAAGTATAAAACCAGGAGTTTAGCAACAATAGTGGATTTAGGATAGTGTTATCTGAATTTGAGCAGATTGTATTTCATGGGGCTAGTTGTATGAAAGGTGAATCAGTAGTCTTGAAGCAGTGTATGCAAGAACTTAAGTTTGTTGATTTGAAACATATATTGTGGATGTGATATTTATAGGCTATGATGAAAGTAGTACGGTTATTAAAGATTTGAGGATATCCATGTTATGTGTTAGAATCTAAGTTTGAATCTTTGATGGTTGAGCTAATAGAAAGAAGATTTGAAAATTCCATGTTAGTCAGTGTTTAAGTTATTATATGATGACTATTGGGGCTATAGGAAGTTAAGAGTTCTATCTTAGAAGAAAGTACTAGTAGTTGGTTTTACACTATCAGGTGTAGTTTTTCGGGGTGAGTTTATCATTTATGCATATTGTTATACCGTAGATTCTAAGGTAAAGTGGTGATAGTTCAGTTTGTACTTATTGATTAAGTGGTTCACAAACTTAGAATGATGGCTTTAAGCTAAGAGGGAGATGGTAGAATAAGTAACCAAGTCAGGCTCTCAGATCCTAGTAGTGATGCTAGTATGTGTAGAAAAGCAGTAGGAGAAGGTTGAAGCCCAACCCATTCTTATCTCAGTGTAAGTTTTTTCAGTTATCACGATGTCTACTCATGCTTTGAATGTCAGCTCCATCATCATAGCCTATATTCATGCACTTTCCATAGAATCATGTACGTTTACAGTCCCTCGTATAAGGAGTTCCAGTTTGCTCAGCAGTGCGAATCATGTTCCATGAATTCAAAAATTCCAAACTCAGGTCATGCAGCTCATGACTCATGTGCTCATGCTTTACAGTAAGTTCAGTTATAGTACTCATGCAACACACTTAATGATTAGAAAAATTCAAATTTATGTCATGTATATCCTCAGTTTAAATCTCTTGATGAGTCCATGATATTGATATTCTATTCCTCAAACCTCAGTTAAGTGTCAAGTTCTATATAGTGTTCCTTCATGCTTCAGGTCCTCATGTACTAATCTTTTAATAACCTCCCCTTATGATATATTGGAGATAATGAGTAAATTGTTTAGGTGTGAGAGTGTAAGATTTTTCATGTTAAGGAAAAATTGTTGCATGCTTGTTTTACACAAAACTATAGTTATGAAGATAGGCTTGAATGTCATGGTGATGTGTAAGTGGATAAATGCATTACGCGTTAGTGAATGACTAGTAAGAGGTTGTATTTAGTTGTTGAAGGGGAAATCAAAATTATTCAGGAGATGGGAAGTTATGAAATGCATAGAGTATTGAATTTATGATTCAGACTAGTATTACAGTGTTATCTGTACATTTTGTAGATCGAGTAGGCTTGAACATAGTGAGAGAATTCAGTTCTGCTCAGACTTCAGTAGATATAGTTATTAGTGTTCATGTGAATATTCTTAGTAGTCTCAGGTGAAGTGCAGTATTAAGGTGGAAGGTATAGTTAAGAGAGTATTCGAGGAGTATGTATAAGCTTAAAAGTAGCAGTTGCATTGTCTAAGGCATAACAATTCTATCCTAGCTTGGGTTTTGTAGGCCTATGTTTCATGTTACAAAATTATAGCCATGATGGGATTCCTTATACAGATGTATTATTTAGATCATGTCCAAGGTTCTCTGCTCTTTAATATTATTAGAACTTCTTAGAAAAAGCGTTGAAGAAATGCTCCAGTTGAGTATAAGTTTTTAGTATGAGTTAGTCTGTAAAGCCAACAATTCAGTTTAGCAGTCAGACAGACAAATTCCTATGGTTTCCCATCCTTCCATCTAGTCATACTATCCAAAGTCTCATGAATATGGATATTCCAAGAGGAAAAATATTTGCATCTTGGTAGTTTGTGAGTTTAGCTCAGTTCATGTATCATGCCTCAGTTTAAAATTCCAATTATTCAAGCATGATTCAATTCGTAACTGTCCCGTTCTCATTCTTTCCTTAGTATTTTAGCCAAGTCAGTATCATTCTGAGGACGAACTATCCCAAGGGGGGATGTTGTAATACCCCGAGTTTTCATGTCCTAAATCTCTCATGTTTTCTTCATGAAACCATATCCAACTGGAGGTAATGGTTACTCATAAGTTGACTCTCTCATTTCTATCTCAGCCTTATAACAATTCTCATGTCAGTGCATGTATTCACGAGGCCAGTTCAGTTCAGGTATCATGCCCACACTCAGCTATTTAATCATGTTAAAATTCATGCATGTTCAGTATATGCTCTCAGTTACCTTAGTATAGTACTCTCAGTTTAACCAGTCTCACTCGAGGATGAATGTTCCTAAGGGGGAGATTATGTAACACCCTACATTTTTGGGCAAGAATTTAAATCGTTGTTCCTACGCTTACAGACTTGAACCCAATTATTTTACGTATATACATGTGTGATTATCAAATATATGATAATCAGTTAGATTGGGGCATGCCGGTTAGATGATACCTCCCACAGTTTCAGTTTCAGTATTTAGTTCAGAACTTAATTCAATTTTGCTTGACCATAACATACAATTATCAGTTATTCAGTTATCAGATTTCAGTATTTTAGTTTACAAACTATTTTAGAAGCATGTTATATGCTTGGTCACGCATACTCAGATTTTTCAGTTTTCATATATCTATCTATACATCAGTTATCTCATGTTATTCAGCCAGTTAGTTATTAGTCAGTTATCTCATGTTATTCAGCCAGTTAGTTATTAGTCTTGTTCAATCAAATTTTAGTATTTCCACACATGTCTGTTATTATTATTTCTATGCACAGTTAGCCCATACATTCAGCCTAACCTTATCTCATATACCAGTACATTCAAAGTACTGATCGCATACTCATTTTTTACGCTATAATGTTTAATATCATAGGTTTGAATGCTCAGTTTCCTGACCGTGCTTAGACAAATCAAATTATCAGAAGCAGCAGTGGTGAGTCCTCATACTTCGAGGACATGAATTCTTTATTTCAGTTTATCTTAGTAGTTTAGTATTTCTATTCAGTCAGAGTTATATGGGGGTTTTTCCCTTCAGCTCCACAACCAGTCAATTAGAGGTTTTTCAGACACTTTCAGACAATTAGTTAGATTATCAATTTTTATCATTTTCAGACTGTTGTTTTCAGACCTATGATTCACTAATGTTATCAGTATTTAAAACCTTAAGGCGTATTCAGTTATTTTGCACATGTGTTTTGTTACTATTATTCAGTGCTCACAGTAGGTTTCATGGGTTAGCTTGTGGTCTTTCGGGATCGTAAGCATCGTGTGGCGTCTAGAGTATATTTTTGAGGCGTTACACCTTCGAGCTAACTCTATAAACTAATTCTAGTTGACACCACTGAGCTATCTCTTGCGCACTTATCAATTCACTCTACTTGACATGATTATGGCTTACTCTAGCTCATAACTCAACGACTAACTCTAGCCCTCAACTCTAAATGTACAAAATAAAAGTGAAAATGAAATACGTATACAAGTTTCTCAAAATGAGGAGTATATTTACAGCGAACAACAAAGTACAAAGACTCAATGACCTAGACTTAAAGACTCTTTCAGTTGTAGCAAGATGGTCCCTTCATTATTGAAGCTTTGTCTTGTTAAACACCTTAAAGCTTTGTAGAGAAAGTATGAATATTTTGATTTTGCTAAACTTGGGTTTTCTTCACTTGATCTGTTGAATATATATGGAGGGTCAAGAGAGTGGGACTGCAACAGTTTTCTGCAAAGCCTCCTGCAATGTTTTATTTCTGCTGCAGTGATAACCAATTTACAATTGTAGATAGTAGTGGGAGTTGACTCATATAGATCAACTTGTTGCACGTACCTGATCCCTCATTTGGTCGCTATACAATAAGAGACCATAGTAGCTTGTTGAAACTTTATCATAATTGGTAATATCTTTACAACAATGAACTGTTGTGGATTGGTGTGAGAGTTGACTTATACAGATCAACCTGGTGCAAATATCTGATCCCTATGAAATAAGATCCCTCTGAAAGATGATTTCTCTTGAATGAGATTTCCCTCTTGGATTCTTATCTTGTTCCCTTGAGATCTTGATTTCCCTGTTCTTCCTGAGATCAATCTGGTGCATGTTTGACTCCTCAACTGGTCCCTCGATAGTTTGGTCAGATCATCAAATAAAGCATAGTATCGTAGTAAATAAGCATCATTATAACAGAATAAAAAATTTAACATTAATTTACCAGAACACCATAAAATAATATTTTACCTCAAACACGCATGTTGACTACGTGTTGTGTGCTTAAGCTACTAGATTGTGGCTTATTATATAGGAGATATAGAGATTAGTTAGTTGATTCTTAGTGCTTTCAGATTAGGTATGATTTAAATTAGGAGAGGTAATTGGGCGGGTTGAGTTAAATTTTGGCAGGTCAATATGAATCAAGATAACAAATGGGTCAAGACCTAACCCGATTCAAATTTATTTGGGTCAAAACGAGTTAGGTTACGGGTTATAACTCAACCTACCCAATTCCTATTAAGTTATGATTGCATTATTTGTTTTTTTATTAATTTTTTGTATCGAATAAAATTATGTTTTTCTTTATTTTGTCATATATAACATATTAAACAAAAAAGTCTTTTTAAAATATATTTACCAGATTTCTCAAAAATCATTTCGAATTGCATAGCAATCCAATTTTTAATGGGTTGAAATGAGTTAAATTGACATAATTTGAGTTAATAAATGAGTAAGTCAATAACTAACCCAAACTTGAACGGATTGAATTGGATTGAGCAAGTAGAATTTAATTTTGCCACCTCTAATTACTCACTCAATTTTGAATTTTCTACTCACTAATCAAAGGAAAATAAGTGACAACAACAACAACTACATACCCAGTATATCCCCACCAAGTGGGGTCTGGAGAGGATAAGTGTACGCAGTCCATACTACTACCTCAGATGTGAGATAGAGAGGCTTTTTTTGATTGTAAATGTACACAGTCCATACCACTACCTTAAATGTGAGATGGAGAGGTTGTTTCTGATAGACCCCGACCAAAGAAAAATAAGTGAGATTTTTTTATTTTTGACACAAAATTTGTTAGGAGAACATTTTCTTGGTACGAAAAGAAATTACTCTTATTTTGTTATAGATGTATTTATATTATAGTGAACGTCTATCAAGAATATAAATAAGATCTATCAATAGTTATTAGGATATGAAATATCTATCTTTTAGGGAGAAACTAGGAGTAATTTTTTGTATAAATAGAAAGGTTTCCTTCATTGTAAAAGACCCCAATAGAATCTCTCAACAGAAATAAGAATTATTCTCTCTTCTCTCTCTACTCTTGGTTTTCTCTACTTTATTTTTCATAACATGCTATCAGCACGAGACTCTACTAGTTGAAGTTGGATTTTTCCACGAATATTCTTGAAGTTAATTGAATGCAAGAAAAGTACTTTAATGATTATTCATTGAGTCAAAATTATATTTGTGGAACTTATTTTAGTCACTCTCATACTTGACAACTAGAGGATGCCTTACTGGCATCAATAATTGATTCTCTTTGCTGCAGGAGTTGGCTTTCTTTAACAATTTTGATTATTATTTTTCTAGTTTTCCTTTCAAATATGATGCTAACTAGTTCAGGTGGCTGGGGAAGATCACAAACAAACAAAAACAACATGGTAATATTCTTTGATTTTGGGGTCAACTCTTACTAGCAACAATAGTTCCTAAGTCTAATTATGACTAGAATATATCTATAATCATGACAAGTCATTAAATTTAGCAATGATTCATTAAATTTCAAAGCAACAATTGCTTTGAAGCTTGATATATCCTCAAAGACATCGGGTTATAGTTTTGAGACACCATGATGATAAGATGTTGGGTTTAAGCTCCATCGTTTTATAGCTTAAGACGCCTTTATGTGGATAAGACATTGAGTTTGAATCTCGATGCACCATATTGATGATATTATGATGGATAAGGCAAAATAATGTGTATTTGGTGAAAAGTCATGAACCTTTCCCATTAAATACGCTCCATTCCATGAAGTGAATGTGTAGCAATATATGATAAGTCTAAAAAATGTTAATTTTCCCCATTCTTGAAGTAAATATGGTAGCAGTATATGATATACTCTGAAAGATATGTATGCCTCGATGTTCTCCTGAAGTAGCAATATCATAAATGAGATTTTAAGCTATCAAAATTTGATAGACTTAAGGCACGATTATATTTCATTCTTGGGGAATGAGAATTTTGATTGTTTTAAGTACATATCCATTGACCATTTCCTAAGGTGAATGCGATAATATTTAGTAAAACTTATTAATATAAATGTGCACTTGATAGTAATGGTATCATAACTCACCTCCGAAAGAGGAAAAATAATTGAGAAAGTTATTTTAAAATCTACTTCTGAGGTAGTAAATCTGAACTTTAATCATGTAGTAGTAAATGTCAAATTTACTAAAAGGTACATATCATGGTAAACATGGAGTTTACTAGTACAAATAAATTTCTAAGTTGACATGAACGATTATGACATTTCAAAGGTGTGCATATCAAGTATTAAACAAATATTGAAGAATTAGAAAATTTCTTCATGAACTTATAATGTTGTGTGTTCTCATGATAAGTTGGTTGGACCAATTAATGTTGGGGTTGGATCCCCTAAATCCTGAAAAGTATAAAAGGTGAATATGGCTCATTCACCAGTCATGTGATTTATTAAGATACATCGATATAAGATGATCACTTGTATGTTTGTTGTCAACCTGCAATTTTACATTCATAAAATTGTTGCTCGATAAAATTGAGTTAAGAGCATAATTTTCAGATTGTGTAATCAAGAAAATTCATCTTGATAATGCCGATTTGGCATTGAATGCCTTCGATAAATATCTGAATCATTGCTAATAAGAATAAAAGTTTTATGTGTTGAATTCAAATATTATATACAAAAGTACTTGTATGCATCAAATCAATAAATTATGATTAATTTCCCTTCAAAGTTGATTCTAAGTCAGGAACCACACGTTGTCCATCTAATAGTTTTGATGTACGGTATACGATTAATGAATAAACCATAATTCACAAAGATAGATTTCTCAAAGAGATGGAGGATGTATTTTAGTTTTCCTAACATAAGGGGGAGATTATAAGCAGTTATGAAATATGTTAGGAATTATCATCAGTGTAACACCCCGTGTTTTTGGTCCTTGAATTTTTTTTTAGAAATTTATCCTCATTATCATGACGAGTTTTAGGGATTCGTGACGGGTCGTAAGGACTCGATCGCAACTTATCAGAATAAGTGGTTTAGTATTCTACTCTGAGTATGAGTGGCTCTCAAAGGGTCCCAAGACTTCTAATGGGTCTTAAGGTATCCAGAATATTTGGACCAAGACACTGTTTTCATTATGACTCGAGGCCACGAGTCTTAAAGACTCATGATGAGTTGTTATGTCCTAATCGCAGGGTGTTCAGTATGTCATTCCAAATTATTATTGTCTTGAGTATGAGAAGTGGTTACGAGTCATTAAGTGTGGTTATGATCTGTGGTATGACTCATAGACATACCAATATAGGGCCTTGGTGGTTTTGTCTTGACTACAACTCCCTGTGATGAGTCGTAATGTATCCTTATGATTCGTATGGTGACCCGTAGTCACCGACGACTAAATTTTAATTTTTAAATTAAGGGCACTTTAAACAATTCCACCTTTTCCCAATTAAAACCCCACATCCATAAAGAAATTTAGGGGGGTAAATTTCATTCTTAGCATACTAAAACATTTAAAAGACTCTCAAATTCTCTTAAGAAGCCATACTTAGGGTTTTAAAGAAGTAGGTCATCCCAGGGCTCAAGGGTTGAATTCCTTTCGTGAAACTTGATATTTCAGGCATGTTACTCTTTTCCCATTGTTAATTTGTTAAAAGCGTACGTTTTTAAGTATTGTTCATGAGATATTGATGTTGGTTTTGAAATAAGGGTTGAGGGTTGTGAATATTTATGGATTGAACAATGTTTCTCATGTTTTACTTGTGAGTAACTAAGTTTCAATTGTGGATTTAAACTTGTGGGTGCCTGGGTATGGTGATTGAACTAGGAAATTGTGGTTTTCCCCAAATTTGTGACTTTTAAAGTTGTTATAACCCCAACCCCATATTGTTAAATTGGGTTTTAGCTAAGAAAAATATGGGAATTTGAACTATTCTTGTACTATTGCATAATGATTTGAATTGAACCTTATGGGATTATGTAATTCCCCAAACTAATATGTAATTAAACCAAGGAGGTTGTAAAATCCCCAAGAGAAGAAAATTGATGTGGCATATTGATGTTACCTTGTAAGTGTAGTTGGTATGATGATACCAACAATGTATGCCTTAAGGTGTAATGTGATTCAATGAATGGAAATGTGTGATACTCATTTTAATTGGGCTTTAATGAGAGTTATGTAACTGAGTCGGGATAGTGAAAGTCTGAGAGACCAATAATGAAAACCTCGATTGCCGACACATGGGTCTATATGATTGGGAGTTTCGAGTCCCCCTTAATACTATTATTATATGATTGAGAGGTTCGAGTCCACCATATATTTCTACATGATTTGGTGCTTTTGTCACCTTGATATGCAGGGAGGTTCGAGTCCCCATAGTGCATTTGTATACTCTCTGGTTTGTACGGCCACACGCACTAGGGCCCCTACCATCTGGGGGGTGAGCTGAACCCATATAGCCCGTGTGTGCCTTGTATGTTATGATGGTTGAGCTACACAATCTTGTAATGACTCAAGACTGCCCCCTAGTCATAACACGGTGCTTGGAACCATAAGTGATCCCAAGCCAACCCATGAGCTAGCATACTGCTTAAGAAACTGATTTAATATATTAAATAGCTAGTTCTACTGTGGCGAAACATAATCATAAGGAAATATGAATAAGTATGTAACTGATAAAAATTTACAATCTAATAAAACTGAGGAAAGAACTCAAATTACATGACTGACTCTGATTGACATCTATGAAGCCTCTACTATACTGACTATGGATAGCTGGGAAATGCCTCCAACTACCACTAATCAATATATATGGAAAAATAAAAAATACAACACAACACAAGAACTAAATCAGATTGGAGTCTCCGAAATAAGAGAACTCATCACCTGATGGCTGGAAGCTAAAACTGTCTAATTATGATGCGCAGGCTATAACTGGTACCTACATTATGAGATAATGTAGCTCATAGACATATATATGGGTCAGTACTTCTGGAATATACTGAGTAAGTGGGGGTGAATGCAATACGTAAAACTGATTAGGTACAAAATCTTAAAAATATGAATGCTAAGTGTTTGTAGTCTTACCAAGAGACTGAGATAAACTAAAAGCTGAAGTATCTTAAAACATGCATAATAAATATAATCTGATAAGCTAGTGAATAACTACACTTAGTTTCTTAAAACTTTACTTCTATAATATAAGTAGAACTGAAGCTGGAAAACAACAAAACATGGATACTGTATGAATACTGGGTCTAAAACTACATGATGGAAACTGACGAATACTGGGT
The DNA here is from genome assembly GCA_030864215.1 of Capsicum pubescens. Taxonomy (NCBI): domain Eukaryota; kingdom Viridiplantae; phylum Streptophyta; class Magnoliopsida; order Solanales; family Solanaceae; genus Capsicum; species Capsicum pubescens. The sequence goes on along the minus strand of CM061546.1, from coordinate 66,066,745 downwards.
CTAAAACTACATGATGGAAACTAACATAACTCAAGGATTTGAATATACAATTATATTGAGCACGAATGCATAAACATACAAAACCAAACGTAGCATATACTAAGCTAATCCGATTAACTGAATGACTGATAGCTGAATACTAAATAACTGATGCCTGAATACTGAATAACTGGTATCTAGATACTGATTCACTAATAATTTTAAATTGATTAACTGATAACTGGATACCGATCATATAAGATTGACCTATACTTAGTCTGAATAACTGGATTAAAACTGTGGAGTACTATGACTATGAGGTACTATCTAGATGAACAACATAAGATAACTGAGCATGAATTCTAGGAAACTGTAATATCTGAGAATGCAAGACTAAATGTATATTTGTTATGTCACTGAGACAATCTGTAATTCTGAAAGACTGAAATTTATATAACTGAATATCTGAAAGTCAGTAAACTTAGTCAAGAAAATATGAACTGAAGATACACCGAATACTATAATGAGACTGTGGGAGATAACTATAACCGACATGCCATAAATCTTTTATCGGAGTCCAGCTTGCAACCTTAGTTGGAAGGGTGTCAGTATCGTGCCATGGGTACTAACACTTTCTGTGAGTTACCCTATCCTAGCAGGTGCTCTTATAAGATATGATTCAACCCTATCCTGTAGGTGGACATCTCAAACCTACGCTGGCTACGAGTTCTGTAACTCAAGGACTGCTACTAAGGGTCACACCCTATCCTCATAGGTGGGCCCCCATTCCTAGGTTCACTCGGTGCTAAGTGTTACTCCCAGCAGAATGGCACTAATACTGAACTGAACTAAGCTCAACTAAATGTTATTACATAATTGATAATGCTCTTTATGAATATGAATATCTGAGTATACCGATAATATTCATGGGTTAACTATCTGCTTTCTTAAAAAGCTGAATTTATGTAAATCATATAGGTATTGGGTGTTCACAACCCACCAACACTGAATGGAAAATAACCAAAATGCCATATAAAAGTTGTAAAACTATAGTAGGGGATTATTGTTCAAAAACCCAACACTTAGGCATTTCATCAAACACATGAGAGTCATGAACTTAAGCATGAGAATGTCTTAAAACATGGGAAAATAGCATGGTTTCATGACTAAGATCATAACTTAGTAATATAACATGAAATTCTCTTGAATATAACATGGAAGATTGAAACTTAAAACATGGGATAACTTGACTTTTCATGAAACCATACATGGACATGAATTGAGTTTAATTACTAAGGAAAGACATGAACCTAAACCATCTTAAGCATACAAAATCTTCATAATAAGAGAAAAATCCATACTTTAGTTGAAAAGGATTTTTGAGCTCCATGGGTGAAAGGAACCAATGGATGAACACCCACATACCTTAATTTTCTTGACTCTCGAAGAAAACTTGAATCTTGGGACTTAAATTATGAACTTGTGAAGGAAACCCTATTTTTGATATTTTTTTGAAGATTTTCTTGAACTTGTAAGCTTGAATTCTTGGATTCTTGGGAAGAGAAACCTTGAATTTCTCATTCTTGGGAAGAAACCTTGAATTTCTCGTTCTTGGGAAGAAACCCTAATCTTATTGTTGAGAGTGAAGAGGATTAATGGCATCTAAAAACTGATTAGAAAAGGCTAATAACGCCTATTTGATGCTTTATATCATGGAGGAGGTAGGGTTTGGGGTGGGTAAAAGACCAAAATACCCTTAAGAAACTGAATAAAAATTGCTGAATTTCTTTAGTTGATGACTTGGCTGATAGCTTGCCAACTAGTTGACAGCTTATCAGCCTAGTTGTCAACTTCTTCAGTGATACTGCATAAGGTTGACAACTTTGGTTGATAGCTTATCAGCCTAGTCGCCAACTCCTTCAGTGGTACTGCTTAAGGTTGATGACTTTGGCTGATGGCTTGTCAACTAATTGACAGCTTATCAGCCTAGTCGTCACCTTGATGTCAGATGGATATGATAATGCAAAATGGGCATAATTTTCCACTCCGATATCGGATTAAGGTGAAACCAAATGCATAGAAAAGAAAACTCAACAAACTTTTATTTGATATATAGTAGGACACCTGAATCAATGTATTCTAGGAGATACAATCATTTAAAGTTGATCCTTGTAGGATTGAATACAAAAACTCAATCGATAAAAGTGTTCTCAACTCGACTTTGATCTTAAGTACTTCAGTGAAAATTTTTCACTTCAAGAGCACTTCACACTAGGATAAAGGTCATGACACTTATATTCATAAGTAAATCATGGTATTAGAGTTTACACACATAAGAATGACGCTTTAAAGTCTAGCCCAAAAATACGGGGTATTACAAATCCAAGCTAGAGTTTTAAAGTGCATGATAAGTCTTGTTCTCTATCTCGGCATGTGACATATATATGCATATGCATTTGATTATATGCATTGGATTTGAATGATGTTGAACTATTGATCATGGCATTATATTATCCTTATCCCTGAGTTACATACTAGCATTCACCTCGCTAATCATCTTCGGACGTTGTATCCCTATGATATGTAGGAACTGGTCATGCTTCTACTTCTCTTGCTCAGTGATTAGGATTTGGGATTAGCTCGTGAGTTGATATTGAAGTGGTGAGCTTCCATATTTTTGAAGTCTACATTTCATGTTTTGGTCTCTTATGTATCAGACTCATTAGACTTGTTTTTGGCTATAGTTGGGGGCATGTCCCAACACTTTATTGATATCCAGGTTTGGTCTTTTTTTAGAAGGCTTTGTTTGGAATACTATGGATTAGGTGATGTTGGTTGCCTTTTTTGGTCGGTTGTTGGTCGTTGATCATAGAAACATCTTTTATTCCTTGAATTTATCTTATTATATGTTTGGAATTCATCCAATAATGGGGAAATTGCGTTGTTTTGTTAGGTGCAAAGGGGGTGGTTTCTGGTCCATGCGGGACTTGAGATGCCCGTCACGGCTATGCCTTGGTTCGGGTTATGAAAAATCTGGTATCATAGCCTAGGTTTGGTGTCATTGGGTGTCTAACAAGGCCGTGTTGAGTAAATTCTCATTTATAGGTGTATATTGTGCCATACTCGTAAGGGAGAGGCTACGAGGCATTTAGGAATGTTTTCTTTTCTTGTTGTTCTATATTCGAGCTATAGATTCTAAGGTCTTAAATCTCTATAATCCCATTTGTTCGCATTTCAGATCATGCCTCCTAGAAGATCTAATAACCGTGAGAACTCTTCTATCCTATCTGAGGACAATGTGGATGGAGTTCGTCTAACTTTCAGGAGTTCAGACCCGATCTAGGATCGCTGCTTCTGATTTCCTTGATAGAACTCCATTATTTCCCCCTATCCCTCCTTAGGCACCCAGGCTGGTGTGTCTAATGTTGAGTTTTGCCAGTTGATTCATTTGTTTATCCAGTTAGTGACCTCTCAGATTGAGTGTGTTGCTTCTATTTCTCCATTATCTGAGGCCACTAGAGTAGTCCAATTTATGAGGTTGAGTCCTCCTATTTTCACTAGTTCTAGAGTTGAGGAAGATCCTTAAAATTTCATTGATGAGATAGAAAAGATCTTTTGTATGATACATACTGCTAATGTGGAGGGTGTAGAGTTCGCCACCTGTCAGTTGAAGGAAGTAGCATACCAGTGGTATGAAGAGTAGGAGTATCTTAGGGGAGATAATACTGAGTCTACTTTGTGGGATGACTTCTCTAGTGCTTTTCTTAATTGCTTCTTTCTTCAGGAGTTGAGGGAGGCAAAGGCCGAGGAGTTGGTGAATTTAAAGCAAGGTAGGATGTCAGTAAAAGTGTATGCCTTGAAGTTTCATCTGTTGTCATATTATGCTCTTGAATTGGTGTCTAGAATAAGGATTATAATAAGGAAGTTTTTCTTTAGGTTGTCCATGAGTTGATTTTGGAGAGTAAGAATGCTTTGCGGAATAAGGATATGGACATCTCTAGACTTGTGGTGTATATGCAACAACTGGAAGAAGAAAAAAAAGAAGAAAGCTGAGATGAATGACAGGCAGAGTAAGAATTTTTGCTATTTAAATCAGGGTGGAGATCAGCAACAAAGTGGTAGAGATTGTGGAAAGTGGTCTAAGAAGAAGTGAGACAATTCTGGTTCTTACTCTACCGCTAGTGGTCCTTATCCAAAGCCATAAAGTGATTGTTATTCTCAGTATAATAGTAGGTTTAGATCACCAAGATCCCAACCTCAGACTAGTAGGGCTCAGTCAGCTCCATCATATCCTCCTTGTAGATTTTGTGGTCAGATGTACTGTGGTGTTTGTGAATAGGGAATGAAAAAGTGCTTTAAATATGGTCAGATTGGTCATATATAGAGGGATTGTCCTTCTAAGGTTGCTTATAGGTCAAATAAGATTCCTGTTTCTACTTCATCAGCTCTCGCACCAAAAGGTACCACTTCTGCTTTTGGCTTCGACACTGGTCAGGACTGTCTATATGCTTTTGCTATTTGCCAGGATTCTGAGCCGTGCCCTGATGTTGTTACTTGTATGCTTAAGCTCTTTTCTCGTGATGTATACGGTCTACTTTACCTCTGGTCTACTCTCTCTTGTGTGACCCCTTATGTGTCTATCTATTTTGGTTTCGATCCTAAATGTATTTCGAACCCTTTCTCCGTGTCCACCTCGGTGGATGACTCCACTGTGGCTTGAAGAGTCTATAGGGGTTGTGTGATGTCGGTCTATGGTAAAGAGACCTTGGTAGATCTGATAGAGTTGTACATGTTAGATTTTGATGTGATTTTGGGCATGGATTGGTTGCATTCATTCTATGCGTCTCTTGATTGTTGGATCCTAACGGTTAGTTTCCATCTCCCTAATAAGTTGGTGATCACATGGGAAGGTAACTTGCCTAGTACATAAGGAATGGTTCATCTCGTATCTTAGAGCCCAGAAATTAGTTTCTAAAGAGTGCCTCTATCACTTAGTGCATGTTAAGGATTCTATATCAGGAGGTATTTACTTCCATATTGTCCCTGTGGTTTGTGAATTTCTTGAGGTATTTCTTGATGATCTTCCTGGTATTTCTCTCGATAGTAAAATTGATTTTGGGATTGATTTTCTTTTGGACACTCATCCTATTTCTATCCCTCCTAACAAAATAGCTTCGACTGGGTTGAAAAAAATTAAGGAGTAGTTGAAAGATCTTCTGGATAAGGTTTTTATTTTTTCCAGTGTATCTTTGTGGGGTGCTCATATTCTTTTCGTGTAAGAAGTATGGTTTTCTTCAGATGTATATTGATTACCGCCAATTAAAAAAGGTGACCGTGAAGAACAAGTATCCTCTCCCCAGGATTAATGATCTATTAGATCAACTTCATGGTACTAAGTTTTTTCTACGATTGATCTTCAATTGGGTTACCATTAGTTGAAGATTTGGAAAATGGATATCCCTAAGACTGTCTTCCTAACCTTGTATGGTCATTTTGAGTTTTTGGTGATGTCGTTTGGGTTGACCAATACCCCAACAATATTTATGGATCTTATGAATTGAGTTTTCCATCAGTTCTTGAATTTGTTCATGATTATCTGCATCGATGATATTTTGGTGTATTCTAAGAGTGAAGCAAATCATGTTGATCACCTCCGTCTTGTGTTGTAAACCTTACAAGATCAATGGTTGTATGCAAATTTCTCTAAGTGTGAGTTCTGGTTGAATGTTGTGACTTATCTGGGACATATTTTCCTAGTAAAGGGATTATAGTGGATCCACAGAAGGTCGTGGTGGTAAGAAGTGACCTAGACCTACGACTCCAACAGACATTAGGAGCTTCTTGGGTTTAGTCGGTTATTATAAAAGGCTTGTGAAAAATCTCTCTTCTATTGCTGCCTCATTGACTAAGTTGACTCAGAATAAGGTGAAATTCTTATGGTATGATGCTTGCGAGGGTAGTTTTGATAGGCTAAAAGATAAGTTGACTTTGGCTGCGGTCTTGACTCTGCCTGAAGGAACCGATGATTTTGTTGTCTATTGTGATATATCCTAGATGGGATTGGGTTGTGTGTTGATACATCATGGCAAGGTGGTTGCTTATGCTTCTAGACAGTTGAAATTTCATAAGATGAATTAGCCGACTCATGATTTGGAATTGTTAACTGTGGTGTTTGCATTAAAGATATGGCAACACTATTTTTTTGTGGTCCATGTTGATTTTATTCTGATCGTAAGAGCCTGCAATACGTTTTCACTTAGAAAGAATTGAATCTCAGGCAAAAGAAATGACTTGAGTTGCTCTAAGACTATGACATGAGTCTTCACTATTATCCAGGTAAAGCTAATGTGGTTACTGATACTCTTAGCAGGTTGTCCATGGAAAGATTATCATATGTGGATGAGGAGAAATGAGATTTTGGGAAGGATATTCACCATTTGGCTAATCTCGGAGTTTGTCTCTTGGATTTCGAAGATGGTTATATGTTTGTTCAAGACGTAGCAAAGTCATCTCTTGGTTCTGAAGTGAAGGAGAAGCAAATATTGGGTCCTGTTTTGATACAAATCAAGAATGATGTAGGCAGGAAGAAGGTGATGATTTTTTGTAAGACCCCGCAAATTTCTCTCGTAGTCTGAGCCTTAGAGCGTGTCAAGTGAAGCGTAAATCTGGTCTAAAATAAGTGAGAAGTGTCTTCCCAAGTGAGAAATATTTTAAACCGTGTAGAATTCCCCTAATATCAACTTTTTGCCTTGTAGAGCATTGAATAAGCTTTCCATCGATACCACTTTCGTCAAAATCGGGCATCGGACGAGGAAGTTATGGCCGTTTTATAGAAAACAGTCGGAACCACCCAGGTGCGATGGCCGGATTGACGGACTGTCGATCTTGCGACAGACCGTCTCCTAGCCCGTCGCAACCAAGGCAGTGACGTCCAAGTGCGACGGCCAGGACGACGGACCGTCGAGGCTGCAACGGACTATCGCTGAGACCGTCGCATCGAGGAAGTGTTTTTTTTTTCCAAATGTTGTGCGACAGATGATCCGACGGACCGTCAGACTGAACGATGGACCGTCACTTCGACCATCGCAAACCCCGTTCAGCATTTTTAACTCATTTTTAAAAGGGTTTTTTGGTCTTTTTCCCACTCTTTTCAGCCCCTATTTATATCCGATCAAGGCTCACAACTTCATTTCTCATCTTCAACATAAGAAAAAACTAGGATTTCTACAAAATCAAAACCCTTCCTTCTTCTTCAAGAAAAAAATCAAGAGAAATCAAGAAATCAAGAATCTCTCCAAGAGCTTCCAAGAAAGAGTTTCTCTAAGGTATGTAGATGTTGATTCTTGGGTCCCTTTCATCCAAGAATCTTAAGAACCCTTTTCTAAAATTCAAAGATCTTATGTTTGTCGGTTTTCACGATTCATGTGAGTTGAAATTGATGTTTATTCTATTATTGAGTTTTGATTCATGTTTGTTTGTAAGGTTTTCAAGCTTTGACCCTAGTATGTGATATTCATGTGATGTTCATGATAAACCCTCTTCAAGTTGCTTGTTAAGTGATGTGTTCATGTCAATTAAGTGAAGCAAATTGTTGAATAAGCAAAGCATGCTCCCCATATATTTGATAAAATATTTATGTGAAGGAATTAGAGCCATTATAGCATGTTGACTAGAAATCCCCAATTGTGTGCAACCCCATGCATGTCAAGTGTTCGTTGAAAAGACTTAGTGAATGAATTGTGACATGATAGCATGAAATTCCCCAATTATGTACTCTTTGATACATGCTAAGACTTTAATGCATGCCAAGTGTTTGATGCAAGACCTTATTGAATGGAGTATGATCTAATAGCATGTCCCTCTATGTTATTACATGTTTAGGATTCCTAAATGCTTGAAGTGATGCCTTAGTGATTGTGATAGTGAATAATTGTCCATGGTCTTAATTATTCAAGAATGTTAATGTTTTACTTTTATGTTATCGAGTCTTGGGGGTATTTATACTCGACAATTTAGCTACGGTCTAGAGCCTGTGTCAGTTTTCACGATAATTCCAGTCGAGCCATGATTCTCAGAACTCAACAAGTTATAGAACTCTATATTCTCAGGCAGACACAGAACTTAAGAAATCTCAGTAATCTCTGTAATCGTTGTAATCTCAGTATCACTAGTAATCTAGCCTCAGTTCTGTACCCAACTCAGATCTAGTAGTATTCAAGTATTCAGTTCTGACCTCTGTAGTAATCGATTACTCTATTCAAAGCTCAGTTTTGTTCAGTTAGATAACAATATTCAGTAGTATTCTGTCAGCTACGGAACCAAGTGAATTCATCTTAACTCAGTCAGACCATTCGAGAAACATGATCAGTATCAGATTCAACTTAGTTTGTGTTCAGTTAAGAATCAGTTCAGAGTCTTTCAGTTAGGAGTAGGAGCTAGCACCGAGCAAGGGCAGGGATGGCGGCTCCCCGTCAGAGAGGCAGAGTCGTTAGAAGAAATCCCTGAACTCCAGAACTGCGTATCTAGCTCAGGATGCAGGAGTAACCCGTCAAGAAAGGCTGGTTACCCGTCAGATAGGCTTGGCTATTATATGCCTTAGGCTTGACTATTATATGCCTTAGGCTTGACTTCCTGCGAGGGTCACCCGTCAGATAGGCTTGACCAGAGAGGTCTTTACTCATGGCACAGTATTGACACCCTTCCAGTTGGGGTTACAGGTTGGATCCCACCAGTTGAGATTTGGGACATGTTGGTTAAGTGACTACTTCCCACAGTTACAGTTTCAGTATCAATCTTTAGAAATCAGGACTGTCAGATACAATCATCTATCTCAGTTTGGAACTCCAATAGTTCCATTGATTCATGGACCACCCGTTAGATAGGCTTGGTCTCATATAAAGTTATTCAGTATCAGATTTGGAGATCACCCGTCAGATAGGCTTGATCTCAATCTCAGATTCTGTTGAGTATTCTTGTTATCAGATCTAGAGATCACCCGTCAGATAGGCTTGATCTCAGTCTCAGATTCAGTTGAGTATTATTGTTATCAGATCTAGATATCACCCATCAGATAGGCTAGATCTCAATCTCAGATTCAGTTGAGTATTCTTGTTATCAGATCTAGAGATCACCCGTTAGATAGGCTTGATCTCAGTCTCAGATTTAGTTTAGTATTCTTGTTATTAGATCTAGAGATCTCCCATCAGATAGGCTTGATCTCAGTGTCAAATTCAGTTGAGCATTCTTGTTATCAGATCTAGAGATCACTCATCAGATAGGCTTGATCTGAATCTCAGATTCAGTTGAGTATTCTTGTTATCAAATCTAGAGATCACCCGTCAGATAGGCTTGACTCAGTCTCATATTCAGTTGAGTATTCTTGTTATCAGATCTAGAGATCACCCGTCAGATAGGGTTGATCTCAATCTCAGATTCAGTTGAGTATTTTTGTTATCAGATATAGAGATCACCCATCAGATAGGCTTGATCTCAGTCTCAGATTCAATTGAGTATTCTTGTTATCAGATCTAGAGATCACCCGTTAGATAGGCATGATCTCAGTTTCAGATTCAGTTGATTATTCTCGTTGTCGGATTCGAACATGATCATTTCTTATCATTGATAGTAGATTCTGAAATCATCTGTTAGAGAGGTTTGATCTCTGATGTAGTCAGTCGAGAGCAGAAAGCTCAAAATTCAGCCAATGATGTGAGTATATTTAGTCAATCAGCTTTAGTATCCTCAGATTCTGAGATCACTCGCTAGATAAGACTAATCTCAACTCCAGTACTCAGTTATCGGTATCAGATGATTTTGTTGTTCAATATCTCAGTATTAGTAGTGAGTTCAGATGACAGTAATACGGTATCCAAGTTTCAGTATTCAGAGTCATGATGGTTGTAGGTATGGTTTGTGCATTCATGTATGTGCTCTCATTCAGTACTCTCATGATTATTCAGTTAAGTAATTGTTCATGCATAAGCCCTTGCATTTAGCCTTACCTCATCTGCAAATTTGGAATATTCCCGTACTGTCGCATTTGTGCTATGGTGTTTTATTTGACACCATAGGTTCAGAGGCACGAGATCCAGAGTACCCTTAGCAGATCAGTTCCAGTCAGTAGCAGTAGACATAGAAGTGAGTCCTCTTCATTCGAGGATGATATTTTTATCATTATTGCTTCAGATTTTGTTTGTTTTCAGTAGACGGAGTTAGTTGGGGATATATCCCATTAACTCCACAGCTCAGATAGTTTAGAGGCTTTTCGAACAGATGTATCAGTATTTAATTTTCAATTTTGAGTATTTTTAGATGTTTTGAACCTTATGGCCAGTTTTTGCATTTATTATCTATATTATGTAATGTTCAGGTACAGATATTAGTCGAGAGTTAGCTCGTGGTCCTTCGGGATATGAGCATCGTGTGACGTTCCGATTCAAGAAAATCGGGTCGTTATATTTTTTGAGATTAGTGGTGATGGTATATTGAGATGCCAAAGCAGATTATGTGTTCCCAATGCTGATGGGTTGCAAAGAAGAATTTTGGTTGAAGCTCATGAGTCGCGTTATAGTATTGATCCTGGATCGGCGAAAATATGTCATGATCTTAAGGAGATTTATTAGTGGAATTACATGAAGCAGAATATGGATAATTTTGTGGCTAAGTGCATGTTGTGTCATCAAGTGAAGGTTAAGCACTTGAGGCCAGATAGGTTGACTTAGGAAATTGAGCTATCGATGTGGAAATGGGAGATAATTAATATGGATTTTGTTATGGGTCTTCCGCGGTCTCGCCAGCAGTTTGATTCAATAGGGTCATCATGGATAGATGACTAAGTCTGCTCACTTCTTGTTAGTGAGTACTAATTACTCTTCTGAGGATTATGCCAAGTGGTTCATCAAGGAGATCATGAGTTGAATGGTACTCCAGTCTCCATCATATCTAATTGGGATACCTAGTTATCATCTCACTTTTGAAGGTCATTCTAGCGAGGTTTGGGGACTAAGGTAGCCCTTAGTACCACTTTTCACCCATAGACGAATTGCCAAGCGAACAGGATAATTCAGGTCTTAGAAGATATACTTTGGGCTTATGTGTTTGATTTTGGTGTTAGTTGGGTTGACCACTTGTCTCTCATAGAATTTGCTTACAATAATAGTTATCACTCTTACATTGGTATGGATCTGTTTGAGGCCTTATATGGTAGGAGGTGTAGATCTCCTATTAGGTGGTTTGAGGTTGGTGAGAATAAGTTGATTGGCACTGATTTGGTTCACCAAGCCATGGAGAAGGTGAAGGTGATTTGAGATAGACTTAAGGTCGCCGAAAGTCGCCAAAAGTCCTACGCTGATGTGAGGCGAAGGGAGTTGGAGTTCAGTGTTGGTGATTGGGTGTTCTTGAATGTGTCTCCTACGAAGGGAGTGATCTGGTTCGGCAAGAAGGGGAAGCTCAGTCCCCATTATATTGTTCCATACTTGGTCTGGAAGAGAGCTGGTAATGTGGCATACAAATTGGAATTGCATTCTAGGTTAAGCTCCATTCATTCGGTGTTTCATGTTTTGATATTGAGAAAGTGTGTGGGAGATCCTTCAACGGTTATTTCTTTGTAGGAGGTGGATATTTCAGATTTCTTATCCTATAAGGAATTCCCGATTGAGATTTTGGATCGACAAGTCCGTCGGTTATGGATTAAGGATGTGGCTTTGGTAAAGGTTCTTTGTAGGAACGAAAGGGTTGAGGAAGCTACTTGGAAAGCCGAGGGGAGATGAAGTCCAAGTATCCATTCCTGTTCCCTATTTTGGATAGTCGTGCTTGAAGTATGTGTGTTCCTTAGCATCTTTTTTTCCATCTTTGTTAAAGATAAAAGTAGTAGAATATGGAGTCAAATTGTAATGCCCCGAAATCGGGTCTCGAGACGTCACACGGTGCTTAGGGTCACAAGTGACCCCAAGCTAACCCTTCTACTGGCATAACTCATAAGCAACTGAATAAAAATACAAATTCATACAAATCAGTAGAAATTAACTCTTTTCTGAATCTGATCGATACAAAAATGGAATTTTACAGGATTACAATTCTGCCTTTACAACCAAAATTGAAACAAAATACATCAACTTCTACTGACTGTCTATGAAGCCTCTACTAGTATTGACTGTAGGTAGCCGGGTCATGACTCCCGACTACCCCAACTCAATACGACTGAATAAAGAAAATACAACACTATAACTCTGCATAACTAACCCAAGCCCTTGAATCAAAAAGACTCATCACCTGCTGACTGGATACCACGAACTGACTGGATTCGAAGGTGCAACTATACCTTGTACCTACATTCCGAGAAAATGCAGCCCACATCCGAAGATGTGGGTCAGTACCATGGAAAGGAACCGAGTATATGGGGGTGTATGCAGTTGTATAAACATCATCATCATAAATATTTATAAGAAATATGCAGGATGTATGAAAGACTCACATAGCCCGAAGAAAATCATCATAATCATGAGAGAATGAAATAAGTATAATAACACATGTGAGTCATCATATAATTTGTCAATCACTTTCAGTTCATCAAGAATATCAATTCTCATAATGTAAATATCATTTAAATCTTTCGAAAGAATAAATTTCACAATTCCACTTTCAAATCACTTCACCATTCACCATAGACACAGGGAAACACACACACACTGGGAGATCCTATAACCGACATAAACCATGTGAGCAACATGGAGTCCAACGTACAATCCATGTTGGGGAGAGCCGTCCTATCCTTTCCATCAGAGTAGGACTTCTAATATCAATCCAAAAACACTAGTGATCACTATATAAATCAGCCTCAGGCTCACGGCCTACGGGGGCACGTAGTTCTAGGGAAGTAAGGTCACTTTATACCTCCCACTCGGTGCTAAATATTACTCCCGGACTTAGCTCAGAAATTTAAATCAGCCTCAGGCTCATATTAAAGAGAATCCACAATAAACACTTCAACAATTTTCATCGGGAGCCAATTTGCTACCCCTTTATCATAATCAATAAAAACGTGAATTTCTTTCACAGTTGAGTTCAAAATAACTCATTCACGACCAAAATGTCAAATCATTCAAAACATCTCAAATATTCAACATCAACGTGCATATAGCACACATTTTCTCAAAGACAATTTCAAATGGGCTTCAAGACCCAAATATCAAAATCATAGTAAATTTCTTTCAAGCATCATGCTTTAATTCATAATTTCATATAAATTCGACTTTTCAAAGTCATAAACATCATAATCTCAAGATAACCAAGATAGAATATAAGTTCATGCTCCAAAATCATAATAAACATATAAAAATCATATCTTCGTAAAGAAAATTACTTTTGGGCACAAGAACGAAAGATTGTTCTTGTTGAAAAATCTCACATACCTTGAATGATGAACTTTAGATCGATACTCAGTTTTTGAGATGTTAATCGTGCCTTTGAATGATGGTTCTTGGAGTTCTTGAACTAGGAACTTGGAATCTTGAATAAATTTGCAGAATTAATGGTGAACTTTGGAGGTTCTTGAAGTTGGATGTAGGAGCTTAGGGTTTTCTTTTTGAGGGAATTTGATGAAATATAACATATAATGTTTCTAATAGGCTTTAATATGGGGTTTGGACGGATTTTGGGTTAGGGAAAATGACCAAAACGCCCCTAAAAATCAAATAATTCTCGAATCTGTCCTTTGGTGAACTGTTTTGATAGTCTGAAGCAGATCAACCATAACGTTTTACTCCGTTATCCAAATTGGATGAAACCAATTTCATTAGAAAGATAACTCTCATATATTTCCGTTGATATATAGTATCTCACCTAGATCATTGTGTACGAGGAGTTATGATCATTTGAAGTTGACCCAAAAATTCACTTTTGATAGGCTGAAGTAGATCGACCATAACTTTTCGCTCCGATAGAAAAATTGGATCAAACCAATTTCATCGGAAAGAGGACTCGCAGAGCTTTCCGTTGATATATAGTATATCACCCAGATCATGATGTACAAGGAGTTATGATCGTTTAAAGTTGGAACAAAAATACGCCAGGCCTCAGTACTTTTTTCCTGCACGTTTTACTGTTCACTACTATTCACGGTTCAATCGGAATGTTCATAACTCGTCGCTCGAGTGTCCGTTTTGGATGATCCACATATCGTTAGAAAGCTTATTCAATACTCTACGCAATGGTGGGTCATAATCTAAGAAATTCCACACGGAAAATTTATAATTCATTCTAGAAGATAGAACCCAACACGTTTACGCACAAAATTTCAACGAAAAATTTCTCGGGGTATTACATCATCTTCCCCTTGGAAACATTCGTCCTCGAATATCGATGAATAAGTACTGAATACCATGGAAATGAGGACAAAAGGCTGGGATAACAAAGTCAATCCACTTACTTCACTCCAAACTTTCGAATACTTCATAGAACATGCGATTCATAATGAGAATGGTCACATAGTTGGATCTTAAACAAAGGAGACTGATTTTAAGGAATCGATATCCTTGGTTAATTCAGAGACTGAGAATCAAAGGTCTCGAAGGGGATCTCATCAAAAGAAGGACCAATTGCGCCCAAATGAAACGTCCCTCAACACTCCTTCCAAAACATTCAAATGATATTGTTCGGGGAGAAAATGAACCATAATTTGATACAATCCTATCGTATGGGAACAAGGACTCATATGGCATAAATTAAGATAGGAATTTCTAGGTCTTGGGAAACATAACTCCTTGCTTCCAAACTTAGCAACACTTCCCTACTACTCCCTCGACTATGTTCAAGCCTAACTCCAAGTACTCATGAGATACGCCACATAACACTATAATATTAATCTATGTCATGAACCTCAATACACACTGAGCCTCACAACTCCTCACTTCAAACATAACTCTTATTGCTACTCCAACAACCACATACAATCTTATACTAGGGATCCGCAAACTTGCGGTGCATTCTTTTAGATATACAACCATAACATTCAAGCCTATACTCATAACCACATACGCACTTCACACATGTACCTCTAAACGAACACTCATAAAACATCTTCTTCACTTTCTCTAAGATTCCATCAACTACATCATTCACACATACTGGTCAATTCTTTAAACGGCATACATAATATTTTCTCAACCAATTAAACTATACACAAAAACTCTGTATTACTATTCCTACAACCTCATAGAAGTGCATAAAACCAACGCACAACAATCTTTCCAAATAAACATTTAAAACTTCAACTAACCACGGCATGTATCAAGGACTTAGCCTCAATCTAACTTCACTTCACCGCCGTGAGTACACCACCTTCTATCATAGATAAGGAAGTATCTTCTCTCCCTTATAGACAACTGCTCAACACCATTAGCTTGACTTAATGAAAAGGTCACAATATTTTAAATCATGAAGACCTGAAACATGAAGGGATAATGTAAATAACTTGACTCTCTCTATTGAGGCCTTAGGAATAAAATATCAAATACAATGGGTTCATTAAGGTATGAAAAATGAAGACACCCATAACGGAAACTAAATCTCACTGATCAATAAGAGTATTGCCTGAGTACTGGAACTGAACATACTGTAAAACTTGAGTATATGAGTCATGCGCGGCATGCCCTGAATTTAGAGCTCATAACTTATGGAATGTGATTCCAACTGCTAGAAGAACTGGAATTTCTCATTTTTGGAAAGTAGCAGAGTATGTAATTCTCCATCACGTGTATGAACATGAATTAAGATCATGGAACTGAAATGTAAAGCATGAGTAGGTTTTGGGACAGCTGAAAATACTGAAATAATGTTGGGTCAAGCACCGATCTTTCTCACAACAAATTTACAACTTGTTGGTACTTCTACTAAAATGTAAAAGCTTGACCTGACTACTTGTTCTATCATCTCCCCCTTAGCTTTAAGCCACCACTCAAATTCTCAAATGCTTACTAATTTTGAATCTCCACGAACATCTCTATCGTCGGAATGTACACCATCTAGTGCTTCAACTCTTATTTCTATTAGCTCAACTTGAATACTTTCGAACCTTTTGATAGAACATGCTACTTCTATCTTCTCCCTCTAATACCATGCCTATGAACTTATGTTTCTAACCCATGAGAATCAAAATTACACTTAAGAGGCTCAACATTTCCAATCATACGCCTCGCCTTAACTTAGCCATCAAAACATCATCCATCGTCTAACTAGTATTTATCCATCTAACAATCCCATGGCACAACTCACTACACCACATACACTAATCCTCGAAATTAAAGCAGTCCCATAATATCTTGGGTGAACTTTCTCATCATAATATAATATTAAAATTAATTACAAGTCAACTACACTTAAACTCTTGTGTACACTGTTCAAGCCTATTAGGTCACTTCCGGCAACTAATACCATTAATTCGGAAACCGTCACATTCGGCTTCATGATCACCAATCGTTCAAACTTAAGGTCTCACACTTCACATAATTTACAACTCCATCTCACGCATAACTCCCACGTGAAGATTATAAAACAACACATCCATGAACACTAGCCCACTTAAACTTCATAACAATAATAATTGGTCCTAATCATATAGCCTATCTTATTCACAATCCATTAACACATCCTTCTTTCACCCGTCACTACTACCTATCCTTCATACACAACTTAACATAGTTCATAGCTCTCTACGTCTTAACTTAACTTCTTCTTGCAATCTGGAGAGCGCCTAGATTAACAACACTTACCCACCGAGTACTTCCATCACTAACCTATACTCTCTGTCATACAAATACCGTCAACATCCGTTTCATACCTCAAACAAACTATATCACTTCCTATTAACCCAATTGCATGCAAAAAGGGATTTCTCTATACTTATGCTCAACAAATCACACTTACCATCCTTCTTACTACTACACCTCCACAGCCCACATTTTCAGCCAGCACAAGGAACAAGATGAACTACAAGTTGCTAGTGGATCGAAATAGGCCTCACACGGCTTCACTAGACTTTGGTTTTATGTTTTGATAAAGAAAGTTATTTGAATAACAAAGTAACTATGCTAGTGAATCGAAATAGGCCCCACACGGCTTCATTAGACTTTGGTTTTTCACAAACATAATGATAACAAGATTACATAATACAAGAGATAGAAACTTGACACACAACATTCAATGATCTAAGAATACACCTTACTCTGTCTTAATTAAATAACTCATAAGAATGAGGGCATAACTTTCAACTTAAGGAACTTAACACACTAGAGAGCTCCTCTAAAGCCCTTTGTGTAACTTTTGAAATTTCTTCTAGAAAATATAGAAGCATTACCTGGGGAAGAACTGGAGCTTGCGAATCATGTTATCTCAAAAATAATACATAGAGAGAGAAGTATAGATTAACATTGTAGATTCTGAGGAGGAATCTGAAAGCACACCTAACCTAGGCTTAGTTCACGACTTTTATGAACATGAATAAAGTACTTTAATCTTTGGAACTCAAAAGCACTGACAGGATACTTTCTAGCTCTCTTACAATCCCATAACTATCTACAGAGAATTAAGCTTAACTGTTTCTGATACCTTGAAAATGAGGCAGAGTTGGCCAAAATAGAGTAAGATGAGAATCTATATAAGCTTCTTGGAGAACCTTTTTATAGCACGATCTTAGACTTGAAAGAAGAGAACATTTACTAAATGCCCTGTAGCCTCTCGAAGAAAAGTACAGACGTCTCCGTACTGTTCCGCAAGAATCTACTAGACACGACTTCATAGACGCCCTAGGACACTTGAACTCTGTGCTCTGATACCAAGTTTCTAACGCCCCGAAATCGGATCCTGAGACGTCACACGGTGCTTAGGGTCACAAGTGACCCCAAGCTAACCCTTCTACTGGCATAACTCATAAGAAACTGAATAAAAATACAAATCCATATAAATCAGCAGAAATTAACTCTTTTCTGAATCTGATCGATACAAAAATGGAATTTTACAGGATTACAATTCTGCCTTTATAACCAAAATTGAAACAAAATACATCAACTTCTACTGACTGTCCATGAAGCCTCTACTAGTACTGACTGTAGGTAGCCGGGTCATGAATTCCGACTACCCCAACTCAATACGACTGAATAAAGAAAATACAACACTATAACTCTGCATAACTAACCCAAGCCCTTGAATCAAAAGGACTCATCACCTGCTGACTGGATACCATGAACTGACTGAATCCGAAGGTGCAACTATACCTTGTACCTACATTTCGAGAAAATGCAGCCCACATCCAAAGATGTGGGTCAGTACCATGGAAAGGACCCGAGTATATGGGGGTGTATATAGTTGTATAAACATCATAATCATAAATATTTATAAGAAATATACAGGATGTATGAAAGACTCACATAGCCCGAAGAAAATCATCATAATCATGAGAGGATGAAATAAGTATAATAACACATGTGAGTCATCATATAATTTGTCAATCACTTTCAGTTCATCAAGAATATCAATTCTCATAATGTAAATATCATTTAAATCTTTCGAAAGAATAACTTTCATATTTCCACTTTCAAATCACTTCACCATTCACCATAGACACAAGGAAACACACACACACTGGGAGATCCTATAACCGACATAAACCATGTGATCTACATGGAGTCCAACGTACAATCCACGTTGGGGAGAGCCGTCCTATCCTTGCCATCGGAGTAGGACTTCCAATATCAATCCAAAAATACTAGTGATCACTATATAAATCAACCTCAGGCTCACGTCCTATGGGGGTACGTAGTTTTAGGGAAGTAAGGTCACTTTATACCTCCCACTCGGTACAAAAGATTACTCCCGGACTTAGCTCAGAAATTTAAATCAGCCTCAGGCTCACATTAAAGAGAATCCACAATAAACAGTTCAACAATTTTCATCGGGAGCCAATTTGCTACCCCTTTAACATAATCAATAAAAACATGGATTTCTTTCACAGTCGAGTTCAAAATAACTCATTCACGACCAAAATGTCAAATCATTCAAAACATCTCAAATATTCAACATCAACGTGCATATAGCACACATTTTCTCAAAGACAATTTCAAATGGGGTTCAAGACCCAAATATCAAAATCATAGTAAATTTCTTTCAAGCATCATGCTTTAAGTCATAATTTCATATAAATTCGACTTTTCAAAGTCATAAACATCATAATCTCAAGATAACCAAGATAGAATATAAGTTCATGCTCCAAAATCATAATAAACATATAAAAATCATATCTTCGTAAAGAAAATTACTTTTGGGCACAAGAACGAAAGATTGTTCTTGTTGAAAAATCTCACATACCTTGAATGATGAACTTTAGATCGATACTCAGTTTTTGAGATGTTAATCGTGCCTTTGAATGATGGTTCTTGGAGTTCTTGAACTAGGAACTTGGAATCTTGAATAAATTTGTAGAATTAATGGTGAACTTTGGAGGTTCTTTAAGTTGGATGTAGGAGCTTAGGGTTTTCTTTTTGAGGGAATTTGATGAAATATAACATATAATGTTTCTAATAGGCTTTAATATAGGGTTTGGACGGATTTTGGGTGAGGGGAAATGACCAAAACGCCCCTAGAAATCAAATAATTCTCGAATCTGTCCTTTGGTGGACTGTTTTGATAGTCTGAAGTAGATCAACCATAACGTTTTACTCCATTATCCAAATTGGATTAAACCTATTTCATTAGAAAGAGAACTCTCATATCTTTCCGTTGATATATAGTATCTCACCTAGATCATTGTGTACAAGGAGTTATGATCATTTGAAGTTGACCCAAAAATTCACTTTTGATAGGCTGAAGTAGATCGACCATAACTTTTTGCTCCGATAGACAAATTGGATGAAACCAATTTCATCGGAAAGAGGTCTCACAGAGCTTTCCGTTGATATATAGTAGATCACCCAAATAATTATGTACAAGGATTTATGATCATTTAAAGTTGGAGCAAAAATATGCCAGGCCTCAGTACTTTTTTTCCTGCACGTTTTACTGTTCACTACTATTTACGGTTCGATCGGAATGTTCATAACTCGTCGCTCGGGTGTCCGTTTTGGATGATCCATTTATCGTTGGAAATCTTATTCGATACTCTACGCAATGGTGGGTCATAATCTAAGACATTCCGCACGAAAAATTTATAATTCATTCTAGAAGATATAACCCAACACGTTTATGCACAAAATTTCAACGAAAAATTTCCCAGGGTATTACACAAATCATGCTAATAAATGACTTATCCTATCTATCATTCAAGTATGAATGATTCTAAGGGAGGAGTATGTAATGCCCCGAGTTTTTGGTCCTTGAAAAAATTTCTTAAATTTATCCTCACGGTACTGACTACAACTCCCCTTACGAGTTATAGGGAGTCATGATGGGTCGGGGGGACTCGATCATAACTTAATCCGAACAAGTGGCTTAGCATTCATCTTTGAGTACGAGTGGCTCTCAAAGAGTCGGCAAAACTTCTTATGGGTCATAATGACCAAGTCGTAAGGTGTCCAAAAAGTTTGGCCCAAGACACTGTCTTTATTACAACTCGAGGCCACGAGTCATAAAGACTCATGCTGAGTCGTTATGTCCCAATCATAGGGTGTCCAATGTGTCATTCCAAATTGTTGTTGTCTTGAGTACAAGTAGTGGTTACGAGTCATTAAGTATGGTTACGAGTCTTTGGTATGAATCGTAGCCAGACTAGTATGGGGCCTTGGTTGTTCTATCTTGACTACGACTCCTTGTGATGAGTCGTAATGTATCCTTATGAGTCGTATGGTGACCCGCAGTCACCGACGACTAAATTTCAGTTTTTAAATTGAGGTCACTTTAGACAATTCCCTCCTTGCCCAATTAAAACCCCACGTCCATAAAGCACTTTAGGGGGTTATATGTCATCCTTAGCGTACTCAAACACTTAAAAGACACTCTCAAATTCTCCTAAGCAGCCATACTTAGGGTTTCCATGAAGTAGGTTATCCCATGGCTTAAGGGATGAAACTTTGTATTTCAGGCGTGTTACTTTTCTCTCATTGTTAATTTGTTAAAAACATTCATTTCAATGTATTGTTCATGAGATATTGATGTTGGTTTTGAAACAAGGGTTGGGGGTTATGAATGTTTACGGATTGAACAATGTTTCTCATGGTTTACTTGTGATTAATCATGCTTCAATTGTGGATTTGAACTTGTGGGTGCACGAGTATGGTGATTGAACTAGGGAATTATGATTTCCCCAAACTCGTGACTTTTGAAGTAGTTATGACCCCAAACCCATATTGTGAAATTGATTTTTAGTTATGAAAAATGTGGGAGTTTGAACCGTTCTTGTACTATTGTATAATGATTTGAATTGAACCTTATGGGGTTATGTAATTCCCCAAACTAATATGTAATTAAATCAAGGGGGTTTTAAATTCCCCCAAGAGAAGATAATTGATATGGCATGCTAATATTACCTTGCAATTGTAGTTAGTATGACAATACCAACAATGTATGCCTTTATGTGTAATGTAGTTCAATGAACGAGAATGTGTGATACTTGTTTTAATTGGATTTTAATGAGGATTATGTAGCTTAGTCATGGCAGTGGAGGTCCAAAAGACCAATGCTGGAAACTGCGATTGCTGATGCGGGGGTCTATATGACTGGGAGGTTTGAGTCCCCCTTAATATTATTATCATATTATTAGGAGATTTGAGTCCCTCACATCTTACTACATGATTTGGTGCTCGTGTCACCTTAATATGCAGGGAGGTTCGAGCCCCCCATAGTGCATATGTATACTCTCTGGTTCGTGCAGCCACACGTACTCAGGCCCTACCAGCTAGGCCCCTATAGCCTGCGGGTGACTTGTATATTATGACGGTTGAGCTACATAATGTAGGCTAAAGTTTTCAAGTGCATGATAAGCCTTGTTCCATATCCGGACCTGTGATATATATATATATATATATATATATATATATACATATGTATATATATATGTATGTATGTATGTATGTATATATGTATGTATGTATATATATATGCATACACATTTGATTATGTGTATATGAGTTGAATGATTTTGAACTGTTGATCATGGCATTATGTTATCCTTATCGTTAGCGTTCACCCCGCTAACTATCTTCGGGTGTTGTATCCTCATGCGATGCCGGAACTGATCATTCTTCTACTTCTCCTGCTCAGTTATTAGGATTCGAGATCAACTCGTGAGTTGACATTGAAGTGGTGAGCTTCCATACTTTGGAAGTTTACATTTCATGTTTTGGTCTCTTATGTCTCAGACTCTTTAGACTTGTTTTTGGCTGTACTCGGGGGCATGTTTTGACACTTTATTGATATTCAGTTTTGGTCCTTTTTGGTGCAAGGCTTTGTTTGGATTATTATGGATTGGGTGATGTTGGTCGACTATTTTGGCCGGTTGTTGGTCGTTGATCATAGAAGCATCTTTTATTCCTTGAATTTATCTTTTTATATATTTAGTATTCATCCTACAACAAAGATATTGTGTTATTTGGTTAGGTGTGAAGGGGTTGGTCTCCGGTTCATGTGGGACTTCAGATATCCATCACGATCAGGTCCGGTTCGGGTCATGATAATCAGATCCTCATTCAAAAGATAATTTCAATCAAATTTCGTAAGCATCTCGTATTTAAGCTATAAGTGCTCCTATTTTATGTTCCTAAAGGAGAAAATCTATGCATACGTGAAGCGTGGTAGACTAATCGCTTCCAAATGAAATAATCCTTGAAAAGGATAAGGAGCAAATAATAATAATAAGGCAATGTGCTCTTGAAGAGCCTACGACATAACACTTCATGAAATCTTATAAGAGATTCAGGTACCTGAAAATAATGAAGTGATTAGCTCTCAAAATGTTATGTGACACTGTGAACCAATACAAAATGATATATTATCAATATCTTTGATAAAATATTCGTGCAATATTGTAAAAGATTAAGAGGATTTGTATTCTACGTTAATTCACACATGCTAACGTAGAAATATCTATCAAGTGGCGTGAAAGAATGCATATTGGTAAGCATAGAACTTATTTGATTTGCAGTCCAGATACTTGAAGATGTTACTCATGAAATGTTGTATATTGTCACTTGAAAAAATTTAGATGGAAACTTTTCTTGAGGACTCAAAATGTTTGAAGCATACAAAAGTTTCTAGGGAACTTATTTATAATCTTTATATTGTATAAGCTTATAACTTGGAAATTATTGAAACACTTGGAGAGTTTTCAAAAAAAATAAATTATTTTTTGAAATGAGAAATATACTAATTTGGATTGGTTATGAAGTATCATATCTTAGTACAACTGGTGCACTCATGTATCTTGCCAATACTACAAGGCCTGATATAGACTTTTCGGTTAATTTGTTAGCAAGATATAGTTCTTCTCCTACTAGGAGACATAGGAATGAGAATAAAACACATATACGGTACCCAAAGAGACTATCAATATGGGTTTATTTTATTCTAAAGATTGTATTCCCGATCTTGTTGGTTATGCTGATGTTGGGTATTTATCTGATCCGCATAAAGCTCGATCTCAAACAGGCTATGTGTTCATTGATGTGCTATATAAATATAGCACTTTCAATGCTTAAATGAGGAAAATATATAGGTTTCTGAGGTTATTTTATTAGTTATGATGCTTTTTGGGTATGTTTTACAGAAAATCATGTTTTGGATGATAAGTTCGTGAAAAAGGTGTTTTGGCTATTTTTGGAGAAATTATGGATGTTCGGAACACTTTCTGATTTGATCGTGATCAAAGCTTGTTCTAGAATCAAAGAAGAGCTAAGAAGATGACTCGCAACACCTACTAAGTTAACCTACGAACCGTATGTAGGACCTACGGACCGCAGGTAGACAAAGTAAGTGCTAGTAAAGTCAAAATCCCGAGAGCTGAACTTGCAGGAATTTTTCATCTGATACTTGCGCCCAGGGCCGGAACCGCAGGTACTACCTGCGCCCAGTGCCAGACCGCGGGTACAGATCATATGTGGCCACCGACTAGATTTTCTCCTATTTCTTTCGGGCTTTGGTCTTAGGATTTTCTATTGAACTATAAATACCCTTTATGTGTTTTTACTAGGAGTTAAACACTTTTAATACTCACAAACATATTTTGATTCCAAGATCTAAATTTGATCTTGGGATTCTCTTGTATTGACTTTGGTTTATTAGTTCAGTTATGGTTGTGGATTTTTACAATGCTTAGCATTATGATTTCATCTATGCTTTCGAATATGAATGTTATTGATTTCTTTACAAGCATGAGCGGCTAAAACCCATAGCTAGGGTTGTCAAAACCTTGACGGATTGATGAATTAGGGGAATTGCTTTTGTTATTTTGAACCGATACCCATACATACATTGCTTTATCTTTGTTATGATAGTTTTCTTAATGGATGCACACGTTAAGATCCAGCCTAGATATTTCTTCTTACTCCAAAAGAGGAGTAGTGACTAGGAAAAGATAAAGACAACTGTAATTTGAAGTTTAACTGTCGATCTACGCTTCTAGGTTCTATCTTAGTAAGATGGTTTGGTTTCCATCTAATAACTTGAGACTCAAAAGGTAATAGTTAACTGGGATCAAAATAAGGGTTAGTATCGCGATATCCTGAGACTCAAAAGATAAAGGGTAAAATCCTTCTGCTCGTCCAAAAGACTGTAGAAGGTACATAACTTATTGATTCTACATGCAAGGTATCGGGTTGGTTCAACAAAGCACTATAAGCCTATGGAGTTGAGAAGACAGGGGGAACATAATCCTAGTCTTATCCTACGACTGATTACAACGGAACACAATCATTGTTCTACCTACCGACTATAACTACTAAGATCTGCAATTCCATGTGTTCCTTTGGGATACGAGCCCAACCTTAGTTGAGTTAATATATTTTGACATCGACTGTATCATCATTTGATAGGAGGTGTTGTTTGTGTTAGCCTCATATATTTACGTTCTATGTTTTAATAGTGACAAACTATTGAGTAAACATTTACAGAATATTGAAGATCTCTAATAATGGAAGGAGAAGATACTGAAGATACACCAAAGATTCAGAATCTCTAAGGAATCAAATCAAGATATCCAAGACTATCTTGCTAAAGAAAACAAGCATCCAACAACATGATGGCCAACACTAAACTTGGAACAATATAAATCATAAGAAATCAATTCAAGACTTCCAAGAAAATCTCGCAAAGAAAAGCAACCATCCAACAGCAGCCTGACCAGAGAAAAATTTGGGAAAAGAGTATCAATTACCATAGGAGAAAAAGGAAAGAAGATCACTGACATATCTAATACAGACATGTATAAATTACTATGTATGGACATATCTGGTATGGACATACTATTCGGTAACATTCCTCAATCGAGGAATCAATTCAAATCCTTGATTGGGACAAAATCTCTTGGGTTTCCTTACAAAGAAAAGTATCTAAAGAATATAAAGAGAGGACTGAAGACCGAAGCACTCATGCAACTTTCAGGAAGAATCTTAAAGTGCAATCCTAGTCTCACGAAGCTTTGTACTTAGTAGTTTACAATAGCTATATAAGGAATAGGATCGAATCGACTTTGTAATACAAACTGAAGCTGTGTCACAAGATCTGAAGAACAAAATAAGTCTTTGAAACTTGTTTCTTATCATTGTACTCGAGCTCGACTTTGAAAGATCTAAGGAAACATTGAAACCCAAAGGGAATGGAAGTAGGCACCACATTGGTGTTTCGAACTAGGATAAATCTTCGTGTCTTTACTTTAAAGTCAATTATTTACTTGTATATTTATTTAAATCTAATCTATCTTGTGAAGTATACTGATTTACAGAAAACTCGACTATGAAGTCTTAATTATAGACTCACAGAAAATTTCAATTCACCCCTCTTGAATTCCAATTGGTATCAGAGCAGGTCTCACCCACAGTGTTGCTTAACCACATGTAAGCAAAGATCAAATGGAAAACTATCAAATTTCTGGTGCTCTTATTCATGAGGGTAATTCCTCCGTAAGACCACCATACTTTAATGGACAACACTACTCTTACTGGAAGAACAGATTCAGGATCTTTGTCCAATCAAATAACTTCCAAGCCTGGGTTGTCATTAAGAAGGGACCAAATCTAATTCCAGGACTCAAGGAGAATAAAAAATACAAAGAGAAAGAATCGAGTAGCATCGATATAGAAGACCTTGAGAGCTTCAAGGTCACCAAAGAACAACAAGTGTAACAACCCAAATTTTCGGACTAGGATTCAAACCATTATTATTAGGTATACAGACCGGAACCCAATGATCCTATGTCTATATATGAGTGATGATAAGTTCTATAGTGTTAAAATGTCCTTTTATATTAGTCGAGGCCATAAAAATCTCCTAACTCAAAGACGAATTGAGAACGCTCCTATCGATTAAGTTTTAGTGAATATTTCAGCTTGGGTCAAATTTAGACGACCATTACTCCTTGTACATAGTGAGTTACGTATCCTACTATATATCAAATGAAAGGCCTTTGAATCTTCTTTCCAATGCATTTTGTTTCACCTTAATCTGATATCGGAGCAAAAAGTAATACTCATTTTACTTCAGCATATTTGTCTGTCAACAAAGTGACGACCTGAGTTGATAGGCCATCACCTAAGTGACGACCTACTAGCCAAGTCGTCACCCCAAACCAGTGAGCCATTATTTTCAGCTTCCAAGTGACGACCTGAGTTGATAGGCCATCACCTAAGTGATGACCTATCATCCCAAGTCTTCACCCAAAACCAACAACTCATAAAATCAACTTCTGAGTGACGGCTTGGTGTGATAGGTTATCACTTGGTTGATGACTTATCAACCAAGGTCATCACCCTTAAAATTCAGCAATTCCCATTTGAATTTGAAAGGGTATTTTGGTCTTTTTCCTTACCTTCCGTGGCTTAAATCATGCATAAAATCCTATTAAGTAATAAAATATCAGTTTCTCATCACTCATAATCCTCTCCACTCTTAAGAACAAGAAAATTAGGGTTTCCTCTCAAGATTATCTCCCAAGAACAAGATTCAAGCCCTTCTTCAAGAAAACCAAGAAATTATAATTCCCAATTCAAGAACGTTTAAGAAAGGTCAATTCTCTTTCAAGATTAAAGCTCTAAGGTATGTTAGGTGTTCATCCTTGGGTTTCCTTCCACCCTTGGAGTTCCAGAACCTTTTTAAAAAAAACACTTAAATTATGATTTCCATGTTATGAATTAAATTATGTTCATGTTTGTGTATTTGTATGGGTTTCAATTAAAGATTTAATTGCAAGTTTCATGAATATAAGATGGCATGTATGTGATTGATGTAATTTCCATGTCAAAACCCTTGAATTGTGAATTTGTTGTTGTAGTCATGATGTAATAGCATGTTGTTTATGTCCAAGTACAAGGTTATGCCTCCTAAGTGTTTGATAAATTGCCAAAGTGAATTAATTGTGCACTGTGATCTTTCAGTGATCTTAGTATTGAACTCATGATATTACTACATGTTTAAACTACTTCCATGTTAAAGTTATGCCTTGCAAGTGTTTGTTAGAATGTCTATGTGAATTGAATAGTGCAATCATGACATGTTAACATGTGTTCCCATTCATGTATAAGTCCATGCCTTGCAAGTGTGTGACAAAATGTCTCAATGAATGAATCATGACTAAGTGATAAGCTAGTGTGCTTTCAAGAATGTGCCATATTTTACTATTGATGCTATCAAGTCTTGGGGGTATTTAGTACCAAAAAAAATCTAGCTATTTACCTAGATCACAGTAGCTACAAAATAGTCTCAGTAATGTCACAAATAGTAGTACTCAGTCAGTTACAGAACTCAATGAAACTCAGTCCAGTTCAGTTCAGTTTAATTCTCAGTGTCATTCAGTTGGTAGTAGGATTCAGCATCGAGCGAACCCAAGGATGGGGGCTTACCTGTCAGTAGAGGGTGTGATCCTTAGTAGCAGTCCTTGTGTTCCAGAACTATGTAGCCAGCGTAGGTTGAGATATCAACCTACCAGTTGAGGGTTGATAAGGTATTTACATGCCAGTAGAGGGTAAAACCGTTCTCATTTATGTCACCTGCCAGACGAGGGTGACTCTTTAACTTGTCTGTACTCATGGCACGATACTGACACCCTTCCCACTGGGGTTATAGGTTGGACCCCAATCAGTTCAGAGAGGGGCATGTTGGTTAGATGATTACCTCCCACAGTTACAGTTTCAGTATTAAGTAATCAGTCTCAGTATTCAATAAAGAACTTAGATAATTCTACAAAACCATAACTATCAGATATTAGTTACTTAGCCATCAGAATTCAGTACTTTAGTTTTAGTCTAAACTTGAAATTGATAATATTCAGTTACCAAAATTTAGTACTTCAATTTCAGTCTAAACTTTCAGTTAACAGTACTCAGTTACCAGAACTTAGTACTTCAGTTTTAGTCTAATTCAGACAGACGTTATATGCACAGTATTGCATATTCAGCATATTCAGTAGTTACAGTTTTGCATGTGCTCTTATCCAGTTATTTCACGATGTTCATTCTGTCGGTTATCATCTCATGTTTACAAACCCATGTATATCAGCCTACCTCACTTAGCATACCAGTACATTCAAAGTACTGACACATATTTTCTCTTTGAGCTATGATGTCTCATATCATAAGTTCAGATGCACGAGCTCCAGATCATACTTAGCAGTTCAGGATATCAGTAGCAGGTTTAGTAGTGAGTCTTCATCCATCAAGGATATTATCTTATTTCAGTATTTCAGTTAGTTTAGTAGTTACTTCTGTCGGAGTTAGTTGGGGGTTTGTTTCATCAACTCTATACTCAGACAGTTAGAGGCATTCATACTAGCACAGTCAGTTATTCAGTTTTCAGATGTTGTTATCAGTTATACTCAGTTATAATTTCAGTATTTTGAGAACCTTATGGCATTTTTAGATTTCTTCTACATATGTTTTCATAATTATTATTCAGTGCTCACAACAGGTACCAATCATGGGTTAGCTTGTGGTCCTTCAAGATTGTAAGCACCGTGTGACGCCCAGGGTGCAGTCTCAGGGTGTTACAAACTTATTATCAGATCCTAAGGTTCTAAAGTGTCCTAGGGAGTTTGGAAGTCGTGTCAAGTAGATTTTTGTGCATGGATGTGTAGCGCACCACACTTATATACAAGGGGCTATGAGACGTTTTTAGGAAAAGTTTCCCTTCTTTCATATTTCAGATCATGCTATAGCTCCATTCTCTAAGAACCTTATGTAGATTCAGATCATGCTACACTCATGTTAACTCTACCTTACTTTTGAGGCAACAAAAACAGAGAAGCTCAAAGTCCTACAGATAGGGATTTTTCAGATAGTCCCCACAGATAGTATCGAATTGTCGTAGGCTCAAAAGTATCCCATCAGTTCCGTTATGTTCCAAAGTTGTAAATATTTCATTCATGATCATGAAAAACTCATGCACTAATACAAAGTCAGATGTGCCCTCAGATCCTTTCTCAGAATCCTATGAAAGCATATAACTTAGAGTTTGAAGCATGAACCCAAGAGTTTAGCAGTAATAAAGCGGGGATAGTGTTATCTGAATTCAGTAGATTTTGCATTCATGGTCTAGTTGTATGAAAGGTGAATTAGTAGGCTTAAAGCAGTGTATGTAAGAATTTAAGTTTGTTGATTCACATATATTGTAGATGTGATAATCGTAGGCTATGATGAAAGTAGTATGGTTCATTAAAGGTTTGGGGATATCCATGTTAAGTGTTAGAATCTAAGTTTGAATCTTTAAACATTAAGCTGATAGAAAGAAGAGTTGAGAATTCTTAATTTAGCCATTTCTTAAATTGTTACATGATGTATTTGGAGCTATAAAAGGTTAAGAGTTCTATCTCAGAAGGAAGTATCAGCAGTAGGGTTTTACACTTTCAGGTACAGTCCTTCGTGGTGAGTTTAGCGAGTATGTGCATTATTATACCCCAAATTCTAAAGTAAAGTGGTTTCAGTTCAGTTTAGATAAGTTGATTTAGTGGTTCATAGACTTAGAATGATGGCCTTAAGCTAAGGGGGAGATGACAGAACAAGTAACCAAGTCAGGCTTTCAGATTTTAGTACTAATTTCAGTATGTGTAGAAAAGCAGTAGGAAAGGATGATGTCCAACCCGTTCTTACCTTAGTACAAAGTTTCGTATTTCAGTTATCATGATATCTACTCATGCCTTATATGTCATCCCTATGATCATAGCTCATATTTTTGCACTCTATAGAAAATCATGTACACTTTCAATTTCTAGTATAAGGAGTTCCAATTTACCCAGCGGTCCGAATCATATTCCACAAAATTCTGAAACTCCAAACTCAGGCCATGCAACTCAGGACTCATGTATTTATGTTTTATAGTATACTCAGTTCACATGACTCAAGCTTCAATCTTAATGATAGCGAAGCTCAGATTTTGTCATGTATATCCTCAGTTTAGATCTCTTGACGAATCCATTATGTTGATATTCTATTCCTCAAGCCTCAGTTAAGTGTCAAGTTCTGTCTAGTGTTCATTCATACTTCAGGTCCTCATGTTATAGTCTTTCAGTGGCCTCTTGTTATAAAATAATGCAGTGATGAGCAATTGGTTAGATTGGAGAGAGTAAATGTTTCATGTTAAAGAAAGATTATTACATGTTTGTTTTACATGAGGCTATAGTTATGAAGATAGGCTTGAATGTCATGTTGGTGTGAAAGAGGATAAATGCACTACACATTAGAGAATGGCTAGTAAGAGGTTGTATTTAGTTGTTGAGGGAAAATCAGAATTATTCATGAGATGAGAAGTTGTGAAAATGCAGGGTGTGTCAAATTCATGATTCAAACTAGCATTACAGTGTTATGTGGGCATTTTGTAGATTTGAGGCTTGTCCATAGTGGCAAAATTCAGTCCAGCTCAAATTTCAGTAGGTAGAGTTATCAGTGCCCATATGAATATTTTCAGTAGCCTCAAGTAAGTGCAGTATTAAGGTGGAAGGTATAGTTGAGGGAACATTTGGGGAGTATGTCTAAGCTTGAAAATAGTAGTTGCATTATTTAAGGCATAGTAATTCTATTCCAACTTATGTTTCATAGGCTTATGCTCTAAGTCCTAGAATTGTAGCCACCCTAGGATTTCCTATACAAATGTCTTGTTCAGATCATGCCCAAGATTCTATACTTCCTATTGTTATTAGGACTTCTTAGAAAGAGTGTCGAAGAAATACTCCAGTTAAGTATAAGCTTTCAGTAAATTCAGATTAGCAATCAGACAGACAGGTTCCTATGGTATTTTCATCTTTCGATCTAGCCTTACTATCTGAAGTTTCATGAATATATCCTTTCCAAGAAATAGTTTGTTTGCATCCATGTAAATTGTGAACCCAGTTCAGTTTATGCATCATAATTCAGATCCCAGATAGTCAGTCATGATCCAGTCCGTAAGCGTCCCGAGCATCATCTTGGTTTTCCTAGTACTGTATTTCAGTCTAGTCAGTATCATTCGAGGGACGAACTATCCTAAGGGGGATATGTAATACCCCCGAGCTTTTCATATACTAAATCTCTCATCTTTTCTTCCCAAAATCAGATCCATCTTGAAGTAATAGTTACTCATAAGTTGGCTTTCTTGTCTATATCTCAGTCATACAACTATTCTTATGTCGGTGCATATATTCACAAAAATCATATCAGTTTCAGGTTTGCTTGACCTGCACCAACTGAAGAAGAGGACATTCTAGAAGAAGCCAATAACAAAGAAATGGCTCTCATAAATTGTGGAGTAAGGCATATCATAAGACAAAGACAACAAAGATCCCAAGGAGTCAAAAATAATGATTCCACTAGAAACGGTGATGGTTGTTATCACTGTGGAAGGCCTGGAAACTTCAAACAAAACTGTCCAAAATTAAGAAGAAGGTCGTCTAGAAAGAATCAAAATTTTGGAGCTTGGAGTGATGAAGATGAAGATGAAGCTGAAGAAGAAATAGAAGTAGTCAATATGTGCTTTATGGCAAATGGAGAATCTGGCGAGGTAAGACCACACGAGTGTCATAATTGTAATAGTCTTGAATCTATAGATATTATAACCGACGAGTTTAAAAATTTATAAATAAATATAATGAACTCTACCAATAGAAAAAAATTTAGGAAGCTTGACTTAAACAAAAACTTGAAGAGGAACGAAAAAACTGTCAAGTAGAAATCGAAGCTTGTCAAATAGAAATTGACTTACTTCAAGAAGAGCTTGATGATGTAAAAATGCAATTGAATAGCATTAAGAAATCACCAAGTCACAGTTTCGTGAGATCGAATTCTTTTAAAACCAACTTAAGTTCCTCATCAAAATTGTTTAAATCAGACAAGACCTCTTTTTCCTCTCGAGGACTTGTCTGTTATATATGTAGATAAAAAAAGCACAATCTTACAGCTACAGGCATAAGACGAAAAGTGTGTGGGTTTGGAAGCCTAAAGGAAGCACATCTAACCCACAAGGACCCAATACCACTTGGGTACCTAAACAAAATTGATTTTCTTATTTTGCAGGAACATGCTCGCAAGAGTTATAAGAAGGGAATGTGGGTCATTGATAGCGGATGTTCGAGACACATGAATGAAAAGAAAGAAATTTTTTATGCTCTAAAGAAAATAGATGGGGTATCAGTCATAGTTGATGACAATGCTAGAGGCAACATCATCGAAGTCGGCTCAGTAAAGCTCAACTCCTCATGTGAATTTCCTGAAGTGTATCAAGTAGATGGTCTAAAACATAACTTTCTCAACATCTGTCAACTGTGTGACGCCGTATTTGGAGTATCCTTCAAAGATGAGAGTTTCTCCATCAAACAGGACAAAAGAGATGTTTCTTGCATTGGTGAACGCGTTGATAATATTTATGTCTTAAATAGTCCTAACTTTGCTACTTTAACCTGTCTCACTGTGCAAACCAATGATATTTGGTTGTGGCATAGAAAACTTGGGCATGCTAATATGCATATCATTGAGAAATTTTCCAGACTGGAACTGATGAGAGGTCTGCCAAAACTCAAGTTTAAAAAGGATCACATCTGTGATGCCTGTCAACTAGGTAAATAGACCCAAACATCATTCAAAGTCAAAGAAATTGCATCTACTACAAAAACCTTTCAAAAAATCCACATGGATCTATTTGGCCCCACCAAGACCGCAAGTATTGGTGGAAATTTTTTTGTCTTTGTCATCGTTGATGACTATTCTCATTTTATTTGGGTAATGTTTCTTTCTCATAAACGTGACACTTTTATAAACTTTGAGATAATGTGTATAAAAGTACAGAGAGAAAATGGACACCTAATCACCTATGTTCACAGTGATCATAAAGGAAAATTTAAAAATAAGGCTTTTAAGGAATACTATTCTCTCAAAGGATACTCTCAGAACTTCTCATCATCTCGGTCTCCTCAACAAAATGGTGTGGTGGAGCGAAAGAATCTGTCTCTCCAGGAAACTACTAGGACCATGTTGTCGGAACCCAATCTCCCAGATCACTTTGGGGCAGAGAAAGTAAGCACAATATGTCACATCATCAACACATGCCTCATCAGACCTATTTTAAAGAAAATGCCCTATGAACTATGGAGAGGGAAGAAGCATAACATCAGATAATTTCATCCTTTTGTATTCAAATGTTTTATCCACAACAACAGTAAGAATAGCTTGGGAAAATTTGATCCACAAAGTGACGAAGGTATTTTTCTTGGGTACTCTCCCACCAGTCCTGCTTACAGAGCTTATAATAAACAAATATTATGCGTTGAAGAATCTATACATATTGTATTTGATAGAACTAATCACCCTCCTATGAATTTGAGTTTTGATGAAAAACAGGTGAGTGATCTACTATCTGGAGCCAATGATAGCACAACCTATGAGCCATCATAAGACGAGACGACATAATCCCTTAAGAGTCGACTCCCGCAACAAAAATAGTCAAATAGAGTTTTCCAAGAGAATAGAAACACGATGCTAGCTATCCAAATGAATTTATCATTGAAAATCCAGATGATAGGATACAAACAAGAGCATCATTGAGAAACCAAGCGTCTGTTGCCCTTGTATCTCAAATTGAACCAAAGAAAACGGATGAGGCCCTTAAAGATCAATCCTGGGTCGAAGCCATAAAGGAAAAATTGGACTAGTTTGAATGAAATCTAGTTTGTACTCTAGTTGAAAGACCTAAGAACTGTTCAGTAATTAGAACTAGATGGGTCTATAGAAATAAATTGAATGAAGAAGGTAAGATTATCAGAAACAAAGCCAGACTTGTAGCGTAAGGCTACTCCTAACAAGAAGTATTTATTATGATGAAACCTTTGCCCATGTGGCAAGGGTAGAATCAATTCGAATTTTATTAGCTTTTGGTGCTTGCAAATGTTTTAAGTTATATCCAATGGACGTCAAAAGTACCTTCATAAATAGTTTTATTCATGACGAAGTTTTTGTAAAAAAATCTCGATTTTGAAAGTCCATCTTATCCAAATCATGTTTTTATATTGTCAAAAGCACTCTACGGTCTTAAACAAGCTCTAAAGGCTTGATATGAGAGATTGAGTAATTTCTTACTAAATAACAATTTTCAAAGAGGTAAAATTGATAAAACTCTATTCATACAGAAGTTTGATTCAAATCTTCTTATTGTGCAAATTTACGTTGATGATATCAGTTTTGCTAGTCCTAATATCTGTGTGTGTGAGAATTTTGTAAATCTGATGAAAAGAGAATTTAAATTGAGCCTCATGGGAGAGATCACATTCTTCTTGGGATCACCAAGCAAACAAACTCTCAAAGGTACCTTTATCAGTCAAGCTAATACACAAAGGAACTCATCAAAAAATTCAGTATGAAAAAAGGAAAGGCCTATGGAACTCCGATGAGTCCATCCACAAGTATTGATTCGGACTCGTTCGAAAAAAATGTTGATGAAAAGATGTACAGAGGAATGATTGGATCAGTACTCCATTTGATCGTCAGTCGACCAGACATCATATATTCAGTGTATGTAGGTATGCCGGGTTCCAATTGACTCCTAAAGAGTTTTATCTGACTGTCGTCAAGAGAATCATCTGATATCTCATAGGAACTCAAGACATTGGACTATGGTATCCATGCTCTTCCTATTTCAATTTAATTATATATTCAGATGCTGACTTTGCAGGTGATAAAAGTGATAGAAAAAGCACTAGTGGAACATACCAAATTCTTGTGATGCCCTAGTTTCCTGGCACAGCAAGAAGCAAACTTCAGTTTCTCTTTCAACAACTGAAGCTGAATACATAGTCATTGGAAGTTGTGGTACTCAAATGTTATAGATTATGCATCAACTAATTGATTCTAATTTGTCTTTTGAATCTTTTCCCATAATGTGTGATAACACCAGTTCTATTAGTTTGTCTAAATATATTGTGCATCATTCTAGGACAAACACATTGATATTAAGCATTATTTTATTTGAGATCATGTAAAAAATGGAGACTTTTCTTTAACATTTGTTGACTCCAAAAATCAACTGGCAGATATTTTTAAAAAAATCACTGTTAGAAGAAAGATTTTGTTACCTTAGAAAAAGAGTTGGTATTCTCAGTATTAATGAATTATGAGTTTTATTTCGGGACAAACAATCTTTTTTACTTGTTCCAATTTTCTTCTCAATTTTTAACCAAAAAAAATTTGGTTTCAAAAAGGGAAGTCATCATAGTTTTTCATTGCCATTCACGCCACCCTTTCCGCTTCTGCACCCCTTTACCTTCGCAACACCTTCTTCTGTCATTTTTTCACTTGCATTAGTCACCTTTTCACATTGCACCTCTTCATCTTCCCCTCTTTTCTTCTGTTCACTTATCCATCCTTTTTTCTCCCTCTTTGTCCCTTTAAAATTCAATTCCACTCTTCTCCCATGACCAGAACTCATTTTATGGATAGTGTTTCCACATCTCTTCCTAAATCTCTCTCCGACAACCTTATTCTCCTCTCTTAGTCCTATGATGAATCCTCGTCAAATTCTTAATAGTATACTCTCATCAAAAGGTGTCATCTCGCTCTCAACCCAGCCTTCTCTTCCAAAAAATCTCAAACGACTTCTCTAAACTCCTTCTCTCTTGAGGCCATGCACAAAT
The DNA here is from genome assembly GCA_030864215.1 of Capsicum pubescens. Lineage (NCBI taxonomy): Eukaryota > Viridiplantae > Streptophyta > Magnoliopsida > Solanales > Solanaceae > Capsicum > Capsicum pubescens. The sequence goes on along the minus strand of CM061546.1, from coordinate 66,030,498 downwards.
TCTGGACATGCTCTCAGAAAGAAAAATTCTCTACCTTCAAAAATTGCTACATTATACCTGGTCGCATAATCTATCGTTGTTAATTAAAAGACGCCTTCTGTATGAGTCACCTTTTTAGGTTTTAAGATTTTTCCCTGGCATTCTATCTCTGTGGACTTTTGGTTTATGAGGATCCCGTCCGTATGTTCTATGAAAATCTATGCCTCTCTCCTGATAGTGGTGAACTTGAGACTTTTGTGCTTGGCAAAGAATCCTCCTGAATGATTTTCTGTTCGAGAAGGTTTTTGATACAAAATTCTGTAGTGTGATTTCTTTCATGAATGGTACTTGGTTTGAAGACTTTGAGGTAAGTTTTAAAGAAGCAAAAAGGATCCCATTTCACCCAAACATAGTATCATCTACTTTTGGTCATTTTTCCTCGTGTTTCAGGTATTACACAAGGCCCACATAATCGCTAACTCACCGATTCCATGAAAGGGATCCTCAGCAACATTACCTGTCGTGATGTATTTATTCTGTATTGTCTAGTTAAGAAACACAATCAATTTGGCAACCTGGATACGTGAGTATATGCTGGAGAGTGCAGCGGGTGTTCATGCCTCCGCTAGTTTATCATATGGCCTGCTAATTACTCGATTCTCTTGTATCACTGTTTTGATCTCTCTACTTACCCCTTGGTGGAAGTCATTGCCACTTATGATTCCAAAACTTTTGCCAGTATGGGCTATGTTTTGGTTGATAATGAGTGGTTCAAGAAGGATTCTACTCACGCAAAGTTCGAACTCCCCAAGGTGTACCAAGTCTGTTTCTAACCCCATGATTACTGTGTTGAAGGAACTGGAGAAAATCAAAGATCGTTTCAAAGCTATTAAGGAAGGTGTCATTCTGCTGCAGGAGTCGACTTCCAAACTTTTGGAACTTGGGAAGAGCACCAAGACAGACATAGGCGTGGTCTGGTTGTCTCTCGACGGGTTCAAACAGGAGGGTATCAAGTTGTTTACTCGAGTGTTCACCCACATGGACTCGCTCAAGTCCCAAGTTCATTCCTTTAATGATGATCTTGCTATTTACATTCAGAACTCCTACTCCTCCTTCTTTAAAAACATTGAAATATCGTATGACAAATTCTACCATAATATGCACAATACCCTAACATACTTTCTGGATAAGCGGTGAATGATGACTTTTTATTCAAAAGGGGGTCCTTCCCCTTGTTTTTGTTGGGTTGTAAGATGATTTTTAACACACTATCTGCCATACTTTTTGTTTTTCCCTTTTACTTGTTAATTAATTAGATTAATTCTCTAATATATGTTCACTGTTATTTTACTACTCCGTGGTTCTTTTTGATTATGCCAATATAGGGAGAAAATCAGGAACATCAAAAGTGCCTACAAGTCAGGGGGGCAAGTCAACTATCAATGGATAAGAGTCGACTGATACTAAAGAAACAGAGGAACATTAGAAGTGTTTACAAGTCAGGGGGAGCAAACCGACTATTGTGACAGACAGGGAAGTCAACTGATGTTTAATGCTTGTTTGTCATTATCAAAAAAGGGGAGATTGTTAGCCTCCTATATTTACGTTCTATATTTTAATAATGACAAACTAATGAGTAAAAATTTATAGGATATTGAAGAACTCTAATGATGGAAGGAGAAGATACTAAAGATACACCAAAGATGCATAATCTCTAAGGAATCAAATCAAGATATCCAAGAATATCTTTCTAAAGGAAACAAGCACCTAAAAACCTGGTGTCTGGCACTAAACTTGGAACCATATCAAACATTGAAACCCAAAGGGACTGGAAGTAGGAACCATATTGGTGTTCTGAACCAGGATAAATCTTCGTGTCTTTACTTTAAAGCCAATTATTTAGTTGTCTATTTATTTAAATCTAATCTATCTTGTGAAGTATACTGATTTACAAGAAACTCGACTATGAAGTCTCAATTGTTGACTAAAAAAAAATTTCAATTCACCCCCACTTGAATTTTGGTTTAGATATCATGAAAATCTTTGTGTCGTTGCCGGGGAACACAGTTTTGATTTGTAATTTGATGTTTTTGCAGTTTTTGGGTTTTTCTTTTTTGTTTTTATTCTTAGTTGGGCATACGCTGATGTATGCCTAGCACACGGAGTAGAGGCAATCCCTTACTCCCACTAAATTCGAATTCAGAGAGAATTCTACAAACACCTGGTAGAATGTCTGAGCAGAAAAGAAATGAACTTCCTGAATGGGTTTGTGATGTTGTACCTCCCCTTCCTCTCGAAGGAGTTTAGGATATTATTGATTGATAGATTGGTGAGCTATTATCTCAAGCTGAATCTGAGAGGTGGTCAATAGAAGAAGCTCAGTGGGTAGCTAGGGAGGCAGAGCTAGCTGAGCAGAGACAAGTAGTAGACCGTCGAGCAATACTCGATAGGAATCAAAATAGAGCTAGAGGTGCCCGTGTTCAAGTAATCCCAGTATATCAGTATGTGCAACCATATATAGATGATGAAGAGGACTTAGGATATGTTGAGCCACCAGAGAATGGAGCCATATTCCTCCTCTTTTACCCAAGGAATCAAGTTTGACATCACAAATACAATGATCCAACTTCTAAATCTGAAGGGTATGTTAGAGGGCTAGCTACATATGATACAAACTTTCACCTTGCCAATTTCCTCGAGATCTGCAGTTTATATTCAAATCCAGGGGTGAATCAGTAAGCACTTAGTTTGAGGCTATTTCCTTTCTCACTTACAGAAGAAATATCTTTACGGTTAAGGGAACTGCCAATAAGCTTTACCACTACATGGAATGAGTTGTGCAAGCAATTCTTGAACATGTTCTTTCTTCCATCTAGGATATTGCAGCTTAAGGATGATACTTATAATTTCAGGCAGCTGTAGTCATAATCTACATACTAGGCATGGTTTAGGTTCAAGAAAAAGTTGAGCATGGTTCCCAATCATCGGTTGTCAAGGATGATCTTATTAGAGATATTCTACCAAGCCTTGACCATCAGCTCCAGAGCTATGACAGACACCATATATGGAGGAGCTTTTATGAGACTACGCTGGGAGACAGCTTCAAAGATGTTAGATCAGATCTCACTCGCTAGCGGATGGTGAAGAACTCAAGAGGCTGAGATGAGATCTGACACTTATGCTATTGGTGCGTCCTGCGACCAGAAAGTAGCTGATGACACAGTAATGAAAGAGATTGCATTGCTAAGAACTGATCTTGGGGTACTAGTAAAGCATCTTGCAGCAGCGACTTCAAAGAAGGTAAATTTAGTAGCAGCATAGGGGTCAACTTCCAAAGCATATGAATTAGAAATAAAAGAGAAAGCAAATTTTCTGGATCATCAGATGGCGGGTTTTTGAGCCTAAGGGCAAGGGAACCAAGGTCGGAACTATTATGACAGATACAGAGACTATAGCAATAAGCGAAATAGTGATTGGAGGAAAAAAGATGACTATAGAGAGAAGGGAGATAGGTACATTTCACCTGGAAGACGAGATACAAAATCAAGAATAGAAGAAATGCTGGCTAAAAGCTTGTGAAGGGTCAGGAAAATCAATAGATCATCCTTAAGAGACTAAGGATAACATTTTAGGATTAACCTAAAAGGTCGAGTCATATGCCACTGCTATCAAGCAGTTGGAGCACCAGTTTGGGCAGATGTCAGCAACTCTGAACCAAAAGTAGCCAGGTACTCTTTCGAGCAACATGGTGCAAAATCTGAAGAACGATGGTCATGTACTTATTATTACCAATAGAAGTGGTATCACTACTATGGATCCCCCACGACCTGCTGTAGAAGTTGTTAATGATGAGACACCTGTTGTTGAGTCTGAGAAGATAACAGGTGATAAAGGTAAAGCTACGGAAGAAAAAGGTAAGGTTTCGATCATTGATCCAGAAATCAGATAGATTTCGAGACCATCCCCACCTTTCCTCATAGATTGAGGCAAAATAAAGAGGAAGGTAAGTTCAAGTAGTTCATTAAGATGGTGAAATAATTGAGCTTGGACATACTTTTTCTCGAGGTGTTGGAGCAGATGCCTGGATACGCCAGGTTTATGAAACAATTAGTCACAAGGAAGAAAGAAGCGATATTTGAGGATGTTGATGGTATGCACCTCTGCAGTGCAGTCACAACTAGGTCTTTGGCGTATAAAAAGGTGACCCTGGAGCATTCATTATACCATGCACTATTGAGTCATCCCGATTTACTAGAGCCCTGTGTGATTTAGGAGCCAACATTAATTTGATGTCTCTGGCCATATTCAAGCAATTGGTCTTGAGCCCTCTAGAATCAACTTCGATACGACTATTAATGGCTAACCGCACAGTAAAAAAACCCATAGGAATCTCTCTTCATGTGATTGTGAGGGTGGATAACTTCATCTTTCCGGCTAACTTTGTCATCCTGGACTGTGAGGTTGACACCGAGATGCCCATTATATTGGGAAGACCGTTTATGGCCACATGTAGAGCTATGGTCGACATAAAGAAAGGTGAGCTGAAATTTTGAGTCAATGATGAGGAGGCTATAATTAACATCCAAAAGTTAATGAAACAGCCAACCGATATGAGGGTAGTGTAGGTGATTAATTATATGGATGACCGTGGAGATATTTCAATGGGTATCTTGATGAATTTTGAGTAGTCAAGATACCCGCGTCATGCCACGACGTTAAATCAAGCGCTGCATGAGAGGCAACTCATGGACTTATTGGTGAAGTCTGAGTAACCAACATAGCCACGTCATGCCGCGACGTTAAATTAAGCGCTAAGTGGGAGGCAACCCATTATTTTTAGTGTTCATGTTTTTGTTGTTTTTCTTTTTTTTTATTATAGGTTTCTAGCTCTTAGACTTACCCGGAATATGGTAAAAATTGCTACATTCATCGATTTCCAAGTAAGGGGGCTATGTGATCAACCCTGCATGGTCACAAGTCCCACACAGTAAATTGAGTAATAAGTTGAAAAGTTGAAATTTTGAGGATGAAAAAATGGAAGGTTGTGGACTTTGGCATCTAATTTTAGTTTTGGAAACTCAAACATAGATTGCGGGACAATAAGTATCTGAAAAATACCAAAATGCCAAGTCTAAATTGCAGGAAAGCAAGCTAAATTTTTAGGCCCGGCACATACGCCCAACACCTGTTGGCTGCAGGTGGCACCTGCACCCACAGCCTGACTGAAGATGCAAGTTGTAGGCAGCTGCCGCAGGTAGGCTATTTGTGGGACCAATTTATAATTTAAATTTTGGGCCTACCAACACGTATATATGACCTAAACATCCGCCCGCCTATATATAAACAACCTTAACCTCATTCCAACTCATTCTAATCCTCAAAACTTCACTTTTCTCTTTGAATTCAAACCTTCCTCTTAAAACACAAAATAACCCCGCACTTAATTAAAGGCTAAGTTGACACTTATTTGAGATACCAACTTGTTTCAACATGCTAAAAACACGTTCCGACTTTGGTTTGCTTGACTTCTTCATTATCCTCTTCTGGTTCTTCATATAAGAGGTAACTTTCTCAGCTCCTAATGGTTATGTCTTGATCTATCTACTGTTTAGACAAGTTGATATGTGTATTCAATTGTAAAATATATAAAAACTATCATGGTTGTATAAAGGAGCCTTGAAGTAGCCTAAAATCATAATGTAGGGCCTTTTTTTTAGGTAAAATCTAAAGTTAGGTCCCAAACGGAAGTTGAACTTGAATGGATGAAAGTAATACCGCTAGTTGAGCATATGTGTTTACTTTGAAAGATGCGATTTATGATAAGTGTGCGCACATTGGACTTGTTGGCATTTCAAAAAGGTTATAGGGTGTGAAAATTGAGGAAAAATTTAAACTTTTTGAATTTTGAGTTTTTCTTAAACTTTTTCTATTCCTCAATTTTGTTGGAAACTAACAATTAGTTTTTCGGTTACATATGGCACCTAAGGCTGTGAAAAAAATGAAGGTCGGTACTTCAAGGAGACAGGCAGAGTCTCCCGAGCTTAGTAGTTCAGTGGAGGAGTACCCGAAGCAGTGATGTAGAGATACTATAGTTGAGGTGACACACAGAGTCACGAGAGGACAGGCTCACCAGGATGCTCAATCATCTACAACCCAGCCAAGGATGAAGTCAGCCAGGTTGTAACCACCACACACTCATCCACCTGATGATGATGGGGGGGAGGAGGAGGAGGAGACAGAGTCTGATTCCACTTCACAAGTTGTTGTTCAGGACCCCCAGTCTGAGGAGGGGTTCCAGGAATTATCCAATAAGGAAGAGCAGGAGGATCCAGCAGCGGTGCCCCAGTCTGAGGAGGGTACCACTACTCATGTACAACAGACAAATATATCTCAGTTTAAGAAGGGTACAGAGCAGGCTACCAACGATGAGTCAGTACAACAGGGGCAGGGTCCTGCTCTTACATATGCCTCAGATTCACCTCCTAAGGAGGAACATCAGAGGTGGTGTGTGCTAGGGATATGGGAGATATTCACTATTGACAGTTGTATATGAGAGGTAGGTGCATTTATGAGAAGCGCCGAATTCACCTATCGGGGCTAGATCGAGTACCACAATTACGTACAACATTTAATAGATATCAGCTAGAGTGGATAACTATGCCACTCGATTCCTATAGCCAAGATATGGTACAAAAATTTTATGCATCCTACAGAGTTACCGTAGTCCTTCCTATGCGCAGACATCTATGCCTGATAAGATTTCTGAGCTAGCCACAGCTTGAGCATACACTGATTAGAGGGGTCAGAGTTTACATATCGACAAAGACTATCTGCAGAGTTATCTTCAACCCATATTACATTACTCTTAAATCTACAACTGAGTGCAACTACAGACTGAGGATCATTTGTGATAGACATATCATGCGAGAGACTGAGCATTGTCGAGAGAGGGTTTAGATAGCAGATAGATAACCAGTTATATTTTACCTTTGGGTGATGCGACCCCATGGATTGAGGGGTATACTGTGATCTAGAAGGGAGTACTGACATTTAAAGCGAAGTTTTGGAGGTTGTTGATTAGATACAGACTAATACCCATTGCTTCGGATAATATGTTGACATGGGAGAAAGTTGTACTAGTTTGTTGTATGATGGTCAATTATGTTGTTGATTTTGCTGTCATCCTCAAGTATGAGTTACGTGACAGAGTCTTTAGGGAGTTGACTAATCTTCCATTCCCTTGCACGATTTAGAGGCTATGTGATGAGGCCAGGGTGCCTGCGGTACCAGGTGTAGATGATAAGGTACTTGCGATGGCAATTTCTAGGCTCTTCTAGGATATCGAGACAATAGGCAGCAGTACCACAAGCCCATATTGAGGGCCTAACAGTTTCCACAAAGCCTAATGAGGCACATCGAGGTAATGTGGGTATTAGTATTAATATGGACATAGGGGAGAAAAGGGAGGCTCCAGACTCCAGTACATAAAGTGAAGGGACACCAGCTACTTCTTCTTCATCCCCGGATTCAACCTCAGAGCCGATAAGTGTACCTCCAGAGCCTACTCGTCCATCCACTATAACTCCTACTTCAGGTATAATCATTATATCTAGCGAGTCTTTGCAGAGCTTAGGGAACTAACAGAGGGCCACAGCTTCTAGAGTGATGGTTGTTGAGGCTGAGATGACTAACCTCTACAAGCAGATGAAATCAGGGGTTAGGACTAGATTTGAGCAGGCACAGGCCCGATTGGAGGCTGCACTAAGTACTACACTTCTCGAGCTACGTTCTGACTTCCAGACATGGCTCGATGAGTTTGAGATACGGGTTACAGCTCGATACACAGATATAGATGTGCTGGATCTAGCCCAGATGAAGGAGGAGTTTGATAAATTACGAGCAGAGGTATACTCTCTCACAGAGAGCCGTGTTGCATACATTCCCTCAGTTATACCCTATGTGGTCTAGATATCACCTCCGCATGCACCGAGATAGTTTGATTTCTTCGCGGAGAGTGATCAGGAGGTCCCAGTAGTTGGGACCAAGAGAGGTCACATAGATGACTTGCAAGACCCTGATTTACCATATGACCAGGCTGTTAAAAAGTCAGGCATAATTCTATAGTGTCTGTATTTTTTAATAGGCAGAGGCGTGCATCTATAGCAACGAATGCATCATCCAGTAGCGCATTGCCGCCACCACCACCACCGCCTCCGCCAGCTGATATGGCCCCATCTGGCGATGCTCATGATTTAGGAGCCTAGCACGTTTCAGGTATGTTCTCACTTCCCTCGATTTTATTTTAGCGCATTAAGTATAGTGCATAATTTTTTATTGGGGGTGGACATACCATGGCGCCGCGATTTTTTTCTGATGTGCTTCTTTTTTATGTCGGCCGCGGTATGGTTGTAGAATCGGCATGTCTAGAATAATTTTGTATCGTATTGTGTTTTATTTCAAATTGTATTTTATTTTTGTGTAATTAGGAGATTTTTAAGTATTTACGGCAATAGCCATGTTTTGACTAATTTTTTATTCCCCTTTAAAAATTTGTATTTTAGAACTGTGTGAATGTATATATGTGCGAACAGTATAGATCTTGTTATGGCATTAGGATTAGGGACATAATAATCACTTGCTAATAATTGAATGAACTAGATAGGTAGTAGTTGGTATCTGGACTCTGTGCTATGTGTGTGTGAGATAATGATGCCATTATCTATCTATAAAAAGTTGAGGTTGGGTGATCCTACTCCAACCAATATGAGGCTCGTCATGGCGGATAGGTCGGTAAAACGACCTGTTGGTATCCTATGTGATGTCTTGGTAAAGGTTTCTTCATTCATCTTTCCAGCAGACTTTGTTATTTTGGATTGTGAAGCGGACTCAGAGGTTCCCATAATCTTGGGACGCCCTTTCCTTGCTACAGGAAGTGTGCTCATTGATTTGAGAGCTAATGAGCTTTCATTCCGAATAAATAAAGAAGTGGTTCGCTTTGATGTTTGCAAATCAATGAAGCAACCCAAAGATCCGAGTGTATTTTCGGTGGCTGATGTTTTCTTTGATGATCCGAAAGAATTACTTAAAGAAGAGCAAATTATAGCTGACCCTTTGGCAGTTGTGCTCATAAATGGAGAGAGTAAGGATGCTGAAAATTGCAAAGAAGCTATTTGTGCTCTATCAGGATTAGGAACATATCGCTATGCTCCCAAGAAGCTGGACCTTGAACTCAAAAATCGACCCACACCACCAGCTAAGCCATCTATTGAAGAGCCACCCACGTTAGAATTGAAGGAGCTGCCAAGTCATTTAAAGTATGCATTCTTAGGAAGCGGAAGCACACTTCCTGTCATTGTGGCAGCAGATTTGGGTGAGCAACAAGTTGCAGCTCTTATTGCTATTCTACGGAAGTATATTAGAGCCATTGGATGGACCATTGCGGATATTATTGGTATTCCACCTGGGATTTGTACTCACAAGATTCAGCTTGAAGAAAATTGCAAACCAACCATTGAGCATCAAAGACGTCTAAACCCACCTATGAAAGAAGTGGTGAAGAAAGAAATTATCAAGTGGTTAGACGCAGGGGTTGTGTATCCAATCTCTGATAGTACATGGGTAAGCCCGGTACAATGTGTTCCCAAGAAAGGAGGCATGACGGTGGTCGCGAATAAGAAAAATGAACTTATTCCACTCAGACCCGTCACTGGATGGAGAGTATGCATGGACTACCGGAAGCTAAATTCTTGGACGCTCAAAGATCACTTTCCAATGCCATATATGGACCAAATGCTAGACCGATTAGCGGGGAAAGGATGGTTTTCTTTCTTAGACGGTTATTCAGGCTATAATCAGATTTGTATTGCTCCCGAAGACCAAGATAAGACAACGTTTACATGCCCATATGGTACGTTTGCCTTCAAGCGTATGCCATTCGGGCTATGTAACGCACCAGCCACCTTTCAACGCTGTATGATGTCCATTTTTTCTGATATGGTTGAAGACATTTTGGAGGTATTCATGGACGATTTTTCAGTTGTTGGTGAGACTTTTCAAGCGTGCTTGACAAACCTAAGTATGGCGTTGCAAAGATGTGTAGAATTCAACCTAGTGCTGAATTGGGAAAAGTGCCACTTCATGGTAAAAGAAGGTATTGTTCATGGGCACAAAATCTCCGAAAGAGGAATTGAGGTTGATCGAGCGAAAATTGAAGTCATTGAGAAGCTACCGCCTCCAATTTCGGTGAAGGGTGTTCGTAGTTTTCTCGGCCATGCAGGTTTCTATCGTCGGTTCATCAAAGATTTCTCCAAAATTGCTAGTCCATTGTGCAAACTCTTGGAGAAAGATGCGAAGTTTGACTTCAATGATGATTGCTTGAAGGCATTCGAATGCCTCAAAGGAAAACTCATTGAAGCCCCTATCATGGTAGCACCAGATTGGTCTCTCCCGTTCGAAGTCATGTGTGATGCTAGTGGTGTAGCCGTTGGTGCTGTACTTGGTCAGAGAAAGGAGAAGCTATTTCATCCTATCTACTATGCGAGTAAGGTCCTAAATGAAGCCCAAAGGAACTACACTGTTACTGAACAAGAGCTCTTAGCGGTTGTGTTTGCGTTTGAGAAGTTTCGTGCTTACCTATTGGGTACTAACGTGATCGTTCATACAGACCATGCAGCTCTTAGGTATCTAATGACAAAGAAGGATGCAAAACCAAGACTAATTCGATGGGTATTGCTGCTGCAAGAGTTTGATTTCGAAGTTAAAGATAGAAGAGGTTGCGAGAACCAAGTGGCCGACCATCTCTCTAGACTCGATAACGAGCATGTGGCGCAACCTGAAATCGACATTGATGATGCATTCCCTGATGAGGAGATCTTAGCCACGGTAATAGAAGAGTTACCATGGTATGCCGACTTTGCAAACTTTGTGGTGAGCAATATGATACCTGCAAATTTATCTTACCACCAAAAGAGGAAGTTTATGCATGATGTACAACACTACTTTTGGGATGAGCCATACTTGTTTCGACGATGCACGGATGGTGTTATCCGACGATGTATATCCCATGAAGAGGTGCCAAATATATTGGAAGCATGCCACACTTCCCAAGTGGGGGGACATCATGCAGGTAATCGGACAGCAAGAAAGGTATTGCAAAACGGATACTATTAGCCTTCGATATTTAGAGATGCCTACGACTTTGTTAGAAGATGCGACCAATGTCAGCGACAAGGTGCTATTTCAAAACACCATGAGATGCCCATGTCGAAAATCCTTGAAGTAGAGCTCTTTGACGTATGGGGTATTGATTTCATGGGTCCATTCGTAAATTCATTCGGAATGAAGTACATCTTAGTTGCTGTGGATTATGTCTCGAAATGGGTTGAAGTTGTAGCGTTGGCCGACAATGAGGGAAAGAGTGTTGAAGTGTTCTTGAAGAGGAATATCTTCTCTCGCTTTGGAGTACCACGTACTATCATAAGCGATGGAGGATCTCACTTTTGCAACAAGCTATTCAAATCCGTGTTGGCAAAATATGGTGTCAAGCAACATAAGGTAGCCACGCCTTATCACCCACAAACTAGTGGACAGGTAGAGGTTTCCAATCGAGAGATCAAGCAAATCCTTGCGAAGACGGTAAATGCTAATAGGAAGGATTGGTCTCGAAAGTTGGACGATGCACTATAGGCGTACAGGACTGCATTCAAAACGCCAATTAGCATGTCGCCTTATCAACTAGATTATGGGAAGTCTTGTCACTTACCCATTGAGCTCGAGCACAAGGCATTGTGGGCGCTGAAGCAATTGAATTTAAATTGGGATGATGCAATGAAGCTGAGGATGGAGCAACTGAACGAGATGGATGAATTCCGTCTACATGCTTATGAAAGATCAGACCTATACAAGGAGCGGATGAAAAAGTATCATGATCAGCGGATTGTTCGTCAAAACTTTCAAAAGGATGATATGGTACTTCTCTTCAACTCCAGATTGAAGCTCTTCCCAGGTAAGTTAAAGTCCAAGTGGTCTGGTCCATACAAAGTTATCCAAGTCTACTCGTCTGGAGTAGTTGAATTGGAAGATAATAATGGTGTTATCTTCAAAGTGAATGGCCAACGTGTGAAACCTTATATCGGTCCTCTTAATTCGATAAACTTCATGGCCATCACTTATCTCGACGAAGTCTAAGTACTCGAGGTAACTATGTCGAGCCACGACAATAAATAAGGCGCTAGATGGGAGGCAACCCATCGTTTATCGTTTATCGTTTATAGTTTTACATTTTTTTGTTTTTTTTTCTCTCATTCTAGTACGTGTTTCGTTTTTGATAAATAAAAAATCCAAAAATAAGAGTCGTGCCACGACCAAAACTAAGGCGCTTGATGGGAGGCAACCCATCGTACTAATCGTTTTCATGGGTTTTGAGCAAATGTAGGTGCAAGAGGTATAAAATGAGGAGATCGATTTCAGATGCGATTTGGACGTATGGCATGGTAAAGGTGGTAAGTTAGGAATTAAGATGCATAAAGCTATGGATTGAGCACTGCTCATGACAAAATAGGCATCGAGCAAGGCTAGGCCTAGGTAAAACTAGGCCACGAACAAGGCATGGCCTATACTATAGCCCAAGGTCTCGGAATCTAGTGTGCTATAGCATAGGCGCCGCCCATGCTCAAGTATGCCATAGCAAAGGCGCCGCCTATGCTAAAGCATTTGGTCTCTGAATCTCATATGCCATGCACTAGGCGCCGCCTATGGTCACTAAAGGCATTGCACTAGGCGCCGCCTATGCTCACCATAGGCTTTCCATTAGGCGCCGCCTATGCCAAGCATAGGCAAAGCTAAAGGCGCCGCCTATGGTCACTTTTTATCTCCAAAACCAATTTTAAATGGGTCAAAACCCGACCCATTCTTTTCCTATATAAAGGAGACTTAGTCTTGAAACATAAACACATTGAAAACTTGACCTAGGCGCCGCACATACTCTCCAAATCATCTCAAAACTTTTCTTTTTGCTCTCCCACTTCACAAGAACATCTCCAAAGGCTTCAATCACGTAAGTACTCTTTTGTTCTTCATCTATTTTTCATAAGTACTACGTTGCTATGTCTATTATGAATTGCTACATCTTGAAGAAATATTGGTGATGTTAATGTGTTTGAATTGTTGATACAAAACCAAGTGAGTGAACATGAACGTTAGGATACTCTTAACTTGTTTTCGACTTGAATTTGATTTTGATGCATTGTTATACTACTTGCGGAATTGCTATAGTCATGAACATTGCATACTCTTGTCACTTGAATACTTACATGTTGGGATGTCTCGTTCATCAGAATAAGACTTGTAGTTGCCTACCGACATAGGAGGTTGTGATTATTGATAAAAACAATACCATGATGTAATCCCTATGTAGTAGTCTTGATATATCTAACATGACAATATTGCAAAGGTTGCAAGAAGTGATACAAATCTGATTTTCTTGTTGGAATATAGCTCCTACAACGTATGTCGATGAAGTCTAAGTAATCGGCCACTTTTACTTCACTAATTCGTATCAACAAACTAAGTGTGGGGTGGTACCCCTACTGCTTAGGTATAGATTGTATCCATTGAGATTGTGCTAACGTGAACTCTATTTCAAGTCTCAGGTACAATGGCACCCAAAGCGAGACAAGGCAAGGAGAAGGCTACCACTTCCCAAAAGGGCAAGAAAAGAGGCCGCAAGGAGCAAGGAGAATCATCTTCAATGCAATTACCACGCCGTATGTTTGGAATAAAATGGGTTCTTGAGGAGGAAGCCAAAGAATGGTATAGGAACAACAAGGAAAGAAAATATGTTCATGTCGACTTGATAAACAAGGAAAGCCTAGCGAAGAAGGAGCCGCGCATGTTGGCGAAGATCATGGCATTAAATCTGGATTTCATCTTCCGCGACATGGGAGAATGTAATCTTGATTTGACAAGAGAATTTTATGCCAACTGGTCGCCGAAAACCACAGGCAGCGAAGTCAAGATTCGGGGCCAAGTTTTACAACTCAATGCGGATTTCTTCAACTCCTTTCTTGGCTTGCCTTCAGTCGATCCAGCACCATTCAAAGAGCTGTACAGCAGACCTCCTTATAGAGCTATTCGACACACACTCTGTGGAACAAGATCCATGGCACGCTGGAGTAGACACAAGGACACTGGTCGACACAACACTTTCCCATATGCTTCTTTGAATAGGGAAGCAAGGATATGGTTGCGCATGGTCAACTCTTGCCTCATTCCAGGGATGCAATACACAAAAATAACAAGAGATAGAGTGTGATTGGTATACGCATTGATGACGAATGTCCCTATCAACATTGGGGTAATCATCCGATCTACAATGCGGAAGGCTAGGCTACACAAGCGGTCCCATTTCAGCTTCGGCAATCTGTTGACCGCAATCTTGAGGAAAGAAGAAATCGAAGAGGAACCAGCTGATCATAAACTCCCACACAATCCGAAGAAGGTTGACCTTACAAAGGTCAAAGATGCTGAATCAACACATGGCATCAACCTTACTACGGCAGAGAGACATGCTCGGGATGAGAGTTTCTCCCGCCATATGTACGGCATGATGAGGTTTACAATGATGAGCGGAGGTCCTGTTCCAACTGCTGCAGAGCTCCAACAGCTGGACCATGACTATCCAATGAATATTCATGCACGGGAGATGTGTGGAGTAGGTACATATTTTGAGGAACCTCTCGATGACGACGTGCCGACCGATAATGATCGACGAATGCCAGACTCCGAAATGGAGGAGAATTTTGATGACGACGACTCCGACGAAGGGGGTATGACCCCCGACATTGAGGAGGAGTCCGACTGACCAGGTTCTTCGTATTTATTTTCCACTGAGGACAGTGTGTCCCGTCTAAGTGTGGGGTGCTGGTATTTGCATGCTATACTTCTCCATCCACATTTGCATTTATTTATGTTTGTTTGTAGTTAATTGTTTTTTTTAGCTTAGCTTCGCATGAAATTATTCTAATAGGCAGCATGAGATTATGACAAGAGTTTGTGCTAAAATCATGACTATTGAGACATTTAGGCTCTAATTGTGACTCACTATGTGATATTGTTTGGTTTAATTCCTTCATCTGTTGGGTCAAGAGTCTATACTACTCCCAATAAAGTCGACCATGTGCCTTGTGTGTGTGAGATAATAGTATATCCTGTGCTTGTGGCTGATGCTAGAACTTGCCTGGTATGTACGTAAAGCGAAAATAAAGAGTGCAAGTCTAGGAGATGATTTAGGCATTTCTTTGGCAACCTATGATTTGTTTACCTTCATTTTTACCTACCCATGGACATTATCCTAGTTAACCCTTTTGAGCCTTTAGCCTATTTTCTTTGACAACCTTATATGTAAGCCTAATCCATTTTTTTCAAGACCATAATTTGATCCAAATTCCTAAGTGCTTTAAAGTGTAAAGTCATGTGACAAAATAAGAGGAAATTGGGTGAGTATGATTCTTTAGAATGCATTGGTGCTTGAAATTGCTATGAAAAAGAAGTGCTATCATAAGAGATATGTTATGAAAAGAAAAGGGAAGAAAAAAACTGAAAAGTTAGTCATGTTTAAAATCGAAAAACAAAAGAGGAGAAAAAGGGTGGTAGAATAAATGAAAGAAAGGTTGTTAGAAAGAAAAGTGTTAATGACACAATGTGATGTATTAAAGCGCTTAGGAACATAGTCACTATTTCTGGCCAAAATAGTCATACCCGTCCCTTAGCCTACATTACAACCATCAAAAGACCTATTTGATTCTAAGCTTAGTATTCTGACATTTATTGGAGCATTACACTAAGGGCAAGCCTATGGTCATCAGTTGCTTCATATGAATTCTTTGTGAGAGCGAGAGCAAGGATATTTTGATACCCATGTTTGAAAAATATGCTATACTTGTGAGTGATTATGGGTAATATATTGTGAGACACACATGGTTGATGAGTTTTGGGTAGTCGTGTATGATTCTTTGTGCCTTAACCTTTGAATATGAGTTGACCACCATCACGAGTCTATGCTAGAGGTTAAACTGTTTCTACTAATGATCGAAAAACTACTCTTTGTTGATAATTGTTGTGCTTGTCTTGGCGAATATTTTATGTTGTTGCTGTGAAACCCTAAGTTGATGTTTAGAAGGACATGATATTTTGTTCGAGGACGAACAAAGCTTTAAGTGTGGGGTGTTGATGATAGGCGAATTTACACGCCTATAGCACTATATTTTGCCCATATTTTAGCCTAGTTTTGAGAACAAATTATATATTTCATGCACTTTTAGTCCTTTTTCCTGTAAGTGAGCTAATGAACATGATTAGCAAAGTTTCAGGTATAAATGATGCAGAATTCAGCATTTTATGGATAACTTGACGCCAAAGAAAGCTTCACGAAAGGAGAAAAGCCAATCTTGGACGCCAAGGACTAAAGATGGCGCATGGAAAATCTGTCCCGGGCTAAAACAGCATTTCTGAAGACTTTGGGAACTAGCAGTAATTTATTAGGATTAGGATAATGATACATTAACCTAGTACAATTGGGTTAAGTATTTCATTAGCTTATTAGGATTAGGATAATGATACATTAACCTAGTACAATTGGGTTAAGTATTTCATTAGCTTAGTAGGATTTGGTTAAGCATTTCATTAGCTTAGTAGGAATAGGATATGGGTATTATAAATATCCTATCTTGCTAGAGATTTTAGAACATCTTCATCTATCATCTTCTTCTTAAATCTTCTTACATCTTCTAAACTTCTTACATTCAATTCTATTTTTCTTCTTCTATTCATTTATTCTTAAATTCCACAACAAGAGAAACGTTACTTTGCTAAGGGATTCACGCCTAACGCCTACCACACCAATACAAACGCGAAATCTTTATTGTGGTATAACAACAATGTCAATTGTGATTTCCTTCGCACTCATGGGTAACTAAACTTCTCTGTTGGAGTTATGGAAGCCGAATGAGATACTATCTATTGCTGTGAGTTTGTGAGTTCGTGACACGTATGTTGCATATATCATTATTCTCTTCATCTTAATCTAAATTCTTTGTGGTTGTAAATGCAAGAATACGCCAGTATAACATTTAACTTGTTCGAAAGAAAGGTTATCTGTCTGGAAAAGAGATAATGTCAAGGTAGTAGGGTCCCATCCCCTATTAAAAAGTTAGTGCCGTAACTGGATTAACCTCTTGGAGAATTCGTACCGTTAGACACGCTTTAAGCTCGAAAGAGTTAAAGTGAAATAATCCTCGAATAGGTCGAAAGACGCCTGGATTTACCATCGAATACAATTCTCTATAAGCACATGCATGTCTGAATTCAACACACTCATAGTCAATAGAGACGTATAACTCAGAAGGTGGACATAACCCCAACTCCTCAATTCTCATTGTTTACATATTACAAAACATTCGTTCTTTTACTTTGCTATTTTCTGCTTTACTCTCTTATTTTGGTTACATTACTTTCACAATACAATTCCCCCCTTTTTATGAGACTTGCACTAAAAGTCTAGTAATCGTTGCTTACTTGTTGACCAAGCTATTCCCTGAGGGATCGATACCCAACCCAGGTTGGGTTCTATATTTGCTAACGACCGCTTTACACTCCTACGAGAGCTGTAGATTGAGCGTTATCAAAAATTAATTCGTCTCTTCCTTTTGACGCAATAGCTTTCACTTTTTCGGTCTTCCCTGATAATAAATTCTTTGTAAGAAGATCCACTTGTGTTTTCATATGCGCCATATCTTGATCATGTTCTTCTTCTCTTCTTCTTTGGTCTGCAGTCATGCCAATAGATAAAGTGGGGCTTGCTACCTCAGAATCCCTGGTATGCCAAGCTCTACTTTGTTTCGTCATACGATCTAGCATATTGCTTGCTTGACCAAAGGATGCTGGCTCCTAAATCACATAATGCTTTGGCAAAATTCAAAGATCCAACGGTGCAAGGAATAGTGAAAGCTCCGGGGTCAGCCTTCTTCTGAGCTATTGACGGGTAGCGATTGCGCTGCAGTGATGGACATCATCTTTCAACTCATAACTTGCTGCCCGCTTCTTTGTCAAAAGATCCTTCATAAATTTCGCATACCCAGGCATTTGTTCAAGTGCTTCCACCAATGGAACATTAATGGTCAGCTGCTTTAACATAGTCATGAATTTGCTGAACTTCGTATCATCCGCCACCTTCTTCAATCTTTGGGGAAAAGGTGGTGGTGGGTATGGAATTGTTCTCTCCACGGCTTTCTTCTCCTCTTATCCATAAAATACTGAATTCTGCATCATTTATACCTGAAACTTTGCTAATCATGTTCGTTAGCTCACTTATAGGAAAAAGGACTAAAAGTGCATGAAATATATAATTTGTTCTCAAAACTAGGCTAAAATATGGGCAAAATATAGTGCTATAGGCGTGTAAATTCGCCTATCATCAGATAATACCTAGTTTCCTTTGAGTGTTGAATTTAGAACTTGTCTGGTTAGTCTTGCCTAGGTTGAAGGATAGTCAGTTAGAACAGGATCATAGGCTATTTTTTTATTTTAGTCCACATTTTGCTTAAATGACCTTCTGTGTGAATTATATCCCTTGATCCCTATTTTGGGCCTTGTAACCTATTTTTCTTGTTTCACCATTCTCTTTCCCATATATATTTACAATGAACCTGTTTTGGCCCTGGTCCTCCTTGAACATTATGCACCTTAACTCAGGCAAAATGCCTAAGTTGAGAGTGGCTATCATAAGGGTGCATAGTGTAAAATGGGTATGAAGAATGGTAAAATAAGAGAAAAAAGTTAGTAGGGTTGGGCTTGGTAGAAAAAAAAAGAAAAAAAATTGTGAAAAAAAAAGAAAAAGAAAAAATAAAAGACTGCACCCAACCTGAAGGCGTATAAAAGAATAAAAGAAAGAAATAAGGCTGGAATAAAAATGAAATTGGCTAGTAAGCGAGACCCCAAAGTTAGTGTAGTGTCAAGGAGGCTTAGTCATTTGAACTGTCCATATGTACCATACTAGCCCCCAAGCCTACATTACAAGCCTAGAGAAATCCTATAGTGATCCTAACTTGACTATCTGAATGCTAAGGTAAAACAAATAAGGGAAAGCCTATGGTATTTTACATGCATTGATTGAAACTTCTTTTTGAGTTTGAGTGTCTCTTGACCGTCCCTGCGTCGACATGCTTGATTTCATACGAGTGAGTGGGACATCCTTGTTGTGAGGGCACTTGAGTCATATTGTTATTTGCTTGTTTCGGGTGGTGTAACTTGTATATATGAGTGGTTGTCTGTTTCGAATGTAATTACCATACCTTGATCTCATTGTGTCACATTGTTGTGCTTCATGTTCATAACAGTTGGTTTTGAAAAATAAGATTAGAGGGGGTGTTGTATTTCTGAGCTTTAAGTGTTGACTAACTGCCTTGAATAACGTAGATTCTCCTAGTTAAGCGTCGTTTTGTTTTTGTTGTGTTTTGTTGACTGAGGACATGCAAACACGTTCTAAGTTGAGGGTGTTGATGTGCTATAGAAGTATAGCACTTTCGACGCTTAAAACAAGGAAAATATGCAGGTTTCTGAAGTTATTTGGTTAGATATGATGCTTTTTGGGTATATTTTGTAGGAAATCATGTTTTAGACGATAAGTTTGTGAAAAAGGTGAAAAAAGTGTTTTTTGCTATTTTTGGAGCAATTATGGATGTTCAAGACACTTTTTGGCTTGATCGTGATCAAAGCTTATTCGAGAATCGAAGAAGAGCTGAAAAGATGACACATGGCACCTACTAAGTCAACCTCCAGACCACAGGTAGGCAAAGCAAGTGCCTGAAGTCCAAAATTCTGAGAGCTGAACTTGCAGAAATTTTTCATCTGGTACCTGCACCTTAGGCTAGGACCACAGGTACTACTTGTGCCAAGTGCCAGACCGTGGGTACAGACCATATGTGGCCACCAACTCGGTTTTCTCCTATTTCGTTTGGACTTTGGTTTTAGGGTTTACTCTTGTACTATAAATATCATTTATGTGTTTTTTAAGTAGGATTTACGCACTTTTGATACTTACAAACGTATTTTGATTTCAAGATCCGATTTTGATCATGGGATTCTGTTGTATTGACTTTGGTTCATTAATTCAGTTACGATTGTGGGTTTTTACACTTCTTATCATTGTGATTTCATCTATGCTTTCAAATATGAATGTTATTGATTTCTTCACAAGCATGGACGACTAAATCCCATAGCTAGGGTTGTGGAAACCCTGGCAGATTGACGAAATAGGGGAAGTGTTTTTGTTGTTCTAAATAGATACTCATGCATACATTGCTTTATCTTCGTTATGATAGTTTTCTTAATAGGTGCACACATTAGATATTGCTGCTTACTCCAAAAGAGTAGTGGTGACTAGGAAGAGATAAAGATAACAGTAATTTGGAGTTTTACTGTTGATCCACGCTTCTAGGTTCTATCTTAGTAGGATGGTTAGGTTTCATCTAATAACTAGAGACTCAAAAGGTAATAATTAATTGGAATCGAGATAAGGGTTAGTAACGCGACATCCTGAGACTCAAAAGGTAAAGGGTGAAATCCTTCTGCTCGTCCAAAAAATTGTAAAAAGTATATAACTTATCGATTCTGCATACAAGGTATCAGGTTGGTTCAACAAAGCACGATAAGCCTACAGAGTTGAAAAGCCAGGGGAACACAATCCTAGTGTTCACATATGACTGATTATAATCAAAGTTAGTATAGTTACTTGCTCGAAATTACTACACCCCTCCCCCCCATTTTCTTTTCTTGTTCTGCCTGTCGACTACAACTGCTAAGATCTGTAATTTTACGTATTTTCTTGGGATTCAACTCCAACCTTAGTTGGGTTACTATATTTTGCTAGCGATCGTATCATCATCTTATACGAGTTGTTGTTTGGACGTCATCATTTATATGTGGGGTCACTGTCATATCTTGGAGATCTACAAAATAGTCTACCGTAGCCACTCATCAAACCATGCTGAGATAATAGCTATTCATGGAGCAACCTGAGTGGGTGTGTGGTGGAGGTCCATGATACATCTCATTCGAGAAAATGTGGTTTGAAATGTGACCAAATACCCACAATTTTATATGAAGATAGTGCAGCATGCATAGCACAACTTAAGGAAGGATTCATAAAAGGAGATAGAACGAAACATATTTTGCCAAAAACTTTCCTATACACATGAGCTACAAAAGAATGGTGATATGAACGTACAACAACAGATTCGTTCGAGTAATAATGTGGTTCTTCACCAAGTCTCTTCCAACTGCAACTTTCAAGAAGATGGTGCACAAGATCGGGATGCAAAGATTGAAGGATGTTCTCATTAGGGGGAGTTAATACGCGTTGTACTCGTTTTTTCCTTACGAGGTTTTGTCCCACTGGTTTTTTTCTTGTAAGTTTTTTAATGAGGCAACCTATATGCGTATTGTTAGAAATGTATACTCTTTTCTTTTTCCTGAGTGTTATAAATGTATTAACGTTATGATGAATGTCTATCAAGAATATAAATAAGATATATCAAATATCTATCAAGATCTATTAGGATATATAGTGAATGTCTATCAAGAATATAGATATCCCTCAATAGAAATAAGAATTACTCTCTCTTCCCTCTCTACTCTTGTTTTTCTCTACTTTATTTTTCGTAACACATTTTGCATTCTCTCCTACCTTTTCATTTTTCTTTCTAAGTCCCTTTTCCTCTTTCCTTCCTCGTCTTCCATGAGACATAAAAGGGCTCAAGTGACTATGGCTACATTTTTAAATTTCATTTGTTTTCTTTAAATTTCTCTCATGGTTTGCTTAGTTTGTGATTTTTTTTTCTTTTGAAAGAAGTTATGTGATTATAACAACTAAACCATGGACTTTACTGATATTTGGAGACGAAATAAATTAAACAGAAAGAGAACTTAAGAAGTATGGGTGTGATCAAGAAAGGAGATTTAACTATAAAATTGCATATTTTTGGGTGTATAAACTTAGCTTTTAACGAGAAGAAACTTTAATACAGATAACTTCAACTGAAAAACAAGTATAGCAAATAAAAGAAACACAACATAATAAAGAATTTAATTAGTTCCCGCACTTCCCTTCAGAACATCAAATAACAAACCAATAGAGTTTATAAATCAATTTTGGAATCAAAAAATTCCCAAGCAGTAGATACAATTATAATTTATAAGAATACCAGGTTTTAACATGGAGAAAAAAAAGTTCTGTCAATCTTACCTAATAAAATAATCATATATGAAATAACTAGTCATAATTATTATTTAGTCCGCCCATGCACCAATTAATGACCCTGGAGAGATCAGACTTTCTGCATAAACAAAATCACCAACACCAATGGTAGTTGCACCAACATCAACATAATCTTCCAAATGCGATCATTTAATTCAGATGATCCACCAGATATTGTCCTATAAACAAATTGTTTTCTTGCCTCATCAAAGCGAAAGCAGAGTAACACTTTGTAATTTGAAAACATATATTTCGGTATGATGCTATAAATTTCGGTACTTGGTATAGTGAACAATTTCATCGAAAAATCTTTAACACCATAATTTTTCATTAACCATAAATCAAAAGCTTTCTCGTTCTTATAAGAAACACCAAGCATTCCTCCCAACACTGATATACCCACATCAACATCAACTATGCTTTTGATATGAATTTGCAAGCACACTACCTATGGCAGTTGTATCTCTCCGAACATCTCATCTGAAATATTAAATAAAACTAGACAATACTTTCTTGATAAGTAACCAATCTAATGAAATGCTCCATGTACAAATGCCAAACATTCCCAACCAGACAACATACAACTATCTTCCCTATCTGCTGAGATTTCATCGATTATCTTCCAAGAACCATTTTTCAATGAGAGAATTTTTTAACCGGCATACATGTCAATCCTAAAGATTTTATAGTCGTCATTGATAGAGTCATATGCCAATCCATAAGCAGATCCAGTAACATCATCAAGATTATAATCATTATCATTATCATCATCATTATGATCATTATCATCATAATAATCATAATCATAATCATAATCATAATCATAATCATACATCTGTAGTGGAAATTTTGAATGGGGAAGTGCTATTGATTCTTTTGTTGAGGGGTTCCATTTAACTAATATGGAAGGCTGTGCAACAAACGGTTCAGTCCAAATGCCGATTAGAAACAAGCCATCACAACTACAATAGACTTTTATACCAATTTATCGATTAGAATTTGAAGGACGGCCAGATATTTAGATATGCTTATCAAGTTCAAACACGGATGCAGCAGAAGACCAGAAGTGACAATCAATGTTGTACCGGAGAAAAAGCGTACTTGGGGAATTGAGCTGGTGGTTCTTAGCACGATTGAGATGCTTTTTCTTAATAAGGTTGGGAAATTATTGTCTTCCAAAATTTTGAGACGCATTTGAAACGAAGAAGTGCCTTCACAGGTAGCTTGCTCAGAATTTCCAATACTACTGGACAAGAATCCTTTAGTAGTTCACAGATTGAAGGCCGTCGAGTTTTTGTATTTTATTGTAGATAATACGAAAAAGGAAGAAAACTACTTTTTTGATTTGTTTTGTTTTGTAAAAGGATTCCTTCAACGCCAACTTTTGCTTAAACCTTTTTTTTTTTGTTTCCCAAGGTATCCCCACAGCCGGCAGTCGTGAGACTAATCCTCCGTTTCAGTAGAAAACTGACCGACAGTCGTGAGACTAATCCTCCGTTCCATTGTCAGCGCACTAAGTAGAAGGGAACTAATCCTCCGTTCCAGTAGAAAACTGGCCGAAAGCCGTGAGACTAATCCTCCGTTCCACTGTCAGTGCACTAAGCAGTAGGGAACTAATCCGTGAGACTAATACAGAGTTTTCTCTATTCACCAGAGGTGGGGATCGAACCCCCAACCTCTTGTTTAAGGGTGAGGTGCTGAACCACCAAACCAACTGTTGTGGTTAACTTATGCTTAAACCTAAATAATTTATAACTCCCTATTTATGCATTATTCAAATAATTAACAAAGAATAACGATGCAATCCCATAATTGATCGACGGTTTCCGACAAAATAATCTATATCTATATTATTTATTATACATGAATAATAATATCGATTGACTAAAATATTCTAATTTATTTCATCTGGAAACTTATTATTGGATATAAATGTCATTTTGTATTATGACTAAACAATACATTTTTGTATTAGGACTAAGTTTCCTTTTTTAAAAAGAAAAAAAAAAAGAACATACTAAATAAAACTAAAATAATTTAAATTATACGTTCCTATCCTTATTTTCCATGAATTGTCTTTGTGCTGGGAATATTTTGTTGCTGAGAAGGTGAGTGGAATTTCTTTTTCTAGATAAATCCACTTTCCCTTATAATTTGTCAATATTCAAATTTTTAGTTACCAAATCATGTGACATCGTTCACACGAGAACATAATTTATATGAGATAATTGATATTTTAATTTATATAAAGGAGATGTTAAATAGTTTAAATAAGAAAATAACTTAAGTTACAGGATTTTTATGACTAAACATAGCCTCTCATTATTACTCGTCATTCATCAATCTAAAGTCCAACAAATAATATCATCTCCGATCTCCATCATCAAGTTTATTCAATTATATACCGATTTCAATTGTAGATTCCCTCGATGTTTTGCGAAAATGAAAAACTACATAAAAGTAATTAGAATAAATTTTGAGTAACATATGTAACATCAAATTATTCGTCTTAATCTTTTCTCAAGCCACTACAACTATAACATAAATAATATTAATTTAAAAAAAATAAAGAATTGACAAGTAATCTTATTAATGCACCAAAAATCAAAGTTAGTATTTAATTCGAACTCTATTTTTTTCCCCTTCTACCAATTAAAGTGAATTATGTTAGATGAAAAAGAAGAAAACACTCGTTAAAATACTTTAAAAGTTTTATACATCTCTTGCCTTTTATACAAATAAAATTTAGAATAATTACCTAAATAAACAACTTATGTTTCTAAACTACTAAAAATTCCTCCACTTCTAAAATATTACTTAAATCCCAACATTTATAATTTTTTGGTAAAATTGAAATACAAGTTAAAACCTCCTTTTTACCAAAAATTAACGCATTTTCTCCTCTTTATATGCCTTAATTCAAGCAGCAGCTTCTATTTAATTTCTCTCTCTAATTCAAACCTTTGAATTAAGGTAAATTTCCTCCCTAAAATCAACTTCAATTTCTTTTATTCTTATTTTACGCTTTTTTTTTTTCAAAAAATAATTTTGCGATTGGGTTTACAAAGTGATTTTTTAAATTTTTTTTTGTTATTACTTCTCCTTTTGCTATTATTTTGAATATACAAATAAGCTGCAAAATCATTTAGGTCCAGTAGTTCAGTAGAATCCTGAAAAACATTGTTTATCTAATTTTTGTTCATACTCACACGTCATTTATCAATTTTTATGAACTTGCAGTTTCGTGCAGCAATCCAACTGCAATTTGATTTTCATAGGGCAATCTACAACCTTGGAACTGTTCTGATGGGTTTAACGCAGTTGCTCCTTCTGGCTTCTGTACTTGAGAGAGTGATGGTCATTTACAGCAACCTCCTCTTTTTTCAAGTGAAAATTGGAAAAAAACTTAAACAATGTGAAAGGATAAAGTGAAAGTGATGCTAACCTTCTTTTTGCACCGTTCTTAGTTAGCGGAGGACATGTCAAGAACAGGGGGAGCTGTTAATACTAAAGAGATTTCTCCTAATGACTTGTACAGCCAGACTGCGATTTACATTGGAACTTTGATTTGATAAGAAACAATGAACTTTCAGCGTTTTAAGAAGGTCTGTTCTTTCAAAGTTATTGGCATGTTTAGATCTGATAAATATTAGGCCGATATATATATTTAGACATGGATGATACGTTTAGAAATTCATTGTTTATCTGATTCTTTGTTGTCAATTTTATATGTATCTTGTGTTTTTTTATGTGTTATTGAAATTAATATAACAAAAGATACAAGTTTATAAGTACATAGATACACGTTGTGTTAACTTGTATCTGTGAGTTATTGTTAATGCTTTGATATGTATCTAGTGTTGTTTTAATTTTACTGAAAGTCGTATTACAAAAGATACAAGTTTATAAGTTCATAGATAAATGTTGTGTTAACTAGTATCTGTGAGTTACTGTTAATGCTTTGAAATATACTTAGTGTTGTTTAAATCTTATTGAAAGTTGTATTACAAAAGATACAAGTTTATAAGTTCATAGATACATGTTGTGTTAACTAGTATCTGTGAATTACTGTTAATGCTTTGAAATGTATCTAGTGTTGTTTAAATTTTATTGAAAGAGGTATTACAAAAGATACAAGTTTATAACTACATAGATACATGTTGTGTTAACTTGTATCTGTGAGTTACAGTTAATGTTTTGACATGTATTTAGTATTGTTTAAATTTTATTGAAAATCGTATTATAAAAAATACATGTTTTTTCTTCTAAGATACATGTTTTTAAGCTTAAACATACATTTTGTATTATTTTGTATCTAAATTATGATGTTCTTAGATTTTTTATATATATTGTATTGTCTTAATGTAGATTTGTTGCATCTCAACTTATTTTATTTTTTTAATTTTTTTTTGTTTTTAGGAACTGAGTTACGTTATAAAGGAAATTTCACTTCATCCTCTTAGATTTGTAAGTTTACGAAATTTAAGAAGCAAGCATGTAGTTGATATGAAGCCTTATTGCTCTAAGTTTTACTGAAACATTAAGGAAGACATATGAAGAAGAATCAATGTTTTTAATGCCCGATAAGAAGGACTGGATTGTGCCACAAGAAGTTATGGACGAAGTTGTGTTACCACCAAAATACAAACGCCTACCTGGAAGGCCAAAGAAAAATAGGCACAAGAAATCAAGTGAAACAATGACATTGAGCAGTAATTATTATGGGAGATATGGTTATGAAGGTCACAACAAGCTTACTTGCAACTTTTTTCAAAGGAGGAGTGACAATGTAGTTGACTGATGAATAATGATGAATAGTTTCTCAACTTGTTGGTGGATTTTGTATCTATTTGATTCAACATTTTAATTGATGATATTATTTTTAAAAAAAAAAATTAAGAAAGACAGTTACCGAAATAAATAGCTTTTTTGTTCCTTTTTTAACTAGTTATATTTGGTTTCGTTATGTATTTTGTTGTGACACATCAGATAGAAATTAAGATATATTGAACTGACAATGCTATTAAATAGTATATTAGTAGTTCTGTCACAGTAAATGATTGAAAAGAGATTCATTCTTATAGGATGTATCTCCCATAAATTTATAGATACAAGTTTACAAAATTTATCTCAATTATAAAATATAATTTGTCAATATTATTAAGATTTAGTAATATAAGTTTTGCTTTAGTTTGTTATGCAAGTTAGAGTCAAACATGTATTCCGATTAACAAAAAACGATTATAGATACATAAAAATGTAAAAATTTGTTGGTTACTATCATTATATATTAAAATATGATTTCTTGTAATAGATACATACAAATGGAATACATATTGTTCAAAATAAAATCAAATGAAATACATGTTAGAGCAGGAAATTGTAATTAGTGGTGTACAGATCAAACCGTTAAGTCAAACCGAACCGACGAACCAAATCAAACCGAGAAAAAAACTGACTTATGGTTTGGTTTGATTCGTTTGACGTTAGAAAAAAAAATCAACTATTCTTGGTTTGGTTTGGTTTGGTGTTAACAAAAAAAAAGTCAAACCGAACCCGAATCAAACCGACATAATATATATATATAATATTCGAACTTTTTTATACATAAAATATTAATTATAATCTACTTTTTAAATACTTTTTCAACTAGTTTTAGTATTTTTCAATAATTTGAAAGTAGATGTAGATATATGCTTAGATCTGGGCCTTTAAGTTGTAATATTTATCAATTAATTGCTAATTAAATGATCGAAAATTCAATATAAACTTAAAATCTAAGTTTTTCACTTTCCATCTCACTTTTTAGTTTCAAGAGAATTTTTCGCTCTCATCTTTTCATAATTATGATTTTTCATTGACACATGAGTGAAAACATATTTCATCTAGTATTCGATCACAATATAATTTTACACAACCTTACGCAAGACCAATTTCATGTAAGAGTGATATGACTTGATATGTCCAACAACGGATTACAACAGAAAAATCCACAACTACATCATATTTTCTCATAAGCTACGACTAGATTTGATAAAAAAAAAAGTGTATGAAAGATGAGTTCTTTACCTGCTTTGGAGTAGCAAGCTGGGTCGACGAACTGAAGAACAACTTCTGTGAATTCTGATAGACTTTTTATCGTTGGAATTCAAATGTTTCACTAAAATTGATTATTTTTATTTATGAATATTTTGGTTATATGGGATTAGAGGAATGCTCCACCGAAATTCCCGATTTTTTTCCCAAAAAATCCTCCTCTCAAAACCCCATCCCACGGTACCTATTTATAGAGAAAAATTGAGAATCCTTTTAGGGGGAAGCAGAGGGGCATTTGAGAATTTTGATTGGAGATTTTTGAATTTCAAAGTTGGGATAATTGAATTTTTCAGCTTGGATTCAATGAATTTGGATGAAAAAGATGGCTAAATTCTTTTGGGGATTCTGGAAGAGGCGGGTGGGGGGTGAGAAAGAATTCTTTCATCCACAATAGAAACAACATGACGTTGTACCTCTATGGTATGAATTGGTCTCAAAATATTGGCTAGGCTTTGCATTGAGTTGATGAGCTGGATTCTCTCGATGAAATTCGAAGGGAACTTGATGGATTTTTTTGGGAAACTTGCGTCGTTGATGATAAATTTGTTGCGTTTGGGTGTGAATCTAACGGAAGTTGTTGTCGCCATTGGCGTTGTACTAGTTGTTATTGTTGTTTTAGGAGAGAAAGAGGAGTGTACGTGTAGTGTGTGGTGTATATGTACGTATAGTTGTGTGTAGGGTGTACAGACCAAATCGTCAAGTCAAGTCAAATCGAACCGACGAATCGAATCAAATCAAATTGAGAAAAAAAATCGACTTATAATTTGGTTTGATTGGTTTGGCATTAGAAAAAAAAAATCGACCATTCTTGATTTGGTTTGGTGTTAACAAAAAAAAAGTCAAATCGAACTCGAATCAAACCGACATAATATATATATATATATATATATATTATATTAAAAGTGTGAAGGGCCTTATAAATCACGTTTGAACTTTTTACCCTTGATTAAAAATCTTTTCTTTAGATAAAATTGCCTTTTTGAATTTCCTAAGAAATTATTATTTAATTAAATTTATGATATTGGATCCTTATATTAGTCAGACTTATTCTAAAATTAGGAGTCCAAACATATATAATTAGTAGTACATTGAATAATTTTAAAAAAAAACACATATTTTCCACTACGGGTGTGTTTGGTATGAAGGAAAACATTTTCTGGAAAATGTTTTTCAGTTTTCTCCTGTTTGGTTGGCTTACAGGTTTTGGAAAATATTTTTCAAATTAACTCATTTTCCTTAAAACTAAGGAAAATGACTTCCCTTCAAAAAGTAAGGAAAATATTTTCAAAACTCTCTTTCAACATCACTATTAAATTGAAATATTCATACAACTCTCAAAATCACCCATCCCTACTCCGACCCTCAATCTCCCACCCCCACCCCTACCATTCAAAACTTTTTTCTTATCCCACCTTTTTTATCATATTCGTTCTCAGCTTTTTTGTTAAATATATACAAATACTTTTAGAAAACATATACTTATCCAATTTGCATAACGAACACACAAATATAAGTAGGGCTAGGCATATTTTGGTTTAAATAGAAAAAATTGAAAAACCGAATCGAAATTTAATTTTGGTTGGGTTTTTCGATTTTCCGGATTGGTTTTGGTTTCAAAATTTAGAAATTTGGTTAAACGGTTTGGTTTTCAAAATTTTAAAAAAAAAATCGGATGAACCAAAAAATCAAAATTATATAAATAATATATTATAATTATATATATATATATATATGTATATTTCATATTATATGTAAATTTACTAAAAATATAAATCTAATATAACATATAAATATATAAATTATAATCATTTAGTAAACCTAAATCCTAATATGTTGTTTTGCTTTTGACCGTAATAGTAACGTGAAGGCTGCAACGACGCTCATTCATCCTCAGTTCATTTGAAATTTCAACATCGCCAACGACAATTGCAGTCATTTGCTCAGTTTGTTTGCTCAATTCGTCACTGCCGTCGACAGTCGCTGCCGCGTGCGGCCATTGTTGTCACGCCAACGGTGATGACTCGACGAAGTCGATATTTATGATTATTTCATTCGTGTTGAATTAATTATATTTGAGAATGAAAATAAGTTTGAAAAAAGATTATTTTTCTAGAAAAATCACCAATTTTAAATGGTCACTACTTTAATCTTCAAAATTAAAATAAAAATATGAAATAACCGAACCAAATCAGTAAAAACCGAACCAAACCGAAATAATTTTGGTTTGGTTATGATTGTTATTTTCGTCAATCCAAAATTCAAAAAACCGTATCGATATTCAACAATCAAACCGAACAAACTAAATACTCACCCCTAAATATAAGTTATAAGAAACAACTTATTTTTTTAGAAAATATTTCTCCGCCTTCATATCGAACACACCCCAAAAAATATTTTTTGATATCAAAAAATATTTTTCTAAAATGTATTTTTATGCTTTAGCTAAAGATTAAAATGTATTTTTGAAAATTATTTTTTCATTTTCCAACCAAACGTTACAAAATATTTTTCGAAAAATATTTTCTATCCACCAACCAAACATAGGAAAACAAATAAGAAATCAACTTGTTTTCCAAGAAAACATTTTCTAGGAAAACATTTTCCTTCATACCAAACACACCCTACTTTTATGAACTTTTGTGGGAGATAATTTACAGCTATTTCATGTACTTCGGGATAATTGAGTTCTTCTCTTCGTCACAATGGTATTGGAAGTATCACTGTTGAATGAAATATCTGACAAGGCACGGAGAGTTTCAATAATTTTTTTATTGATATATTTTCGTACTTTGCAATTAATTTATTTTTTTGTTACTTTTTTATTATTTATTTGTGTAGTGTCTCTCAATTGTCAAGGATATATTAAATTTATGAATAGTACGTGTTCTGGTCATGAGGTTCGTAAATTTTGAATCTTTATTTTATGTTTTTTTTTCTTTTATTCTTTTTTGTCTCCCAAAACCCTATATGATTTCTTGATGATAATATAAGGGAAACTTTTTTATTTTTTAATCCAAGTGTATTTGTGTTGTCATAAAATTTAGCCTCTAAAAGGAGTGATTTAAATTTTTTGCCCTTTATTAAAATACTCCTCAATAGACAAAATCGTCTTTTCACTATTTTTTAAAAATAATTATTATTAAATTATCATTCAAATATTTAGAATATAAAAGAAAAAAAAGAAATAAGGAAGAATCTGATACCAAAAAGGAATTAAATGCAATGTTAAAATTTTTCGTTAGCAACATTTTAGGGAAAATCCTATTTCTGAAAAGAAAAAAAAGTTAAGAATCAAAATTTATATGTATAAAAAAACGTATGGCATGTTTTTAAGGAAAAAATTATTTATGGAAAGGAAAAAGTTAAGAACCAAAATTTATATATATAAAAAAACGTATGGCATGTTTTTAAGGAAAAACATTTTCTTTGTTTTATTGCTTTTAGGGTATATACTACATGTTAGATTTTGATTTGGTTTTTTTTTTTTGAAATCATCCTATGATGTGCTATGTGTAACTTTGTTTCATCATTTTGAGAATTTTATTTTATGTATTTCACTATTTATCTTTTATTGTTGTGACAGATTTTGTGAAAAAATTATGATGTTGTTAGCTCTTGATAGATGACTTGCAATTGTCTTTCATCATAATTTTCAGGTTGTCATCTTCTATCTTAACATAATCTTTTCTGTTATTGTTAATTTGTTAAAAGTAGTTGTAAACTAAAAACACTTGCTTTATATTTCAAAAAAAATTGAGTTAATCAAGGACTTCTTTCAACTCATTATCAGGCAAATTAGGTTCAGGCAGAAAATAAATTCGTAGAATATTTTGCTTACTTATAGAACTCAATGACTATATATGTTTTGTAAGTGCACAACAAGTTTTTTTCTTTCACGATTTGTATTGTTTACAATAAGTTTTGTGCTTCTCTTTTTTCTCTTTGTTTTTAGGTCAACTTATTTCTCATGTGGGGTTGCTTTGTTACTAGTTCAACTTTTTGTCGACTTCAAGTTGCGTAAATCACCACGTTAAGATATTAATTTAATTTTGAAGGAATTCTTATAACATCAAAAGGATCAAATTATTTATGCAACAGAATGATTTGTACAAACTCTTAGAACTTAACCTCAATCGCTTCACCTGAGGTTGGATTTTTGAAGTTAAAGACATATTGTTGTGCTAAAAGAGCAAAGGTAATCCAGAACTTATTAATAGAGGAGGCCCGTTACTATCTGTTGTCTTTTTTATTATCTGTTATTTCTTGTACTTCTGTTACTTCATTTTTGGGATTGCTCTGGACAACTCTTTCTTTGAGCCCGAGGATCTGTTGAAAACGTCCTCTCTACTTGAAGTAGAAATAAGATCGGGATATACTCTATCCTCTTCTGACCTACTTTATAAAATTATATAGGGCATGTGATGTTATTGTAATCTTTATTACAAAGTATGCACCAGTAACATTATCTATATGAACTTTATGCAAATATAGTTCTGCATTATCTAAGAGAATGAATTATAGTGAAGGCATGAGGAAGAAGCTTCCATATATGAAAAACATGTCATTACAGATCGAAGCATTTTCAGTAAAAAAGGGCGATTTATTAACACAAAATTGCTTGGTTCATAGATGTTATTTGAGGTGTAGACAACCTTGGGAGTTCAAAACCTTTCCCTTCACAAATATAGTGAAAATAAAAGTGAATGCAAAGGGTTACATGTAAGGTTACTCCAGTGTTATGAGCCACTTCTAACCAAGAGGATGAAAGTTCGAGTCACTAAGAAAACAAAGTGAAATGGGCCACTGTTGACTCTTGAGGATAGGAAGTTTCGAATGAATTTATCGTATCAGAGAAGAAAAAGAATATTAATCTTGAGCTTAGGAATTCTGTAGTGGCGTTTATCACATTACAGAAGAAAATAGAGAATGCAAAGGTTCTTTTTAAGCATGACTTCAAGATTAGGAATAAAGAATAATAATAGGCTAAATCAATGATGCATGCGTTGTCACAAAAAAATAATAATGATGCATGACCTGTATTCTATATCAAGTAGAGGTTTTCCCTAAAAAAACAAGTATTCTTAGAATGATATTGAGGCACCAAGAGAATTGAAATTCAAAAAGTAAAATATTACGAAGATAAAAATTAGGAATTGTGGACCCAAGTCCCTAACCCTCTATAATTGTAATTGTTGCAATATCTTTTTTTATTAAAATTAAAATAGTCAAAATTTTACCGTATATCTATTTTGACGTAATGTTTGAATTACAAAAAGTAATCAAAGCATATAAAAGAAATTTACTTAATTATTTAAAGCTAAGTATGTTGTGAATTTTGTTGGATTTGAGATACACTATTTTTCATTATCTTATATGATATACCATTTAAATAGATTTAATACTTATTTTAACATCAATACTATTTTTAAATATTCTTATTCGTTTTTGGTATAATTTTATTGGTTGATGTGACATACACGTGCAACGCACGTATTCTAAACTAGTATATATATATATATATATATATATATATATATATATATAAATATTCAAACTTTTTTATACATAAAATATTAATTATAATCTACTTTTTAAATACTTTTTTAACTAGTTTTAGTAATTTTCAATAATTTGAAAGTAGTTGTAGATATATATTTAGATTTGGATCTTTTAAGTTGTAATATTTGTCCATTAATTGCTAATTAAATGATCGAAAATCCAATATAAACTTAAAACTTAAATTTTTCACTCTTCATCTCACTTTTTAGTTTCAAGAGAGTTTTCCGCTCCTCATTTTTTCATAATTATGTTTTTTCATTAGCACATGAGTGAAAACATATTTGATCTAATCTTCGATCACAATATAATTGTAAAAACTAAAGATTATAAAAAACGAAAATAAATTGAAAAAAACGAAAAAACCCGAAAAAACCGACTAAAATCTAAACCGAAAAAACTAATTTTATGTTGGTTTGATTTGGTTTATAGTTTTAATAAACCGACATGATTGTTTTTTTTTTTTTAATAAAAACCGAACCAACTCGACCTATGTACACCCCTAGTTGTGTGTATGTAATATGATGTGAGGGAAAAGAATTAATTGGAGAATTCGTAAAAATAATAGGTGTTGGCCGGGTTAGGACTTAGGAGGTCATTGGGCGTAAACTGTTGGGATCATAAGATATGTTAGAGAATTTGGATGAAAGGGAAATAAATGGAGGTTCAATTGAGGATTTAGGACTTTGGACTTAACCCATTTGAACAAAGTTCGGTCAATTGACGAAATAAATTTCGAACTAAGTAATGAGCTTCCCTTTTTCACAATTAAAATTAATCATTTTTATAAACTATAGTAATCTTATTTAAAATTAAAAAACTAATTATAAGATTAAACTTATTTTAAAAGTCCTTTTTTTAAGCCAAAATAAAGCAATTTTTGAGTTACAGCACGATTTTTCGACTGAAACAATCCCCAAAATATTTTCTTAAGTAAGATTTGTATAATTTTATACAATTAAGTATATATATATATTTCATTTCACCTGAAATGCGAAGATTAGCTTGGAATTGATTTTGAAAAGCAATTAACTTTATAAAATTAATTATTTTAAAAATTGTTTAAAATAGTAGAAGCTCAAAAATTACTTTAAATTGAGGAGAGTCAAAATTAGATGTCAACACCATGTCAGTACACAGACATATATTGTGATGGTATCATGAAAGTCTGACTGAAAGATTGAAGTAGATGTCAATGACATCATGATAATATATAGATATATTGTTCTGATATCATAGAGTTCCCACTAAGAATTGAAGTAGACATCAATGATACCTTGGCAGTCTATAGATATATTGTGATGGTATCATTACAGATTGAAGAAAATGAAAAAAGGAGAATCAATTAAAAATTTTAAGAAAAAGAAATAAATAAATAAATAAATAAAAATAAAAAAGGACCAAAAATATGAAAAGCTTGTAGTGAAAAATAAAGAGTATTATGATTTGAGAAAAAAATGAATGAAAAAGGAGAAAAAACTAAAGAACAAAGAAATAAACGGG
This sequence comes from Capsicum pubescens, assembly GCA_030864215.1. Taxonomy (NCBI): domain Eukaryota; kingdom Viridiplantae; phylum Streptophyta; class Magnoliopsida; order Solanales; family Solanaceae; genus Capsicum; species Capsicum pubescens. The sequence continues at coordinate 65,995,055 of CM061546.1, read as the reverse complement.
AAAAAAAAAAGGAAGAAGAAATAAAGAAATTGAAAAACAAAGATAAAAGGAACCAATAAAGAAAAAAAAGAGAAAAAAATAGCAAAAAAAGAAAAGAAATAAACAAACAAAAAAAAAGAACAAGAAATAAAGAAATTGAAAAACAAAAAGAAAATAAAAAAATATGAAATGACGAGCCTTCCTGAGAATGGAAATTCACCACTTCTGAACAACTCGACAGTCGGGCTAAGCCACATAACGTTGCTGACATGACCTGAACCAGGCCTAGTTGTGTCAGATATCTCAAGTCCAACCGGGATCGGAGACCACCCCCAATACCTAACCTTTAACTGCCTTGTATCCTATGTCAAATTTATTCCGAACATATAACAAGATAAGACAATATAAGTTTAAAGACAATAAATGAAGTCTATGGCCATAGCCAAACAATCACAATCAAATATCCAATCAATACCAACCCAATACCAAGGCTGACACTAATACTGACACCGCCCATGCTCATAGTAGTCCGACAAAGCCTCTAACCAAAATCAAATAACATTGGGTCGGGACATACCCTTGACCATAGCCAAAACTAAAATTCAAGAAATAATAACAATGAAAAGAAGAATGTCATAGCATGAAATGGAATTTTTTGGAATATGGAAGCTCACCACTTCAGTTTGACTCAAAGTTGTCCCCGAATCCAAGTCACTGAGCCGGAGGAATGGTAGTATGGTTGGTTCTTGCATCGCATGAGGATACAGCGCTCGAAGATGGTTAGCGGAGTGAACGCTAGCATGTACTCAAGATAAAATAAAATAATGTCATCATTCAATACCAAATCAAATAACCATATGCAATAACATATATACATATATACCGTGCTAAGATAGGAAAAAAGGTTTAGCATGCATTTAAAACCTTTACCTGCGTTGTGTAACTCTGCCGTCCTAAAGACACCCACAGGCTATATGGGTTTAGCTCTCCCTGCTGAAAGGGCCCCAGTGCGTACCAGAGAAATAAACCTAGGATGACTAGTACATTCCCCAAAATATAATGTGTGACATCATGCACACGGTCACCATGACCTAATCTCTCATCGGCAAACATGAGTTTTCAGTTTTGATTCCTCCGGGACCTCTACCTTCCATGGCTTTTCTACACACCCCTCTTTAATCCCATATTAAAACCATTTACACCATTCCAACCATTTACCAAGGAGTATTTTAATTAGGCATTAACCGTAGGTATCATCATACCAATTAGAGCTTGCAAGTTTATTTCAACCAAGCCATATAAAATCATTAAGCCAAAAATTAGACTCCACCATTTCCAATTAAACCAATTCCATGGCTACCAAGGCCTTTCCAAACCATTTAAAATCAATCCAAACCGATTCAAGTTCCATTACCATTTATGCAATGCAAGGATTTCAAGAACAGTCAAACTATGTGATAAAATGATTCCCATTGGTGTTTTAATGAACAGGGTTAGGGAACATAAGTTACAAAGCCACAATCAAGCTATTTGGGGAATCCATAATACCCCAAAATTCATTTACCATTACCATGCATCCCACAATGTTCAAAATCATATTAGAACAAGGAAAAACCATAATTAAACCATGAGAAACATCATTCGACCACGAACAAACAAAACTCCCCAACCTTTATTTTAAAACCATAACAATACCATAAAAATCATTCGTTAAAACCCATGCTCTTTGTAAAATAACAATGAGGGTTGAGTAACATGCCTTAGACACCAAGGAATACAGAGAGAAACCACCACTGAGAGCCTTAATTGGTTATCTTGAGAAACCCTAGCTTTTTCATGAACCAAGAGTTTGAGAGAGATTTTAAGAGTGCTTGATTGGGAATAATAGGTTAATAAAGTCCCAAAAAGGTGTTTTAAGTTGTGGTATCAAAAGAAGTTAAAAGGAGAAATGTACAAAATGCCCCCAACTTAAAACTGTAAAAAGATCGCAAGTGGTTACGAGTCGACCCCTTGACTCATGATCACAACGTACGACTCGTACTATTGAGTCGTCACCAAGACAGTGAGTTGGACACCCATACACTGTCCACCATATGAGTCCACAACCTCACTCATGACCTGATCATACGATTCGTATGGTCTAGTCGTAACCAAGACAGAACCCAAGGGATTGGACACTGGACAAGATACGACCCAACCTTACCAGTCGTACCCTATCCTTACGGCTCTGAGTGAGCCACTCGTACTCAGAGCCAAGTCAAGTCACTATTTTTCTGATTTGAAGAAGGATCGTCTAAACGACCCGTCACCACATCTAATGACCCATACCATAGAATTGTAACCATAACAGAAACCCAACCACAATCGACTGGAAACCTTTTGATTTGGGTTACCTGACCCGTACCCACACCATACGACTCGTATGATGAATTGTTACAAGGACAATGAGATCTAAGCTCCGCAAAATTCCAAGGGCAAAAACTCAGGGTGTTTCAATTCTCCCCCACTTGGATCATTCGTCCTAGAATGATAGAACAAAGCTTTGACTAACATGTTTTGAATCCCAAACATCTCTACTCTTATCTTTAACTAAATTAGAAAAAAAAAATACCAAGGAAATTAATCTTTCCTTTAACCAAGTTAGAAAATAAAGATATTAAGACTAACACATACCTTACGTACAAATTTTCGGAGTGAAAAACAGGAATGGATACTTGGACTTCATGTCCTCTTCAGCTTCCCAAGTAGCCTCTTCCACCTTGTGATTCCTCCATCAAACCTTTACCGAAGCTATGTCCTTGGTCCGCAACCGACGAACCTATCAATCCAAGATCTCAACCGGGAATTCCTTATAAGATAAGGAGTCTGAAATACCAATATCTTTTATATGTAATATTTGCGACGTATCCCCCCCCCCCCCCACTTCCTCAACATAAAAACATGGAACACCCAGTTAATGGATCTCAAACTAGGAGGAAACTCCAACTCATATGCAACATTGCCAACCCTTCTCAAAACCAAGTACGGACCTACATATCGGGGACTGAGCTTTTCCTTCTTTCCAAACTGCATCACTCCCTTTATGGGAGACACCTTCAAGAACACCCTATCCCCAACCTCAAACTCTAACTTTTTATGCCCCACATCTACATAGGACTTTTGGTCACTTTGGGTAGCTTTAAATCTATCCCGAATCACCTTCATCTTTTTCTGAGTCAACTTAGTCAACGGAGCAGCTATAGAAGAAAAACTTTCTACGAACCTCCTATAGTAACCAGATAAACCCAAGAAGCTCCGAATATCGGTTAGAGTCGTGGGTTTAGGTCACTTCTTAACCACTGCAACATTCTGCGAATCACCATGATCCCTTCACTAGAAATGATATGACCCGAAAAATTGACAAAATTCAACTAGAATTTATTTTCAAAAATTTAGCATACAATTGCTGATCTTTCAAGGTATGCAACACAATACAGAGGTGATCGACATGATCTACCTCGCTCTTCAAGTACATTAGAATATCGTCTATAAACAAAATGACGAATAAATCCAGAAACTGACGGAAGACTCTATCCATCAAATCCTTGAATACCGTCGGGGCATTGGTCAACCCAAAAGACATAACCAAAAACTCAAAATGCCTATATCGGGTATGGAAGGCAATCTTAGGGATATCCACCTCCCTACTTTAATTAATGATACTTGGATCGAGGATCAATCTTGGAGAAAAACTTAGCACCCTGTAACTGATCGAACAAATAATCTATCACTTATTCTTTACCGTCACCTTATTCATCTGCCGGTAATCAATACAGATCCAAAGAGAACCTTTTTTCTTATGCAAGAACAGCATCGGTGCACCCCAAAGAGACACACTAGGACTTATGAAACCCTTATCTAAAAGATCTTTTAATTGCTCCTTAAGATCTTTTAACTAGCTGGAGTCGTTCTATACGGGGGAATAGAAATAGAACGAGTGTCGAGAACAAGATCAATCCAAAAATCAATCTCCTTATCGGGAGGTATACCAGGAAGGCCGTCAGGAAAGACCTCAGGAAATTTATTTACCATCGGGATGGAATGCAAAGAAGGACTCTCCGAGTTAGAATCTTTAACCCAGACCAGATGACAGAGACACCTTTTGGAGATTAATCTCTGAGCTCTAAGATATGATATGAACCTCTCCTTAAGATCTAGGGAACCACCCTTCCACTCAATAATCGGCTCCTTAGGGAATTTAAAGATGACCTTGTGGGTCCGGCAGTCTAGAGAAGCATAGCACGAGTGAAACCAATCCATCCCCAATATGACATCGAAATCAACTATGTCTAATTCAAACAGATTCACCACAGTATCCCAACCACCCACAGTTACCACACAACTCTTATAGATTCTTCTAGCCACCACAGATTCACCCACCAGGGTAAAAATAGAGAAGGGGTTCGAAATATACTCGAACCAAAATCAAAATACACAGCCACAAATAAAGTCACATAAGAGAGAGTAGAACCCGAATCAAGTAAATAGTACACATCACAGAAAAAGAGTTTCCACTTACTAGTCACGACATCAGGTGATGCCTCAAACTCTTGGAGGGTAGTGAGAGCATAGAGACAGCTCCAAACAGTGTGGGAGCCATATGGTGCAACCTTTGGTGCTGGAGCTGTTGAAGAGGCAATAGAAACCTTATTTTCCCCCAAAGCAACCTTAGCTACTGGATAATTTCTAATCATGTGCCCTGGCTGACCACAGCTGAAGCACTTTTCCTTTCCTTCATCACAATAACCCCAATGTAATCGACTATAAAGTCTGCAAGGAGGATATGATGGAGTTGATTGGGCCCCACTAGCCTGAGTTTAGGCACTTTGTGCCGTATAATTATCACCACAATGCGAACGTCTGTCAGCAGATGGCTTTGGGTAGGGAGGACTAACCGTCTTGTAAGACCCAGAATCACCCTAATTCTTCTTGAGCCATTTCCCACCATCCCTGCCACTCTACTGTTGGCCACAAACCAACTCAAAAAAATCTAAACTTCTTGTCCTGCCTCTCCCCTATCTCTGTCTATTTCTGCTTCTCTTCCTCTACCTGTTGCAGGTACATAATAAACCTAGAGATATCCATGTCCTTGTTCAACAAGGCAACCTTACTCTTCAAAATCAAGTCTCGAGACAAATCGAAAGCAAACTTCCTTATTCTAGCCCTCATGCTAGAAACCAACTCCGGAGCACACCGAGATAACTGGTGAAACTTCAAGGCATACTCTTTGACTGACATCTTGCCTTACTTCAGATTAACAAACCCTTTCGTCGTTGCCTCCCTCAGCTCTTGAGGGAAGAAGAGGTTCAGAAAAGTCTTAGAAAAATCCTCCCACAGAGATGACTCAGCATCTTCACCCCTTGACTGATCCCATTCCTCGTACCACTGGTATGCCAGATTGGCGAAATCCATGCCCTCTACATTAGTAGAATGCATAATACAGAAGATCTGTTCCATTTCATCCAGAAAACCCTGAGGATCCTCCTCAACCTTAACACCAGTAAATGTTGAGGGGTTCAACTTCATAAACTGGCCCAACCCTTGTGGCCTCAGAAGATAGAGTAGTAAAAGCGCCATGCTCAGACTGAGAATCTACCAACTGACCTAATATATGAATAGACTGACAAAACTCAACATTTATCACATCAGCCTGAGGAGCTTGAGAAAGACTAGAGAGAACTGGTAGGACTCCAGAAAGTCAATCATGAACTGGACCCCTAGACCGGGTCTGGACCCTACAAGTAGGATGCGTTCTACAAAGATTGCCCTCGGGTGGGACAGAGGAGTTTCCGTGAGCTTTAGATCATCGGGGAGACATTATTTGAAAAAAGAACAAATGGGAATTAGAGAAGATTTCAGGACCTTAGACTCTACAATTTAAAAATAGAACACAAGAAAGAGAAACATAACTAAATGCCTCGTAGCCTCTCCCTTGTGAGTGTGGTGCACTACACACCCTTAAAAGAGACTCTAATCGATATAATTTTGTGGACTCACAATTGACCATGAACCTAGGGCTCTGATACCAATCAACATGACCCGAACTAGGGTCTAGTCGTGTCGGGTATCTCAAGTCCAATCGGGACCAGAGACCATCCCCAATACCGAACCTTTAACCGCCATCTATCCTATGTCGGATAAATTTTGAACATATAACAAGATAAGATAAGATAATTTTAAAGACAATAAATGAAGTCTATGTCCATAACCAAACAATCACAACCAAATATTCGACTGATACCAATCCTAATGTCAATGCCAATACCAAGGTTGACACTAATACCGACATCGCCCATGCCCATAGTAGTCCGACAAAGCCTCTAACCAGAATCAAATAACATCTGATGCCCCCGATCATAACCAAAACCAAAACCAAAATCCAAGAAACAATAACAACGAAAAGAAGAAGTCCATAGCATGAAATAGACTCTTCCGGAGTATAGAAGCTCACCACTTCAGTCTGACTCAAAGTTGTCCCCGAATCCAAGTCACTAAGTAGGAGGAATGGTAGTATAGTCAATTCTTGCATCGCGAGGGGATATAGCGGCCAGATACAATTAGGAGAGTGAACACTAGCATGTACTCATGGATAATATAAAATAATGTCATCATTCAAAACCAAATTAAATAATCATATTTAATCACATATACACAAATATACCATTCTGGCATACGGAACAAGGTTTAACATGTATTTAAAACCTTTACCTGGCATGTGTATCTCTGTCGTCCTAAAGACACCCACGGGCTATATGGGTTCAGCTCCCCTTGCTGAAAAGGCCTCAATGCATGAAGTCGCACGTACCAGAGAAATAAACCTGGGATGACTAATACATCCCCCAAAATATAAAGTGTGGCATTATGTACACGGTCACCAAGACATAGCCTCACATCGGCAAACATGAGTTTCCAATTTTGGTCCCCCTCGGGACCTCCACCTTCCACAGTTTTGCTATACACACCCCTTTAAGCCCATATTAAAACCATTTACACCTTTTCAACCATTTATCAAAGAGTCTTTTAATTAGGCATTAATCGTTGGTATCGTTATACCAAAATTGGAGCTTGCAAATCTATTCCAACCATGCCACATAAAATCATTAAGCCAAAATTAGACTCCACCTTTTCCAGTTAAACCAATACCATGGCCACCAAGGCCTTTCCAAACCATTTAAAATCAATCCAAACCAATTCATGTTCCATTACCATTTATGCAATGCAATAGTCAAACTATGTGTTAAAACCATTCTCATTGGCATTTTAACAAACGGGTTGAGGGCACATAATTTACAAAGCCATAACCAAGCAATTTGGGGGATCCGTAATACCCCAAAATTCATTTACCCTTACCATGCATCCCATAATGTTCAAAACCATATCAGAACAAGGAAAAACAATAATTAAACCATGAGAAACATCATTCAATCATGAACAACCAAAACCCACAACCTTTATTTCAAAATCATAACAATACCATGAAAATCATTCATTAAAACACATGCTCTTTGTAAAATATCAATGAGGAAGGAGTAACATACCTAAGACACTAAGGAATGCGGAGAGAAACCACCCTTGAAAACCTTAATTGATTATCTTGAGGAAACGCTACCCTTTTCTCAAACCAAGAGTTTGAGAGAGATTTTAAGAGTGGTTGATTGGGAATAATAGGTTAATGAAGTCCCAAAAGGTATTTTAAGTCGTGGTATCAAAAGGAGTTAAAAGGGAAAATTTCTAGAATGCCCCTAACTTAAAACTGTAAAAAGACCACAGGTGGTTACGAGTCGACCCATTGACTCATGACCACAACATGCGACTCGTACCATTGAGTCATCACCAAGACAGTGAGTTGGAACCCATACACTACCCACCATACGATTCCATAACCCCACTCGTGACCTGACCATGCAACTCGTATGGTCTAGTCGTAACCATGACAAAATCCAAGAGATTGGACACTGTACAACATACGACCTAACCTTACCACTCAAACCCTATCCTCTCGACTCTTAGTGATCCACTCGTACATAAAGCCAAGTCAAGTCACTAAGTTTCTGATTTGATGAAGAATCGTCCTAACGACCTGTCACCACACCTAACGACTCGTATCACCAAATAGTAACCACAACAGAAACTCAACCACCATCCACTAGACAGCTTACGGTTTGAGTCACCTGACCCGTAACCACACCATATGACTCGTGTTGACACCCAATTTTGACCCTCCTTTCTTTCAATTCATTTTTTTCGAGCTTCTAAATTAATAACTTATCCAAGTAACTTTAAGAAAATACATTATTTTGCTATCAAAATCATTACTATCATCTTACACCTATCTTTCTTAAACGGTTTTTACATTATTTTATCTCAAGATTATTACTTATTAAATTGGTTATAAGTCATTATTTTGTACTTATATTTTTATGTTAAATTAGTTGGCAGAGAGTTGTAATGTTAATACTCTATTTTTACATATAAATTATTATTGTCATCGTATTGTACATTGTATTATTTATTAATTAAGTTAAAAGTCTAAGAAAATGGAAAGGGGGTCAAATTCAGCCAAAAGACCATTATCAAATCCGAGCAGCCCACAAAAATCCCAAAAAGAAAAAATTTCAAAAGTAGCAACATAATAACTATAATTATAACTTTTATAGCAACTGTTTTATAATTATTAAAAATAGCAAGTTGTATTTTATATTTAAGTAAAATGTTGCTACATAAATACATATACAAATTAAATAGTTGTTCCTGTTTTAACTCTCATTAGTTAGAGTTAAATAAGGGAAGTAACTGTTCTTAATTTATGCTAATTTTAATTATAAAGATTCTTTTTCCTTATATGATTCTTCTATTTCTCTTTTTTTTTTTTTTCATTTTTCATTTTTTTCTTTTCTTTTTCATTTTCTTATTTTTTATCCTTTCTCATATTTTTCTTTTTCTTTTCCTATTTTCGTTTCTTCTTTTTATCGTTTTATTTTTTTATTTTGATTTTTTTTTTTCTTTCCACTTTATTTTCACTTTTCTATTTCTCTTTTTTTTATCCTTCTTCATTATTTTTCTTTATCGTTTTCTTATTTATTTTTTCTTTCTCATATTTTTCTTTTTCTTTTTCTATTTTTGTCTTCTTCTTCTTTTTTTCTTTTTTTATTTCTTTTGTATTTAAGTAAAATGTTGTTATATAAATATATATACAAATTGAAAAGTACTTCCTATTTTAACTCTATCAGTTAGAGTTAAATAAGAGAAGTAATCGTCCCTTAATTCATGCTACTTTTAATTATAAAAAGATTCCTTTACTCTTCTATTTCTCTCTTTTTAAACCCTTTTTTCATTTTTTTACTTTTTTATTTTTTGTTTTCTTATTTTTTTCCTTTCTCATATTTTTCTTTTTCTTTTCTTATTTTCGTTTCTTTTTTATTTTTATTTCTTTTTCTTTTCCTTTTTTTCCTTTTACTTTATTTTCACTCTTCTATTTCTCTTCCTTTTTTATCCTTTTTTATTTTTTTTCTTTTTCGTTTTCTTATTTTTTTCCTTTCTCACATTTTTCTTTTTCTTTTCCTATTTTCATTTTCTTCTTCTTCTTTTTTCTATTTTTATTTATTTTCTTTTTGCTTTTATTTTTACACTTATATTTCTATATTTTATTTCTCTTTCTTTTTCTTTTTTTCGTTTTTCGCTTCTTTTTCTTTTGATTTTTCTTTTGATTTTTCTATTAGTGTTTTTTTCTTCTTCATTTGTTTACTCTTCTATCTCTTGCTTTTATTTTTAAAAGACACATATCTATACCACATATATATATTAAAAAAATATATAAAATACATAGACATACAGATCTACATATGTATTTATAGTACAAAATATACATATATATCTGCATATATATTTACAAAAATACATAACTGACTCATATGTATATATAAACATATAAGACACAAAATATCTATAATAAAAAGTGACATAATACATTTGTCTAATTGTGTTTGAACTACACATTTCTTTTACATGATGTATACACCAAAAATATTATTATGACGAAAAATATGCATCATCCATAAATACATATGCATTAATCATAAATACATATGCGTTATTCATAAATAGATATGCATAACTGAAAAAATACATATGCATTTATGAAAAAATATATATGCATTAGTCATAAATATATATGCGCACTGACAAAGTATATATGTATTATTCATAAATACATATGCATCTATAAAAACCTAAGCAGAACTAAAATATATTTCCAAATCAATAAATATAGCATGCAACTCCATAAAAACGTAAAAATAACTAGAAAATACATATGCATTATTCAAAAATACATATGCATATCTGAAAAAATCCATATGCATTAGTCATAAATACATATGCAATCTAGTAAAATACATATGTATTATTCATAAATATATATGCATAGCTTAAAAAAATACATATGCATTACTCATACATACATATGCACAACTGAAAAAATACATATTCTTCCTTTTCGTTTGACTTTCTCTTTTTTCACATATTTTTGTAATTTTTAAAATTTTGGAGATGAAGGTTTCTCAATGTTTTCTGTTTCATGATTTCTCCAATATTTTTCGACTCGTCACAGTGCTTCGATCTCACCTCTTTTATACCAACTTCTCTGTTCAACTGAATAGGAGTAGAAATCAACTTAACACAAAACTCCACAATCTTTCAACAAAAAAAAATCACAAAACTCCATCAAATAACCTAGGAAAAGTTACAACGGACCTCCATCAAATAACGTATCCCTCCATTATAGCAAACCTACACAATCTTTCAACAAAAAAAAAATCACAACCCACCCCTTCTCCCCCTCCCCCCCCCCCCCCCAAAAAAAAATGAAGAAAAAATATGAAAAAATAAAAAAAAATATAAATTATATGAAAAGATAACATGCAAATACTGTAAATATCAACTTACCTTATTTGATGGAGCACAATTTTGAAAAAAGGGAAATGAATTTAAAAAAAAAGTGGAGTGAAATATGGGAGAAAATTGAAAAAAATGAAGTAAATATGGGACGAAATTAAAAAAATTTGAGTGAAATATGGAAAAGAATTGAAAAAAGTGGAGTGAAATATGGGAAAAAATTGAAAAAACTGGAGTGAAAATAGAGAAAGTTAAAAAAGTGGATAAAACCCACGTATTTTTTAATACAATGATTAAAATATTGTTATTTTTACTATAAATTATAATTTTACAAAAGTATTGCTATTTATTATAATAATTATGTTAGTTTCTGTAATTAAATATCATTCAGCCCACAAATTGATGTTCAACCCAAAAGTACTAAGCAGCTACCCAACCCAATGTAGCCCTAATTTTTTATTTCTCTTAGCCAGAACAAGTTGCTTCTTCTTCGTCTTTCTCTCCCTTAAATCAGTCTCTGCCACTCTTAGCCTTTTTAATTTATTTTTTTTCAATTCTCAGCTCCAATTCTGGATCTTTGTCTCGCTAACAGACGTACGTCTATTTTCGGAAGAAACTTTGACTAAAGAGGTTGCGTGAAGAGGAGTTTGAATGTGGCTCGTCCCTGTCCCTTTCTGCTGAATCTGCTTCTGTCATATTCAAAGCTCAATGTTTGGATTTTGGCACAAGAGTTTCAAAGTTTGAAATTCAAAATTCCGCCCAAAACCAAAATTCCTAATTCCTTGCCTATAAATACAGCATTTGGAACTCATTTGGGACAAGCTTTCTCTTCCGCCTCTACACTATTAACTATTAATTTTTCCCTAAACATCTTTTTTCTTACATTCTCATTTAGTCTCATGTATTTTGAGCTCATCGTCTTTTAGTTTAGTGAGTAGATTCGGATCCAAAGCCTTAGTTCATTGCCCTGCAATAGGTGATACTTGATTCCCTTTCTTTTATTTATTTATTTATTTATTTATTTATTTTCTCTAGTTCTTTCCGTCTTTGTCGTAATAATGTTGTGCCTATTGTAAAGAAAGTATTACTCTAGGGGTAGTTTTGCTTAATTTTGTGTTTAAATGTTTACTGTGTTTTTTTCTGTGTTTGTATGTTAAATAGTGTATTAATATTCACATCAGTTACTTAATAAAAGCATGACTCTTTTAAGTTTGATTCCATGTAACTCATTTTATTAAGAGTTTGACTAGCTATGTTTAATTGATTTAATTTCCGTGTTAGTTTGAAGCATCGAGTTAGCCCTCACGAACGTCAAGAATGACTTTTATTTTCAGAATAGATACTCGCACACAAAACCAATTTTTTTTTATACTTGCACGAAATTAGTTTCTCGTTTCCAGTTAGTTACACTATTATATAGTGAAAAATGAAATATAAGCTTTCTCTATAAAAAGATGACTGAAGCAAATTGTTACTTCTTCTTAGTTTAAAAAAGTATTAGGCAACCCATTTGCATCTTCATTTCACATCATTATGCGCATACATATCTTTGTTTAGGTCATGGTGTATACTCCTTTGGCAAGAATACATATATAAGTTAACTTTTTAAAGGAGATAGCATGTGTGATACCTTGAGGGATTATTTTTAAAATTTCATACGTATCTTTAAGTAGTAGTCCCGTTATAGCTTAAAGATTATGATCTAGCTGTTCTAAGTTGGTTTGAGAGTCCTCAATTTTAGGAGCCTAATTTGGTAACCATAGTGCTTGTTGCTTATTATTTGGGTTGGTTTTGCCCTACTTGCTGGACATGTATTTTCAGAATCACATTTATCACTTTGATTTCTCTTTAGTAACGTTTGCCATTCTTGTTTGGCTCACAGATTTTGCTCATCATGTCTTAGAAATTTAAATGTCTAAAATGAGTGTAACGTTAAGGTGACAACGTGTTTCGAGCTACAATTGTATTTAATAAAAGTTTTCATGGCTTTTCAATGTTCATTCGGAATCAGCCGAGTTTGTTAACAAAATAGAAATTAGCATGAGTAGATATAACGTTCTTACTTTATCGATATGTGGCATTATATATGATCTTGTCGTCTTAAGATTTAATGTAACTTTCATTCGTGCCATACATACATTGGTGTAAGTTTCAGATTAGTTATGTTACGACGATGTCTCATAAAGTTCGGTTACCTTACTAAAATATAATGGCAGGGTGAGAAATGTGTGTGTTTCAGATCTATCTTTGCTTCCTTATGATTAAATGTACACTAGTTTAGGATTATATCCTCATTTATGGCTTGAATGTACCAGTAAATCATATGTCAATCTTATTAATACATCTTATATTAGTTGATATTCGTAACTTTAGGAACTGTCTTTTAGTCATAAACAATATTAAAAATGACGTTATAAACAATATATTCTGTTTTACAAATAATGATGTAATAAACAATATTAAAAATGACGTTAAAATTAAAATTAGGGGTGTGCATCGGTCGGTTCAGTTCAGTTCAGTTTTATGTGTTATTGGTTCGGTTTATCGTTTTCGATTTTTAAATATGTAAATTCAATAATCAACCAATAAGATATTTTCTTATCGGTTTCGGTTTATCGGTTTTTGGTCCTTAACGGTTCGGTTTTTGGTTTAACCAATAAGAAAATACTTATAAAATAGAAATAGTAACAACTAATATAAAAAAAAAAAAAAATCTTAATTATCGTCAAAATTCTACGCAATGTATTTTAGTTTACAAGAATCTTCAAACTTGAACTGAATGTTAGTTAGAAAAAAAATTAAATCCTAATTGTTGGAAGCTATAAATGCTTCAAGCTTTTCAATACGATAATAGCTGAGCTTTATATTGTGTCTTTGTTGTCCTAAATAGGTTAATACTTTGTGAATCACTGAATTGTGAATAAGTAGTGCATATAATATATATGCATACACATATCTATATATATATATAGAGAGAGAGATTTATATATATAACATAAATAGGGATAAAACAATAATTTAGTGTATCCTTATTGGGTTATCGGTTTAACCGATAACCCAATAAGCTAAAATCGAAATCGAACTGTTTACCCAATAAATTTTTTTATAAAATCAATAAAAAACTGTTAACACAATACCAATAACCCAATAACATTTATCGATTTGGTTTATCGATCGGTTCGATTTTTGCTCACCCTGGTTAAAATCTTTTGAACTATCTTTGGCATTTTCCCTAAAAATTGAAGCAATTATTTTTGGATTCTTAATGTATTGTTCGTTGATTTTTTAGTTTAAAATATCTCTTTAGGCAAAACTAATTTGACAAACAAACTTCTTTTAAAACTGTCAAATGTTGTCTTAAGGAATTATTATTTTACTAAAACTTACAAAATGCCATTTTCTTATTCTGCTAATTAATCTAGTTTGCCCGTTAATCTTAGTTAGCGGATCCTACAGGATGTCGAATTCCTTTCCTTTGGAATAAGTAGAACCCTTACCTAGAATTTTAAGTTGCGTAGATCTAAAATGAAGTCTTTATTTTCCTTTAATCACTTAGTTTATAATAGGTGTGCTAATTTACCGTAAAACTAATTAGGTGGCGACTTCCTTTTTTTTTTTAATTAAAAGTTTTCCAATATGTTGTATACTATTTTGACCTCGTGCTAAAACGGGGTATAACAACTCGTATGATGAGTCGTTAAAGCTCAGAAAAATTCCAAAGGCCAAAACTCAGGGTGTTTTAGCTGCACAGGGAAAAAAGAGGTGTCTTCAGACCCTACTTTATGAAACAATATAACGTCCTAGGATGATTAGCAGGGCGTGCACTAGCATGTAACTCAGGAAAGTGATAAAATAGTGACAATTACAAATCAGTCCAAAAAAATCATATGCACACATTCATATACATAGATATAAGAAGTCGGGATAGGGAACAAAGCTTAATCATGAGCTTTAAAATTATTAACTAAGACTGAGATGCTCTAACCGTCCTAAAAATACCCACGGACTATAGGGGTCCGGCTCTCCTCACTGAAAGGACCTCAATGCGTAATAGACACACGAACTGAAGAAAATTCGAGGAAGGGTCAAAGCCACCGAGGCTCCAATCATTCCAAAATATAAGTATATAGTGTGACCGATGACATGGTCATAAAGAACTTATGACTCCCACGTCGGCAAACGTGATTTTCAGTAGCGGTCCCCCCAGGATCTCCACCTTCCACGGCGAGCTACACAATCTTCTTTAAGCCCAATTAAAATCATTCGCACACATTCTCATTCGTTAACCAAATAGTCTTTTAATTAGGCATTTTTACAGTTGGTATCGTCATACCAAATAAAGATTATGCTTGCATGTCAATGCCATTATACCCTTCCAAAATCAATTAACTAAATTTACTCCAAAATTTTCAATTAAAAACCAATCCATGGCCACCAAGGCCTTTTCAAAAATCAATTTATGCTTCATTAATTTTTTATGCAATGCAAGGTTTCAAAAGTGAAGTAATTTATGTATATGTTCATTTTTCAAACTAATTTGACAAGTTGGGTTGAGGTTAAAGTCAATTTCAAACCATTAAACCATAAAATTTGGGAAAACCCATGTTCTCCATTTCAATTCTCACACTCATTCATTTAATTAGATCAAAGTCATAAAAATAAAGCATAAACAATCAATTCAAAATCATAAGAATTCAATTCATGAAATAACCAATCCAAACCCCTCAATTCATATTCAAAATTCAACAATTAAACTACATGGATGACAAGTAAATACATGCTTTTACATAAAATCAATTTAGGGAAGAGATACATGCCTAAAATACACACAAATTTGAAAGTAATTTGAAGTTTGAATCTTGGATGATGAATGCACATTGAAACCTTTGAATGTTCTTGAATTTTGTGTCTGAGGGTGCAATATAGGGATTTGATCTTTTAAAACTGATGTAAATGGGATTGTTTAATTTTAAAAGTTGTGAAAAGGGTGAAAGACCAAAAACCCTCCTCCCAAGTGAATAAAAATAAAACTGCACAAAAAATACACTTTGGTGTGGCACGCCAACATCATGGAGGTTATCCTCCGTGTCACGCCAATATCGTGGAGGGTAACCTCCGTGACGCGGCAATATCGTAGAACCTCACTGCCTCGGGGTCCCAAAATGACCCTTAACCCCTTTCGAAAATTCTGAAACTTTCTCCGAGCACCCTTTTAACATACATAAACACAATTCAAGTCAAAAATAAATATTTCGCACGCGGGAAGGTCAAACATAAAATGATGAAAATTTTAAGGGTCATATAGATACAGTGGCGGATCTAGGATTTTAAGGATCATGAGTTTTGGGTGGTTCAAACACACATATTAACACCCAAAGATTTAAAAGGTTCCGCTTGAAAATCAAAGAACACAACTATCTTCTTGGTTTCATAGGTGCTTTTTTCATCTTATATCAATTTTTATATACTTTTGATATAATTATATCTATTCTATGACGAATTTAACGGGTGCTGGAGCATCATATTTCTAAACCTAGGTCTGTCCCTGGATGGTTACCATTTAAATATAATCTCTTTGAGATATTTTTACTTGAAATTTACTATGTACATGACACTAGTGATGATTATTAAGAGTACGTTAATACTCCCTCCAGATCGAAGTAAGAGAATTTTTGTCTCAATGCACACCTGTTAAGAAAAAGAAATTAGGATATAAATTGTACTTTACTTTTCATTTTACCTTTTTAGATATTATCAAACTATTCTTGAAATTTCAACCACATTAAAATAAAGTCAATTAAGTCTTTTGGAACTCATAACCTAAAAAATGTAAATGGAGGGTAAAATCAGAAGAAATTTTCAAACATGTCTCTTGAAAAATGAACAAGTCACTTATTTTGGACATTGAAAAATAACTCAAATTCACTTATTTTGAACTAGAGGGAGTATATTATGTTATGTTTATATACAATACATTTCTTACAAAATACTACATTTATTTAATATTTGAGTATGAATGTTATAGAAGAATAATTTTGCAAAGCTTGTACTATTATAATGAATATCATTACTATTATAGTGTCATTATAGAGAAGTAAAAAAATATATCTTCAAAAATCGATTATAAAAAAAAACAAAATTGTTATAATGAAATGTTAAAGCGAATAAGTGTTATAATTAAATTGTACTGGAGATCAAAAAGGTTAAGGTTGTGGCTGAAACCAGAAAGGTAAAGCCACAAGTGCAAACAGTGAAATTAAATTACTTTAGTATATAAAACACTCCCTTTTCTTTAATGCTTGTATACTTCTCATGTTTCTTTTCTAGTTGATGTCATAATTTCACTAATAAATCATCTAAATGCTAAAGGAATGAGAGATTACATTTGCCTTGTATCTTTTACGTAATCTCTGTTGTTTAATCATACATCTCAATGACATAATATGAACCTGCAAGCATATCAGGTGAAAGTAGGTGGACAATCAATTCTGTCATTGCTACCCATAATTTCATCAGTGTTGGAATTCATTGGGAAGTAGCTTTCAAACCACCCAACATCATCAAGTGAAGAAGATGGCATTGATCCTCCTTCTGTGGATTGGTCCTTTGGATACATTTTGTCATTTTGAATCATGTTTTTGCTATTATTATCAGTCGAGTCCCAACTTGAAAACTGAAATGGAAATTTCATTGGAGAATAGACTTCTTGTTTTGAAGAATTGAAAACTTGCTTGCTATCATTGTCAGAGTTGGCTTTTATTGCTAAAAAATTCTTCTTCAACTTGCTATTCCAATGATTCTTCACATCATTGTCTGTTCTCGTTGAAAGCTTAGATGCTATAACAGACCATCTGCAAATTCAAAATAAATAAGAAGAAAATATTGGGGTGGCATTTAAATACTAGAACTATTTTGAAAAATAATCAAAGGGAAAAATATCAGATTAGGAAATAAATAAAGGTTGAAGAGCAAGATTTAGCCTGCTTCCAAGTTGAGAGTAGAGAGAACGGATAATGTTGTCTTCCTCTTGTGTAAAATTTCCAAGTTTGATGTCTGGTCTCAGATAATTCAGCCATCTTAATCTGCAACTCTTGCCGCACCGATTTAGCCCTGCTTTTGTAATTGCTCTTTTATGTCAAAAAAAGAAGAAGGAACTAATGGATAACAAGAAAAGCCTGTATACATATAATAGGATACTCATTTAGAATATTTATTAAGAAAATCATTTACTGCTCCTTCTATTTCATGTTAATTGACTCCTATGAACTTGACATATTTCATTAAGAAAAAATTTATTAAAAATTTATTTTACTTGTTAAATTAGTTTTATTAATTATGTTTTAAAAATATAATATTAAATTTATACACTTTATTTAAAAAGAAAATCAACTAATACGAAACAAGTAAATAATAGAATTAGTTGTATGAATCATTTGACTAGAATTACACTTTCTCTCTCTTCAAAACGAATAAAAGAGAGATGCTTCTTAGAAAATTGTGAAGATCATTTATTGAAGCAAGAATATATTTAATAAGAAAATAATAAATGTTTTCTTAGTTTTCTAAAGGGACAGTTACTATCACCAAATTTGTTTGACAAACACGACAATCAAGGACAAGAGGGCATTAGTTAACCAAGTAATATGTGAGAGCTAACAAAGAAAATCTTGAAAAATAATAAATCAAACAAATTTTTTTTTAGAGAAGTGAGAAAGAAAAGAGAAACGGAACCAGCTTTATGTGGAAGAGTAATCCAACTGCCAGCAGTGCCATGTTTAAGCATATAGTTCTTGAGAATTTCATCTTCCTCTGGAGACCACTGTCCCCTTTTCACTTTGGTCTTTTCACAGCAAGGTGTCCTCCCCATGTCTTTAAGTCACTTTTTGAGTGTGCAGAAAAACTGCAACACACACACAAAACATATATAGAAAGAGGCAAGGGTAAATTAAGTCATATGTTGGGACCACGATGCTGACAATCTAGGAAATTCAATAAAGTTTAAAATGAAATCAGATGTCATAATTAACTTTAATCCAAAAAAAAAAAACTATAATTATCACACACTTAGAAGAATTTTAATTTTAGTTTATTGACTATTTGAGAATATATATGAATTATCTTTGGAGATTACTGCCACTTAAATCTTGATATTCGCAAGAGAAAAAAATATACTAAATTATTTGGTGTCTGCCCCTTGAATTTCCTACATACCTCGATTATAGTTTTGCTTTTGACACTTTGCTTCACGTGTTAGCTTATGTTTTTACTATATATATAAGCATAATATATAAAAGTGTTTTTTGACTTAATTTTAATTTTCATCTACGTTTTTTAATTTTGATATGTGTAAGTAGATATTTAAACTTGTATAAATTTGAATAATTAGACACATACGTCCTATATGACTCCTACGTTGTCAATTCGTATCCTACATGAAATTTTACGTGTCTTATGTCATATAGGACACATGTGTCTACTTGTTCAACTTTATACAAATTTGAGTGTCTACTCAACTTGTGCATATTCAAAGTTTGAGGTCATAGATATGAGTTGTAATCAAGTTAAAAGAGATGATTATATATTCTATATATATATATATATATATTGCCCAAATTTATAGTTAATACTAGTGAACTTGCCTTTTTCAGTTTTTTACTTTTAAAACTTATCTCATCTCTAAAAACATAATAAGATGAATAAATTTTCTCTTCAAACTACATGGTAATAATATTAATCTCTCTCTCTATATATATAAAGGGAACATATGAGGATGCTGATGTGACATGCCTCAATGATCAGAAAAAAGATTTTTATGTTTTTCTGATTTTTTAAAGTTATTTTGTTAAATTTTTATTCATTTTGTACTCTATTTTTCTTATTAATAATCTCATTAATTGTCCTTTGTAATACCAAGCATTATTAACCCAGAAAAAACCTCGGTCTTCTCTCCCCCCCTCCCCCCCCCCCCCCCAAACTACCATTAATCCTTTTCCCAAAAGATTCTACAACCTATTTGTAACTCCTCCTGTCATATTTCGGAGAAAAACAGAAGAATTCGCCCCGTCGGATGTGCTATTTTTAAATTTTTTTCATGATTTGTTGCATCTTTATTCTGATAAGGTTTCACTTTTGTTTCTTTTTTATTGCAATCAGTTAGATGTTCATGTGTCAACAGTGCCTTTTGTTGTATTTTTGAAGGACATGTAAGTATTTCTATTTTAGAGATATGATTTTCATCTTCCTCTTCATGTTTTGCATGTGCTTGTAGGCCTTGGCGCAAGTCTGGTTGCTTATGGATAAGAAGTTTATGTGTTTTCTTATTACCGGTGATAATTTGTTCTGTTTTTTTGTTATGCAGTACAATTATATCAAGAAGGGTAAAGTTTGTATATGGTGGTCTTTATGCTTGTAAACTTTATGAGCAGTTGAATTACTTATTTGTTATTTCTCGCGTTAATGTCATCTTTTACAGGTTTTTATCAATTCTCTCTGTTATCAATTTTATTACTTTGTGAGATTATTATTATTGTTATTGTCTCTATAATCGATCATACATTCTGTCGATCAAATTACCTATAAAACCTTTTTCCTAGAATATTATGCCAAACAAATTACCTATAAAACCTTTTTCCTAGAATATTATGCCAAACAAAATGTCATACAGACACTTCTCATGTATCCTGTATTCTTGAGATGGTTGATTACTTCAAAGGTACTAAATCTTCTGCAAAACATTTATTGACTGGCTCTTGTAAGTACTGCGGAGAAATGAAGATGGTTTCCTGTTTGCAGAAAAGGTTAAAAGTACAAAAGATCCAAATAATATTCCTAATTGTTGTATTTTGACACATAGATTAAGAAAAATCAATAAAGATATAAATTTAACACAATTTTTCATTTTTATCCTCCAAAAAGTAAAAGTTGACCTTTAATACCTTTTCGAAAATTAATTAATTAATTGTCAAATCATAAGGGTAACTTTGGAAAAAAATTCAACGATTCACTTATTTTGAAACACCAATAAATATCTCAACAATTCACTTATTTCGAAACGGAGGGAGTACCTCTGTTCGAATTGTCCTGCTTCCTTGATCCTCTAAACAATAGAAGATCAAGTCAGTAGCAGCTCATCTTCTTCTACCCCCACTACACACTTTTAATTTTATTAGTAGAATTCTAGCAGTTCATGTCATGAAATTATCAGAATGATTAAATGTGGCCTCTTAACTCTATATACATGCTCCATAAGAGGGCATGTAACTTAGGAGATAGTCACAGAAACTACACTTTCCACAAAAAAAAATGTTTCTATTTTATGAAGTTAAAGGATATCATTTAGAAAAATCTAAACAAAGCAACACCTATATACTTTGTTTCATGATGAAGGTTCAAACACTGGTAGACTTGACATATCCATATTGAAGAAGTTTTTGCATAAAAAGTACTTTTAAGTTATTGTCTTTTTCAATACACTCTTCCAACCCTGCAAGTCCACCCAAAGCAATTAGCAGGTGCCTAAAGATTAATATAAATCAAGACAAAATCGAACTACATTAATAGATGAAAACACAAAGTATAAGCCCAATGATAACATCAAGGCATTACACTTGCATCAAGAAGGTAAAGTTTGTATATGGTGTTCTTTATACTGGCAAAACTTTTGCTTAGGATCTTTATTTATTTTACAGTTTGTTGTTTTTACAGGGATGTGTTTTTTTCCCTTTCGGCTTGCAGCTTTCCTCATTTTCCTATTTGATTTGAACAATCGAATTACTTATTTGTTAATTCTCACGTTAATGTCATCTTGTATAGTTTTTTTAACTATTCTCTCTGTTATCAATTATATTACTTTGTGGGATTACAACGGATATGTTATTATTTTCTCTATTATCGATCATACATTCTATTGATCTAATTACCTTTTTATTTTTATGTTTATGTATATGAACTGATTTACTGTATCCAACTGATTTCTTTATTGGTCTCGTTGTCTTTTTTTTATTATTATTTGATTTATTTTAGATAGCTCAAAAATCTATTTTTGATGCCGATAACCTCATCAGTTCACCTTTATTTCTTAACTTCTACTATCATTGTCACTTTAAGATATTTTCAGAGGGTAAGTTTTCAGGTGTATATACCAATAACTTGGAGGTTCTAAAGTTTCTGGTGCTGTATTTCAATTTTCAGTGTTTTTTATTTGGACTACAAATAATACATGACAATTGATTGTGTTCTCAACTATGTAACTATATAATTTTATCAGTACTTTATATATTTTTAGTGAATTTAGGAGGGAAAGTCGAAAAGAGGTTTTTTTTTGTGGCAGTAAAACTATTGATTGTATTTATATTTGTAATCTTCACTGTGATATGTTTATACTTTACAGTGTTTTACGTACTGAATTTTGAAGTCTGGTCAATTTACAATAAGCAGCTCTTAGTTGTAAATGATACAGAAGACTTTTTTTAATCCTTGGTGATTGTTGAGTGATGGTTGTAGTTGCGTACTTATAATATTAAATCAAACGGAAGTGTAGATGTTCCTACTCTTAATAAGCAACGTTACAGTTCAAGATATCTTAGGTTTAAAAGAAGTGCGACACATTTCTTATTAATCTCATTTTCAACTTTTTCTATAGGTGTTAATGTTTTTCCTTTCTTTCCATGGCGGGAGATGTTGAGATGCTAAAGAATCTCTGCGTTCTTACGAAGAGAAAAAAATAAAATTAAGGGGAAGAATCTAGAGCACCAGTATAAAAACTGACGGAGGAAGCTACACCATTTTTTTTTCTTTTTTCAATTGTCACATTTTTCTGCTCGTTTATATTGGGAGCATCTTTACTAGATGAGCTCTGTGCCATGATTGCTATAGTGTGAAATTCTTTCGATTTATAAATTTTGTTGTGCCATTTTCGTTCTTTTATTGTATATTATTTGCTTCTGATATTAATCAATGTTTTTTCACAAAGTAGTACCTTTCTCTTTGAATATTTTTGAGGTTATTATTGGAGTTGAATTTCTTTAATTTTTAAAACAATTGAATGTTTTTTTTAGTTCGAGAGTCATTCGATACCGTCCGATGAATCACAAGGCCGCTTGACTAAAATT
The DNA here is from genome assembly GCA_030864215.1 of Capsicum pubescens. Classification (NCBI taxonomy): domain Eukaryota; kingdom Viridiplantae; phylum Streptophyta; class Magnoliopsida; order Solanales; family Solanaceae; genus Capsicum; species Capsicum pubescens. Next base: position 65,972,034 of record CM061546.1, on the reverse strand, counting down.
TCGAGAACAAGCAATAAGTGTGAAAATGAATAGGCTTATCTTGCCCCCCCCCCCAAATAATTCTAAATAATTTAGTTTTCTTCTATTTTTTGTGATTAATAATGTTTATTATTTTGTGTGACAATGCGTAAAACTCTAGATATTACTCTTATTGAGTTAATAACTCAAATGGTCACTCAACTTTGAACTTTTATCCCAGAAAGTCACTTAACTTTGATATTTACTTCAAAAGTCACTCAACTTTCATATTGTTACTCAGAAAGTCACTCAAACTATTTAATTATTTTTTAAATAACATTTGCTTATGTGAAATTATAATTTAAATGCAAAATTCAGAAAAATAAAAAATTATCTCTTAATGACTCTTTTATCCTTATTCCCACAAATTAATTTCCTTTCTCATTTTTCTTCTCCTTCTCACATATTGTAATTGATTCAACATTAAATATGCCTAATAAAATACTCTATTAAAAGATTAAATTAAATTTAACAATAATTGAAGGATAAAAAATTATTAATATAAACTAATTAATACGATGAATTATAACTAAATGATGCATAATTTAACTCATTTATTACTAAAAGTTACGTGTATATGATTATTACGTACATATCATGAATCCCTATCACATAGGTATATTACTTATAATATTTAGTTATGGATATAAAATTCCTAATTCATCATACATAATATATATAGTACAATATTTTTTTTTTCATAACAAATTTTACGACGTTGCATGTCCTTTCCCCGGCTTCGTCTTATGCTAAACTTGATTAGTCTTATTACCAGATTTATGTTTCTCAATATGATGTATGATTGTATGTACTTCATTCTAAATGTACTTTGGGGTTTGGATCTTGTTCTCAATAAAAGAAATTGATTTATTGTTCCGATTTCAATACGAACATCAATATCAGATGGGAAAAAAGAAGTTGAAACAAGGATTGAAAAGGTAGAGCAAAATAATTATAATTTTAATTCCTTAGTTATTGTTAAATTTTAATGTGATCCTTTGATATTTTATTAAACATATTTAATTTTGAATCAATTACAATATGCACGAGAAGAAAAATGAGAAAGAGGAGGGGAGATACTACATTTAGTGGAATAGGGATAAAAGAATCATTAAAAAAATATTTTTATTTTTTAGAATTTTAATTTAAATAGAGATTCCACATAAAGAAATTTTATTTAAGAAAATAATTAAATGGGTTGAGTGACTTTCCGAGCAAAAATGTGATAGTTGAGTGACTTTTGAAATAAAAAACAAAGTTGAGTGACTTTCGAGGATAAAAGTCCAAAGTTGAGTGACTTTTTGGGATAAAAGTCCAAAGTTGAGTGACCATTGAATTATTAACTCTACTCCTATTACGTTACTCACAGTTTCAAAAATCACTTTTAAATTTCTTAATTACTCTTTCTCCCCTTTCTCATAATTTAATGTGTGTTAAATGTGTGATTAGGTGAAATCTTTATTACTATACCCCATCGTTCGTTTTTACTTGTTATTACTTTGTTAATTGTATTTCAATTTCGACTTGTCATTTTTGATATATAAAAAACAGACATTTCCCCCTTATGTTATAGGTATTTTAATAAAATAGTTATGTTATTAATTATTTTTCTTAATAGATATGAAGTAAAAACAAAGAGATTTAAAATTCTTCAGTTTCACCTTTGATAACCCTTTCTCTTTGAACATTCTACCGTTTTTACAATTCTTCTTAAGGTAAGCCTCATCTTAATGCACCTTTGTTTGGGGCGGAGCTATCCATCAAGTAGGGGTTAATCCAAACCCCCTTTCTTCCTAAATTTATGCTATTATTCATACTTGAAATTAATTTTTATGTATATATAGTAGATATTGAACGCCTTAGTGAAAATCCTGGCTCCGCCAATTGTTTCCACACTCTTTTCCTCCTTTCTCGCATGTTCTTTCAGAAAGATATTATCGTATCAAAATTATTAAAGTTAAAAATACATGCACTACATCAATTTTTTGTTAGGATTTTTACCCCGATTTTCTTACTAAATTTAACTTTTACTTTTTCTTGTAAGAAAAATAAAAGTAACCATAAATACTTTTACTTTTCTTGAAAGGAAAATATAAAACTTTTTCATATTTGACAAACCTCTTTCTTGGAGGAAAGGTTTTGGGCATTTATAAATAGAAGATCCCTCTTCTCATACAATAACATCCACAATGTAGTCTTTAAAGAGTCTTTGTTTAGGGGGAGATTTTCTCTCTCATTAGTTTTTATTTTTTTATATTAGGTTTTATATGTAGGCCAATTGGCCAAATAATATAATAATATTAAGCTTTTTAATATTGTTTTATGTGTCTTCTGAATTGTCACCACAATAGTTTGCAACTAATAGCTTCCGCATGACGCCCTCTCGATTTCGAACCCAACAAGTGGTATCAAAGCTTACGGTTCAATGGTCCAATGGTGTGGTGAGACGAGACTAAACAGGTTCAAAGAGGTTTCAAAATCAAGCTGCAACAATTTGGATGATAATGAAGATCTTTGTCAAACTACATGTGGAGAAAAAATTTCAAACAAAATTTCAACAATCCTGCTGCTTATTCATCTTTAAAACCAAAATCAATTTTCAACCCATGTTTATGGGCTCCAATTTTCAACCCATATTTGCTTAAACGCTTAGACTCCTTTCAACTCGTGCATTTATTTTTAACGCATGAGTTCCACTCTTAACCTGTGCTCACTTTCAATGCACAAGGCTCTACTTTTAATCTTATCAACCCGTGCTTTTATTTTTAATGCATAGGGCTCTAACTTTTAACCCATATCAAATTTTAATAATGGTAAGCAGTAGTGGTATATGAAGATCGTTGATATATGAAGACCGTGTGAAGAAGAAGGATCAAGAATATTTTGCCAGAAAATCAAGCCAAAAAGGGGAGATTTGTTAGAATTTTTGCCCCGATTTTCTTACTAAATTTAAGTTTTACTTTTTCTTGTAAGGAAAATAAAAGTAACCATAAATGCTTTTAATAAAACTTTTTCATATTTGACAAACCTCTTTCTTGGAGGAAAGGTTTTGGACATCTATAAATAGAAGACCGCTTTTCTCATACAATAACACAATAGCATCCACAATGTAGTCTTTAAAGAGTCTTTGTTTAGGCGGAGATTTTCTCTCTCATTAGTTTTTATGTTTTTATATTAGGTTTTATATGTAGGCCAATTAACCAAATAATATAATAATATTAAGCTTTTTAGTATTGTTTTATGTGTCTTCTGAATTATCACCACAATAGTTTGCAACTAATAACTTCCGTATGACGCCCTCTCGATTTCGAACCCAACATTTTTTTCACTTTTTTTTTCTTCATTTACATACAATTTTAAAGAAACTAAATTTTCTCTACCCATTTGTTGTTGATACATAATACAAAAAACAAAATTAGAAAAAGTGCTTACAGCTAACGTTTCAACAGAGTTAGAAAAACAATAAAGTGGTTTAAATTATTTAATTTTTAAAATAATTTTAAGGCCCGTTTGGATAAGCTGAAAAAAAGTGGCTGGAAAAAAAATTCTTTAAAAGTACTTTTGAAAGTGTTAAACTTATTTTAAAAATAAGCAGTTAAGTGTTTGGAAAAAAGTGCTGAAGCTGAAAAAAGTTATTGATGTGTTTGGTAAATAATGTTTTTAAACACTTTTTTTTAATCAAAATATTTGAAATACCCTTATAACTGTTAATAATATATAAGATTGATTATTATTAATTTTTATTGCTAAAATGATTCAAATTAAAATTAATATATATTTTAATATATATATATATATATATATATATATATAATATTTTCATGAATGACTATTAATTTGTGCGCTAAAAACTCATATTTTTAAGAGTTTAAGTGTTGAATGTTTGTGTTTGAAAAAAATAGTTATAAATTAAAGTATTATTTATTTCTTCATGGTTATGTTAAGATTTCGTATCATTAAGGTGCATTTTGTAAGGACACTTCATTTTCTTATTAAACTGGACTTGTTGCTTTTAACCTTCAAGGATAGTATTAATATATATGCCGAGCTTATCATTAAGCAAAATATATTTTTTAAAAATTTGTTAACCAAACACAAACAACTTCTCATCGATAAAAATACTTTTTTAAAAAATATTTTGAAGAAAAACACTTCTTAAAATAAGTTGATTTTAGAATGTTGATCAAACAGGCTATTAGTTGGCTGGATTTTATTATATTTTTTAAATATTTTTTTATTATTAAATGACTAAATAATATATATATATATATATATATACTTAAATTTATATTTTTAAAATATAATGAATAAAATAAATTTTTAATAAATATTTTTAAGGAAGTTGTCAAGTCAAAGATTATCAATTATTTTAAAAAGGGGAGGAGTATATTAAACCTCTACCAATTAAATCATTTTTTCTCCTCTCAAGTTTTCCTTTTGAATAGTCAGTCTCTCATAAAAAGTGATATTTGGAGAGAGAATTTTACCACTGATAAATGAAAGCTTAAAACGCAAACTGAACTTTTGGGTCTTGACAGATTTTTATTTAATATGGTACAAAATATTTTTATAATTATTGGTACAGTAGGTAAAATTTAATTATTTTAATGTAATAAAAAAATAACTGTTTGATTTTACTATTATAATGTGTAAATTAAATAATTATACGTGAAATTAACTCTAATTATATGTAAAATTAACTCCATAATTTTGAGGTCGTTATATGTATTCTCTTCGTTTCTTTTACTTAAACTTTATATTAAACATAATTTTTTTATTTAATTTAATAAATTAAAAGAAATTTATTGTTAGATGATTATTAAATAATTATATAAAATAATTTGATAAAACAAGCGCCTATTAAAATATGTTAGAATATCAAATCAAAAAGGGTAAAATTGAAATAAGTAATAATTATTAGGGATACAAATATAATTTTATTGGTCAAACGTTAATAGATTATAAGTTGCAAAAAAAAAAAAATTGGGATTTGCAGCTTCTTATTTTTAGCTTAAAAAAAGTCCAAAATAACTTTTTTTAAAGCAATTATAAAAATTGTCAAACACCTTTTTAAAGCAAAAAACATCTTATAATCTATTTTGACCAACTTATAATCTCTTCCGAACACCCACTTAATACTTCAATGGTGTAAAAAAATAATTTATAGATTTAATGAAATTTGTTATGACCGCGCAAAGCGCGGAGCTAATCACTACTGTTATATAAAAGATAAGACATAATATATAAATATGCATTTTAACTTGATATCAAATTATATTTATTATCATCAACTTTGAGTATTACATTGGTGTATAGAGCTTACCCTTTTGTTCATCTGCCTTTTAGGCCTTGACTTTTTGGAATAGTAAAAATGCCAACCGTGTGGTATGGGCAAGACAAATTCGCATAAATTCATGAAAACCTCAATTTGTCTCATCTTATCCCACCCCTCAAGGCTCAAGCTTAACTTGCTGCTTTCAATCCCGCCCTAGCTCTCCACGCTGTGCTTAACCTTTTATTTTTTTAACAAAAGAAAAAGATATTTTCTATTTTAAATATATAAGACTAAATTGTGAAATTTAAGAAAAAGAAGATATTCGTTCATCAATTTCTTAAAATATGTCAAAGAACTATTCTTTTAGTCTAGATAAAACTTTTCAACCAGAAGAACATATAACTAAAAACATTATCTGACTTATGAACATGATAAAAAAATATTACTATTTACTTCTAATAAATAATTTTATTATAAAAAATATTTAGATATTAGATCTAGTTTTTAATGCCTTTGCACGCCTATGTTTTGTTTAAACCCGCAAACCACCCCCTCCTCATCAATTTTTTTTTTTAAAATATTTCAACCCATCAACACCTGCCCTGTTTCATATCGCATTAATCCTGCACCGTCACTGCATAGCCTAAAATCCAACTAGCCCCAGCACCGTACCACACTGCCCCGTTGACTTTAGGATTCAAATTAGGGAGAGTTTTGAACCTAAAAAAGTCACTATTAGAAAATATTAAATTTCCGATGGTCAGTGTAGTCGAAAAGTGGTCGGAAATTAAGGTAGTTCCGACTACTTTTCGACTGCTTGAAGGTAGTCGGAATATAGCTTGTCGAAAAAATATTTCCGACTACTGTAGTCGGATATTTTCGACTACTTTAGTCGAAAACGTAATCGGATATTTAATAAATATTTATTTAATAATTATAAATATTCCGACTACTATAATCGAAAATTTAATAAATAATTATTTAAAAATTATAAATAGTCCGACTACAATAGTCGGATATTTAATAAATAATTATTTAATAATTTTAATTATTCCGACTACTATAGTCGGAAAATTAATAAATAATTATTTAATAATTATAATTGTTCCGACTACTGTAGTCGGAAATTTAATAAATAATTATTTAATAATTATAATTATTCCGACCACTGTAGTCAGAAATTTAATAAATAATTAATAATTATTATTATTTCGACCACTGTAGCGGAAAATTAGTAAATAATTATTTAATAATTATTATTATTTAATAAATATTTATTTAATAATTATTATATTACTTAGCTTACACTGCTTTCAGATTATAAACGACATAACTAATGTATTTTTCACAACATGATCAAACATGACAAAAATTTATAAATACAACCACTTTAAACCGTTCAAAACAAACATCAAATCAAATAGTTTAAATATCTAAATGTCACAACCAAAAACAAGAACAATAACTACATTCTAATTATAATCAGATTCATTATCTTCCTTGTCATGAAATACTTGCAGCATGTGCTTCTTAACCAACTCCTCCAATTTATCAAATTTAGCAAACTTAGCATCGTTAGCTACACATTTCTGTGTCAATTCCACAATTTGCTTTTTCAGCACTTCCATTTCTTCCATAGTTTGCAAAGTAGAAGAGGAACTGGAAAACAACGAAGGACTACTCGAGGATTGGAGATCCCCTGTCCCGTAGGTTCTACCTTTCTTTGGACCACCTACCACAGTTGTCCACATATTATTCAGCTCTGCAGGTGATGGTTGGACCATGGTACCATCCTCTGAAGCAGGTTGGGTTTGACGCCACTATTCTATGCTTTTTTGAAATTCTTCCTAAAAGAAAAATTATTTGTCAGTATGTAAACAAGCAAAGCTGAGTAATAATAAAACAATGTATGTAAAAGTTATTATTTTACATATGCATTCTTAGCACGCGTTTCGACCCAATCTCCTCTTGTACCATTTTTTTTCTTCCTATGCGTCTCTTCGTAGACATCAATAAAAGGGCGCTCTTTTCCCCCATTATCATATTCCTGCAAAATTTTAGAAAAAGAGATAATGCAAGTATGAAGACAAGTCCGGGAGTCCATGAATATAACACAAACAAATATGAAATATGAATGATAGTCAAAGTATGAAAAAACATATATTATATGCTACGCATTTTATGCAATCCTTAGATGAAATTAGGCCCTGTTTGAAATACATTCTAGCTGTAGTACTAGCACAATGTAGTATGGTGATCGTGATCTTCTGGGGCAATGGTTGGGTTATATCCATCTCAATCAAAACTCGAGCAAATCAATTGTTACCCAAAATTGGACTTCAGCTTTAACGAGACAATGCCGTAAAATTTAAGAAACAATCAAAACAAACATTATATTTAAACTAACAACACAAAACAACAGATATACGTTTCAGATTTTCAATTCCATTTCAAGATACAACTTTTACTGTCTTGTCTCTCCTCGCCCAAATTTTAGAGTATGATCCACAAATCAGTGGTAGTCCTGCTTTATTGTTATTCCTTGGGGTCATACCCGTCTTGTATTTGAAATGTCAAGATTATCTCATTGGCCTTCCAAGTTGAGTCAGAGTTCAATAAAGAATTGCTCTTCCCTAATCCCATGCTAGCTTGTGCTTCCTTTTGGCCCTGTTGCTAGTGTGTCAGATTAGTAATGCCACCATTACTGGTTCCCAGGCAGCCAAATTTTTATTTACTTTTCCTCTTTGTTCCAACTTATTTTTTGTCGTTCTCCATCTTTGAAGAAACATTGATTACATAAGTTATGAGAACATATCTATTGGCACCTACAATGTAGCCCTGAATGATAACTTTGTTGAAGGTCATATATAACTTATGCTATGAGTTATAAGCACAGTAACCCCTACTGAAGTTGCTTTCAGCACTCTCTGATCCGAATAATTAGCGCTGCACATTACCCAGTGTTTGAATAGTGAAGATAAAAACCTAAAAATGTAAGTGAACATGTTAATGTTTGCTAACTTCACGTAATTTTGATAATTGGCCCATTTACTTGGAAGTTAATAAATTCACTTTTTAGGCCAAATCCTATTTACATGGTTCTTATAATGTATTTGTTGTTTACTATGCTTGTCGTGCAGAGACGATCATGGACACCATGATCATAAGTCATACTATGGAGATCGTGATACAGATAGCCTTGTCAAGGTGAGAACATAGTTGGGATTGGATAAGGAACAGAAGGAAGCACGGAAAGAGGAGAACTTAAGGATAGTTAAGATTGAGAAAGAAAGAAAGATTTGAAAGGGATAGTAGGGGTACCAGACCAACAGGACTCAATTGATTTATAACAGTTGAAGTGGTTGGCTAGACCCCAGGCTTCTTACAGCCATCTCTTAGTTAGGGAGTTTAATTCCTTCTACGCCTCCTCTATATATATATTTACACCTAGGAGGAGTAAGGTCATAAAGTATGTTGAGTATAGAGGATAGAGGTTGGATACATGAAATGGATCTTTCTAAAATCATCAGGCAGTGTGATACAAGATCAAGTTCACAACAAAAGAAACAAGCAACAACAAGAGCACCAAGATGTCAATAATGCGAGTGAATCAAAATAGGCCACACACGGCTTCACTAGATGTCAAGATGAACAACAACAAGAGCAACAAGATGTTAACAATGCTAGTGAATCGAAATAAGCCACACACGGCTTCACTAGACTTCAAGATGAACAACAACAAGAGAAACAAGATGTCAACAATGCTAGTGAATCGAAATAGGCCACACACGGCTTCACTAGACTTCAAGATGAGCAACAACAAGAAGATAACAACAATAGTGAATTGAAAGATCCCCACACGGCTTCACTATGTCATGGTTTAGAACATTGAACTGAACCGAACAAATCAGAAATTTAAGCTAATATTACCAGTCTTCGTCGGTAAGTAGCGAAACTCATGGAACCTCCAGTGTGCAACGAGCCACCTATTTGAGACGCTCTATTTGCCTTTTCCCGTTCCCTCTTTACCCTATATTCAGGAGTATCCCATTTTTCCAAGAAATAAACCCACACATTAGCATTCAGCCAACCAGGTTTTTCCAAGTTCCTTCGGGCCTCATACAAGTGTTCTTTGATCCGCTGAGCTGCTTTGAACTTGAAAATGCATTGTATTTCATTATCATGACAAGAATTCCAAGCATACTTTGTCTGCAAAATAGTTTAATAGTTGTAAATTCATCATTGATAGCATACTGAAATGGTAAATTCTTTGATTTTGATTATACCACAAACTGATTCCACATAAGCACTCTGATATCGAGTCGAATCTCGTTCCAACTACCCCACGGCTCCATGTAAAATGATTTAATTACTTCTATAACTATATGTCTGCCACTATATGCGAGAATGAACCTGCAATAAAATTATATTAAATTATCTTAGCTTTTGAAAATTTTAAAAATTATGGAAAAACATAATATTTACTTACCCATTACCATCAGGGGCGATAATTATCCTCCAGTTGCCATCATATTCTACTACCTCTTTAAATTTCAGAATCTGAGAAGTAGTTGTTGTAACATTAAATGCTGCAGCACTATCAACGGAGGGCGATGTTGATGTGCTGGGACCTTCAATTCTCAATCGAGAAAGACTAGGTGTGGATGATGTTGAAGGTACAGATGAAGAGCTACTATGCAGACTATTATGAGGAGAAGAGGGCTGGAATTGGTGGGGCGGTGGGGGCATAAAAATATATTTGGTAGTGAAATAGTTGCCCTTGGAAGAGGAATAATATTTGTAGCAGCTGGTTGAATAGTTGTGGTAACAAGGGGTGGTGATGGTGTTGTATATTGACCTATGGGAAGATTATCAGGTCCTTTCTTACCTTTCTTACGTTGTTCATTACCATGACCTTTTGATGCCATTGATTTTCTTTATTAACACCTGCGAAAAAAAAAACCACAAAATGGAGTTAGTCTGTGTTATGCTGCCCAGATATATTTCTTAGATCAAATGAAAAACAAGACCGTGAACTCATTAGCTGTATATAAGGCTGTGGTACAAAAACAAAAATGATTAAGGTTTGTCTATTCAACTTCTACTCAAAAAAACAAATAACAGGGTTGGATCCCACTGTAGTGATATATTACAGATACAGAAAAAGTCTAGCACAAATGATTATTTCAAGTAAGTCATTTTCACCCTGTACAAAAGGAGGAAGCAGTCTGATTCCATATGATGTAGATAGAACAAGCATACAGATGAGTGCAGTGTAATAAGAAAATGCAACAAGACAAGAAAATCAGGTTGCATAGTTACTGGCACTACAAATGTTAACAAAGAAAAGACACTATATTGTCAAGAAAAATAGCAAAAAGCAACAGCTAAAATACAACTCAAGACCTTGTTACAACACATTACTACTATTAATAACAACTCAATCCTCGTCGCTTGTTTCGTAGTTATTCATTAATTCTTACTCGTCACTTGTTTCATATTCATTCATCGATTCTTCCTCATCACTTGTTTCATTTTCATGAAGTAACTCTTCCTCTCTTATTTCATTATCATCAGTTGGATCTTCCTCTTCATTTGCCACGGATGTTCCTTCTCCATAAACATGAACATTCAATGTAAGTTCAGAAGGATCAAATTCTTCATATAGGCCTTCGTTATGCTGCAACTCACTTGCTAATTCATCATCCACCATTTCTTCAACACTTGAAATGTCATTCTGATACGCTACATTTAATGGATCCTCCACTACAACTCTACCCACGGGCTTTGTTTTTATAACTACTCGACATGCAGATTTATTCTTACACAAAGGATAAGGAGTGTAATACACTTGTTTCATATTTTGTGCAATGACAAATGGATCATAGAGTCCATACTCCCTTATACGCTTAATTTTAACTATTTTGTACTGAGGGTGCATCTTTGTACCTAACCTAGGCATAGGATCATACCACTTACACCGAAAGAGAACCAATTTTTTATTTGTCCGCCAACATGATAATCGAGTTCTAAAATCTCGTGAGGCACACCATAATAATCAACACCGCCATCACCTTTCACCCAAACCCCACTATTGTTGGTTTTCTTGCCTTTAGAGAACTCTTCTGTATGAAATATGTACCCATTGACAGAGTACTTAGAAAACTTTCTGACTTTAGCATCAGGTCCCCAAGCTATATCACGTAAAAATTGGTCATTTGGATCATAATTAAATGGATTATGAACCTATAAAAAGTTCAAAAAAAGTTAAAATTTAAATATACATGAGATTAAACAAAAGTGTAAATCGTGTTAAATATTTAAGTTACACTTACATATTCTCTAAACCACACTGAAAACATAGGATAAACAACAGCATCCCCGTGTAAATCCACGAAGTAGCTGTCCGACAAAGTTATGACTTTCATTATTTAAAGCTTAGATAGACCTTGAATGATCGTCCTTAATATAAATATACTCACTTATAAAAAGGTAGGACCTCGGGACAATTTAATAATACATGTGTTGTAGCAGACTTAAGCTCCGCCTCATTCAAATATCGAAGTGGACCACCTTTCGGACTTCCTTTACCGGGTTGATTGAATATTGAAAATGGTGGTGCCGAAGGATCTATATTGTCTCCATAATCATGCCTATTAGGTTGGTTTCTCAGACATGGTACATCATATTCAAAATAATATGAACAAAAATAAGAGGCCTCTTTAGCCAAATAAGCCTCACATATTGATCCCTCAATTCGGAATCTGTTTTTAATAGTCCGCTTACGTTTGCCAATAGTTCTGCAAAGTATGATCTTTTAGATGAAATAATGTTCAATTAAAAAATATGAAAGTAAATGTTAAAAGTCAATACCTCTCAAAGGGATACATCCATCGACACTGAACATGCCCTCCAAGTCGTGTCTCTCGCACAAGGTGAATTGGAAGATGCTCCATAACATAAAAAAAATAGGAGGAAATTTTTTTGCCAACTTGTTTAAGGTTAAGCGAATGTTGATATCCATCAAAGATAGATTCTCCTCCCTTAATGTGTTAGAACATAAATCTTTGAAAAATAAGTTTATCTCTGTTATGGGCTTCCAAATTCTATCGGGCAATGCACAGAATGCAATAGGCATCAATGACTCCATGAAAATCTGACAATCATGACTCTTCATAGAAGTCAACTTTCCTTCCTTCATGTCAACACACCTAGACAAATTTGACGCATATCCATCTGGCATTCCCAATTGTTAACCCAATTACAAATCACTCTTTTATCCTCCAAAGTAAATGTGTAACTAGCCTTGGGATTCTGAATCTTATTGTTTAAGTATGTTAGGTACAACTTACTGCACCGACAATACTCCTTTAAGTCCATCCTGGCCTTCAAGTTATCTTTTGTTTTGTTACTTACATCCATCACAGTATTAAACAAGTTGTCAAAGAAGTTTTTCTCAATATGTATGGGATCCAAATTATGAGGCAGAAGATTATCCTTCCAGTAATCTAACTCCCAAAATATGCTCTGTTTAGTTTAGTTATGTGTAACACCATAACCAGGTATCCTGGATGGTGGAGACTCTGTTACCTTAGGCAGATTCCTCACTCTATCCCAAATTTCTTCTCGCGATAAAATTGGCGGTGGCTCCTCAAAATCAGTCTTATTCTTCATAAAATAACTAGTATTTCTCCTAAACACATGTTGCATTGGCAAGAATCAACGGTGACAGTCAAACCATGAGTTTTTACCCCCATGTTTCAAAGTGAATGCTTTTGTGTCTTTCATACAACTAGGGCAAGCTAACTTGCCCGCAGTCGACCACCCAGACATTATTCCATAAACAGGAAAGTCATTTACAGTCCACATCAAAGTAGCATACAATCTAAAGTTTTATTTCATTGATACATCATATACTTCCACACCTTCATGCCACAATAAGTTTAACTCATCAATCAATGGCTGCTAATATACATCAATCAAAACTTTTGGATTGCGAGGACCTGGAATTATGCAAGTTAGAAATATATACTGACTCGTCATACACAATTCAGGCGGGAGATTATAAGGAGTCACAAACACTGACTAACATGAATATGGTATAGCTGAGACAGAAAATGGAGTGAATCCATCAGTAGATAATCCCAACCTAATGTTTCTTGGTTCACTAGCAAAATTCGGATACACACTATCAAAATGCTTCCACGCTTCTCCATCTGACGGATGACATAAAACACCAGATGGTCTTTTATTTTCATAGTGTCATCTCATATGATGGGCAGAGCTCATTGATGCATACAACCTCTTTAACCGTGGTATAAGAGGTAAGTAATGCCTCGACTTTACAGGAACTTTCTTCCCTTTGGCATGTGTGACTTCCTTATAACGAGGCTGATTATAAAATTTGCAATATTCTAAATTTGCATCTTCCTTATAGAATAACATGCAACTTTTCTCGCAATAGTGAATCCTCTCTGATGAAAGTCCTAACTTAGAAATCAACTTCTTTGTTATGTAGAAATATTTGGGAAAGTCAAGTTTATTTGGGTTAAGTTCATTCATAAGTCCAATGATAGAGTTCATGCCCTCTTGAGAAATAGTATAATCTGATTTAATACTCAGTAACCGAACGACAACAGATAACTTAGAATGCACTGATTCTTCATACAATGGATGACTAGCTTCCTTTAACTGTTCATAAAAGTGCTTAGCCTCATCATTTGGTTCATTTTAAACCCCCGAGTGTGTCCCAAAAATATCCCTGACCATCTCACTATATCGTGAACTTTCAACATTATTCTCTCTTATTGGATTTTCAACATAATTCTAAAAAGCAAAATTATTAGCAACACTACTCTCTCCATAAGCTGTCCATATAGTATAATTCAACATAAAACCCTTCCTATAAAGATGTAATGTAACAACATCTGAACTCAATAACTTGCAACACTTGCAATTCCAACAAGGATACCTAATCGTCCCTTCAATAAGAAAATCATTAAGTGTCATTGCTTTAGCAATAAATCCAGCTACCCCATGTTTATATTCCTCTCTTAACCTCGCACGATTAGGATAAAGTCTATTATACATCCATGTACGATCTTCATTTTCCATCTACACAAGAACAAAAACAATAATAATAGAGAAGAGAAACAAAAACAAGAGAAACAAAACAATAACAGGTTTGTTTAGAGATGCTACTACGCAGTGGACACAAGAAAAAAACCAAGAGATTCAATACAACATAGTAAAACAGCCAGCAACGAACCTTTAGTTTGTGTCTCTACAATGATATCATTACAACTGATTCAACACCATCATACGATGGATGAGGAAATATTGGATGTAACAAAATAAAAGCAACCTACGAATACACCTATGTCCAAAGTTTATTAATATCTCATAATATGTACAAACAGAAGAAAAATACTCATCTAGTCTCTGCCTACTGTATATGCCTAATATTGTCAAAAGGTCAAAATAACTTTTAACACCATTTTCTTGAAATCAACCTATTTATTCAACAGAAAGAATACAAACAATCAAGCATAATCAGAATTGATAGGTAAATGCACAGACCTTAGGTGTGATATCTGAAGTAATATGCTCATTCCTGGAAACATATCGAGAAACTTTATTTTCTTTTGTTCTGCTTATATTCAAACCCGTTTAAGCTTGTTATGTATCATATAACCAGTAAAACTAAAGACAACCAGAAAGACATAGATGAAACAAATAAACTTTCGAGTTCTACATTTCTGGACCTGTTGATACGAAAGGGAGTAATGGAATGCAAACCCAAACAGGGAACAAGTCACGAAACAGATAACTAGCAGTAGAATTGATAAGAAAGGGGATGCATAATTGCACACTGACTTCCAAGCAGCAGTTAGGAGTAATAGAAAGCAAATCATGGACCTGAAGAAAACACAAGCAGGTGAGTCATATAGACAGCTCGATGATAGCTCAGTATTGATGCCAATGGTATTATTTTTGTCACTGCTACTGATAAGGGTACGGGAAAAAAATAGGAAAACCCCATTTTAAACTAAAGGAAGTACTAATTCTCACAGTTTCATATCTAATAGTAGAGGCCAAATTTTATATACAAAAATTAAAGTCGTATTCAGTGATTAATCTGCGTTGATCTGTACGATAGCTTGCATAGTGATATAACAAGAAACTATAGAAACAACAGATAAGTAACACCAACAGGTTTGAATCAAATAAATCATCAGTTTATCATCTATGTGTATAACCGACTACATACTTTAAATATTGAAATCATCTATCTCCAGCATGTATTTGAATGTAGAAAGCACAATGCTAGTTACTACGTTTCCTTTCTGATCAAGTTTTTTTGAAACCCCCAAATTTCAGTACCCAAAACCCCAACAGGAACACCAAAAAGAAAATCAACATGCTGAATGTAACAATGCTGAACAACAAAAATAGGTGGCTGAAAGCAGTGAAAAATAACAACAAAATAGCAGCAAAAACACCAAAAATCAGCTTCAAAGGGAAGGTAAAAAAGTGGCTCAACATGACACAACAATGCCTGATAATCATCAAAGTAATCATGCAAGTCCATCACTTGAAAACCAAGGGCAGGCGCAATGATAAACGCAACACCGAAGAGGTAAAAAGAACAACCAACAACATCAACCACAACAACAATAATAATAAAAAGTGTATAAACAAAAAGCTCTACAGGCGCCTCAATATACCAACAAAAATTAGTTCGATATGCTTGAGCATCCCTAAATCCCAGGTATTGACTTGAATGAAATCCAACCCCCTAACCCCGCTGGTACTGCTGAATCTGATGGCTTAAAAGTGGAAAGAAATTGGTGAATTCTTGTCAAAACCCTCCTGTTTTTTATGATGATGTAGAGGGAAGGGAAGGGTGTCATGTGGAAGTGTTGGAAAAAAATGAAGGGGTCAACCATCATTCTTCTAATGAAGTGGTTACAAGTGATGAAAATTTGCAGCCACCAGTAACTACTACTGCTGAAGCTAATAACTTGACCCAGGAAAAGAATGACAAGTTGGTTGCTTCTTCTTCTTCGATTGTAGAGTTGAACTCTACCATTAAATAGAAGAAGGAAACAATTCAACAAAAAAAAGATCAACAAGAAAAGAAAGCAACAAAGAAGAAAGACAGGGCAATGAAAAAACAAAAAAAGTTCAAAGGGCAGAAAAAGTTTGATTTACTTGCAAAACACTATGATGAACTTTTTCTTGAATTGCTAAAGTCTACTAGTAAGTCGGCAGGTTCAAAACATGTTTGTACAGAGAACAATGTGGCTCCACTAGTAGAAGAAGATGAACAATATTAGGACCACTTTTCGGAATCGCTAAAGTCCACTAGTAAGCCATCTAGTTCAAAGGAAGTTAGTACTGAGAAAAAGATGGCTTATCAAATGAATGATGATGAATATCCGATGGTACAGTCGGAGGATAAAGAAGATGAATATCGGGTGATTCTCTCGAAAGACGAAGAAGATCTTGACAACCTTTCGATAGAGGAGGAGTGTCAAGAACTTCTCAAATCCATTCATCTTACAGGTAACACGAATTTTCATCAGGAAAGGAAAGAAGTGACAAACAAATAGGGACTGTCACCGAGAGGTTTTCACCAAATAAAAGGCTTCAACTACAAAGCGGCGATCAGTGCAAACAGGCCTCTCACAAGGTCACAGAGTAGTCGAGGTAGATGAAGCATATCACATCATACTTAGATTTTATTTCATATTATATCATGGAATTAAGCTACTAGGACATATGTTAGGTAGCTTAATTCCACCACTATGTATCGTGTTGTATCATTTCGGAGGTAACCATTTTATCCTTAATGAGAAAGGAAATGTACATATGCAGAAACACATACATATGCAACTTATTTCCTTGAATCTTTGATACAAGTAGATCAAGATTTACAAAAACAAACCCCAAAACAACAATCTTACAGAAATGCAGGTCACTATATACATTAATACACTAAAAAATACCCAAAACTATAAGTAAATTTCTTGCAAGTCTGTCCACTTTTTACCTCGAATCAGTGAAATTGACCGTCGCCGTTACCACTTTTTGAGAAAGACGCAGCCTTCACGGCCAATTTTTGAGAGAGAGACGCAGAGAGTTGAGAGCCGAGAGAGAGAGAACTGCGTGCCCTAGCTTAGAGAGAGAGGAAGTGAGAGAGTGAATTGGGAAAGCTGTGTGTTTAGTGTATATTAAATGTGAATTTTCGACTACTTCAGTCGGGTAGAAAATTAATATGTTTAATTATTTAATTTTTCGACTACTTCAGTCGATTAGATATTTAATATAATTAAATTATATATTTAAATCAATTATTTATAAGATTTCCGACTACAATGGTCAAAAATATATATTTAATTATTTAATTTATATTTCCGACCACTGTAGTCGGAATAATTTTATTATATTTAATTATTTAATATTTTCGACTACAGTGATCGGAAATATATATTTAATAATTTTTTAAATAATTATTTAATTTCGTATAAGAGTCTGATTATATATTAAGTAATATATTTATTTAATTATTTATATTTCTGACTACAGTAGTCGAAAATACATATTTAATCATTTATTTAAATAATTACTTAATTTTCGTGTAAGGGTCCGATTATATATATACTAATATATTCATTTAATTATTTTTATTTTTGACTACAACAGTCAAAAATATATATTATAATTTATTTTACTTATTTTTAAAATTTTGTATAAGGGACTGATTATACATTTAGTAATATATTTATTTAATTATTTACATTTACGACTACCGTGGTTGGATATATATTTTATTATTTATTAATTTTATTTAGTTATTACTATTTCCGACTACAGTAGTCGGAAATATATATTTAATAATTTATTAAAATAATTATTTAATTTTCGTATAAGGGACCTGATTATATATTTAGTATTATATTTATTTAATTATTTATGTTTCCGACTACCATAGTCGGAATATATATTTAATAATTTAGTTAAGTAAATAATTTATTTAATTATTTATATTTTCGACCACTGTAGTCGGAATATATATTTTTCAAAATTTGCCGCCAAATATTCTAACTGTTTTTGTCACAAATAGTATTGAAAAACTATTTTGTAAAAAATCAAAATAAAAAAATAAGATTTTCGACGGAAGTAGTCAGAAATTTTGACTACTATGTTCAATCAAAAATTTTCGGTCGAAAAATAGCAAATTTCTGGTAGTGAGTGTTTTTTGAACAAAAGTATCAGACAAATGTGAAACAAAAAAACTGATCTACCCATACTACATGAAATTTCATGTGCTATATGAGTTCGCTAATGTTTCAGGGGATCGCTACGAAACAAGAAACTTAAGAGGTCGTTTGGTAGGTCGTATTAGAAGAAATAGTCTATTTATTAAGTGTGGTATTAATTAATACTATGTTTGGTAGGATTTTGAACCAATGTATTACTAATATCATGTATTAGTTATACACCCTACATGGTATTATAGGGTGATACATCACATATGGTGGTATTAGTAATACATGAGTTTTAATACCATGGGATTAGTATGTATAAAGACAAGAATATCCCTCAAATTCTTTTAAATATTTTTTTATTTTCTTAATTTTATTTTTTATATTTGTACTAATAAATTTATTCAAATAAATTAGTTTACAAATTTTATTATTATTTACAAAAATTTCCTCAAATTTCTTTAATTTTTTTCTAAATCTTTTTCAATTTATTCTATATGAGTTACTTCTTTTCAATTTATCAAAATAATAATATTCCTCCAAATAATTTTATTGATACTTTTGTTGTGACTTAATTAGTGTTACACAAAAGATGAATGTTTACAATACTAAAATATTTCTTACTTTTGTTTATATGAACTTATACGAAAATCCCTATTTTGACAATTCAATCAACACAATAACTCATCAACATACGTGGCGATCACCATGAAACTTTTAAAACTTTAGATCTAGCTTTTTCGTTAGCTAATGGTTCTGAATATCTCATTTCTTAATTTTTATAGTGTGCTATATTTGTTAAAATAAATAAAGGCATAATACATAAACATGACTTTTAACTTGACATCAAATTATAATCATGCTCTTTAATTTTGTCGGTGCATAAGTAAGTTCTTTAACTATATAAAAGTTGAACAAAATATACTCTAATTCTGCAACTTACAGGAGTGAAACTCAATCACTTCTACGTGAATTAGTAATCCACTCAGATGTTGCCACCTAATAAAAAAGACATATTATAACTATGACCTGTAACTTTGTCAGTGCACAAGTAGGCCCTTTAACTATACAAAATCTGAATAAAAAAACACTTCAATTCTAACTCTGACACGCGTGGTTTTGAGTGTATACAACATATTTTGGCAGGTAGGATTGGAGTGTTTTTTTTTGTTCAGCTTTTATATAGTTAAAGGGTCTACTTGTGCACTGATAAAGTTAAAGGTCATAATTATAATTTGGTGTCAAGTTAAAGGTCCTGTTTATGTATTATGCCTAAAATAAAACAGTACATCATGAATATTAAAAGTACGGTAATTAAAGTTTTTAATTTTTCAACAATGCAAAGGACGTTATTCATATTAAATAGAAACAAGAAATGAATCCTTGGTTTGGGTTTTTCTTTTTCCATATACACTAGTACTTGTGCTTTTATGTGATGTTCTTTATTTATTTATTTATTTTAAATTTGATGAGGTAAAGACTAAAGAAAACTATCAAAGTTTGATATAAAATTAGGATTTTAATTTAATTAATTAAATCATAACTATTAATTAACTTACGCCACGTGTTTCTTATCCTAGTAAAACTTTTGGGAAAATGAAGACATTTTCCTATAATCAAGTATCTTATATGAATTTCTCTGTGTATATTGAAATGTTTGCTATGACACTATCTATATCCTCAACAATAAACTTAATAGGACAAGTATTTTTCTGCACACAATATTCTCTTGTAGAGTGGTCCCAATATTTTTTGCAAAATGTTGCTACAAGTCAATTTTTCATTTTCACTAAAAACATTTACTTATGCGTGAAAAAACACTCGAAGAAGTATCCTACTGTTGACTTTAAGGAACTTGCAATGTATATATTTTTTCATCATGTTTTTTTTCCCCAAAGCTACTAAAGATTTTTGTATTATATAACATACTTCTCAAGTATGGATAAAAGTGCACCATGATATATAACTGAGAAAAGATATCGTTTCCACCCCAAACTATATCCGAAAAGTCGAAGCCACACCTAAACTATACTAGTGACCTATTACACACCTAAACTATAAAAAAATGAAACTATTTACACCCTGTCAGGCTACCACCACTTGCATGTAGTGTAGTGTTTTACACGCGCTGCCACGTCATCACCACGTCAGTAAAAAGTATCACTTTTTTATAGTTAAGGTGTGTAATATGTCACTTATATAGTTTAGGTGTGGATTCGACTTTTCGACTATAATTTGGGGTGGAAACGATGCCTTTTCCCTTAAGGTTTTTAGCCATTTACTTTTGTTATTTAATAGGCTGGACGCGCCTAAAATAAGTGTAACACACGCGCCTTAGAACGGGGGTCGCGGGGAGGTAATAATATCACTTTTATATAGTTAAGGTGTGTAATAGGTCACTTATATAATTTAGGTGTGACTTAAACTTTTCTTATATAGTATGGGGTGGAAATAATGTTTTTTCCCTATATAACTAGTGATATGAAAGTGACCTTTTGATATTTATTTTTTCAAAGGGATTTTTAATGCGTGATTTCACTTAACTATTTTCTTATTTAAAAGCCTAAGTGCTTGAAACCGTGAGGTACCCACAAAATGGCTTTGTGATAAGTAAAATAAATGTATATTTTGGAGATCAAAATTTATAATTCAACATATATAAAGAAATACTCGACAAATTCTTCTTGTATATACCTAAAACCTGGCGGACAAATGTCACGATCCGGAATTTGGGTCATGATGACATCTATCATGGCCCATTAGTAGGTAATCCAAACTCCATCGTCCAAAGCGACAAGTAACAGACTAGTAAAAGAAACAAGTCCAAAGAGAAGACTAGCCAAATATATTCCCTTTAAAAAGCATCTCCGAAATTCTATAAATTGTTGGGATGTCACAAAGAGATCAAAACCCTCTCATCCTAATAATCAAATATATCAAGAAAATTCACAAAATTCTCCTTTTATGGAGATCAAATCTAAATCATCCTAAGTTTGAGAAATACGCTGCTAACGATCTCCGAATTACGGAGAAAATTAAGAGAGAAGAATCAAAGGAGAAATAGAATGGTATCCACACAGTCTATCAATAAAAATTCTCGTTTCTTCATATTTTATTTATGATTGAAGTTTTTTTTTTTTTCATGAAATTAAATTTATTGCAACAAATTTTAATTCATGAAAAATTAGCAACTACTAACAAAATCTAAAGAAACATAATTTATTGATAAACATTGTACAAGTACAATTTTGTTTCTCCCTTGGTTCTTCTTTCTTGATTTCTCCATGATTCGAGATCCGTTAATAGCATATTTCTAGAACTTAGCATGATTTGAATTTGATCTCCATGAAAGAAGGGTTTGTGGATCTTTTTTAAGTATTTGATTATCAAGAAGAGAGTATTGATCTCTTTATGAATAACCCAAGGATATGCAGGATTCGAGATGCCTCTTCAAAGGAAGAGGCTACCCTTTAAATAGGTGTAATTTAGGGTGTGAGATAGAGTAGCCTTCAAGAACTTTAATAGACTGGATTCATCTTGCAGAGTTTCACCAAAATTCAATATCTACAAATGCACCCTACTTCAAGACTGTTGAATGTAAACTTGATGAAACTCAATGATGAGTCTTGAAGTACTCTTTCATCTCTGTAATTTTTTTGCTCTAAATTTGCAGATTCGATTTGTGAGAGAAGAAATGATGGACAGATTTGGTCCTACTAGGCATGCCAATTTACTGGCAATAAATTTTAATTCATGAAAAATGAACTTCAATCATATATAAAATATGAAGAAATAAGAATTTTTATTATAAACTATATGGGTACAATTCTGTTCCTTTCTTAATTTTTCTCTCTTAATTTTTTTATGTAATTCGAGGGTCGTTGGCAGCGTATTTCTTGAACTTCGGATGGCCGTTGGTAGCGTATTTCTTGAACTTCGGATGATTTAGATTTGGTCTCCATGAAAGAAAGATCCAACTTGATTAATTATCAAGAAGAGAGGGTTTTGATATCTTTGTGATACCTCGAGAATTTATGAAATTTTGGAGATGCCTCTTCAAGAAAATATTTTATTCTTTAAATTGGCGTATTCTAGGATTTAAGTAGAGTAACCTCCAATTTAGGTTCCTCGTAAAGTAATCTCCAAGACCTCTGACATAAATTGGATTCATCATGTAGCGTCTCATAAAATTTTGATGTCTGCAGATATATCTTCAAAGAAAAGTACATTAAATATCATTAATAATTTAAAGAATAAATAGGTATTTGACAAAGGAGGGGGAAATTAATATTTGGTGTAATTTAGAGGGGAGCATTCTTATTTCCGTCCATATGACAACGTTTAAAGAGGTGAAAATATAATTGGTGAAACAGATCGACAGCCTCTTGAAGTTGACATCAATTCAGTTAGATGGCTCAACTAGGACTTGTTCATTATAAACAACTAAAGTAGGGCCATCTATGTCATTTTGACATTTTCTTACAATCAGTAAAAATATACAATGTTTGTGTGCTACACTCGCTAATGACGCGTAATGCACCAAATAAAATGATGACATTTGTCATTTCTCCTCAAAATAGTTCTTAAACAATTAATTTTAAGTAAAATAAAAAATTGTCTTCTCCAACACCCCTCCCAATTCATTAAACCCACCCCCTTCGTCTTCTTCGTCCTATCCAAATTCTCTACCATTATAGAAATGTTTTAAGATTGCGTCTATTAAATACTCTTTCCCATAAAATTAAGTATTCTGCCATGCTTGTCCAGAGGTAGGACAAGTTTTAAATCTAAAGGATTTGAGTGTGAATAATTTATTACATACTTAAAATGGAGTATAAAAGGAATTTGATGGCAAAAAAAAATTTGGGGATTAAATTAACGAATTTAAAAGCACGATTTTAAACCACAAAATTTGAATTATCCTAATTAAACAATAAAATTTAGCACCAATTTGACCATCAAATCTAATCCACATAGAGATGCATATCCAACTCTAAAATTCCTCTCAACACTTTTCACCGTTGAAGGAGTATAAGATGGGAGAAAATGTTGGTTGAAAATGGAGAAGAAAAAGAAAGAATAAAATAAAAATCAATGAAATAAACCTCTCACCTGTAAGGTACTGAGTGTATCGTACTCACTATGATATGTGAGCAAAAGTGTCAAAGTGACATAACTAAGTACTACTTAAAGTGTTTAAAATGAACAAGTCCTAATCGAGATATGTTAAGTGAAAGTTGGTGTTAACTCTAGGGGTCGATAGGGGTGTGCATCGACCGATTCGGTTTTATTCGTTATTGTTTCGGTTTATTGATTTTGAGTTTTTAAATATGCAAAATCAATAACCAATGAATAAGATATCTTCTATCGGTTTTCAATTTATCGATTTTTTATTCTTAACGATTCGATTTTCGATTTAATCAATAAAATAATACTCATAAAATAGAAATATTAACAACTAACATCAAAAAAGAAAATCTTAGTTGCTGCCAAAATACTACATAATATGTTTGATTTTACAAGAATCTTCAAACTTGAACTGAATGTTAGTTCAATAACAAATTGAATCCTCATTGTTGGATGCTACTAAATGCTTCAAGATTTTTAATACTTGTGCTTTATGACTTTGTTGTCAAGAAATGGACCTTGGGTCTAACTCAACCTAAAAAGCTAGCTCTTGAGGGGTGGATTTCCCATGTCCATATAAGAAGACCAATTACCTAACCCCTTTTCAATGTGGGATACTTAACACCCCCCGCACACCCAGACCTCATTAACTGGAGCATGGACAATATAATATGGGGGCCCAACATCGGTGAACAAAGATTTGGGATGGTTCTGGCTCTGATACCATATCAAAGAAACAAGCAGAGAAACCAAGATTTTTTGAATAACAACTTCTGTGTATTCCATAATACATAATGAAATACTTATAGTTATACAACTGTAGGTTAGAGTTCTATTCTAGGAAAGAATATATATTGTTATAACTACAAAATCTATAATTAAATTCTATTCTAAGAAAGTGAATATTTTGTCTATACAATTATAATATTGCTGAAAATCCCTCCTCAAATTGATACCGATGATCACACAGTAGCAATTTGGAGATAAGATAGCTATGTCGTGCACGTGTCATAGCCTTTGTAAATAATTCGACAAGTTGATCATAAGAAGAAATGTGTTGTAGCGTGATAAGACGGTCAACAACTAGTTCCCGAATGTAATGACAATCCACTTCTATATGCTTTGTGTTTTCATGTTGCATAGAATTTGTGTCTATTTTAATCGCACTAGTGTTATCAGCATATAACACCGTAGGAGATATAATAGAAACACCAAGCTCAGATAATAGACATCGTAGCCAAATAATTTTTGAACTTGCTACCGACATAGCTCGATAATCAGCCTCCGTATATGATTTAGATGTACGAGATGGTTTTTTACATTTACAAGATATCAAGGGTGGCTTAGAAACATAAACCAACCATAACAAAACAACGAGAATCGGGACAACTGATAACGCTCAATCTACAGCTCTCGTTTGAGTGTAAAGCGGTCGTTAGCAAATATAGAACCCAACCTGGGTTGGGTGTCGATCCCACAGGGAATAGCTTGGCCAACAAGTAAGTAAAATTACTAAACTTTTGGTGCAAGTCTCGTAAGAAGGGGGGATTCTTGTTTTGCAAGTAATGTAAGCAAAAGCTGAAAATAATAAAGTAAAAAGAGAGAGATTGTTACGTTGGTTGTAAACAATGAGAATTGAAGCGTTGGGGTTATGTCCACCTTCTGAGGTATACGTCTCTATTGGCTATGAGTGTGTAGAATTCTGACATGCAATTGCTTATAGAGGATTGTAGTCGATGGTAAATCCAAGCGTCTCTCGACCTAAACAAGGACTATTTCACTTTAACTCTCTCGAGCTTAAAGCGTGTCTAACGGTACGAATTCTCCAAGAGGTTAGTCCAGTTACGGCACTAGCTTTTTAATAGGAAAGGGTGTCCTACTACCTTGACATTATCTTTTTTCCAGACAAATAACTTTTCTCTCGAACAAGTTAAATGTTAGACTGGCGTATTCTTGCGTTTGCAACCGCAAAGAATGTAGATTAAGATGAAGAGAATAATGATATAAGCAATATACGTGCCTCGAACTCACAAACTCACAGCAATAGATAGTAACTCATTCGGCTTCCATAACCCCAACAGAGAAGTTTAGTTACCCATGAATGCGAAGGAAATCACGATTGACATTGTTATTATATCACGATATTGAGTAATGGCGTGTAGATTAAGTGATAGGCGTGAGGCGTGATTCCTTAGCAAGTAACGATTCTCTTGTTGTGGAGTTTAAGAATAGAAGAGTAGATTAGAAGTGTTTGTAGTGGAAGATGAGAGGGATGGAAGAAAATTAATTGTTGAATTATGAATGACAGATTAATTCAAAATCTCTAGCATGATAGGGTATTTATAATACCCATATCCTACTCCTACTAAGCTAATGAAATAAATAACCAAATCCTACTAGACTAATGAAATCCTTAACCCAAATGTACTAGGTTAAGGTAACATTATCATAATCCACATAAAATAATGAAATACATAACCTAATTGTACTAGGTTAATGTATCATTGTCAAAATCCAGCTTTGTGTCTGTAAGTCCCCAAAGTCTTCAAAAATATTGTTTTAGCCCGGGACAGATTTTCCATGCAGCAGTTTTGGTCCTTAGGCGTGTAAACTTTCTTCCCTTCCTTTGTGAGCTTTCTTTTGCGTCAAGTAAGCCATAAAATGCTGATTTTTGCATCATTTATACCTGAAACTTTACTAATCATGTTCGTTAGCTCTCTTACAGGAAAAGGACTAAAAGTTCATGAAATGTATAATTTGTTCTCAAAACTAGGCTAAAATATGGGCAAAATATATTGATATAGGCGTGTAAATCCGTCTATCATCAACACCCCACACTTAGAGCTTTGTTCGTCCTCGAACAACATATCATGTCCTTCTAAACATCAACTTAGGGTTTTTACAGCAACAACACAAAACATTCTTCAAGACAAGCACAACACTTATCAACAAAGAGTAGCTTTCTGATTATAAGTAGAAACAATTTAACCTCTAGCATAGACTCGTGATGGTGATCAACTCGTATGCAAACATTAAGGTGCATGGAATCATATACAACTATCCAAAACTCATCAACCATGTGTGTCTCACAATATAGTACCTATAATCACTCACAAATATAGCATATTTTTCAAACATGGGTATCAAAATGTCCTTGCTCTCACTCTCACAAAGAGTTCATATGTAGCAACTGATGACCATAGGCTTGCCCTTAATGTAGTACTCCACTAAATGTCGGAATGTTAAGATTAGGATCAAGTAGGTCTTTTGATGGTTGTAATGTAGGCTAAGGGACGGGTAGGACTATTTTGGCCAAGAATAGTGACTAGGTTCCTAAGCGCTTTAATACATCACTTTGTATCATTGACACTTTTTTCTTTCAACCTTTCTTCTTTCTTTTTTCTACCACCCTTGTTCTCCTCTTTTTTCAATTTTAAGCACAACTCACTTTTCAGCTTTCTTTTCCTTTTTCTTTTCACAACATACCTCTTATGATAGCATTTTTTTTTCTTTTTCATAACACATTCAAGAACCATTCCAATTTATAGCATTATACTCACCCAATTTCCTTTTATGTTGTCACATGACTTTTTCACTTTAAAGCACTTAGGGATTTTGGGATCAAATTACAGTCTTGAAAGAAATGAATTAGGCTTACATACAAGGTTGTCAAAGAAATAGGCTAAAGGCTCAAAAGGGTTAACTAGGATGATGTCCATGGGTAGGTAAAACTAAAGGTAAACATGTATAGGTTGCCAAAGAAATGCCTAAATCATATCCTAAACTTACACTCCTTATTTTCGCTTTGCATACATACCAGGAAAGTTCTAGCATCAGCCACATACATAGAATATACTATTATCTCACACACACAAGGCACATGGTCGACTTGATTGGAAGTAATATAGACTCTCGACCCAACAAGTGAAGGAATTGAATCACACAATATCACATATTGAGTCACAACTAGAGCCTAAACGTCTCAATAGTCACAATTGTAGCACATACTCTTGTTATAATCTCATGCTGCCTATCAAAATAATTTCATGCGAAGCTAAATTTTTTTTTTTAACTACTAAAAAAACAAAACGAAACAAAAATGAAACAAAAGCAAACAAACATAGATGCGAATAGAGAAGTATAGCATGCAATACCACCACCCCACACTTAGTCGGGACACTGTCCTCAGTGGAAAATAAATACGAGGAACCTGGTTGGTCGGACTTATCCTCTATGTCTGGGGTCATACCCCTTGCATTGGAATTATCATCAGAGTCGTCATCCTCAGAAGTTCCTCATAAGTATCCCACTTAATTACAATCGTGAGTCGAGGTATTTGCAGCGAGGAGGGTTCTCCTTGGTCCTTGCGACTTCTCTTTTTGCCCTTTTGGGAGGTGGTAGCCTTCTCCTTGCCTTGTCTCGCTTTAGGTGCCATTGTACCTGAGACTAGAAATAGTGTTAGTGGTAGCACAATATCAATGGATACAATCTATGCACAAGCAGTAGGGGTACCACCCCACACTTAGTTTTGTTGACACAAATCAGTGAAGTGAAGGTGGTCGATTACTCAGATTTCGTCGACATACGTTTTAGGAGTTGTATTCCGGCAAGAAAATCAGTGATGTATCACTACTTGCAGCCATTGCATTACTTTCATGTTAGATATAACAACACTACTACATAGGGGTTACCACATAATATAGTTACTTTCAACAATCACAACCTCCTATGTCGGCAGGCACTATAAGTCTTATCCCGATGAATGGGATAGCCTAACATGTAAGTATCCAAGTAGCAATTTTAATCAATGTTCAAGACTATAGCAATTCTGCAAATAGTATAACAATGCTATTAAAACCAAATTCAAGTCGGAAACAAGTCAAGATGATTCTAACGTATACGTTCACTCACATGATTTTGCATTAACATTCCAAACACATGAACTTCACCAACAATCTTTCAATATGTAGCAATTTATAATAGACATAGCAACGTAGTACTTACGAGAAATAAATGAAGAATAAGAGAGTACTTACTTGCTTGAAGCTTTTGGAGGTGGTTTTGTGAATTGGAAGAGCAAAAAAGAAAATTTTGAGAGGATTTGGATGAATATGCGGCACCTTTAGGTCACTTTGCAATGTGTTGTAAAACTAAGTCCCCTTTATATAAGAAGAGAATGGGTCGGGTTATGACCCATTTACAATCGGTTTTGGAGACAAAAATCCCACATATGCGGCGCATAATGCTTGGCATAGATATGACATATGCAGCGCATTGTCTATAGCATAATGGGACATATGCGCCGCATAGTCTATGGCATTTATAGACATATGCGCCGCATAGTCTATGGCATATGAGATACTGAGACCAAATGCCATAGCATAGGCGGCGCATAGTCAGAAGCATACCTAGGAAAAGGCGACGCATAGTGTATAGCACACTGGATTCCGAGACCTTAGGCTATAGGATAGGTTGTGCATCGTTCGTGGCCTAGTTTTACCAAGGCCTAGCCTTCCTCGATGCCTATTTTGGCGTGAGAAATGCTCAATCCATAGCCTTATGCATCACCATTCCTAACTTACCAACTTTACCATACAATGCGTCCAAATCGTCAATTGAAATCAATCTCCTCGTTGCATTCCTCTTGCACCTATATTTGCTCAAAACCAAATGAAAACGATTAGTACGATGGGTTGCCTCCCACCAAGCGCCTTAGTTTTGATCGTGGAACGACTCTTATTTTTGGATTTTTATTTATCAAGAACAAAACAAGTACTAGAACGAAAGAAAAAACGATAAAACGATAAAATGATAAAATGATAAAATGATGGGTTGCCTCCCATCTAGAGCCTTATTTATTGTCGTAGCTCGACATAGTTACCTCGAGTACTCAGACTTCGTCGAGGTAAATGGTGGATCATTTTCTGAAAGGATTTAGACGACAATGAGGCTTACCTGTGGGCATGCGATCTTCTTCACCAATTATATCATCAATAGTCCAACCCATAGCTCTCTTGTATCTCTTCAGAGCAGAGATGAGGGCTTCTACGTGCTGTTCACTTAAATCATTTGCACTCTCCGGAAGTATATTTCTACTTTCCAAGAACACATACCTTAGATAATCGGGGAGCTCTTGCGATTCTAGCATTGGTGTCTCGTCAATGGGAGTCTTCGCTGTTGTTTGATTCTTGAGATCACAATCCGGTTTCTTAGGAGTATAAGACTCTATTTCTGTTAGAGCACCCATAAGTTCTTCATAATCTTCATTATCCTCATGCTCAACTTTCAGTGGCGCAGCAGACAATGGCTCAACAGTAGGCTGTTTCTCTATAGATAATGCTTTCATATCCTCATGATGAACATCAGCTACAGATAACTCATTCATATCGCTGGGCTGCTTCATGGCTTTGCATATATCAAAGCGGACCACTTCGTCATTAATTCGAAACAAAAGCTCATTATCTTTCATGTCAATAAGCACACTTCCAGTTGCGAGGAAGGGGCGTCCCAAGATTATGGGAACCTCTGAATATGCTTCACAATCCAAGATGACAAAGTCTGCTGGAAAGATAAATGAAGAAACCTTTATCAAGACATCGCATAGAATACCAACCGGTCGTTTTACCGACCTATCCGCCATAACAAGCCTCATATTAGTTGGTGTAGGATCTCCTAACCCCAACTTCTTGTAGATCGATAATGGCATCAAGTTGATGCTGGATCCTAGGTCACATAATGCTTTGGCAAAGTTCAAAGATCCGACGGTGCAAGGAATAGTGAAAGCTCCGGGGTCGGCCTTCTTCTGAACTATCGATCGGGTAGCAATTGCACTACAATGATGCACATCATCCTTCAGCTCATAACATGCTTCCCTCTTCTTAGTCAAAAGATCTTTCATAAACTTCGCATACCCAGACATTTGTTCAAGTGCCTCTACCAATGGAACATTAATGGTCAGCTGCTTCAACATAGTCATAAATTTGCTGAACTTAGTGTCATCCGCCACCTTCTTCAATCTTTGGGGAAAAGGTGGTGGTGGGTATGGAAGTGTTCTCTCCATGGCTTTCTTCTCCTCTTGCTTCCGTTTTCCATTTTTTCAGGCTGCACGTCACTGGGCGTGACATCCTTGACGTTAGGACTGGTTGTTGCGGCATCTTCTCCTTTTGCGTTATCATCCATGTCCGCTACTTCGTCAACCACTTGCTTGCCTTTTTCTGAAGGTTCCAGCACCTTACCGCTTC
This sequence comes from Capsicum pubescens, assembly GCA_030864215.1. NCBI lineage: Eukaryota > Viridiplantae > Streptophyta > Magnoliopsida > Solanales > Solanaceae > Capsicum > Capsicum pubescens. The sequence continues at coordinate 65,941,102 of CM061546.1, read as the reverse complement.
TGGTAGTGATGGCCATGCATGACCCATCATTCCTTGGGTTTTGCACAGTATCGCTAGGTAGAGTGCCAGCCTTTCTTTGATTGAGTGCTGCTGACAGTTGGCTCAATTGCTGCTCTATTTTCTTGATTGAAGTGGAATGAGAATCAACTAGTTGTTTCATGGAGGACAAATCATTAATTACCTCAGTAACTCCCGCGCTTGTTGCTTCCACTCCTTTCAATAATTTAGCCATCATGTCTTCCATACTTCCAGAATTAGATGTGGTGGTATCACGTCTACCAGGGGGAACGTACAAACCACTCTTTTCATTCTTGTTCTTCCAACTACCTTGGTCCATGTTTCCAGATTTACCATAATAGTTCCGACCTTGGTTTCCTTGGGTATTCCCTCGGAAACCCCCCTGATTGTTCAAGTAGTTGGCCTCTTCTTCCGAATCAGATACAACTTTCACTTTTTCGGTCTTCCCTGATAATAAATGCTTTGTAAGAAGATCCATCTGTGTTTTCATGTGCGCCATATCTTGATCACGTTCTTCTTGTCTTCTTCTTTGGTCTGCAGTCATGCCTATAGATAAAGTGGGGCTTGCTACCTCGGAATCCCTGGTATGCCAAGCTCTACTTTGTTTCGTCATGCGATCTAGCATATTGCTTGCTTGACCAAAGGTGAGATCCATAAATGATCCTCCAGCCGCATTATCCACCACTGGTTTAGTTATTGAATTCAAGGCTCTGTATAGTATCTCCATTAGGTGAACATTAGTCATATGATGGTTTGGACACCTCGCTAGCTTTGTCTTGAACCTCTCCCATGTTTCATGAAGAGCTTCAGTGGGAAGCTGACGAAAGTTGCTGATTTCATCTCTCAATTGTGCTCTTTTGGATGGCGGAAAGAATCTTTCTAGGAAAGCGTCTCTCAATTGCCTCCAATTTGTAATAGAATCAGGAGTCAGCCCATTCAACCATAGTGTTGCCTCCCCAGACAGAGACAATGGAAATAGACGTAATCGAATTGCATTCTGACCAACACCAGGATTGTCAAAAGACTTGCATGTAGAAATAAAGTTGATGAGATGCATATTCGGATCATCGCCTGCTAGTCCACCAAATAATCCCTTGAGTTGCAATAACTGAATCATGGTGCTTGTGATGTTGAACTTGGCTCCGGGCGCTAATGGTGGTGGAATTATAGCTCCAGTGGCTCCGGCACCATCAAGATCATCATCATCATCGTCGAAAGCTGGCTGCATAGCTTGGCGTTCATGCCTAAACCTAGCTTGACGATCTCTTCTGTTGGCAGGTGTTGCGATCTCAGCGGCATGCCTAGGGTTTAGTAGCTCGTCATCACCTAGATCCTCATCGTCAGGATTTGGTGCTCGTGCAAGGTTATCAATGTTCTGCTGTTGAACCTGGGCTGCGGCAAGGGCAGCCAATCTTGCTTATTCCTGTTGAGCAGCCATCCTTGCGATTTCAGCTTGTGCTTCTATTCTACCAATGCGTTGTGGTTCAGGATTGATTGGTAATAATGGTTGACCAGAACTTCGAGTATGGGGCATGCACTAAAATAAAAACCTGCAGTAGACACAAACAAAAAGTAAAAGTAAAAGTACGAGAGTCTTTGACCAAAGGGTTTAGTAATTATTACGAACTTAATTGACACTTGTATTCCCCGGCAACGGCGCTAATTTTTGATAACGCTCAATCTACAGCTCTCGTTTGAGTGTAAAGCGGTCGTTAGCAAATATAGAACCCAACCTGGGTTGGGTGTCGATCCCACAGGGAATAGCTTGGCCAACAAGTAAGTAAAATTACTAAACTTTTGGTGCAAGTCTCGTAAGAAGGGGGGATTCTTGTTTTGCAAGTAATGTAAACAAAAGCTGAAAATAATAAAGTAAAAAGAGAGAGATTGTTACGTTGGTTGTAAACAATGAGAATTGAAGCGTTGGGGTTATGTCCACCTTCTGAGGTATACGTCTCTATTGGCTATGAGTGTGTAGAATTCTGACATGCAATTGCTTATAGAGGATTGTAGTCGATGGTAAATCCAAGCGTCTCTCGACCTAAACAAGGACTATTTCACTTTAACTCTCTCGAGCTTAAAGCGTGTCTAACGGTACGAATTCTCCAAGAGGTTAGTCCAGTTACGGCACTAGCTTTTTAATAGGAAAGGGTGTCCTACTACCTTGACATTATCTTTTTTCCAGACAAATAACTTTTCTCTCGAACAAGTTAAATGTTAGACTGACGTATTTTTGCGTTTGCAACCGCAAAGAATGTAGATTAAGATGAAGAGAATAATGATATAAGCAATATACGTGCCTCGAACTCACAAACTCACAGCAATAGATAGTAACTCATTCGGCTTCCATAACCCCAACAGAGAAGTTTAGTTACCCATGAATGCGAAGGAAATCATGATTGACATTGTTATTATATCACGATATTGAGTAATGGCGTGTAGATCAAGTGATAGGCGTGAGGCGTGATTCCTTAGCAAGTAACGATTCTCTTGTTGTGGAGTTTAAGAATAGAAGAGTAGATTAGAAGTGTTTGTAGTGGAAGATGAGAGGGATGGAAGAAAATTAATTGTTGAATGATGAATGTCAGATTAATTCAAAATCTCTAGCATGATAGGGTATTTATAATACCCATATCCTACTCCTACTAAGCTAATGAAATAAATAACCAAATCCTACTAGACTAATGAAATCCTTAACCCAAATGTACTAGGTTAAGGTAACATTATCATAATCCACATAAAATAATGAAATACATAACCTAATTGTACTAGGTTAATGTATCATTGTCAAAATCCAGCTTTGTGTCTGTAAGTCCCCAAAGTCTTCAGAAATGTTGTTTTAGCCCGGGACAGATTTTCCATGCAGCAGTTTTGGTCCTTAGGCGTGTAAACTTTCTTCCCTTCCTTTGTGAGCTTTCTTTTGCGTCAAGTAAGCCATAAAATGCTGATTTTTGCATCATTTATACCTGAAACTTTACTAATCATGTTCGTTAGCTCTCTTACAGGAAAAAAAGACTAAAAGTTCATGAAATGTATAATTTGTTCTCAAAACTAGGCTAAAATCTGGGCAAAATATATTGATATAGGCGTGTAAATCCGCCTATCATCAACAACCAGCTCAACTTGTATCAGTATATCCCTCAAGATGTATAGGAGAGTCAAAACAGAAGAGAACACCTTAATTCATAGAACCACGGACATACCGAATAACATGAAGTAATACAGTGTGATGTATACGGTAAGGATTAGCCACAAACTGACTTAGAACTTGTACTGCTTATGAGATGTCCGTCCTTGTCATAGTGAGATAAACTAATGATCCCATCAATTATCGATACAATGTGGGATCACTGAATAGTTTGCCATCAGCCTCCTTGTATTTTGTATTAATCTCCATTGGGGTGTATACAACCTTGTCATCAGTAAGACCAACCATAGCAAAAAGATCACTAGCATACTTTTGTTGTGTAAGCATAATCCTAGTGGGCAAGTATAGAACCTTAAGCTCAAGAAAGTATGTCAATTGTCCTAAGTCCATCATCTTAAATAAGATCTGTAAGAATTATTTTAACTTAGTAATATGCTCTTGATAATTTCCTATGATAATGATATCATCAATATAGAGAAGTACTATGATACCTATTGGAGAAGTACGAAGAAACAAGGAATAATCTGAAGAACTTTGAGAGAAGCCTGCAGTTTAAATCGTGGATCGAAATTTGTCAAATCAAGCACTAGGAGCCTGTTTTAAGCCATAAAGAGATTTTTAAAGACGACAAACTACATTTGGACTTAGCAGAACACACCCAGGTGGTGGTTTGATAAATACAACTTCATCCAGATCACCGTAAACAAACATATTTTTCACATTCAACTGATGTAAGGTCCAACTTTTAATTGAAGCCACGACTAATAATGACTGTACCGTTGTCATCTTAGCAACAGGTGCAAAAGTCTCCTTATAATCCATCTCATACTCTTATTTGTACCCTTGAGAAACCAACCAAGCTTTATAGCGATTAATTATACCATCTGCCTTTATTTTAATGGAATACACCCACTTACTTCCAATGAGAACTCTATCCGTTGGTTTATCAACAAAGTACCAAGTTGAATTTTCATTCAGTGCACAAAGTTCGTTCGACATTGCCTTTTTCCAATAGGTTTGTGTAGAAGCCTGGGAGTAAGATGTAGGTACCTCAATATAATATAGTATAGTATGCAAGGCATAGGACTTACCAAATTTCCCTGGAGAGTAACCAAGTCGTTCAGGGGCATGTCGATTTGTTCTACTAGACTGATGTGGAGGAGTAACTGGATGAGAGGATCTTTCTTCTGCATATGAGAATGATGATGTAGAGTCAATACCAAAAAGAGATTAGTGCTTGAAAGCGTCATTACCATTGTTCAAGGGTTGTTCTGGAGATTCAAGCGGAGGGTCAGTCTGGAAGAAGATGAGAGTTGGAGATCATCATTATCATAGTCCATGGGTTGTTCCAAAGAGTCAAGCTAAGGGTCAGTAGCTACCACATCAGCATCAAACTTGTATAGAAAAGAGAGAGATTCTGAAGTATGTTTAGAATTGTGTTTGCAAGAAAATTGATCCTCAAAGAAAATTACATGTCTAGATATTTGAAGTTGACGATGAGATGCATCATAAGAGAGATACCCCTTTTGTGTGTCGTTGTCGCCTACAAAAATACATTGTTCTGCCTTTTCCAAAAGCTTATGTCATTTATGTACTGAAAGGTGAACAAAGCCAACACAACCAAAACACGCAAGTGAGAATAATTAGGTTTACTATGAAATAATTTGATGTACGGTGTCTCATTTTCAATGACTGGGGAAGTTTGCCTATTGATCAAATATATAGAAGTATGTACTTCTTCGGGCCAAAATCTTTTTGGCATATTTGACTTACTCAACAAAGCCAATGTAGTGTCCAAAACATATTGATTCTTTCTTTCTACGACCCCATTTTGTTTCGGAGTATGAGGACAAGTGTATTGGGTAATAATTTCTTTGTTTTCAAAAAATTCAACAAAAATAGTCTTAGTATACTTTACTCCTGAATTAGAACAAAATATTTTTATAGTTTTATGAAATTATGAACGAACATACTCAACAAAATTCATAATAAGAGTCGGAACCTCAGATTTATTTCTAATAAAAAACACTCAGGTGTATCTAAATACATGATCAATAAATAACATAAAGTACTTCTATTCCATCCTTGAAAAAATAGGAGAAGGACCCCAAACATCACTATGCATAAAATCAAATGAATCTTCATAAGCAGATGACCTGGATGGAAAAGAGAGCTTGTGGATTTTTGAACCAGCACAATCTGTTCATGCCAAAGAGAGACTGGAATGGATGTGATGCGCTACAGGAAGATATGATTTAAGCATGTGATGAATCCGATAAGAATGAGGATGACCCATCCTATTATGCCAAAGAGTGAGTAATTTATTTGAGCGAGTAACATCTGCTGCAGAAACTGAAAGAAAACAATGATGCAAGTGACGGTGAACCGACTCTAGTAGAAATATTTTGCCAAATCTACGCCTAGTGGCCATGATTATCCCATTTTCAGATTCTGAACAACACAACCATTGGGTGAGAATTTTACAACACAATTTTGATCAACTAGTTCACCAACTGAAATCAAATTAGCCTTCAAATTTGGAGCATAAAGAACATTAGAATGATTTCCAACAGAACCAATACCCGATGCGGGTAATGTGTGCCCGTTCGCTATATGAATAACATATTTAGAAACATCACTAGACAATGATGAGAATTGAGACAAATCATCTGCCATATGATTGGAAGTCCCTGAATCTAGATGCCAAGTAGATTTAATTAAATTACTTGTACTTGAAGAGGATGCCGAGAGTGCACTTGAGATGACTTCGGGAAGGGTAGCCGCCATAGAACCTCGGATTATTTTTTTCAAGATCGTGACTAGCAGGGAAGGAACCAGATGATGTAGTGACATTTGTCTGGTAAGCTTGGTGAGCAGTTCGTGAACGATTTGAGCAATGACGGTAATCTGAAATATGATGGCCAGTAATTTTACAATAAGCACAATTTTTTTTCTTCTTAGGACAATTGGTTGCGATGTGACCAATGTCTTGACATTCATAGCATTGGACACCTCTCTTAGCATTTCCTGTTGAAGCAACGGTTGTTGATTTTCCTACAAGTAATTCAACAGAAGGTAATGGCGTAGACTCCATAGCAACTTGAGTTCCAAGTCTTGTCTCTTCACGCAAGACAGCTACCAACACAACGTCAAGAGCAGGTGTGACTTTCCAGTTCAACAAATTGCCACGAATCGACTCAAATTCAGGATGGAGTTTCATTAAGAATTGCACCACCCTTGTCTTCTTTCGTTCTTCCAACACCTCTTTGAGCCCTGCCTTAGAAATATTTTGTCCAAGAATTTGATCTTGTTCCGACCAGAGCAACTGCAAACTAGCATAAAAGGAGAGAACATTCTTGTCCCCCTGTGTGTATTCTGCAATATTGCATTCCAATTCAAACTCTCGCGCAAGGTTGCTTTGTTGGCAGCTTGTACGGAGGTGGGTCCATATTTCAGAAGCAAAACTGAAAGGTCTAAGTCCCATAGCAATATCTGCATGTACCGAATTCAACATCCCAGCGATTACCTTCGCATTATTCAATTTCCAAAGATCCAACTCTTTTTGCATCTGTTGGTGGACGAGCAAATCCATCTAACAACCCAAAAACGCCATTGCCTTGAACAAAGATTCCAAAGTGGAATTTCCAAAGAGCAAAATTGGAACCATCTAATTTTGTAAGGAGAAAATTATGCTTGTGCGAAGATGATTGTGAATCCATTGATCGATCGATTACAAAAGAGAGGGAAAAAAGGTACAGGGTAACTGTATTAGGAACCAGAGAGCACAAAAGGAACTCAAGAAGGTAGCAAAGTACCTGTGCAGAGAAAACAGAAAGCACAAAAAATAATTTAAAATAAAGTATATTAACAAGGAATTAAAAAGATAAAAAATATTATTCACAACGAGGGTTGCCTGTTGCCGGTTGGTCAATCCTTGTCGTCTCGACTCGCCGTTTTACAAAGAGGGTTATGTGTTGTGATTTGTGAATATTGAATAGTCAATAGTGATCGTCTAACTTTTGCAATTCTGTTTTAACGTATTAACTGAATACTTTGTGGATTGTGAATAAGTAATATATATTAATATAATATATATAATATAAGTAACATAAATATTTATACATATAATATAAATAGGGGTAAAACAATAATTTCATACATTCTTATTGGGTTATCGATTAAATCAATAACCCAATAAGCTAAAACCAAAACTAAACTGGTTACCCAATAATTTTTTTATAAAATCAATAAAAAACTGTTAACCCAATAACCCAATAGCATTTTTATCGATTCAGTTTATCAGTCGGTTCGATATTTTTACACCCCTGCCCAAAATCATGCTCTTAATATCTTTCAAATGGTGCAAGCACCGATTCCTCCTCAGGAGCATTGAAATTCTTATCCGCTACAGACAATTCTTACATTGATTCGATCGTGAAATCCTAAGGAGCCATGAAATTTTTGCCTTCTCAATTCTTGCACTACATCAGTGCTGAATTTTTTCCAATAAGAATTAAGTTTGCACCATTCACGCCATTACAAATTCCTTTAATTTGTCCTAAGGAGCCCAAGTACAGATGCAAAGATTGCAGGTTTTCGATGAAAACGACAAAGGTGGTGATGGTGGTGCCGACGAATGATGGAGATAATAGTGACCGTAGATTAATGTGTCAAACAAGTATCAAGTATACATGCATCAGATATATGTATCAAATAAATATATTTGATACATATCAACAGCGTGAGTTCTATCAATATTTATTTATTTACATGAATAAATAAATTCTTTATTTTACCATGCATGCCCTTTTTTAAACGCTAAATATAGTTAAATGATTTTAGAAAAAAAAAACCTTAAGTTGAGTGATATTTTTGATAGAAAGCAAAGTTAAATGAATTTGCAAGACAATTTTCAATAGTTCAATGACTGTTGACGTGTAAAGAAGATTTAAATAAAAAAATTTAAAATTAGAAAAATATAAATTTAACAATTAGATCGGCCCACTAAAATTCGGAAAAGGGACGAATATACCTCCGAACTTTAATAAATGGTACGAATATACCCTTCGTCATATTTTAGGTACAAATATATCCCTATCGTTAGTAAAAAGATACATATAGACCCTTCTTAGTAACAACAGGACACGTTACGCAAACATGTCCATTTACCCCTTTTTAATTTAATTTATCTCATAATCCACCCAAAAATAATCTGAATTAACCCACTACCCGACCTAATTAATAATCCAACCCAACGCGGTTAACACCGCGACGTATTTTTCTATAATATAAAAGAGGCAATTTTGACGCGCCTGCTTCAGTTGCTTCAATCATGATTTTACTATATCACCCTAAATTAATTATTATAAGTAATTTATGTATTAAAAATTTAATAATATTTAATAAAAAATAAAATAGACATTTATGACATGTCTGTTTCAGCTGCTTCAATCATAATTTTACCATATCACCCCTAATTAATTATTATAAGTCACCTAAGTATTAAAAAATTAATAATATTTAATAAAAAAAGTAAAATAGACATAAAATGATAAATTAACTCTTGATATTTTAAATTAACTTGACGTCTTATATAAGACCCACTTAAATTTTTTTCAAAGATATTTTTTATAGTAATTTTGCTATATCGCTCCTAGTTAGTTAGTATAAGCTATTTAAGACATGTCTGATCCACTGCTTCAATCGTGAATCACCCTTAATTTATTATTATGACTATCTAAGCATTGTGCCACTTAAATTGGAATAGAAGAAAAAGTGATATAAATCATGATAATTAAAAATTTAAATTATTTAAAATATATAATTGACTATCACCGCCACAAAAATTTGGGCAAGCAGAATAGAAGTAACATATATCATTTAAAAGTTACATAAGAAGTATTATAAATTACAACAATATATTAAAATTAAGAATTGTTAGAGACTCTTTTATGTGGCTCTTTTAACTTCTTTATTCTAGCAAATAAGAAAGATTTATTATTTTCTTTTAATATTAATCTTATGATTAAGTAACTTCATAAAATACTAATTATCAAATTAAATTTTTTAAAACATATTAAAATAATTAATTTAATAAAATAAATTTTTTAATAAATATTTTCTTAGGATCTTTATAAAGTTAATATAGATCAAGTAAAAAAGAATTGAGAAAAATATTTATTAAATACCTAATAAAATTTTACCTTCGTGAGGAGTGAACATAATTTATTATTAATAAATGTGTAATAATACATGCTTCTTTTATATGCAAAAGAAATCATTCATTATTTAGTTAAGTATACTATTCCTAAATATTATTGTTATTATTATTACTACTCCCTCCATTTGACTTTATGTGCATAGTTTGATCGGATACGGAGTTTAAGAAATAAGAAAAGACCTAGTGATGTTTATCAAATTGTCCTTTATTAAAAAAATATACTACTATTATCTTTAATTAAGTGGGACCTTATAAGTGGGACCAATAAGCGTAAAGTGTAATTGTGTCTTTATTAAATAATTATCAAATAATAAAATATGACATTCTTTTAGAGACGGACCAAAAAAGAATGACGATACATAAATTGGGACGGAAGGATTATAACAAAAATATTTCCTCTGTCTCAATATGTTTGTCACTTTTGTTTTTTCGAGAATTAAATAGTTCTGATTAGATCGTAAATAGGTACGAAATTTTCAAGATTTTGAAATAAAATTTATATATTTGAAACTATGTAAAAATTACTATAAATCACAATTGATGACATTTCAAAATATTTAAAAAATTATATGAAAAAATTACGGTCAAAGAAATTTTATTTGAAGCTTGAAATTCGAAAAGTGACCCATAAATTATTCGTGCAAGTCGCTACTCATGTGGCAATGAATTTCGATATCTTAGGACAATTAGAGTTACTGTCGCCGTTTATCTTGAGACGGAGAAATTTTTTTACCTTTCATAATATTGGGCCCGTGCTGACACGGAGCCCACCCCTAGTTTTATATTTTTATTTTTATATTTATATATTAGAAACATTAGTTTCGACATGTGTGCTTCTTGATATTGTTTCTTAACTATTGGATATTTTAGACATTTCTTAGTTGTTGGTGCTTCAAGTTACTGTATCTAAAGTCATTATGCATGCATATTTTGACGCATTTTATTATATTATATAGAAAGGTGAGTTATAGGACGATCAAGGGCAACATAGTCATTTCATGCTACTACTCAATAAAATTTTAGAAGCCTCATTTCTTTGCTCTCTTTCACCATTTCTAGATATTTAAAGATTTTTGTTTAAGTTTATTAACATTATAAGTAGAATAATTTTTATGAACTTATTACAAAATCTAATGTTATCTTTTATGATATTATTTAAGTATTACATGTATTAAGTATATATGTATATCTAAGTTTTACTTATCTCTTATTATTAATTGTCTACATGGATAAATGAGTTTTGTCATTAATTATTATTTCTAAATTATAATTTAATAAAAATATAAATGGATAATCTTTTAGGAATTTCTTATAAAATATACCTCTATTTTTATTACGTATATCAAAATATATCTATAAAACTATCACTCTATGATTTTTACTTGTATAAATAAATATTAAAATATTATTATTATCAATATTTTATTTTTTTTACAAAAATTGTTCATTCATTTCATTATTAAACGTCAATAATGTATGCACTTAAGTTACTATTTCTTACTTTTTTTTTCTTTTTTCCTAATCAATAGTGCTTATTTTTTCCTGCAGAGATTTGTTATATAAATGTTTTTGAAAAAATCATGATTTGAAGAAGTAAAAAAGAAAAAGATTGGCTATGTAAGGAAAAATAGACATTTTAAAAAGTTAGGATAAAAGAGAGAAAATGTCTATTATTCAAATTGGAAAAATGTTAATTTTAAAGTAAATTTGAGAATGTAAATAATTTTTGAGCAATTTGCATGAATTTTATAACTATAGAAGCTAATTACTTTCTCTCTTACAACTTTAGAATATTACATAAAATTTTATAAAAAGGTAGGCGGATATTAGAGAGCCGAATATATTGTGATTTCTGATACATGACCAACTGATGTTGAAAATTTGAACTAATCAAATACTTTAATATAAGACAAAAATATCAAGTAATTTATCTGTGTTTGATTAATTTCATTTTATTACTCTTTAGAGTAAGTTCATTAATTTCATTAATATAAGACAGAAACATATATATATATATATATATATATATATATATATATATATATACACTATCATTATTATTACTATTTGATTAATTTTATTTTATTGTTATTACTATTATTTAAATATTAAATTCATTAATTTGATGTATCCAACAAAGTAAACACTTAGATACATGTGTATACAATTGCGCACATGTATATGTATATATACATTCATATATATATATATCATGAACTCGTCCTAACCTCTTAGATACATAAAAATTGATGGACTTTAAAATCGGATGGATACAAATACATTTATATGTATCGTGATCACATAATAACCTATTTTTATTATATTTTATTTTTTTATATAGAAAAATGAGTTAAATGACGATCACGGATAAAAGTGTCATTTTAGCAATTTCTTAATTTATATTTGTGACTATTCTCAAAACTATTTTATGAAATTATATATTGGATATGTTGTTGTATCAATTAAAACTTAACATTACTTTAATAATTAATAATATTGTACAAGTAACAAGTTATGTGCAAAAAATTAATGAAGAAAGAAGTACAAGCACTGTTGAAAATTCATTAAATATCCTATGTGATTTTTGACTTCCTTGAATAAAGTATATTTCACGTATAATTCAATTCAATCTAACAAATAAATTTATATTTTAAATCATAATAAATTTATATCATTATGTGATATAGAAAAGCAAATTTTTTTAGATCTTTAGCGCTTTAGAATATTAAGAAATGAATGTTCTCATAATAGATACCAACAATACTTGAAAATATTTGTGAGTTAGATAACTTTATTTTATTTATGCTAAAATTTATATTGGTACCAGTAGAATATTGATCAAAATGCAAAATCATATTTTTATATTAAACTTTTTTGTATATACAAAATAAATCTAAAATTTGTAAACAGTTACATTGGGCCCATTTACGGGCCTTAAAATTATTTAGTTGAAAAATAAGCCCCGCCTACATTTAGTAGCCTTTGGCCATGAATTTTTTTTTACTTCTTTTCAAAAAATTATTTCACTTTAGTGGAAAAAGTAAAAACTGTAAGTGTTTGGCCATGAAAAATTCAAATACAATTTCGAAATTATATTTTCACTTTTTTCACTCATACTTCTCTCATAAAATTTCAAAAACAACTTTAATTTATATTCATGATCAAACACAACTTCAACTCCAACTCCAACTCCAACTTCAACTTCAACTTCAACTTCAACTTCAACTTCAACTTCAACTTCAACTTCAATTCTAAAAAATTATAATTTTTATAGACAAACGGGGTATTAATTTATTACATTGTATATCCACTAAAAAGATGCACTTTTTAAGCACGTAAGTCCCTCATCTTTTGCTTCCTGTTTTCTAATATTCATTTGTTTAATATAATGAACCCCACATCTTCATTTCAGTTGACCATTGTAGCATTTTCTCTTTTTGTTTTGGATAGATATATTTGACATGAAAGAAAATGGCATGAATTATTAGAATTGCACTATTTTTACAATATTTTTGTAAGGCATGAAAGAAAATGGCATGAATTATATAAGGGAAAAGGGTCAATATGTCCCTAAACTTTGCATAAATGTTCAGATATACCCTCCGTTAAAAGTTTACTTCATCAATGTCCTTGCCATTCAAGTCTTGGGTCATATATATCCCCGTTGTCAAGATTTGGATCATATATATCCTTGTTGTCAAGTTTTGGACATATATACCCCTATTGTCAAGTTTTGGATCATATATACCCCTGTTGCCGTTAGTTGCTTTGCTAAAATTTTCCAACCCCTGTTTTCCTTTTTTTTTAAGAAATTATATTTTTCACATAACTTTTTAATTTTCACATCACATTAAATTAAATTCCCCCCTTCTTCTAAGTGTTAACCATCCGTCAAATGCTCTCATCTACCCCACAATCTCTTTGGATTTTCTCTAATTTGCTGAAATTCCTTTGTTGTATTTTTTTATTCTTGCATAACCCCAAGAATCACCAAGTAAAAAATGAAAAAAAGTCAAGAACACCCCATAAAAAATCAATGCACAATTGCGATAAAAATCAAGAATTAAAGTACTTATCAACTGCAAAATATTTAGTATCATCAACCAACTTCATCTTTCGCACCATTGTTAATTCCAACATCAAGAATTAAAAGAATAAGGAAAATCCAAGTGAGAAATTGAAACGTAGAAGTGTGAAAGAGGAAGCCCATATAGAGACAACAAAAGCAAGTTGTCAATTAAGAGGATATCCTTTATACATATGTATATATGTATGAGAGGAGCGGTTACGCAAGAATCTAAAAATACAACAAAGAGATTTCGACAAATTAGGGAAAATTCAAAAAGATTGTGAGGTAGATTGGAGCATTTGACTGACGTTTAATTTATAGAAGAAGGGGTGGATTTAATTATATGTGATATCGCAATAAAAAAGTGATATGGCAAATATAATTTAATAAAAGAAAAAAAGAAAAAGGGGATTGGAAAATTCCAGCAAAGCAATTAACGATGAAAGGGGTATATATGGCCCAAAACTTGACAGCAGGGGTATATATGACCCAAAACTTGATAATCGAGGTATATATGAACCAAAACTTGGATGACAAGGGCATTGGTGGGCTAAAATTTTAACGGAGGGTATATCTGAACCTTTTCGCAAAGTTTAGGGGCATATTTGACCCTTTGCCCTTATATGAATTGCACTATTTTTACAATATTTTTGTAATTAACTTGTCAATTAAGAGTGTATTAGTAACTTCACAAATTTTGACTATCCAAGATACCTCTAAATTTTAAAACTACCTTACCAAAACTACAAACTACTCTCCCTCTCTCTCTCTCTCTCTCTCTCTCTCTCTCTCTCTCTTCTGCCAATAATATCGCCCAAGATTTACTATCAGCATAATAAATATTTGATAAGATTTTACCTCACCCAATAATAATTATGTGAGCCACTCTAATTTTTTGACTAACAAGTGATTTAATGAGTCCTATTTTGTCAACCCATCATCTCCCTTTATTTCTTCAAAGTTCTTCTTTTGAATTGTCACGTTCTATTTTTTTTTTTTGATAAATATTCTTTTCTTCTTCTTTTCGGTGCTCGTTTTCCTCTTCAAATATTATATCCGACTAAAGGACTCACAAGTCATTTTGAATATAAATTAGGTTTTTAGAATTATCAAAATATAAATTTCTCTCTCTGTCTAAATTTATAGGGTTACTTTCACTTGACACGGAATTTAAGAAAGAAAGAAAGACTTTTGAAATTTGTGTTCTAAACTAATTGATAGATGTTTGTGTGGCTATAAATTATTTTATTAAAGATAAAATGGGTATTTTAAAGTTAAATTATTAGTAAATATAGAATTATGTCATTCTTTTTTAGACTGATTAAAAAAAGTGAATCGTATAAATTTTGATAATGGAAGTACAAATCATTCTATATATGTGAGTGTACAATTATAATTTTAAAATGACTTTCATATAGCTAATTTGGTGTAGATTCACATTTTTAACATTCTAAAAGGTCCACAACTAAATTAAGTCATGCAAATTAATAAAAAAATAAATTGAGTCTCAAATTGTCACGCCTTTAGTTATCAAATAGTTAACTTCTAATTGAGAAATATTGGTTCAATCTATGTTAGGATTGAATTGCGTCTCAATGTGTCACGGCTATAATCAACATAACTAGTTAACTTCTAATTGGGATATACTGATTCAATATATGTTAGGATCGAATTGAATCTCAATTTATCACGATTATAGTCAACATAAATAATTGACTTCTAACTTATATTATGATTAAACAGAGTTTCAATTTGTCATGACTAAAGTTAACATAAATGTTTGACTTCTCTTTGTAAAATATTGATGCAATTTATATTAGAATTAAATTAAGTCTCAATTTGTTACGACTATAATCAACACAAATATTTGACTTCTAATTGAAAAATGTTGATTCAATCTATGTTAGGATTAAATTGAGTTTCAATTTATCACGACTATAATCAATATAAATGTTTGACTTCTAATTAAAAATTATTAGTCCAATCTATGTTATATTGAATTGTGTCTCAATTTGTCTTGATCGACTATAGTCAACATAAATGGTTGACTTCTAATTGGGAAATGTCGATTGAATATGTGTTAGGATTGAATTGAATTTCAATTTATCATGACTATAATCAACATAAATGGTTTACTTCTAATTGAAAAATATTGATTCAATCTCTATTAGGATCGAATTGGGTCTCATTTTGTCATGACTATAGTCAAAATAAATGGTGGACTCTTAACTGGAAAATATTGATTCAATTTATGTTAGGATTGAATCATGTGTCAATTTGTCACTGTAGTCAACATAAATAGTTGACTTCTAATTGAAAAATGTTGATTCAATATATATTAGGATTAAATCGAGTATCAATTTATAAATTTCACGACTCCCCAACACAGTAGTTGACTTCTAGTAACTTAATTTCACGTCTAAATTTATTTTTAGTGAGATGGAGTAATAATAATAATAAAAAAAAATATTTTCATTGAAATTTTTTTGAGTTCAACTTTGATCAACTGTTTAAAAAATTAAACCGAAATAATATGAAAAAAACTTTAAAGTTTTAGTTAACACTAGTTGACTTCCAATAGTTCAACTTCACTCTTGTGTATATTTTAAAGATTTATTTTCATGAGATGAAGTGAAAAATAATTTTAAAAGATATTAGCTTTGAATTTATTTTTTTTGAGTTCAATTTTGACCAATTATTAATATATTTTTTAGCGAAAATAAATAAAATACTTTACATTTTTAGTCAACAAAATTGTTATCTTCTAGTAACTTAATTCACTCCTATGTATATTTTTAAGATGAAAAACTTTCAAAAAATAGCCTAACTTTCACCAAATTGAGTGAATCTATAACCTAACTATTAAAATTATCATATGCAGTTAATGTATCAACTGTATGCAACCTACTCTATTTGATATAAGGTATAAATTCAACGAGAGTATTACATGTACCAACCTTTTTCACTTTTTTTTTTCTATTTTCATTTTTTTTCTTTTCGTTTTTTTTTTTGGTTTCCCAAGGTATCCCCCAGCCCGACAGGCCAAGGACTAATCCTCCACAGATCTGAGCTCTATTTAAGGGTTTATCGTTATCCAATTGGTTGTTGCATGCACAAGGCGAGAATCGAACCCCCGATACTTGCTTAAGCGACCCAGTGAGCTAACCACTAAGCCAACCAAACTTGGTTTCGTCTTTTCACTCTCTTCTACGTCTAACTTCTATTTCTCTTCCTTCTTTTCGTTTTTAGGTACTTTTTTCTCATTTTTTTCTTTTACGCATTTTCCCTTCTTTTTCTATTTTTTTGGGTATTTTTTCTTAGTTTTTTTCTTTTTCGTGTTTTCCCTTCTTTTTATTTTATTTTATTTTTCTTTTTCTATTTTCATTTCATTTTTTCTCTCTTCTATGTCTAGCTTCTATTTCTCTTTCTTTTTTGAATTTTTTCCTTTCTCTTTTATTTTTTTTTATATTTTTCCTTTCTCCTTTTTTTGTTCCATTTATATTTTTTTTTATGTTTTTTTTTTAAAATGTCTATGTCGAGCACAAATCATGAATGATAATGAAAATATCACAATTGTTTATCGTATTTGTATTCTCACCATCATTTATATTTTTATTCGTTGATATAATTGTATTTGTATTTCTATTTTATAGTTCACACT
Organism: Capsicum pubescens; assembly: GCA_030864215.1. Lineage (NCBI taxonomy): Eukaryota > Viridiplantae > Streptophyta > Magnoliopsida > Solanales > Solanaceae > Capsicum > Capsicum pubescens. Next base: position 65,923,989 of record CM061546.1, on the reverse strand, counting down.
TGTATGAATGTACTTAATTGGAAAGAGAGACAATGAATTATAATTAATTAAAATTTATGCTAAATAGGATTATTAAGAGCTTATATTTGTTAAGTCATGTGGGTTTTTTTTAATATTATTTTTATGAGATGAAGTGAAAAATGATATAAAAAAAATATTGGATTGAAAATTATTTCTGGGTTCAATTTTTACCAAATAATTAATTTTCTTAGATAAAATAAATATAAAAATACTTTATAATTTTAGTGAAATAATATAAAAATATTTTTTTAAAATTAAAATATAATTTAACTAAAATAAAGTTGTATTTTAATGCGGTTGCCTAGTCTCGAACTTGTGACTCAATGATTATAATTTTTTTGACCAGTTTATTAGAATACCATTATATGACGATCCTAACACTTTTTATTTGTTTAGTTAATACTTGCATATAGTTCAATTTTCAGTCAAAACTATATAAACTTAACATGCGAGTTATTTGGAGTCAAGATAAAATTTCTACACTAAATTTTTTAAGTCAAACTGAATTAATTTATAGTTGAAATATCACCTTGATAACCATAAATTGAATTGCTATTTAAGAGTGATTTCCTTTTGTTTATAAACAAAATAAAAATAAATTTAACTTTAAAAGTAATCATATTATTCATTTATTACTATATAAATAAATTAATTTAATAGGTAAACTATCACTATTTTTAATTTGAAAAATTACATTCATCGTTTCTCTTAGTTAGATATTTTTATTAGCTGAATTTATCTTTTAAAAAAATTTATATGAGGAATTGTGTGGATGAGATATATGAAGGATTTATTTAAAAAAAAAAAAGAGAGAGAAGAAAATAAAAAATTTAAAAATCTGTAAAGTAAAATAACTAAAGAGAATTGAAAGAAAAAGAATTATATAATACAAGTTAAAAAATGGAGACTAAAAGACATCAAATGAGATGAGGAAGTGTGGAATAAATTAGGAAAAAGTAGAATAAAAAAAGTAAAAATCTAAAAAGTAATCTAAAAGAGTAAAGTAAAGTTATGATCTATGGAATAATAATAAATAAATAAGAAATAAAAATCAAAGTGATTTTACATTTGGAGGAAAAAATAAATAATTTTGGAGCCTAAAGGACATAACCTAACGAATAGTGTAAAAAAGTATAAAAAAAATTGTTGTGATTTTTTCTACTATATAAAAAGATGAGTGTGGAGCGACCAAGGCAAAATAGTCATTTCGTGACACGACCCAAATTCGGGCCTTGTCGTAATGGGCATCCTAAGTTCAACCAGGATCAGGGACTGCCCCCTGTTACCCAACCCAGCCACCTATATTCAGCCTTAGATGGGCTGAATTTCGAACATATAATAAGATAGCGTTATTGTTCGCATTAAGACTCTGGAATAGGTTCATAACCGTGACCGACCCAACCGAGCCCAACCGTGCCACACCAACCTCCCAACCATACCAAACCAAATCATAGACCACAAACCAAAGGGAATATCAAAATATAATATGAAAATCAATCCCAAAATATAGTAGGATGGAACAGTGAAAAATCATGTCCGATGATGCCAGCCTCAATATCAATACCAATGCTAAGGCTGACACCTCTATCGATCCCACCCATACCAACCCCAGAAGTACCACAAAGCCTCTATCCAAAAGAGTAAACAAATCCGGTTGGGACATGCCCCCAATCATGGCCAAAACCAATACCCAAAATAAAAGAAAAGTGTCTAAAAAAATCCATAACATGAAATGATGCCTTTCGAAAGGATGAAAGCTTACCACTTCAGTCCAAATGCTGATACCGAATTTGCGTGCTAAACAGGATGAGTAGAATGGCCTGTTCCTGTATAGTGTGGGTATACAACCGCCAGTAGATGGGATTAGCGAATGACCGCTAGCATGAATCTCAGGATAAAGATAAAATAATATCAGTTATTAAATCAAGTGACGCCATCCATAATGCATACAATCATACATATACAAGTTTCGGGAAAGGGAATCGGGTTAAGCATTCATTTAAAATCTTTATACCTGGACTGTGTAGCTTTGTCGTCCTAACTACCCATGGGCCATATGGTTCAACTCCTGCTGCTGAAAGGGCCTCAGTGCGTGTAACCGCACGATCAAGGAATTTTTCATGGGATGACTAGTACATCCCCCAATATAAAATGTGACACACGCACATGGTCATCAAGATTCCTCATATAGGCAAATATGAGTTTCTGATTTTTGGGCCCCTTGGGTCCGCCACCTTTCACGGTTTAGCTATACACCCCGCCATTAATGCCTAATTAAAATCATGTCCAAACAATCCATTTACCATTTACTAATCAAGGCCAATATTGGTGGTATCGTCATACCATCCCTTACTTGCAAGTAATATCCATAGCCAAACTATTTAGGTTAAGGGGATCTTAGGTGCCCTTCCAATTACCATATTAAATCCACTTGGGAGACTTCTATGTTCTCCTCAAACATAACCATTTAGCCTTTAGCCTTTTCAACCCATTTAAACCATGCATAAATCCTTTATCCAGTTTAAAAATGCAAGAGTTTCATTAAAAGAAGTTAATGCAATGAACATATCTTTATAAGCATTTCATCAAACACCTTGGGGGCATAATGTAACCAAAACCAATTCCAAAGACCATTAAACCATTACCATGCAACCCAATTGTTCAAATCCACCATTGATGCATATAAGAGTATAATTAAAACCATAGGAAATCATAACCAAGCATTCAATATCAAAACTCCCAAATAATAGTTGGAAACCATAATCATGTAATAGTAAAACCATGAATCCAATTATATAAACTATGCCTTTAGTTTAATTTATAATAAGGGAAGAGACTCATGCCTTATACCGAGGAATTGATGAAAGAAAATCACCAATACAAGCCTCAAAGCAATCCACAAGATGAAACCCTAGCCTTCTTGCCCCAAAAGCTCTTGAGAGAATTATGAGATGTTTTGGAATAGTTTCTAAGTGTTAATGAATAGAATAATATTGTAAATAACCTCCTAAGCGTATTAGAAGACATGATTCCTAATTAGGGTAAGTAAGAAAATAACTAGAACACTCTCACTTAAATCCCTTAAAAACTTTTCATAGGGATACGACTGACCCATACGAGTCGTACCCTCCTATACGATTGGTATCCACCACTTGTATCCAAGCCTCAACCCTTGGACCAGACACTATCCAGTATACAACTCATCTAACCAAGTCGTAACCATAACATATGATCCATACCCATAATCCGTATCCCTGGTAGAATAAAATATCAGGAGAATCAAACACTGTCCACCATACGAGTCCTTGATACGACTCATACCAAGCCCTACGACTCATACCCATAAGTCGCACCCATTCCAGTGACCAAAACCATCCGACCCACTAACACTGGTCAGCATATGGCAGGACCATATCACTCGTACCCCAACATATGGCTCGTACCCATGAATCGTATTGGTTCCGGAGAACGGATTTCCAAGAAATTTTCTAAGGGTCAAAACCAGGATGTTTTATTTTGCCCTTTGGTAAAATAGTTCCAGAACTCTCTATCGACTCAATCACTGAACCTGATTCAATCTTTTCTCTTAAGATATATTTCTTTTCTCCAGAAAATATTCAACAGGGGCAGACCAACGTATATTTTTGGGGTGCTCTGACACCCATTAAACTCGACTCAGAATAGGTATAATTACATAAAAAATAAATAAAAATAGAGATAAAACATAAAAAAATACCCACTAAAATAAAAAATTGGTTAGGTGCACTGACATTCAGCTTGATCTTAAGCTTCTCCACTAAAGGGCATCTCAGGTTCAAACCTTGTTGAGGTGATTTTTAATTTTTTTAACTTTTTTATTTTTTAAGCACCCGCAATCCTTAAATTCTGGGTCTGTCGCTGATATTCAAGACGCTTGGTGTAATAATTTCTGGTCAAGTTTTGTCTCAATATTCATCTCTCTTCCTCTTCTCTATTGTATGTTTTTATTTATGTCTCAAAATTCATAGACTTAGCTATAAACATAATAACACAATAGATTATCTTCGACCCTTTTTTGGATCTGAAATATTTGAACGTCTTAGCTTCAGTTACGCCATGGAGAATCGAACGGTTATTACCAACTTTAGCTATGCCATTGACAAATTTAATGGTATTTTCCTCTTCTTCTCTCATCTATTTTTTTGCTCTTATGTTCAAATTAGGAAAAAAGTTGCAATATCTCTTTTTGCATAGAAATTTCATATTTTTCTTTTATCTTGTACAATTTTGATTTATATTTTCTGCAGATCTGAATCTCCGCACCTTTAATTTTATTTTGGTTATTTCGTATTCATGGTCTCTCTACCTTAAATTTTGATATGGTTATTTCATATTTCTGGACTCCGATCGTGCACTTCAAAGATACTTCATGAAAGAAACTTTTTTCCATATTCACCTTCAAAAGTCATGTAAAGATTTGATTTTTGGTTTATTTTCAATGAAGAAGGTAAACTTAATTATATGTAAAGAAAAAACTTTCTGGGTTTGTTAATTTTATGCTTCACTGTTTCTCTCTCTCAGCTTGTCACCCTCTGTTTTAAAATTATTTTAATTTGTATTGTGAAATTAAGTCAAAATTTATTTTTGACTGCATATGTCTACCGCAGTAGCATCTATTCATTAGTTTGCCCTCTTTTTACCCTTCGAACCATACATTAATTTTGTATGTTCATCAACTTAATTTTTCCATTGTTGTAGATTTTCGATCTTTGATTAGTGATGGTATGAGGCTTAATAAAGTTTATTTATTTTCCTGATTCTTTCCTTCTTTCCATTTTTTCCTTCGTTTCCAATATAATATCATGACATATTGTTATTATTATTTTTGTAATGTCTACTTTCTCTTTTAAACAAATCGTTATTGGAATTTTTTCGCCGGCCTCATTGTATTGATTGAATTTTTGAATTTTTTTGACCTTCAGTTCTAATTTGTGGATCTTGAACTACTTTCTTGTATTGAAACTGCAGGTTTGTGCCTCTTTGAATTAATTTTATTGGCGTTTCTCCTTTTTCATGATTATGTATGGAAAGGGAGTTTGGATTTATAGTCTTGAAAAATTCTCACTTTATGAGCTAACTTATAGTGGTTGAGTTTGATATTGTCCAATGCTTTAGCATCACATCAAAATTGTCCTTCCCAAACACTATTTCATATACTATAGGGCTCCAATCTCAGTATTGTTTTTCCTTATTCCTTCCTTCCTTGGGGTTCCTATCAAATTAGTGACTTGAAGTATCTTACAATCGGAGTGAATAAGAAATAGTTATGTGTATGTATAATCTTTGACACAAAGAAGCAGTGAGACAACGAAAATTGAATTACTTGACCGTTGAAACAATGCATAAACACAAAGTAATACTGAAGGCTATGGTATTTGTTTTTGTGAGGTATTACAATTGTAAACTATGGAATAACAAATTTTCTTTGAAGTTTTTAGTCCATTTCCCTTCCTACTTCCTTTTGTTCTTCAGAAAAGGCCATCGATATAGTATTCGCACACGTAGCCCTAGCAATTGTGATCTTGTCATGCTCCAAAACATATCATCTTTTTGACCATTTTGCTAAGATTGAATGAAAAAAGAAATAGAATGCTTTGCATTGGATATATTTCTTGAGATTCAAATAGTTCTGTGAAGCAACTCCATTTTACTCTAGATAAAAGTTAATGACTTTAAGCTTTTTGTGTATGATATTGTGGGTGTTTCTAATTTTCAATGCATGAAGAGTTTCTCCAAGTTATTTTCAGCTGCAGCAACCCCATCTTAATATTTTTCATGTTTCAAAGAACAAAATAATATTATGTTATCTTTGCAACAAAAAAAAATTGCATTTAAACAAGAGACACCTACCTGTGTACAGAAAACAACGACAAGAAGCGACATATTTATCTCCAATTATCTTCCTTTGAAAATGCTGTAGCAAAACTCAAGGCTGGCGGTGAGAGAAAGTCAGCCTTCCTTGGAGTTGTTTTGAATCAAATGGGATTGTCTCCTATTCAATTATTCAAAATAGGAGAAGTTGAATTATTTGAGGAAGCAAGATAGATTCTGGAACAGGAGTGTGGTCCTTGTCATCAAAATCCCATTGGTGTTTATAGTAATCTTGCAGCAACTTATGATGCCTTGGGAAGGTAATGTCATTTTTGAAAATATTGCCTTAAGTGCTTGAATGAACCTTGCGGATTAATCCACTAATTTATTAAAATGGCATTGCATATATGCTACTTTTCTTGTAACATTTCGAAGCTATTATCCCCTAATTGATTAGCTTTCATTTTGGGAAGAATTATTATAATCATTTTTTAGTGCTTACAGTATCATGTTTCTTCTGCTGGAGTTTTGACTAGAAACCACAACTTCTGTATTTTCAGTTTCGTTTTCTCTTCCTACAAAGATTGAATATTATTTTTGGGGATGTTTGACTTATCTCTCTTCATCGGCTTCTTATCGATTTTCTATGTATTTGTCAATTTGCTAATGAATAGTTTTTGTTGGTTACTATTTAATTTAAACTCATGGATTTGTGGTTACCAATATGCAAGTCATCAATGGTAATGAACACCCTCCAATCTAGCCGAGAATCTTGTAAATGTCCTTGCCGCTTCTTCTGTAATGTATAGAAAAAATGCCTAAAAAATAGTTTTCATGGCTCATGACAATACGTAGCTTGAATCGGCCTATCTGGTAAACAACTCTCTCATGTCTTCGCATGTTCAATGAGAATGTGTTTTGATGATCAAGAAATTCATCTAGAGAAAATCCTTTAGATCATTCACAATCTTAATTAAAAGTTCTGGGATAAGGGCTACGCCCTTTTACCTTCTCCACTTAATTACTAAATATAGTTCATTTAGTGCAAGAATCGAACCTCTGACCGAAGTCACATTCTCTCAACTTTTGTGAATTTCCAGCTAACCTTAGGAATAGTAGATGGGTTTATGTAGCTAATTAAGCTGCAATAATTATATTTTTGCTTTTGCTGATGATTTAATCATTAAATTATAACTCCAATGATAGAGGTTATATATTGTCTTGTTTATTTGAATGGTAGCTTAGTTAGGCAAAGTGAAAATCTATATATAATAATAAAAGAAGAATAAAGAGAAGGTGACGTGACACCTCTCTTTGACCAAGGATCCTATTTATTTATTTTCTCATTTTTTTCAATTATTTTATTTTTAAAATTATTTTCATAAATCACATCTCTTTATGTTCATAATAAATTACATTCTTAATTAATATTAATAAAATTCGTACATCTAAAACCTTTTATATTCATAACCTCCAATTATTTAATTTTACATTAAAATGTCCAATGACAATTCTTCTTCTGGGGAATGGGCCAATTTCAATACTATTTGACATGGGACAACTTTGTCCTCCTTTTTGTTTTTGGCCTAGAGTACCCTCGCCATTAGTCACATAGCTAAAGAATGTTTTTTCCGTATCAGTTGCTCTATCTCGGATGGAAAAGGATCAATTTTGCCTCTAGCTCGAATGCAAAATTTTAGTGTATCCCTTTTGAGGTAAAAAAGAATATCAGGTTAATGTTTACTTTTATGCTGCCACCTTCTGTTACTATGAAATAATAACTTTAATTGTTAATATGTACACTGTGAGATTTTAATTTATTGTATTACTATGCCTTTAAAGAATTTGGTTTTTGAAATTTTGTAAACGTTTCTCTCTCTATTTTTTCATTCCTGAAGTGGTATTTTTAAGTGTATTTTGGTCATTTTGTCATTATATCATGCAAGATCTTTTTGACTTTTTCCAAGGATGCTTGACTTGATAGTCTCTGCCTTCTTTTTGCTTTGTAGGTATTATGAACTAGGACCTAATGATCTTCCTTATTCAGCGAAGTCTTATAATTGCTGCAGAATAGAAGATCCTATAATATGTGCATTCTGAAAATCACTCTTCTAAGTTCTATTTATTTTCTAAGAGTAGATTTCTTTTATTCTATGTATAATTTATCAATAATTTTTTTTATAATTTTATATCCTTTTAAGAGCTATGTATTATTTTGTTAGAGCAACTTTCTTTTATATTATGTGTAGTCCATTAATTAATTGTATTTCTCTTTATCCCAATTTCATTAAAACTTTTATTGTAGATAAAAAGAAGATTACAACTATAGTAGTTTTTCTTGTCCTCATCTTACTATAGGTATGAGATATACCATATAGCAATAGAAAAAAATCTTACTGGTCAAAATATAGTTTAAATTGCATTATTTTTGATATTTTTAATTTATTAAATTTCATCTTCAACTGCTCTAACACTTTTAGTTAACAATTTGATTGTCCTACTTTTCCGTTTCATGTAACAATTATTTTTTTTTCTCTCTTAAGGATCGATTGACATACAAATGAAGTAGGATATTGATATGACAATAATATAACTATTGTTGTTTAAAATTATTTTGAGAAAAATTATTTATATGCATAAGAAGAAGAATTGTCATTGAACATTTTAATGCAAAATTAAATAATTGGGGGTTATGAACATAAAAGGTTTTAGAGTTATGAATTTTATTAATATTAATTAAGAGTGTAATTTATTATGAACATAAACAGATGTGAGTTATGAAAAGGATTTTAAAAATAAAATAATAAAAGAATGAAAGAAAAACTCCAAAAAATGAGAAAAAAGATAAATAGGATTCTTGGCCAAACAGAGGTGTCACATCAACTTGTCTTTGTCGCGCCTTATTTCGAACCGATCGAACCAGCACACGACATATAGTGGCGCTAATGACTCTTGGGATTTGAAAATTTATTTTTTAGAGTCGCCACCTAACTTTTTAGGAAAATTAGGAAAAAATATTTTTAGTAGAAAATTCTGTTTGGTCTTCCGAAAATATTTTAGAGATTCTGAGTAAGGATTTTGGTTATCCGAGGGGAAGGTGTTAGGCACTCCTCAGAACCTATTCGAAGATAGTCCTTACACTTGGTTTAGGAAAATATTTGGGAAAATATTTATTTCGTTATTTGCTTTAAAATGGTGATAAGAAAACTTTTGTTATTGTTTATTATTCAAAAGAAAAAATTAAGGTATATCAAACATGACGCTACCATGTACAAGGAAATGATGCAATTATCACACAACTATACATGCACTTTAAGTATGAAAAGGATGATAATATAATTTCGATATATTAGAAGGTTAAAAGTCTAATAGTTCTATAAGGGAATTTGAATATATATGGACTTAAATATTTAACTACAATTATTTATAGGACAAATGAAGTATTTTTTATAGCATGAGAGTTTATTTACGAAATGTACCTTTCAAGAGTGTGAAAAGATAGGTAACTGATTATATATAATAATAATAATAATAATAATAATAATAATAATGATAATAATAATAATAATAATAATAATAACAACAACAACAACAACAACTAATAGTAATAATGATAGTAATTGAAAATAGAAGTAATAATAATATCGGTGATGTTTAAAAGTGATTATAATTATGATGCAATAGTGAAGTAGTGATATTGGTAATGAATATGAACGATAATAATGATGAGAATAATTTTAGGTAGTGTTGAAAATAATGTACCTTGTACGTAGTAGCGGATGAATATATATACCTTGCATTTCTTTCCTTGGAGGTTTGAAAAATTCTAATAACGTTTGTAAAATAACATAACATGTTAGCATTATTCATCAAACAAATTGAAATCGGTGATTCAAATCTAAAATTGTCGACTTACTTTTTTACTAATTTAATTCAGAGGATTCATTTTTATTCTAAAATAATGATGGGAATTACTGCGTTCCTTTATTAGCTAGCCTTTTAAAAGCAAGATGACTTAACTAAATAATTGGCTAAATTTAAGATTCACTAATTCTTTAAAAATCGCTTCTATAGATTAGTTAGGCGTTAATCCCAATAATATGACAATAATGTCTCATTTTAAAATAAAGATCGGCACATAATGAAGAGATTATAAAACGATGAATTAATAAAGTTATCACAACAAAGCAATAATGAACATAAAGTGAGCTACAAAACAATAATAATAATAATAACAATATAATACAGATAATTTAACGAAGGACAAACTAAAGGGGAAATTAGACTCCATTTCGAGGTTTGAGTTTCAAGTAATATGATCCCGAAGCTCTGCGACCCTAATAGCGATTGACCCGATGTTAAGTCAAGACGAGTCCGGTTGCGAGACTCCAACTCCCGAGTGTTCCATGTAAAAGAGAAAAAAAGATAAAGATTAATAATCCAAAACATTCCAAATAAATCAAAAAGACAAATTTAAAAAAAAAAGATCAATAAACAAAGCATCGCGTATGATTATTAAACTTAATCGAAATACGATAATTTAGCAACATATAATATAAAAACGATCCTACGCTCTACACTCAAAGTTCATGCATAACATGTTCAACATTGGATAGAATATATTATTTTGTTGTTCATTCGCCCATAATTATATATATCACAAAAAAACTATCAAATAGAGAATTGAGCCATCCAAAAATGGGCAAAATATTTATAAATGAATAGGTCCCACGCACAGTTTCTGCTAGAAAGATATGACCCCAAAGCGAGGGGGAACCTTACTATTAGTTTTGAACTACATGTTTTTTACAAACACAAACATCCAAGGATGAAAAATAGTCATTATTAAAATTATAATGTAGGCCTAAGGCAAATTAACTATCCCAGTATTGACTTAAAAGACCATTATTTACGTACTAAAACATCTAATATGTAACATTTAAATGTATTGCATTATCTTAACCAAGATCCAAACCCAACTGATGAAAGAAAGTGTAACTAAAAGTTTCTCACAGTAACAACAGGGGAGGACCCACGTGGTATCCAGGGGGTTCATCCGAACCCCCTCAACAAAAAATTACGTTCTATATATAACGTAGAAAATCTATATTTATGTATATATATTAATTTTGAACCACCTGAAAACAAGGTTGTTAGATAGCCCAGTGGTTCTATGTCTACTTCTTGAGTCGCTCCTTCATCCCTCGATTGTGGGTTCGATTCCCACTACCAGCGAAGATTTCTTTTTTTTTAAAATCTATTTTGTACAGCTGCTATAGTAGCTTTCCTGTACAGCTATAATAAAAAAAAGGACGCATGTACAACTGCTATACCTTGAAATTATATTTTATTGACGTATTCACACATTTATATTTTTATTTTTTTGAATCCCCTGAAATAAATTCCTGGATCCGCCACTGAGTACCAAGCATACACTTCATATTTTTACATTTTTTACTTGAGGCAAGAAAGTTTTATTTCAGGAATTGAATTTTGCAAACAACACAAACTATTTCAAGAAAGTTTTATTTCTTGAACTGAATCTTGCAACACACACTATTTCATAAAAAAAACTTCGATTATTGATATCCTCTAATAGTTTTTGACCAAAGAAGGACCTATTTTTTTGCCAAATCAGGCTTTAACAGTAGGAGAAGGGGAACACCAACAAACCAAGGAAGTTTAAGATAAAATTAAATTTAACACACAAAAAATTCACGAATAAAGAACACAACAACGAATATGAATCTAAGGGAAACACATATTTATTAGTCAGCTTTTGGAATCAATAACATCGATACGAACTCACTTCCTATAATTAACAACAAAGACATAACTTACTTATCCGACATTCACAACAACAAAACTTAAGAGGGGAAGTAAACCGCATATTCATAAGCCGCACTTATCGAAGTAAGTCCATCCATTTTTCAGAATCAATAAACAACCACCAAACTAACAATCCTACGTTCTAAAAAAATTAGAAAAATGGGGCAAAAGAAAAGACGACTGGAACAACTCGTACCTTTATCGAGTCAGCAAGACTGAGGCGATAACGTCAAGGATTTTCGGCAAGCGCAAACACAAACACAGGACTCCGAGAACTCAAAAATTTCCCTTCTCTTTTTTTGTTTTTGCTCGCCCTTTTTTTTTTTCTCCCTGATTTCGAAACTATCCAAGACCCCCTTCACTGTTCTTTACCCTAAATTTTTTTCACTGGTTTTCTGCATCTAACTTTTAACAAACCCTTTCAACTCATTTTTTTTGTTTTTCCATTTCTTTCTAATTTTCGAACCTTGAACTTGTTTTTCCTTCTCTCAGATTTTCTTATTTTTTCACTTATTTTTCTGTTCTAATTTTCGATGATCTTCAAACATGGAGAGGCTTCCCCATTTATAGGTACAAATCTGGACATAAAAGTTCGAATTTGAAACCCCAAAATAAAAAAAATGAGAAGGAGCAGGTCGAGATTTGAATTTAAAGCCGAGATCTCCTTCAAATCGCACTTTTCAAAACCATAAATGACCGATTTTCACAAAAACAACGACTGTTTCTTCTGAATTTCTTGGACTCATGGACTGTCCACGATGAAAATAGAGGGGAGGCTCGTGTAGGGGTGGCAGATGGTTGCAGGTGGCGGTGAGCTATGAAGGCTAGGGCTTTCTCCATTGAGGAAAGTAGGGAGAAGGGAAAGAAAGAAGAAGAAGAAAGAACGTTTTGGTTGTTCTATTTTGGTGAAAGGCTGATGTTGATGGAGCGTTGCTCCCTTGGGAAAAGAAAGCGCGTACTTGCCTTGGGAGATGAAAACAACTGTGTGTTTGTACTGATTGTTGACTGAAATATGAACCGTTCGATCGGGAGGTCCATGTTTTAATATAAGAAATAAATTATAAATCTTATATAAACAAATAAATATAAAGAGTTGATTAAAAAGTGATTATTTTTTTGATCCGTACGATTTTAATCGGAACAGTTAAAAATAAATATTCTAAAAATAATAATGTAAAAATAAAAAATTAATATTTAGATATATATATCTATACATATATATAGAAATAATTTTATGAAAAGTTGATCTGAAATTGATCATTTTTTTGGTCCGTCCGATCAAAGAAGGGTCCAATTTTAATTTGAAAGAAGGTGAGAAAATAAATACGTAAAGCTATATATGCCTATATATATATAAAAATAACTGAAAATTTAGGGATCCTTTGAATTCAAAATAAATCGCCGGATTAGATTAAATCATATCTGTTGAGGTGGAATGGCAAAACGGACATAGAAATTATACTAGTTTTTGGGCTCTTGGTTGAAATCCATAAGAGTTGGGCTTGGGTGAACTAAAAAATGAAATCGAATTATCCTTAGCTTGAATGCTCTTTTTCTGCTGAAATTAAATTTATCGATGCTCCCTGATATACTAAAAAATATTTTTTAGTTTGACATATATAAATTACAAACATAATTTTTAAAGAGTCCAATTTTATTTTTTTTGCGATTTAATATTAACAAACTATATGCATATATATGTGCGTGTAAAAATAAAAATATGATATATAAAAATAAGAATATAAGAAAGTATATGTACATCTTATAAAATATAGGTCACAATATCGCCCAAAAATAAACGATTAGAAAGAATGTGAATGCGAATACCAAAAGATATATATTTTTATTCGTTAAAATATTTAATTATATTTAATTAAAATATTTTATATTATGATAGAAAATAAATTTCCCTTTTTTTTAAATGTGTAGAAATAGAAACAAAAATACGAATCTTATTTTTTTTATTTAATTTTTTGAAAATTATTTAAGGATGAGGAGCATCGGTAAAATAATTAAAGAAAAAAGTGTGAGCCAAAATTGGGTGTCAACAGTTGCCCCTGAGTGACCGAAGATTTGTGTGAAAATCTTTGGCAATCACGTTGACGTAATCAATTTTGTCTCGAGCAAAACAAAATGTTTGGAAGATTATGGCCGGGCTTCGACTTCTGAGCTGCCTATATAGTTCGAGCTTCACGAGAAATCAGTCCATTTATAGTTCGAATTGTAGCAAAGATTTTGGTAAACACCAAATTTTGCCCCAGTGTTGAATTAAGGTGACATTGGATTTCTTTGAGGATGATAATATAAATTTCAGCACGAATGAAATGGATACGAGTGCAAGTCCTGAAATTGGCTGTTCGGATTAGCTAGGGATGAGGAGACGTTGGATAACAATATCTGCTGAGGATCTTGAGACGAAAGGAGATCCTGGATTTTCAAAACTTTTCCAGTGTCAGATTAAGACGACACTGGGTAATGACACTAACAATTATAAAAAATAAAATCTTCGAGTCGAGTTGGGTTGAGTTTCTTCGTCGGAATTCTTGACGTAACTAGGGATGCTTGACATTCCACTAGCATGCCCCAATTTGCTGCTAATAGGATAGTTCCACATTGTATTGCATGTTCTTGCAAAACAGGCAAAAAGAGTGAAAAGTACCTGTTGTTTGGAACTTGTAAATTGAAATTGTAATGTAACGAGTAAAGTTCAGATATTCAAACTAGTATTGTCTTTGTTTGTGAAGGCCTCCGACTGGCGGGGCAATAACTAAAATGTAAAGAGCCTCCATCGGCTGAAATGTAAATAGCCTCCGTCGGTTGAAATGTAAATAGCCTTCATCGACTGAGCAACTGCTTAAATGTAAATAGCCTCTACTGACTGAAATATAAATAACCTCCGTTGGCTGAAATATAAATAGCCTCCGTCGGATGGAATGTAAATAGCCTCCGTCGGCTAAGCAGTTGTTGAAATGTAAATAACGTTCATCGGCTGAGCAGCTGCTTGAAAGTAAAATCCATCCGACTAGTGAGCATTGTTTGAAAAGTAAAGCCTCCGATGACGGGACATTTGCCCAAAGGTAAACTGCCTTGTATTGGCAAGGCGACCTGCAGTCTGGACAAGATGATGATATTGCTGTTGGAACTTGATGTTCCTGTGATAGTGGCTTTCTTGCGCACTTGCTATGATATGGGCCTCTGATTGGCAGGCTATGCTCTGTTTGCTGAAATGTGATTCTCCGATATGATTAAGTGTTGCTTTGCTTACGTACATTCTTTGATTTGTGGCGGGGCGTCCCCCTTGCTGGTGCACAACTCTCGATATGGCGGAGAGTCGTATTGATCATTCGCATCCTTCGATATGGCAGAGGATCGCTTTGCTTGCTTATGTACAGTCTTCGGGATGTGGAACTCGATTTTGTTTTCTTATATACAGTCTTTGAAAAGCAGAAACTTGACTTTATTTGCTTATGTACAGTCCTCAGAACGTAGAAGCTTAATTTTGGTGAAGTCCAATGACATTCTCCGATTGGCGGAGTTATTTAACGCAGTTAGATGATGATTCTTCGATTGGTGAAGTTATTTAACGCAATCAGGTAGTCGGCTCCGATTGGTGGAGTTTTGTTAGGGGAAGTAAA
Organism: Capsicum pubescens; assembly: GCA_030864215.1. Lineage (NCBI taxonomy): Eukaryota > Viridiplantae > Streptophyta > Magnoliopsida > Solanales > Solanaceae > Capsicum > Capsicum pubescens. The sequence continues at coordinate 65,908,654 of CM061546.1, read as the reverse complement.
TTGCTTAATTTTCTTATGAGGGCCACCTTTCTTTCTTGCTTTGACTTGAGTCATCAGCATACCTGCAAAAAGAATTCAATCAAAATTCTTAGAGATGGTGAGAATTAGTAAAAATGTATGTAAGGGGAATAAAGTAAGGGAGGAATATTTCGCTCATGTCGTGGTGGTAAGCCGCATGATGCCCCTGATCCCATCCCAAAGCTTGACTTGATGTCGTCCTCCAATTTTTATTTTTCTGCGCTTAAAGAAAAATTCTTAGTTGGGAGGGGGTGTTGATTTGTGTTGATTTGGGAATCCTGGCTTTGCTTACGGAATTCTCCAACACTCCCTCGGTTACTCGATCACTCCCAAATCTGGAGTCTCAGTAGGTGGAAAAGTTGGAAATTTTAATGAAAAATACATACATATATATATATATATATATGTTTTCGCAAATATATTTCATATATATTAAGTATATATAGTAATCCTTTATTGTTTTTAGATAATAACATGTTTTGAAATCCGTTAAGCCTCCATTTGTCGATTGTGACCCATGTAGCTTTATCCTTTGGGTGGAGCTTCTTTGACTGTCGTTGCTACGATGATTCCGACGGCGAGATCTCTTATATTCTGAGGTTATACTATGAGTAAAGGGGATTTTCCTAAAGGTAAGACCGAACCTTTTAGGTTGCCTACGTATCCTTAAAATAGAAATCAGGTCATGACGTAGTTCAATTACAACGGGAAAAGTAAAAATATGCAGTGCAGTGCCTGAGCCTGACTCAGGCTGCGTACGTATCCTAAGAATACGAATCAGGTCATAAACGTAGCTCGATACAAAAGATAAAGTAAAATAATGCAATGACCGGGCCTGACTCAGGCTACCTACATATCCAAGTGGAATTAGGTCAGACCGTAGTTCAGTACAATAGAAAGGTAAAAATATGAAGGGACCGAATCCAACGTGGATTGCCTACGTATCCCGCCGTGGGAAGACAGGTCGAGCGTAGTTCTGAATATATGAAAGGATGATATTTTGGGGTTTTCTAATGGAAACCGAACCCTATGTGGGTTGCCTACATATCCCGCAGTGGGAAGTCAGGCTAATACATAGTTCTGTTATATTAGAGAAAAATGCAAGAAGTACAAAGGAACAACTAGTCCTAATGTCTTCAAATGTAATACTTCTTGATGACGTCTTAATTGATCGGCTTTGTGCTTACTGTGCCATCCATTTTTGTAAGAATTACTGTTCCTCCTGAGAGTACTCGGTGGACTACGTAGGGACCTTGCCAATTTGGCACAAATTTCCCTTTAGCTTCATCCTGGTGAGGAAATATTTTCTTCAATACTAATTGTCCTGGTTTGGATCGACGAGGCTTAAATTTCTTGTTAAACGCCTTGATCATTCTATTTTGATAGAGTTGACCATGACAAACTGCATCCAATCTCTTCTTGTCAATGAGCATCAACTGCTCGATCCTGCTACGAATCCATTCAGCATCATCTAGACCAACCTCCTGGATGACTCTCAATGAAGGTATCTCCACTTCTACAGGTATCACTGCTTCTGACCCATAAGCCAACATGTAGGGAGTTTCCTCAGTAGAAGTTCTGATTGTGGTGCGATATTCGAGTAATGCATATGGTAGCTTTTTATGCCATTCCCTATTGTCGTCCACTATCTTCCTCAAGATCCTTTTGATATTCTTGTTTTCGGCTTCAACCGCTTCATTCATTTATATGCCGTAGAATTTTGAAGAGATTTTAAACCTTTCACAAATTTCTCTCATCAGGTCGCTATTAAGATTGGCCCCATTATCTGTTATGATTGATTCTGGAATTCCAAATCGATAAACTAAGTTGTTGCGGACAAAATCTGCTACCACCTTCTTGGTTACGACCTTATGTGTTGAGGCCTCAACCCACTTCGTGAAGTAATCGATAGCAACCAAGATGAAACGGTGTCCGTTGGATGCAGGAGGCTCTATGGCCCAATAACATCCATGCCCCAAGCAACAAACGACCAAGGAGAACCCATCACATTGAGTTCATTTGGCGGAACTCGTATAAGGTCCCCATGAACTTGATATTGGTTACATTTTTGTATGTATCAGATGCTATCCCTCTCCATGGTCATCCAAAAGTATCCAGCTCTCAAAATTTTCTTTGCAAGCATGAAACCATTCATGTGAGGTCCACACGTTCCTGCATGTATCTCCTCTAACAATCTTGTGGCTTCCGTGGTGTAGACGCATCGTAGCAATCCTAAGTCTGGAGTCCTCCTATATAGGATTTCTCCATTAAGAAAGAAGTGATTGGCTATCCTTTGTAAAGTCCTCTTCTCCTTGCCAGCAGAGTTCTCTGGATATTCCCCCATTCAAGCAACCTCTTGATGTCGTAGTACCACGGCTTTCCATCTGGATCTTCATCTATATGGAAATAATATGTTTGCTGATCGTGTATCTGCACCTTGATGGGATCGATGTAATTCTTATCTGGTTGTTGAACCATTGAAAACAGTGTCGTCAAGGCATCGACAAACTCATTTTGAATTTGAGGGACATGCTTGAATTCAATTTTCGTAAATCTTTTACTCAGCTCCTTGACACATTGCACATAAGGAAGGATTTTGACATTTTTGGTGGTCCATTCTCCTTGTACCTGATGGATCAACAAATCTGAATCTCCTATCACCAATAACTCTTTGATTTCCATGTCTACTGCCATCCTGAGTCCAAGAATACAAACTTCATATTCTGCCATGTTGTTCGTGCAAGGAAACCTAATCTTCATAGAGATCGGATAATGTTGACCTATTTCTGAAACTAGGACTGCTCTAATTCCAACTCCTTTAAAGTTTGCTGCCCCATCGAAGAACATTCTTCATCCATTATGCGGCTCTGAGATGTCTTCTCCCACAAATAACACCTCTTCATCTGGAAAGTAGGTATTGAGCGGTATGTAATCCTGATCGATAGGATTTTTTGCGAGGTGATCAGCCAAAACTTGTCCTTTGACGGCTTTCTGTGTCACGTACACAATATTAAACTCGCTCAACAAAATCTTCTATTTTGCCAATTTTCAGTAGGCATTGGCTTCTGAAAGATGTACTTGAGTGGATCCATCCTTGAAATCAAGTACGTGGTATACACAGACAGGTAGTGTCTTAACTTTTGTGTGACCCAAGTCAATGCGCAACAAGTCCACTCCAATAATATATACCTTGCTTCAGATGGTGTGAACTTCTTACTCAGGTAGTAAATGAATTGCTCTTTCTTTCGTATATCATCATGCTGCCCTAACATACATCCAAAGGCATTATCCATGACAGATAGATATAACAGTTACGGCTTTCTCAGTTCTGGTTGAACCAATACTGGTGGGTTAGACAAATACTCCTTGATTTTGTCAAAAGCCTTTTGACATTCTTCAGTCCATCCAGTGACGGCATCCTTCTTCAATAATTTGAATATTGGTTCACAAATTATTGTGGATTGGGCTATGAACCGACTGATGTAATTGAGTCTTCCCAAGAAACTCATTACGTCCTTTTTGGTCTTAGGAGGTGGTAAGTCTTGTATTGATTTTATCTTGGACGGATCCAACTCTATACCTCTCTTACTAATAATGAATCCCAATAACTTTCCCACGAGAACTCCAAAGGTGCACTTGGATGGATTCAACTTTAGGTCGTACCTTTGCAGCCTTTCAAGGAACCTTTGTAAATCATCCAAGTGGTCTGAACTCTTTTTAGACTTGATGATGACGTCTTCCAAATACACCTCGATCTCTTTGTGAATCATATCATGAAAAGGGGTGGTCATGGCCTTCATGTATGTTGCACCAACATTCTTGAGTCCAAACAACATTACCCTATAATAGTACACTCCCCACAGAGTGATGAACGTTGTCTTTTATGCATCAATCTCGTTCATCAAGATTTGATGATATCCTGCAAAATAATCAACAAATGATTGTAACTCATATTTTGTGTAATTATCAATGAGAATGTGAATGTTTGGGAGAGAAAAATCATCCTTTGGACTATCCTTGTTGGGATCCCGATAATCCACACATATTTTTATCTTTTCATCCTTCTTTGGTAATAGCACGATGTTGGCCAACCAGGTGGGATAAATTTTGACCCACACGATGCTAGCTTCTATCTGCTTGGTCACCTCCTCCTTGATTCTCAGACTCAAATCGGGTTTGAATTTCCTCATCTTTTACTTCATCGGTGGACATGCAGGGTTAGTCGGCAGTTGATACGAGACGATATCAGTTCTTAAACCAGGCATGTCATCGTAAGAAAAAGCAAATACATCGATGTATTGCTTGAGAAGGCTTATCAATTCCTGTTTCCTTTCAGCCTCCAAGTGTATGCTGACTCATGTTTACTTTGTCATTTCTTCATCATCCAAATTGACGACTTCAGTTTCATCCATATTAGGCTTCTTCTAACTTTCGAGTTGCTTGATCTCTTGCGGCAGGGTTTCAGGCACCATGCTTTCATCGTACTCGTCGTAATCTTGCTCATCAACCGCACTTTGCTCAAAGGATTTGTTACATGTCATAATTGTGGAATGAGGATTTTTATTAATATTTGCGCTGAAAAGTATAAAAAGCGAGTAAAACAAATAGATATTGAAAATAGAAAAATAAGCTTTGAAAATAAGGACTTCTATTAATAAAGCACTGGGCTTTGGCGAAAGACGAGTAGCAAAAAGAGCTTCGGCATAATTCAAGCCTTAATTGATCATGCAAACAAAATAATTTTTAAAAACAACAACAATCCCACACTACCAAGACTCCTGTCGGAATAAGGATGGGCTAATGGTCCAATTCTGCAAGACTTCTCCAGGCTCAGCATCACGGATGGTGAGCTTCTTGAAATCTATCTTCGGTTCCCTTTCGATCACAGCCACAAATAAATTTCCTATTCCTTTTGTGATATCTTTGTCAACTGTTTGCTCTGAAGCCGGGACTTGGGATGGCACAAATACTGTCATTCCAAATCCTTTACTGCAGGCTTCTCCAAAAATAGGTTCATATCTAAGCCCTGTAGTACCTTTCTTCTACTTCAGTTGGATTGGCTCGACTATACCACTGGCTCTGGGTCCTAGTCCTGTCTTGGGCTGATACTCATATTTTAACATTTTTGACGCAACCATCTTTTCAGTAGTTGACATTTTCTCTTTAATTAGCACTGCCTTCTCATTGATCCTTGCAGCTTGCATGATTTCCAGAGTATGGAAAGTGGCTCCATCTAACTCCTCGGTGATTGGGAATGAATTGACATAATAAATGGGATGACTGAGTTCTCTATAGATAGTAACTTCTATGCGACCCCATTCAAACTTCACCCACTGATGGAGAGTGGAAGGAACGACTCTTTCCATATGGCCCAATGGCCTTCTAGCAGCAGGTTGTAGTTAGATGATACATCCATGACCTGAAATAGGATAGGAAATTCTGTTGGTCCTATCTGCAGTGTCAAATAAATTTCTTCAATGACACTCCTTTACGACCCATTAAAGGCTCGGCCCTTCACCTGACTTTCTCTTATATCTTCTATATTCACACCCAAATACCTTAGAGTGGAGAACAGATAAATATTACAACCCGAACCACCATAGATAAAGACGTTGTTCACAATCTTGTCATGATATCTGATTGTAATATGGAGTGTTTTGTTATGTGCCGCCCATTTTGATGATAACTCATCGTCATGGAAAGAGACCTTATTTTCCTTCTCCACTCGCTCGATTGCTGCAACCAAAGTCTTGCTAGTGGTCTCCTTTGGTATGCTGACCCCATATAATACTTCCTTCAAAGCGTTCCTGTTGGCTTCAGAACTCATAAGCAAAGACATAACGGATATATGGGTCGGTGACTTCTTGAGTTGATCTTTGACTGAATAGTCCCTAGGCTGTATCTTTTTCCAAAATTCTACAGCTTCGGCATCTGTGATATTTCTCCTCGAGTTCTGATCTTTACCGAGAGCTCCACGATTTGATTCCACTAGTGCGTAACACCTTCCTAACCTGGTCATCCCTTGGGCCGCAGAAGCTTCTATCATTTTTTCCTTTGCTTCAGGTCGATAGTCCCATGGGACTACTTTAGTGTCATAGTCGGACCTTCCAGTGGCTAAGTGGTCACTATGACTCTCGACATGTAAGTTTGAACAGTTATAGGCTCCATCAATTGAACCATGATAAATGGTTGTGATGGGGATGCAGTGGCGATTTCTTCTGCGTTCCATGTGGGCACAATAGTTTCTTCCAAATCATACTCTTCCTCTAGAGTAATCATATTGACTTCCCAATTTCCATGATTTGGCAAGGGGTTGTAGTTTGCATTAGGAGTTGCGACGGTGCATTTGATTATACCCCTCCTTATCAGAGACTGAATTTGATTCTTCAAGCTGTAGCAGTCTTTTGTGTCATGCCCCTAGACTCCTGAGTGATGGCCGTACTGCTTGCTACCGTTGAAGTTTCAAGAGTTCAGATCAGGGGTCTTTTCCTCAATTAGATGCAACAAACCAACAACCCTCAATCTTTTAAACAACTGGGCCAAAGGTTCTGCAATTGGTTTATAGGTGCAGGCATTTCTGGCTTCAAAGTTTAGAGTGGTCTGGGTGCATAGGCTGGTCTATTTTGGTGAGCCGAAGCTTGGACAGGGGTGTATGGTCTTGGTGGATTTTGGTATGCTAGAGCTCGAGGTGAATTATAATACGGTTGAGTATTATACACTGGGACATGTGCAATAATTTGGGGGTCGTTAGAGTAACGGTTGGAAGAATTTCCAGGTTGGTAGTATGGTGTAGTGACTGAGTCATCTTCCCTCTTTTTCTTGTTACCATTAATGGAACCAGTCTGTATAGCCTTACTTGTAGCTTGCAGTGCCGCCATAGATTGGATCTTGCTTTCTTCAATGAAATCTCCCACTTTGACCAATTCTGCAAACTTTAAGCCCATCACCGACATCATCTTGTCAAAGTAAACACCCTCATGTGCTCGGATAAAGTATTTGGAGAGCTCACTTTCGTCCGGTGCAGGCTGGATCCCAGCAGCCTCGGTCCTCCAATGCCATGCGTACTCTTGAAATAATTCTGATGGCTTCTATTGTATATTTGCCAATGAGAACCTATCTGGGGAAATCTCAGTATTTAATCTAAAGTGACTCATAAAGTCCTCAGCAATTTCCCACCAATCACGCCACTTACGGGGGTCTTGTCGGGTGTACCAAGTCTAAGCTTCTCCTAATAAACTACGAATGAACAATTTTATTCTCAACTTCTCGTTCCTTCCCACATTGACGAACTTATCGCAGTAAGACCTCAGGTGTGCATGCGGGTTACCCTTTCCATCAAACACATCGAACTTTGGTGGTTTGTATCCCATTGACATGTCAATGCCCGGATGAATGCATAAGTCATCGTAGTCGAAGCTTTCAGTCGCTCTGGTGAATTGCATGTTTTTAAATGCCCTCTTCAGACTTTCGAGTTAGGCATTTATCGATCCTTCTTCACTTGATTAGACATCTTTTCCCAATCGTGCGTACCGATCAACCTCATATCGAACCTTAAGAGTCGCAGATGTTGCAAAAGTAAGAGCTTCAGTAGCATATACAAGTGTCACAGGTATCTCACAAGTGACATGTGCCTCAGGTATGTGCTGTATTTCTGGATGGGCTGGAACAGTAAAGTTCTGAGCTGAAAATGAATAAGCAGGTGTAGTTACGACAGTAGGTTGAAGAGCTGGTGGGGCTTGAGCATACAGTATATTTGCTTGGTTAGTGGGAACGCCTGGAGGTAATTCAATACTTGGAGTCTGGAACTGAGCGGTAAAGCTAGAGATTGTAAGCTTGGTTAGATCCCACATTTGACAGAGTTCTTCTTTTAAGACCTCGATTTCCTGTGCGGTATTGGCCATTTGATTATCATTCAGAGTATTTGACGGCCTTTTAGAACTCTCGGTGTCATCCACTAGTATCATCACGGCCTTATCTCTGTTAGTCATTTTATCTTTTAATTGAAGGTTGTATTGGGATTCTGCCAGTTTTCCAGTTGACACAAATTAACTTTATTTTTAGGGGATTAATATACAAAAGAAAGAAAGAAAGAAAAGGCAAAAGGAAACTATGTTAGTTTGGGAGATAACGAAAATGTAACAAGCAAGTAACACATACATACGCCAAGTAGGTGACATCCAAAACGCGTCCTAATATAGAGCCTCTTTTGCCAGAGGTGGGCCTACAGCGCAAGTGTGATTAATTGATTCAAAGTTCGAATTGTTTTTTAAAATTCAGGACAGAGTGCTTCGATTAATAATAGGGCAAAGTGTGAAACCACAAGTTACAAAGAGAAAAAGTCTTGAACTAAAGATTACATCATGGTAGGCATATAGCAACATCAGCAGAGGTCATGTAAGACCTTCTAGGGAAAACATAAATGAAAGACAAAAGTATAAATAGGTCGTACAAGACCCTTCAGGAATCAGAGATAGCAGATGGTTCCTAAGGCCAATTGGGGGGATTATCATCATCGCCGTCTAATTCATAATAGGGACCTGGGTGATACTCTGGGTACCCGTCTGACTGCATTCCCTGGTAGTCCTCATCCTCCCCGCTACCAAAATCTATGGGTCCGTTCTCTTCTTCTTCAGGGTCCTCCTACATCTCCTCTGTCAGTTCTCCCCCCCGCTCTTCCATCGGGTCCTCTTCAGGATATTCTTCCATTTTCTCCTCGGGTCCATCGTCTACTGCCTGGATAAGGTGATCCACTGATCCCGAAATCACCTGCTCATACATGGCGGTGGTCACGGGACTAAGGTGTAGCAGATGATCCCGGATCTGATCGGCTCTATGAACGTCTGCAAGTCCCTGAAGTGCCTCATAACTTGGTTTGGCTAGAATGCCTCCCGATTGGTACCATGTGTAGTATTTGGGGGTGCAATAGGGATTATCACGCATGCCTAAGCTGATGATTTATTCCCAGCCATTGACTAGGTTACCAAGCCTCTCCATGAGGATTCTTCCTTCATAATCCACTTCTGATAATGCCATGTTTGACCATAAAGACACGTTTTTAATCATGCCAAATTGTCGTAGAACTCTTAGTGGCGCGTATGGATGAATTCCTTCCAACCCAATCAACTCAAGAAAATAAATGTAATGCCTCCTTAGCATTACTCGGCCGCTAACACATGGTAGCCTTCACTGGATGAGGTTAAGAGTGTGTTGGTCATTTTTTCATATAATAAGCTAGGCTATATATAGTTCCTTATTAGGTTTTTTCTCTTTATTTGTTTATTGATGGAAGACAAACTCTCTCTCTAGTGTGAGGAGTGTAACACTCCTTAGTTGTAGGGCTTGAAAAAGCCACCAGTTCCTAACTAGGGTTGCCCAAGTATGGATATTACTTATGTTACATCGTTGGCTTGATACGTTGGTGATTAGGGAGGTAAAGTTCTTCTTTTGTCAACGTAAGAGTTTGGTGTTAACATTTATTAATCTTAGGGTCCTTACATGTGGTTAGGGTTCTTAGATTATTGAATATTGTATGTCAAACTATCAATCCATCTCTTTTGTTAACATTATATTGTTGTTGATCTTTGAAGTCTAGTAAAGCCATGTGGGGCTCTTTCGATTCACTAGCATTGTTGTTCTTGTGTTCATCTCTTTTCTTTCTCAAAACTAAATCTAAAGTCTAGTGAAGCCGTGAGTGGCCTATTTCGATTCACTAGCACCTTATTGTTCATCTTGTTGCTCTTGTGTTGGCTTGAATCTCTTGATACAGACTTAGTCTTGTATCACCTCTTCACTCACTCGGTATCCTTAGCGACCAACCCACATTCTATACTCAATCATTCTATCAAACCTTTTCAAAATACGATGATGTAGAGCCAAATATTTACACATGAATCACTTATTCTCCTTTCAACGGTCTAAGCCTGAAACTTGAGTTTTACGAAAATAAGATAAAGATGGTTAAAAGATTCTCCTTGATGAAGACAAATATCCAAAAGCACCTCTTTTTCACTACCAAAGATCTAGAGTCCCGAATTCAATTCTGAAAAGTGCTACGAGTTGCTACATGAATCTACTATTCAAATTTCAATACTAAAAAAGTCACACCTAATCCACCCAACACACAAGCTCTCTCTGAGACACCTGACTTGGTTTCTAGGAAAGACTATCCTATGGAGAATCTACATCTGATCATATTTAAGCCACCACACCACTTACAAGTCACATAACTTAGATATCCGCATGAACTCAATCAAGACTATTAAATTCATTCTATAAAGCTAGCTTCAACATTTCACAAATACTATTGTTTTCACCTCAAGATCACTCATGGTTCAAGCTTAGTATTTACTACTATACATTGATGACAACATAACCTCTCACTCATTACACAGGCTTACAACAATTGGACATAAAGATCTCAAAGTATTATAGCCTACAACACATTCTCCTCCAGAACATTGTTAATATTCATCGAATCATCATACCTAATCACTCAACAAGTAATATCCACCAACTATCACCCAAGGAAAGATCAGTCATGTCATTTAACAATTCATTTATTCTCCCATTCAGGACCATTTGATTTTGCGTATCATATATATCAACCAACTCTGTGGGACATGCAAATGTATAATTCATCCACAAGGTCAAGTCAATAATAAATTATCTTCTTAAGATTTTCCCTAATGCATAAATCCACAGCTACAACTTATGTCCCGACAATCACTAACTCAATATTTTTCAACGACAAACACTTCATGGTCAAGCCAAACCACTCTTATATCACTAACACTAATTTAAGATATACAGAGTCATTCTTATTTCTACCTAATAATTTTTTTCATTACGGGCTTCACTTAATTCTTAATCATCTCAAGAGTGATCCCCAAACCACTAGCACACAAGCAAGGCCAAATAAAATAAATCGATTACAGGTCATTAACAGTCTCATCACCAATATCACATTCCAGATAAGTCATCGATCAAATTATGTAGGTATCAACAACCTCTACTAGTTTTTGTCACTTTTATTTAAAACTCATTATTTTGTCAAGCATTAAGAATTCGTTCACATAAGGAACTCAAAGATAATATCATTTAGTTGTCCTCACAAAGAACCTATTATAATTTCAATAATAGAAATGCACAAAAAAATCTAAATATAGCCTCAATAATTAGACCACACAAGGATCCCCATATAATATCAAATAATTGAACTACACAAGATCCATCCATAACATCATTAACAAGAACCTCTCATTACAAAAAACACATATCACCTCAGTCTTTTATTCATGTCACTTTTTCACCATCTTTTCTTGACATCATATTCTCATAGCATCCTCTCTATTCTCATACCATCAATTTCATCAATATAATAGTACAAAAAATAAGTAAGCACCATAGAATTGCTAGTTTCACAATAACAAGAAATTAAATAATTCCATCACAATTATCAACAAAAATAACTTAGTCAATTTTCATCACTTAAATTCAAACAAAAATAATTCACAACAATGAAAAAAATCTAGCAACACAAGTTTAGCCAAATATAAACATAAGAAATCAATAAGTTCATAACTTTCACAAGTTTTTACCTATTAACAATAACATTTTAACCTTATTAACAGATACCGATTGAAATCTCCTAGATTTTTATTCAAAATTACTGAGATACCAATTGAAATTAACTACATTCCAATTGAGCTCTATTAAGTTACCAATTAGAATTGTCTAGATACCAATTGTATTCAGTCTAATAGTCCAAGATTAGGACGCACGATGGAGAGAAAGAAAGGAAAATGACTTCTACATGCCTCATAGTCTTTCGAAGATTGGGTGTAGGCCCTACACACCAATCTACGAAACTCTACTTGACATTGCTCTTGTACTTGGAAGAGTAGTTGGATGATGTAAGTTATATAGGTAAAGTAATAATGTTATTACAACCTTAGTTGAATTATATTCCATTCAAGATGTCATAATTTATTTTTTTTAATTCTATTTTATGATTATATGGACTAATACGGTCGGCCGATGATGCCTACCAGTACATGTGGTTGTACTGACCCTACTCTTCAACATTCCTTTTTGGGGTGTAGACTGGATGCAGGTTAGTTTGCAGTTACTAGATGGATGACGATATTCAGCACTAACTTCTACACTTTCTTTCTGGAAGATGTTAGAGTCCTTATACTTATTTTACTGTCAGTCTATATTGTAATAGGTAGCTCTTGTACATGTCTGGCCAAGTCTTGGGATAGTGAAGGACATTTGTAAGAAGTTTTTGAAGAAGTTTATTTATTAGTATTTAATTTACTTATTACATTTAATCCAGTATTTCCTTAAAAATAAAAGTCTTCCGCATATTTTTAGTTGGATAATAAGGGTTCTCCTAGCTATTTAGAATAGTGTAGGTGCCCGCACGATCCGTTAATATGGGTCATGACATCTGTCTTGTATTAGAGTTATTACAAAGAGTTAGGATTAAGAGTTTAATCCTTGTGATTACTCGTGTCTATAATCACGTTATTGCTTGGAGTTCTTGGATAGTTGAGAGATCTTGTGAGACGGGTCATGATTTTTCTTCCCTTGAGCAAGGAGGTTTCTACATAAACATCTTGTCTTCTCTACTTTCAGCTGTCTACCTCTGTTCTTCAGTTTTTATTCTTTATCATAGAACCTAGTGAGGGACCACGTTCTCATTACTGTGGTGAATTCGTATTGAACCTTTTCAGTTATTAGCTTAAGAAAATATAAGGGACCTATTCCCTTGAATCGTGGACAATAAAGAGGTAGAAAACAGAGGTGAAGGGTAGTGGAGCAATAGTTTGGATTCATCGAAAAAAATGGGGGAAAAAGGGTGATGGTAGGTAATACATGCCATTTATTCTGTGTATCTGAGATACACCCGACTTTGATTTTGTGTATCTGGGAAATTATTTTGGTATATCTTGTAATTATGGGTCAAACCTCCTATATTCTGATGTTTGCCCTACATAAATATATCCTTTCACTTGACCCCAATTGGTATCTATGCTATTTTTAGTGCGCACAAGCAGACAATTAAATTATCATAAAGTTAAACGAGTAGACACATGTATACATGACAAATAACGTGATATGCATTCGTTCTACATGTCAAATCGCGTGATTTTTCTTATAGAATGTGTGTGTCTACTTTTTCAATTCTATGATAGTTTAAACACCTACTTATGCACATTCAAAGTTGGAGGACATAAATGCTAGCTGAGCAAAAGTTAAAGAACACGTTTATTTATTATACCAATAAAAAAATATTTTTACTTTAATTATTATTCTTGAAGTTTATTCATGTCACTCGTTACTTAGATATAAAATGCCAATACGATTACTTATAAACCACAAAATAAATTTTATAAGACTATTTATAATTTTTAAATATAAAATTTTTCTCTTGTCATCTTATTAACTCTCCCCCCTCCCCCGGGCCCCCACATCATTTAACTCATTCCCTTTATTTATTTATTTCTTTGGATATTTTCAAAAATATTCAATTTAAGATAAATAATTATATTTACATAGCCCATAAATATAGTTACACCCGCATAGCCCATTTTTATGTGATATACAACTTTATAAAATATTGTACACTTACTAATAGTGTATAGAAGGTATTTTATACACACTTTAACATTATTATACACCTCATACATAATTACATACATTTCAGTGTCAATTCATCGGGGCAAATAACCCATTTTCTCCATAATAGATTCGTTTTTACCTTAAATTTGGCCATTGGGCCAGTTTTCATTTGTCAGTCAAAATAACGAGAGTCTGACCAGCCCACTAATGAACCAACCCAAATGAAATAAACATAAATATATATCTAAAAATTACACAAATACATAATTTATGTTTTCAATATTATAAAAAATCTCAATTTCTTAAATATATTACAAAAAATCTAAAATATACATAGTATGTCGACTAAGTTATGTATATTAATAGGAAGAAAAAGTAAAGTAATTAAAAAGATAGTAGAGAATGTAATTACTTTCAAGAATTGGTATTTATGTTATTTATACAAATATATATATATATAAATTATATGTATAAGCTAAGAAATAAAAAAAAAACTTTTATTACTTGTTGTCGGCTTTCTTCTTCTTCTTTCTCGCCGATCTTACCCTAGGTAGGAGCTCTTTGTTGTTATCATCTTTGTTGTCTCTTCACCATTAAGTTGCGACGGTCCTCTGTAGTTCTGCTAATTTTGATCTGAGAGCTTCTTAATGGCAATTTGGGTAGTTTCAATCTGGGCGTTCGTTGTCTTTCCTCTCAGCAGAAAAGTGATGGACACGATAGGGAATAATTCTCTTAGTAGCATCATAGTTCAATTTCAAGGGAGGAACTTTATCCTTGATAAAAATGCAAAAACTGTTCATGACAGTTAGGATATCAAATTCATTCCATCAGCTCAAATTTCAATTGTTATTATCACCACTCAATGATGCCCCTCCCCCCGGATGCCTAATTTCACTTTTGGGGGATCAATTTCTATCCATCTCTCCAGTTCCATCAAGGATGGATTAGTTGTAGGCAAACCGCGGGAGCAGCATTGGAGGATCAATAATTTCTTGTCATCCTCCAGAAGTGAAATTAGGTAGGGAGATGAGAAGAAATTATTGATCCTCCGGTGTACCTGCCTACAATTGATCCATCATTGATGGAACTAGAGAGATAGACGGAAAATGAAATTAGGTGGAGGGACCATCATTGATTCATGAAGATAAGAGCAATTAGGATTTTGAATTGATGGAAACAGTTACGAAAAGTTCCTTCAGTTTTATCAAGGATAAAATTCCCTCCTTGGAATTGAACTGTAATACTAATAAGAGAAGTACTCTCTATCTATGTCTATGCATGCATTTTTTCATTCCTATAAAAATGCACCCAGTGTAGCTAAAAGTCGAGTCATAAATGCTAGTTCTTGAAAAAATTGAAAGACTAATAAACCAAAATAAAACCGCTCCCACGCCCAAATATTCTGAAATTCTTGGTGGCAAGATGGAAAGTAAAAAAAGCACAAGCTTATGTATGTGGACTGACTCTACGGATAAGAAAATTGGAGGAGAGTGCACAGGAATTTTGTTGTCCAGATTTTCTACAAATTGTGTATTCAAATTAGCTATTTAAAGTCCTTATACTTAACAAAAATATTGAGAGATATTTCTAAATTCTTTTTTGTTGTCCCATCTGTTAAACCAACAGCTATATCAAGTGTTTCATTGATCTTACGACATTTATGATTTATTCTGAAGAATTATCAACCACTTTTGACCCGTTAGAACTACTTTCAAGTTTCTACCCATTTTAATCAATTAGGATTATTTTTTAACCCATTTAACCTGTAGTTATTTTCAAAACACATGCTATTTTCAACTAATATCAATTTAACTTATTTTGAAAAATGACAATCAACACCCTTTCAATGTCCCTTAAATTTTCACCGACGAAAATTATCAAATTTGATTTATGAGAATGAAGTTATATTTTAAAACCTATGTTTTATGTATTGTTGTGATGATAAAAAATTCTTACTACAACATTTTGCAAATCCTACATTGTCTTGATAAAATACTTTCAAACAAGACAAAATTGTTAATAATATTTTTAAGCAAAAAATCCAAAAAAAATAAAAATAAAAAGAGAAAGATCAATATAAAAAAAACGTGCAAGGTAAAAAACAATCAACAAAATTCAGTACAAACGGTCAAATCAAAAAGTGAGGAGGAGCAATGTTTTTAAATTGTAATAATTAAAGTAAAGGGTGAGTGTTGAAGGTTGTTTTTAGTTAGTTGTTTAGGTTTAGAATGCATTTAAAATTTAAGTTTTTTATTAATTTATTAAGTAGTTGAGATATTTTAGGTAGTTTGAATTTTAAATTAAGCTGATTTTCTATTGTAAATTAGTTATTTAAAAGTATAAATAACACAAATATCAATTCTTTTATAACTAATTACATCCTATCCCACTTTTCTTAAAATCTTTACTCTCTCTCCCTTTTTAATATACATAAGTTTCGATTAATATACATATAATAATATGTATATCTGATAATGTTTCTGACGTATAAAAAGAAAATAACGGATTACTTCTTTTAATCACGTTTTTAATTCAACGAATTAAATTAGTGGATTAATGCCTTCCTCAAATTATGTAACAACTGCTGATTTTGAAATTTTGAATTAGTCAAATACATTTAAAAAAGCTCATACGAAATTCACATATACAGAAAAAATCACAGATTTTGTTGATCCTGTTGAAGGAAAAAACTTTTTCTTCGATTTCAAGAAAACAAATAACACGAAATTCACACACACAAAAAAAGTCCAGTCACTGTTTATGTTGATAGTTTTGAAGGAAAAAATTGAAATTCGACTTCAAGAAGATGAATATTGATATTCTTTTGAGGAACACTGGTAAGTGGAGAACAGAAACAGAATATGTAAATTATAAAAGCGAAGGAATAGTTGTTGCGGAATCAATAAGTTACTTGAAGTTGATTTTGTCAATTACTACGGAATTAAACATTGATGAATTGCGAAAAACTATTGAGGTACGTTATGTAGTCGACGACAATGCTTCACCTTTTCATACCCGTAATGACAATGGAGTACGATTGTATGTCGAGTTGAAGAAAGTGCAACCAGCATTCTTGATGTATCCATTGTGCATATCAACAATTGATAAGTCTTCCGATGAGATACAATTTGATAGAGATATAGGAGTTGTTGTTTGCGTGGAGGCTGTTGAATCAGACGCTATGGCTCTAGCAATTGCAGAGACGCATAATGAATATGCGTTGTATATTCTGGAATTCGATCTTGATAATCTTATTTGTGATAGCAAGAGCATTGATGTGAAGGTGAAACAGATGTATAAGGATAAAAAAATGCCCGTTTCTGTGATGTCAAAGTATGTTGTGACATATGAATTCAATTCAAGAGCTAAACGTTCAGATAAAAAAGGTAATAAATTTATTTTGTTGTGTTAGAAATATTTTTTGGTAAACTGTATAGATTATGTTATGTTAGTTATGTTGTAATTTTCTTATGGTTTGAAATTGTTATGAACTGAGTTGGATATGTAATTGTAATTTTTTATCGCATGAAGTGATTGATTGTAGGTTTAAGTAAACATTCTATATTGTTTTTTATGTTAGTGTGGTGTTGTAGTACTAGAACAATGGAAAAAAAAAATATGCAGAAGAAGGCAAGAAGCTAATGTAATGTTTAAGGTTTAACATATACATAATATTTCTTATGTATATGTTTTTTTTGGTATAAATATTTTAAACATTTGAGAGAGTTTATATGCATAACCTTTTTTTAAAATTTTAACTAATGACTTATAAAAAATGTATATGTTGTAATTGTGGAATAAAATCAATATTATTCTGGCGTGTAATATATAAAAGTGTTTTACATCCATAAAAAGTTAGGTGTTTTGTATATCTTTTTTTTCCTGATTTTGTTATAGTTTCTCTGATTAGTAACATTGAAGTGTTATGAATATCCACAAAAACTTATTATAGTATATGTTACTGCATATTGCAGCTATTTTCTCCGATGTCATAATGAGGATTGTGAATGGATGTTGAAAGCATCTAGATATAAAAAAAAATAGATGTTTTTATCATCAGGAGATTTAATTCAAAACATTCATGTCTTTTGAGTGATAGGATTCTGAATAATATTATGGCGACTATTGCTTTTGTGTGTGAATTCGCGGCTCCTAAATTAGTTAACTATAAAAGAAAGTACACACCGAGAGACATCATGGAAGAAATGAAAGTTGTATATGGTGTTGATATAAATTATATGAAGGCATGGTGTGCAAAGGAGCGTGCCATAGCGATACTTAGAGGCAGTCCAGCTGATGGGTATAGACAAATGCTGAGATACATATATATGTTGAATAATGTCTATCCAAATTCACACATTGCAATGCATAAGTCTTGGGATAATCGATTTATGTATCTTTTTATAGCGTTGCATCCAATGATAAGGGATTTTGAGTTTTGTAGACCCGTTGTAGTTGTTGATGGTGCGCATTTAAGTGGACCATATCAAGGGACTTTCCTGTCAGCAAGTACACTCGACGGTGCAGGTATGATATTTTTCATTTATATTTGTTTAGACTTTGTATTTCATTGTAAAATATATATTGTAGTATAACAAATTAGTTTTGACAACTTATCAATATTAATATAGTTTATATGTAAATTAGAATCCATTTTACCCCTTGCGTACGGAGTTGTGGATACGAAAAATGAAAACTCATGGTCATGATTTTTCAACCAATTCAAAGCTGTTTTTGGAGAACGTGACAACATGTGTGTTGTCTCTGATCGTAATGAAAGTATCATCAAAGCAGCTAGTGTTGTATATCCCAATGTCCCACACCTTGCATGTATTTGGCATCTCTGAAAAAATGTTTGTGGTTACTTTCGAAAAAGCAAAGAAAGTATTAGTGATTTGTATTATTCAATGGTCAAGGCTTATCGAAAAGAGAATTTTGACTACCTAATGACAAAGGTTGAAAAAGCTGATTCGAGAGTGAAAAAATATCTACAAGAAGCTGGATATGAAAAGTGGAGTAGGTGTCATTCACCGGTAAACAGAGGTCGGATGATGACTTCGAATATTGCTGAGTGTATTAATGGGTGTTTGGCGGAGGCTAGAAAATTGCCAATATATGAATTCTTAGAAGAGGTGCAAATTTTATTTGAATCTTGGAACTGTAAAAACAATGAGATTGCTTCATATACAAGTACTGCGTTGGGTCGTAGATTTGATGAAATCTTAACTCTCAATGGTATGAAAGCGTTGAGGATGACGGTATGTGTCAATTTTTATGAGTTTTTACCATGCAGTTATATGTATTGTTATAATCACAGTAAATATTTTTTTTCCCATAATGAAATAATAATTACTGATAAAGTTCAATGTATGTATTTTTTATTCTCTTCAGGTTAAAGTGTCCTCACCGTATAAATATTCAGTTTATGAATCTGGACGAAGATACATTGTCGACCTTGAAAGTGAGTCATGCAGCTGTGCGAGGTTCCAAATAGACCAAATACCTTGTGCTCACGCTATTGCCGTATTGAAGTCTAAACATATAAAGGAATTTGGTCCATATTATTCTGAATACTACAAACCAGCTACTTTGGTGAAGACTTATGATGTTCCAATCATTCCGATGCCAGATAGGACAGACTGAAATGTTCCTAATAGTGTAACTGAGGAAGAAGTGTTGCCCCCGATATTCAAAAGACTTCCAGGAAGGCCGAAGAAAGGGAGGAAGAAAAAATCTAGTGAAACACTTTCATCAAGCACAAATCGTTGCGGACGTTGTGGACATGAAGGACACAATAGGCGTTCTTGCAATTTCTTCCCAAAAAAGAATTAAGTTTTAGTTTTTGTTGACTCTTGAAGATTAATCACTCGATTATCATTTGCCGTTTTTTAGAAATGAAGTCAGTAAACAGTTTTTGTTTGCTATTTTAACATTGAAATAAGTAAGATTTTTGTACAGTTTATGTTTGATTTTGATCAATTTATCGCTCAATTTTTTATGTGTATTTATTTACTGGTATTAAGTATTTTTATTATTTTGTAAGTATTTGTTTGCTAAGTTAATCGCAGCAGTTGTCAGATTTAGTTTGAAATTTTAACATTCAAAATAGCAAAAAGAAAGTTAAGTATTTGTTTACTGAGTTAAAGAAATCAATGATCAGGTATAGTTTGCCATTTTTTGCTCATATTTTTTTGTGTATTTATTTTTATTTGTTGATAAATATGTCTTATTAATGACAAACAAATCATATTTAAATGTATGTAGCTTATAAGACTGTATGTATGTTAAAATCTTATAAGATGGATATGTAAATTATGAGTTTGTAGTTATTATATAAGAATTAACTGCAGGTGACAAAATATTGCATTTATATGGCTAGATATACATAAAATCATTTTTTGTTTGTGTAAAATGAATAACTCAAAAGTATGAACACAAAAAAATCTTTATAGACATGTTATATATGAATGATTCGAGGTATAAATTATGATGAGTGGTGTTGAATAATATTCTATGAACATTCCGTTATTTATAAGATTATTAAGACTAAATGCAGTGTAGTTGACATGTAAATGCATTCTAAAAATTATAGTTAGGCATAAGAATGAAGGTATAAACAATATGTATATGTTGACATATACACACATTCACGAAGAAAAAAAATATACTAAGTTTTTATACATTAGAATGAAGAAATATGTTTTGTAGAATAGAGTACTGTGTATATTACTACATATAGACTCAATCAGAAAGCTAATTTGATTTGAGATTTATAAGCATAAGATAGTGTTGTGTATCTGTATATATTACTACATATACACTCAATCAGGAAGCTAATTTGATTTGTTCTTTATAAGCATAAGATCGTGCTGTGTATATTACTACATATACACTCAATCAGGAAGTTAATTTGATTTGTTCTTTATAAGCATAAGATAACAATTATACACACAATAAATAATACAATAGTTTAATAATGCAATAAGCCTATAATATACATATGACATCATCGGTATACAATTTGTATATGTATACGTAGTCGTACATATTTAAAAGAATAAAAACATAAACATAAACATAAATGATATGTTATTTGTATAAAAGAAATGTGGTTTGTAAGCATTTGGTTATCAGTATTATTTAGTATACATATGTATATGTAGATTAGTTCACGAATAAATATAGAACGACAAATCATGTTCACAAAATAATAATAAGCAAAGAAATTTTTATCATTAATCCATAAACATTGCTTAAAAAACTGTAAATACAAATTTATAATAAGAAAAAATCTAAAGTTGTTGAAAATGCAACATTCCAAACAAAAGCCATATTAATAAACATTTTGTAAATCATAATATACTGTCCTCCTACCCAATTCTAATAATGACCATTCCATCAGGAATTGAGTGTTTTGTTGGCCTTGGTCTTGGAGGGTCTTCATTCTCATTGACATAATCCTTTTTTGCTTTTCGAAGATCATAATTTCTAAGGAGAGATGCGTATCGCATACGATGGTATGCCACTTCAAAATCAACTAATGGAACTAACATTCCTTCGCTTATGTATTCTGCATATCCAACAATAAAAACTCCACAGTCTCTGTCACGAAAAAATAAACACATTATATTATTCTAACACATTGTAAAATAATATTTAACAAAACGCTAAGTGCAGATTACTTACAGACTATCACAATCTTGTTGAGTAATGTTTTGCACATACTCAACCGCAAATGGATTGGTATTCAGTAACTACGTCGTATCACTTAGTTTATCCCTGTATGTATCATGGTTTGGCCAATCTGTACGGGATGTTTGTTCAAAAAATTCACTGTCAGACAAGAAGGCTGGGAGCATCACTGCCAACTTCTGAATCTTGGGGGATGAGTCCATATTTCTTAGGTTGGACAGCGAATCATAGACGCGTATACGTCTATCCTTTAGAGCTATAACAACTAACACCCAGTGAAAATTCAGATTGCAGTTCATTGGAACATACACCTCATCAACAAGGTGCCAGGGCAATCCAGCTGTTATTGAAAATTTCTTGATTATGTTGTTTACTGTATTTTTATTGTCGGCCACAACTACAGACTCAGCATAATCCTGTTGAGTAGAAAGTACCGTGTCTGAGTCATTAGGATAATATCTACGGTATATCTTCTCAACATAATTCTTGAAAAAGCAGTTTGTTGTGGTAAATCAATATTCTTGATCAGTCCGTAATTTTAATTTCTTGCACAAGTGATAAAATATCACATCAATATGCTACAAAATTAAAATACAAAGAAGAGGCATTATGTTGATGTACAATGTGAACATATTTATATATGTATACAGACAATAATAATAGTTAAAAAAAATAAACATAATTGTGGAGTTAATATATATAACTTGGAGGCAGTTACGATAAAATATTTTAATCCGCACAGGTATATAATGAATCTGCACATATATATAGTTATTCATTGCAATTATGCACATACATATAATGAATCCTACATATACAAAGAATGCGCAAGAATATTTTTTTATCTGGTATTCCCTATCATATTGAAAATTAAGAACACATAATATGTGAGCCAATATGGTTAAAATATTTTATGTACATTACAACTAGTAATTGCATTACACATCTAGTACATAGACGTGTATATGAACAATACATAAAAAATAATGAATATAAGCAATAAATTTTATTACACAGTTAACGATATATATCAATCATGTATTTATTTGAAATATATGTAGGTAATGTCATTACCTTAGTCAGATGGTACTATATGTATATATATTTAATATACAAATTTTATATGTACATGTACATAACAATACACAACATAACAAACAAATATTACATTTATGTATATGTTCTTCTCATACATATTTAACATTCCTTACCGAAAAAATACTATTAAAAATAAAAAATAACTCATATATATATGATTTACATGTACATATTCAATGCATGAAAACATAGTACAACATTAAAAGAACAATGTATGTGTAGAACATATACATACTTACTAATACGTACAATCATTAACCACATGTGTATATAATGAATCTGCACATACATATAGTTATTCATTGCAATTCTGCACATACATATAATGAATCCAACATATACGAACAATGTGCAGGAATATTTTTTTTATCCGATATTTCATATTCTATTGAAAATTGAAGAACACATAATATGTGAGCCAATATTGTTAAATATTTTATGAACGTTACAACTAGTAATTGCATTACACAACTAACAACATCTAATACATAGACGTGTATATGAACAATACATAAGAAATGTTGAATATAAATAAGACATTTCATTAAACAGATAACGATATGTATGAGTCATGTATTTGTTTGAAATATACATAGGTAATGTTCACAACCTTAAACAAATGGTAATATATGTATATATATTTACTATAAAAATGTAATATGTATATGTACATAACAATACACAACATAACAAACAAATATAATATTCATGTATATGTTCTTCACATGTAGATCATGTGTATATGAACTACAAATATCAGTGTTTTCAAACTTTAACACATTTTTTGTAAGTGTAATATGAATAAGATGTCAATATATGTATGTATGTATGTATGAAAAATTTTAAAAGGTAATATTCAAATTAAAAATACCTCATCATTCCAGCATGAATTTTTCTGCGACATCAAGTAAAATCAATTTTTAGAACGAGCATGAGCAACAACAAAATCATATTGCTGAACTCCAAGGGAAGATGCCTTTGCTTTGTAGTGTTCATCATTCATTTTCCTATAAAAAGTTGAATAATTGTATTAAGAAAAATGTGTAAATTGTACATGCATATTCATGAAATAAAATAATATTTGTATTGTTAGAATTCACTTTTTAGAATGAAACTTCAACAGACCCTCAAGAACTCATTTTTTGTACTCTTCAATGATAGAACTTGGCATATCGTCTGATATTTCATAACCTTTAAATGCAAATGTCTGTTTGAATTCTGTGCTTTCATCCTCTAGGTCCTTTGAACCAGATGCAAAGTCAATCGTGTATAGTAATTTAAAAATTCTGAACCTAGTTCTGGTTCGTTTAGCAGGAGTTTTGCAGCTAGATGAGCCGTAACAACTGAATCAGGATAATTTGATGGAATCTGGCTATCAGATAGGGAATGCAAGTTAACTGTTTCATCCACCGGTTTAACAACTTCAAGCGAAATATCATCTACCGGTGCTGCCAAACCTTGCATTATAGCATCTATCTCCAATTGAGCAGATTCTAAAATGGTACTCAAGTATTCATCCTATATAGATAATTAAATGTATATAATGTAAGTTTTCTTTAAACATGTTTGTAAAGAAAAAAATTGACTATAAAAGTTGACACTACAATTATGAAAAAAATTCACTTTATGTATTTACCGAATGATCTTTACGGATATTCTCAGTCATAGGGTTTTGTACTTTAGAGTAATCCGAATTCTGATTTACAACTGCATCGAAAAGAGCATTCAATGTGGCAGTTCCAATATCCTCCAGTTCCTGATTCACCATTTCTTCGACCTGCGCATCTAATGTGGAAGTTACAACATCTGAACTAAATCCTTCAAAATCCTGTTATATATTAAAAAACATATACAAAACTAAATAAGTGTATTTTTACGAAATAATAACTTTTATACTATGAGATATATCCAACCTCAAAAGGTTTTTGTACATTTTATCATGAACAAATTCTGGATGCAATGATTTATTACTGTGGCCGAGAATCAAAAATATTTTAATTGTGTATCGAATGGTTATGATGATGTTTCCTTTTTTGAGGCGTTAACTATGTATATTATAAACATATACGTATAACAAATGACATATACAAACTAATAACAAATATAACTATCGAGATCAGTCAACATACACAAGAAACTAATCTAAGTTTTATTTTATTTTTTCTTTAATACAAAATATGAAACTAACTATGTGAAACTGCCTTTTTGTAAAAAATATCTTTTTTCGTTTTTGTTCCTCTGTTGGAAAAAATTCTATATCAGCCTACTGTTTTGGTGGAACATGTTCCTGTTGTAAACATTCCACATCATGATCTTGTTGATGCTGTAGGTGTTGTTTGAAAAAATACAATAAATAAATTATTATTGTTAAATAAGTTATAAAAATGTACTACACAGTACAGTATGTTGTCAATTATATACAAAATATTTATGTTAT
This sequence comes from Capsicum pubescens, assembly GCA_030864215.1. Taxonomy (NCBI): domain Eukaryota; kingdom Viridiplantae; phylum Streptophyta; class Magnoliopsida; order Solanales; family Solanaceae; genus Capsicum; species Capsicum pubescens. Next base: position 65,883,783 of record CM061546.1, on the reverse strand, counting down.
TTATAAAATATTAACTACATAGTTATGTATGAAAATTTGATATACATAACAAAGTTATGTATATTAAAAAATATATATAACTTTATTATTTAACTTGTTTAATGTACAAAACATAGATGAAATGTATTTGAATATATACATGACTGTGTGTGTATAGATTTAATATCAATATCTCACTTGAGAAAAAGTCATTTTGTAAAAAATACCTTTTTTCCTTTATCTTTCGAACTAGTGACGATATCCATCTCTTCGAAATTGTCTATTGATGGAACACCCCCAGTTGTAAACCCTTCAAATTCATCATCCTTATGACATTAGGATTACATATGTGTAAGAACAACATCAACATAGAAAAATAAAAAAAATGCATAGTTATAAAAACATATCATTTTTGCATAGTCTACATTTGTTGAAAAGAAATTCGCATGTACAACCTGTTCTTTTGATGGAACATCTTCTTTTTGTAAATATTTCACATCTTGATCTTGTTGATCCTGTTGTTGTTTTATGAAAAAAAAATTGCAATGAATGAGGTCTTTTATGCCTAAATGTAGAGTAACAAATATAATATTGAATTCATCCAACATAGATAATTGATTATGTGTGAATGAGTTAGAAATGTTGATAAGATGGACTTGTATAATGGGTACTATAGACCACAAACTTATGTATGTTATTAAAATTACATTACAGTGTTATGTATATAATCTACATATACATAACAAAGTTATGTATATTGAACAATATACATAACTTAGATGTACAAGACAGAGATGACATATATTAGGATATATAAATGACTGTGTGTGTGTATTTTATGTATATTTAGATATATACATAAGTGAGTGTGTGTATTTTGTAACATCCATAATCGTATCGTATTAACATTTAAAGTTTGATTAATCAACAATCTGTTTATGTACAATTAAGTATTTTATGTAAGGGAACAATTCTGAACGAAATTAAAATAAAAAATTCTATCAACAATTTATGATGTATATCAATATTATAGAAAATTGTGATGTATATCAAAAATGATAGTGGCACGAATGTACATCAATAGTTAAATACAAAAGTCATTAATTGTGATAAGTAAAATCAGTTAAATTTACCTTTTCATGGGTGTGTTTGATGTGTTTCAGCATGCTCAAAAGTTCTGGGTGTTGTTTATTTCTTTTTTCATTTGATTCATGTTATTTAACCATTACTTTGTGAATGAAGGTGAATTTTTGGTCAACCTGCAAATAAAAAAACAACAAATTTGATAATATTTCTACAATTTAATTGTACATAGTGTTTGATATAGGCAGAAACTTACATAAGATTGGAAGAAGAACTTCAACTCATTCCACTTTTGATCAGAGCTGTCCTGATGACCTGACTTGCCGAATGATGATTGAGTTAGCGTTGGTGCATCAAGACACTCTGAATCAGAAGTCCGTGATTGATCTATTGTCATACTTTTTTCTGAAACAAACGGTGGAGTTTTCTCGCTATCTTGCATAGGAATAGTTGTAGTATCAAATTGGACTGTCCTCCTCTTCTTCGTAGGTTGCGATGTTGATGCATGAGTATTCAGACCTGCCTTCATTAGGATTTCAGGTGGTGAAACAGTACTGAAATCTTCAAAACCTTGATGGTCCATGTTCGATTGAGTATGTATGTCGACAACGTGTCTTTTACCACTACGATCTGGATAAATATCATATGATAAGGCAAATTCATCATTATTTAATTCAACGCCATCGATCGTTGGCAAATCAAGTCTTTGTACTTCTTCATGAGTTGGCCGTAAATTAGTGTACACAAACTGTTAAGCATAAAAAAATGGGTACATTAAGATTCACCGGAAAGTCAGCAGAGTGAAATACAAATTTTAACTCAAAATGTAGTATTAAATGTTTACCTTGCTGAACATACCGGCCATGAACTTCTCATACTTGACCTTAATCTCAACTTCCTTCCAGTTAAAAATTCTTGGAATTACATTACCGACACGCTAAACTATAGTACTGTCTACATCAAAACAACATTCATACATCTAAACATTCAACACATGAGGCATTCCCTCAATAGAGTATAACAGTTTTTGAACAAAAAAATCTTGTCTCCATGTTGCAATCAGCTTTTGAAAAGAAGCCTTTACCCACGGGAATTGTTCATACATGTCATCCTCCACCATCACAAAGTCCGATCGGCTAATAGTAGCATCACATACTTGTGAAAATAAAAAGGTATGAATAAAGTATAGGATGGACATGTTCAAAGCATCGGTGTTGTTGTCGAAATTTTCCGCCTTGAATCGCTGTATAAAAATACACTTTTTGACAGTATGTTTTGAACTTAAAAATTACTTCACCATTAATACCGACTTAGATGAATGAGTATACATGTGTTCCGCAATGTTCCCAGTACATTTAAGTTCAGATATTAAAGCAACCTTTGAAATAGTAAACTTCAGAATGGTTCCCTGCACGTAAACGTGAATTTCATCCGGATTTTCTTGCTCTAACTCAAGCATAAGTATACATTTGAAAATCTGACCCTGAAAATTACATTGGGGCATGTCCAGAAAGGACCCAAAGATTGTTTGACGAAAAAAATTGTAAGCTTCTTCACCAGCACAATTCTTTATATCTGAACCAAATACACAATTGTAATAACTGCCGAAATGCAAAGAATGCACAGGAACATTTTTTATCCGGTATTTCATACCCTATTGAAAATGAAGAACACATAATATGTGAGCCTATATGGTCAAAACATATACTGTACATAACAACTAGTCATTTCATTACACATCTAACAATATCTAACACATGAACGAATATATGGACATTACATAAAAAATTATGAATATAAACAAGACAGTTAATTACATATATAACAACACATGACATGTATGTGTTAGAAATATACATAGGTACCATTCATAACCTTAAACAAATGGTAACATATGTATATCTATTAAATATACATACGTTAGATGTATATAAACACAACAATACACAAGAAAATAAAACAAAAACAACTCTTTTGTATATGAATTACATATACAGATGTAATATTTGTTACCTCAAAAATAGTATACACAACAAAAAATAACTCATATATAAATATGATTTACATATACAAATACAAATATTCAATGCATCAAAACACAGTACACAAAACACACATAATAGAATTTATGTATATGTTCAACAACATAAAAAGAATAATGTATGTGTATAACACATACATACTTACTAATAGATACAAGAAGTAACCACATATGTATATGAACTACAAAAATCAAGGTGTTCAAACCAATAGCATCAACAAAAATGTATATGCAGAATATATGGACAGAGTAATTTTGTATTTGCACATCCAATTTTCACACTTAACTTCATACATAATGTATGTGTATAACACATACATACATACTAATAGATACAAGCAGTAATCAAATATGTATATGAACTATAAAAATCAAGGTATTCAAACCAATAGCATCAACAAAAATGTATATGCAAAATATATACACAAAGTAATTTTATATTTGCGCATCCAATTTTCACACTTAACTTCATAACTCCAATAAACAATCACAACAATTAAATACCATTTTCAAAAAACACAATATACCAATAACAAAAAATATTATAAAAGATGAAATACCTTTGGTAAACGAGGTCGACCATTATCCTTTTTTTTCAATTTTCTTGATGATTCTTCAATTTCTTTTTTCGATCTTGAATTTGATGCTTTAATAATCTTTTTCATCCTGATGGGGTCGTTAAGATTTTTTGATCTGTTTTCATCAAAGTTAGGTTCCTCATTATCAAATACTACGGAAACGACATCAACTAGCGAATTTATTATCTCATTATTATCTAGCTGAGTTAATCCTAAACTAAAGGAAGGAGAATCCTCCATTAACAAAGTACTAAGTTGCTACTTTATTACTTCAAATAGAAGCTTTTTTAAAAAAAATACAGATGATTAAACTAAAATTTGGTAAAGTAGAAACCCATAAAATTAGTAAATCAAAACATACAACAAAATCTTGTTTGAAAATTCTCAAAAATTTCAACTATGTAATAAATTTTTTTCTTAACAATACTCAAAAATTAAACATTTAGAATGTTAAAAAAAGATTCAGTTGAAATTGAAGAAGATTCAGTTGAAATTGAATACCCTTGACTAGGAGTTGGACAGATACACGATTGATTTCAAACTTGGAAACTGTCGCTTGATTGTAGCCGTATTTTTTGGGGAGAAACAGTGAACGTAAAAAGGGAGTTTAGCCGTACTTTGGGAGAAGATTTGGTGAAAGTAAAAAAAGGATTTGTATGTATATGTAATTTATGAGAGAGAAATTAAAAAAGTGATATAAATGTAATATGTTTGGGGGATATGGGATATTTTGTAATAAATGAAACATAACATGTGGGTTTATGTAATTTTTAGTATTTAAAATCCTCACTACTTACTAGCCATTTGATCATGAATATTTTATTTATTTTTAAAAAAAATTATCTCACTTTATCGGAAAAAATATGTTGGGGCATGAAAATTTCAAATACAACTTGAAATTGTATTTGGAATTTGAAAAACAATCAAAACCTTGTTTTCACTTTTTAATTTTATTTTTCAAAAAAAAATCCTAAGTTTTTATTTTCATAAAATAACCCCATTTAAATTTTACTCCATGTTCAAATCACAGTTTATATTTTAAAAAAATATATACTTTTAAATTCTAAATATTAACTACAAAAACCAAGGCAAAACACAAATTCAACTTACTCACTCCAACTTTGAAAATTTAAAATATTTTTTTTTTTTTGCTTTCATGGCTAAACGCCTACTTAAAAAAATTATTGAGAGATATTTTCAACTCTTTTTTGCTGCCCTGTTTTAAAAATTACAACAATATGATATATGTGCTTATACGAACCGTAACATTCTGTTTTTTTTTTTTTTTTTTTCTATTGGACGTGTTACTTTGTATAGTGGTAATTTTAGCAATTCCAGGGAACCGGTGATTCTTGTTAATTAAGTGAAATCAACTTGGTTGTTGCTATGGAGAGGATTGAACAATTCAAAGAGTCCTTGAATCTTTTATTGCACCTACCGGCTACCAGAGGCATATTCAGGATTTCGAGAGGATGGGTGCATGATTATGAAAATACTTAAAAGTGTAGATTCACACATTTATATTTAAATATTTTTAGAAAAATATAATATTATTATATACTAGGTAACTTGACCGCACTTCGCATGATGATGAAATGAATTAATGATCTTTACTAACATGAATATTAATAGTTTTTTTGAATGAGCGAAAAAATATTGTAAACTTTTTCAATCTTAATTGAATAAAAGGATTTACCATTAGAATTAGATGGGGAAAACATAGGGTGACAAATCATTTACTACATTCTGCTAAATATTTTGTAAAAGTAAAACAATATAAACACACACTTTAACTTACAATGTAAACAGACACTTTAACTTACAATATCTACACTACACAAATCCCTACTCACAAAGTAATTATAAAAATCTCAACTAATTATATATCTTTGGATGTTTCATGAGCTAATTAGGTACCACGACAAACTTAAAATCAAAAAAAATGTATTAAGAGCTAATTATGTATCTTTACAAAGAAAAAATGCATCTTCATTGAATGTATTATGTATCTCGAAATATCCCAGTCGAAAAAAAAATATCGGAGCTAATTATGTATCTTTACAAAGGAAAAATTGTATCTTCATAAGATGTATCAAAAGCTAATTATATATCTCGACAAACCTAAAATTAAGATTTTCAATAATTGTACAAAATCTCAAGATTTATGTTGTTTGACCAAATATTTTATATCAAGAATTTTATCACAATTTCAACCGAAAAGGTTATCCCTTAGCATTTCTCTAGGCATTATAAGATAATAATAACAGTTTAAGAAAAAAAGATGAAAACACTAAGCTAGTGTTGGGCCACAGTTTTTTACTATTTATCTTCAAATATATATTTGATCATGAAATTTAATTAAACTTTAAATATTTATCTTCAAAATATTTTCAAATTACAAAACCTTTTTGAGGGATATTTCACTTTACTCACAAATTTTCAATTTTTTTTCAAGTAAAATGAATATCCAACATAATTTTAAGTTATAAAAATTGCTAAAATACATAAAGTAGCATACTTAAGTATTAAATTACAAAAAATGACAACACTTTTATCAAATTACATATTTTAGCATATGTATTTGTATGTATTTATATTTTTGTAGCAACAGTTTGCAAAAATACAAAATACATATCGATCATAAGGGCAGTAAAAATCATATGTATTTGTATTTTTGTAGCAACAGTTTCTAAAAATATAAAATACAACTTGCTATATTATGTAATTATGAAACTGTTGCTGTGAAACTCATAATTAAGGGGATAAGTATGCTATTTCTGAATTTTGCCCAAAAAAATCACAACTTCAAAATTTTTAGTCAAGTAAGAGCTTAACGTTGAGAGGAGAAAATTTATTTTTTTCCTTATTCAATTAGTAACACATACAAATATTTTAAGGAAAAGGACAGAAGTGACACTTCAAATTAAACTATTTCCTTGAAAATGGTCATGAAATTTAAATTCCACTTTCTAGCCATTTTAATTTACTGACTGGTTCTATACTATTTTTACACAACTTTTATACAGGTTTTATACAAATCTTATACATAAATATTCTATATGAAAATTATACTGTTTTGATACATAATTTATATAATAACTGTTCATTTGCACTTCAAATTAAACTATTTTCTTGAAAATGGCCATGGAATTTAAATTCCACTTTCTAGCCATTTTAATTTACTGACTCGTTCTATACCATTTTTACACAACTTTTATACAGGTTTTATACAAATCATATACATAAATATTCTATACGGAAATTATACAGTTTTGATACATAATTTATATAATAACTGCACTTTTTTTTACACGTTTTATACAACAATTATATAATTTGTATACATTTTCTATATATTGTACATATATATATTTGATAGAACTATACAATTTCTATACATATATCTTATATAGATTCATATTCTATTTAATAATTATATCATTTTTATATAATTTAATTATTATTTCTAAACAATAAAAAAAAAGCAGAATATTTGATCAATTTAAAAATTTATAGTAAAAAAAAAATTGAAATATTTTTAAAAGGACCGAATTGCCCAAGTTGAATATTGTATCAGTATTGTATATAGACTGTATCAGTATCGTATATGGATTACGTGGATCAAAATGACCCAAATTGAGAAAGATTAGGAAATGACCATAAAATGACATTTGTTTAGCCGACTGAACATTATTTATCCAAATGCCAAACTTAGGTTATAATTGGGCTATTATTTTTTAAAAAGGTCGTGTCCTTTTCCCAATATTTTATTTCTTTTGAATTGAACAAGTGCCGGAAAAAGAGGAGGAAAAAATGAAACAAATTCCAAAGACATCACAATGAGAAAAAACAAATCGATCCTTTTCAAATCTTCCACTTTAAAATGCCCAAAAGCCAAATAAATATTCTATCAATTAATAATCATTTTATAAGAGAATTGAACCTCTAAAAGGATTAATATTTTAAATAATTAATAAAACACAAAAAGAGGTAAAGTATAAAATAACAAAAGAAACAAAAATAATGAGATGGAAGTATGTTGGTGAAGTGCTTAAAATTTTAAGCTCAAAGAATAGAAATGGGTCTTTCTAATCATCTGTGTTGATCATTCTTGGGGAGTAAATCTGTTCAAAGATTGTTGTGAGTTAGCAGCATATATTATATGGGATAAATTGCAAGTTTTTTTATATGTTACCGATCAAGCTCTTGGTCCAGAATATCGTTAATTCCAGATGATCCATTATATTCATAAGACAAGGTAAGGTCTGAGTATATACTATCCTCTTCATACCTTATTTATGATATTACATGAGATATGTTATCGTTATTGATGTTATACATCATGTTCACAAAGTTGCATGATACAAAACATACAACCACAAACAAAAAAAATTATAAGAAACCACCTCTCTTTTATCCTATTAGCAAGACAATGCAAAAGTAGATTACACAAGTCATTGTTAATTATTTTTAAGGAAGTTTGGACAGAAGGAAAACAAAATGTAGGCACTGCCCATCAAGCAGTCGACCAATCTTTCATGTTGGTGGGAATCTGCATGAAACCTATTAGAAAGCACACCCCATGAATATCCAAATTTGGATTGGACAGGTCTTGGTGCATTTTATTATTAAAATAAATTAAAGTGCATGACATTAGTATACATAAAGTGGACAAAGTGGTGTCATTATGTAACGCCCGAATTTGCTGAACCGGAACGCTACACGGTACTCATGACCCCGAGGGACCACAAGCTAACCCATGACTGATATCTGTACTTGTATACTACAAATCATGACATAATAATACGGAATACGTAAAACTGTAAGGCCATAAGGTTCAACTGAATAAAACCATGTCTGAAAATCATAACGTCCATGTGGGTGAAAATACCCAAAACAACTCAATCTGAAAGCTAAGTCTGAACGTAAACCTGAACATAAATCTGAAAGCCTCTAAACTTTCTGAATAAGGAGTTGAAGGAACATGTCTCCAACTAACTCCATAAAACTGAACTGAAGAAATAAATAAATGTATCAAATCATATTGTCCTCGAATCAATGAGGACTCAATGTGTCTCTGTGACTGGAATGCTACCGCTACTGCTGGGCTGGAGCTCTGTCTCGGAACCTATGGTGTAACATGAAAAGAAAGCACCATAGCGCAAATGCGTCAGTACAACTAGAATACTGAGTATACGAGGAAGGTAGGCTGAACATAAAGGGTTTCATGCATGAACAACACTGACTGACTAATATGAACGTGGGAGTGCAAACACACATATATAGAAACTGGGACCGTGAATACGTGATAGAAAGACTTGTAAGCTAATACATGGTTTACTGATAACTGTCATGACTGATACTGCAAGCTGATAATATGGACGACTGTATCTGACAGTCCTGTATTTACTGAAATCTGAAGAACGCCCTGAGTTCTTTTACTGAGACTGATACTAAAACTGTGAGAGGTAGTGTTTAACCGACATGCCCCATGTATGCCGTTATGGCTAAGCTGGGGTCCAATCTCTGCCCCGACTGGAGGGGTGTCAATACCGTGTCACGGGTAAGGACAGCTTGTAAGTGACCCTTATCTGGCAGGTACTCAATGAGAACGGTGGGAACCCTAAACTGACAGGTTTAAACCACCTCATCAACCCTAATCTGACAGGTTAAGATGTCTCAACCTACGCTGGCTACGTAGTTCTGAAACACAAAGACTGCTTCTAAAAATCACACCCTGAACTGGCGGGTGAGTTCCCATCCTTGGGTTCACTCGGTGCTAACCTCTACTCCCATCTGGAGGGACTGGATATGAATAACTGACTATACATGAATTAATCTTACTGAATTTTGTTGATTGGCGGAATGTTACTGATATCTGACAACTGACTGAGATCATGAGGTTTTTCTGAGTCACATAACTGACTGAAGTCTATGGAATTATAGCTTGAGTTTGGATATCATGAAACATGACATGGATCTAGGCACACAGCTATAGTTTTCGGGTACGAATACCCCCAGGACTCGATAGGAGGAAACTGACACACATGACATGACTTGATCACCAGATTTGAGTCCAAAATTCACAATATCATAAGCATGAGATAGTATACTTCATATATTTATTCAACATTTCAAACATGATAGAAAAAGCATGGATATATTTTGTGTACATAATTTATATCTCCATTATCATACATGCTTTATACCATAACAATAACAACACATAATTTGCATGGAAATTCATATTGGAGTGTATGGCTAACATGAACTTGTTATTTAGATATCATGAAATCATGTAAATATAAAGTTCTAACATACTAGGCATTTTATCGAACACCTTGCATGCACTCTTTAAGGCATAGGTGGATTTCATACTTGCATTCTATCAATCCACCTAAAGATCATGTTTTTCAACTAACAACATAACTTTCATGAGATGTACAGTCACGATACTATTATATAGCAAAACAAACAAACATCAACATGGGTTTGATCATATCACCACAACCAACCAAGCTTTTGTATTTTAAAGATTGATTCTTAAACTCCACGAACGAAAGGAATCTGTGGATGAACACTACGCATACCTTGGAAGGGAGGTTCTTGATGATTGACGGAGGAATTTTCTTGAAATTTGATCTTCAAGCTTGATTGTGCAACCCTAGTTGTTTTTATCCTATAGTGCTCTTGGATAATGAACTTTGAGATGTTAATAGAGTTGTAATGTGTTTAGAAGCTATAAATTTCGTGAGGTTAGGTTTAGGGACATGTAAGGAGTGTTACATGACTTAACTACCCTCAAAATAACTCAAAAACTAAGTGTTTTTCGTGGCTGAAATCATACATAGGCGCCGCATATGATATCGCCTATATCTACATAGGCGCCGCATATGATATCGCCTATACTTTACATAGGCGCCGCATATGATATTGCCTATGCTTTCCAGTGGCCATGTACGATTGGTTAGGCGATGCATTCTACTTTGAAAGGCCATAACTCCTTGCTTGGGTGTCTGATTTTGATAAAATTGGTATCGTTGGAAAGCTAATTCGATTCTCTACAATTTTGTGGGTATAAATCTACCAAAATGTCATATATCAATCACGTTATTCTTGTTCAAAGATGATCCTTGCAAAATCGAACACTAAGACTTGATGGATTCAAAAACTCTTAGCTTGCATCACTCTAAGCGACTCATATGAGCATGCTTAAGACATCGCAAGCTATCCTATCGCTAGGATATTCATTGTAAGTCATGCACTAAAATGCTACTCACAGGATAAGAGGTTTCATACGTAGGAAAACTTATTCACTTCCTAACTTAGAAACATGCGGGGTATTACAATTTCTCCCCCTTGGGAACATTCATCCTCGAATGAGAATTTACTGAGAGGGGATACAAGACAACAAAACCTGAACTGAACATGAAGAACTAAAACTTGATCTCATGACTGACATGCTAAACATACTGAACTCGTGCATATCTGATGCACGGACAACTGATACATAAATGCATGACTGAGTATGCAACGGTTAACAGGTACCAAGTTTATACTGGAAACATGAACATGAAACTGAATAAGCTTAAGGAGAACTGTTACCTTAAGCTTGATCTGAATTGGTGGGGAAGAGGTGAGGATACTTGGTACACATATCTGCTTCCCAAGTAGCTCCCTTATGAGACTGATTTTGCCAAAGAACCTTGACTAGAGGGACTTCTTTGTTCCTCAATCTACGAGTCTGATAATCTAAAATTTCGACTGGAATCTCTTTATAAGAGAGGTTGGTCTGAATGTCGATGCTCTGAATAGGGACAACAACTGCTGGGTCACCTATGCACTTCTTGAGCAAAGACATGGAAGACTGGATGGACTGAGGCTAGATCTGAAGGCAACTCAAGCTCATAAGCTACCTTGCCAAAGCGACAGAGAATCCTGAAGGGACCGACATACCGAGGACTGAGTTTTCCTTTCTTGCCGAACCTCTTCACTCCTTTCATGGGAGAGATCTTAAGATAGACATAGTTATTGACCTCGAACTCGAGATCCTTTCTACGAACATCTTCATAGGACTTCTGTCGGCTCTGAGAAGCCCGGAGTCTCTCTCTGATCAACTGAACTTTCTCTAAGGCATCAAATACTAAGTCAGTACCTATGATTGAGGCCCCACTAACTTTGAACCAACCAATCGGAGATCTACATCTCCTAACATAGAGAGCTTCGAATGGAGCCATCTGAATACTAGAATGATAGCTATTGTTGTATGCAAACTCAATCAAAGTCAAGTGGTCATCCCAACTTTCCTTGAAGTCAATTGCACACGCCCTTAGAATATTTTCAAGAGTCTGAATGGTCCTCTCTTCTTGACCATCTGTCTGAGGATGAAACGTTGTGCTGAGATGGACTTGGGTATCGAGACCCTTTTGGAACACTTTCCAAAAGTGAGAGGTGAACTGGGTACCTCTGTCTGAGATGATAGATAGTGGAACACCGTGTAACCTGACTAACTTCCTGATATAGAGTTTGGCATAATCCTCGGCGGAATAAGAAGTACGAACAGGAAGGAAATGAGCTGACTTGGTCTTTATATCTATAATGACCCAGACTGAATCATGCTGATGACGAGTTCTAGGAAAACCCATCACGAAGTCCATGTTCACTTCTTCCCAGTTCCAAGTAGGAATGGTGAACTCTTGCATGGAATCGCTAGGTTTCTGATGCTCTATCTTAACCTGCTGACATGTAGAGCACTTAGCCACAACCTCTGCAATATCTCTCTTCATCCCACTCCACCAATAGATCTCCCACATATTGCGGTACATCTTAGTGGCCCTTGGATGAATAGAGTATCGCGCACCATGCGCTTCTGCAAGAATTCGCTGCCTCAATTCATCTACACCTAGAACACATAGACGACCCTGACAACGAAGAACACCATCTCCCCTTTGGGAGAAAACCTCGACTTTCTGATTCTGAATTGACTCTTTGAGCTTGACAAGGTAGGATCCCTGTCTTGCTTCTCTTTTACCTCAGAAACTAGAGATGACTCTGAACTACTATGAACATATACACCACCCTCTGAAGAATCGACTAAGCGAACGCCTAGTCTGGCAAGCTGATGGATATCCTGAGCCATCTTTTTCTTGCTACCCTCAACGTGAAAAATAATACCCATGGAGAGTCTACTGAGAGCGTTGGCCACAACATTGGACTTTCCCGGAAGATAAAGAACACTCATGTCGTAATCCTTCAAGAGCTCTAACCACCTTCTCTGACGAAGATTGAGATATTTTTGGGAAAAGACTTACTGAAGGCTTTTATGGTCTGTGAAGACATCTACATGAACTCCGTATAGATAATGCCTCCAATTCTTCAAGGCAAAAACTACCTCTACTAACTCAAGATCATAAGTAGGATAATTCTTTTCATGTGGCTTTAACTGTCTGGAGGCGTAGGCTATGACCTTACCATGCTGCATGAGGACACAACCTAAACCCATTCTGGATGCATCATAATAGACTACAAAACCGTCTGAACCATCTGGAAGAGCTAGAACTAGAGATGAGGTGAGTCGAGTCTTCAACTCTTGAAAGCTCTTCTCACATGAATCTGACAACTGAAACTTAATCTTCTTCTGAGTCAATCTGTACATGGGAGATGCAATAGAATAAAATCCCTCGACAAACCGTCTGTAATATCCATCCAAACCCAAGAAACTCCTGATCTCTGATGGAGATACGGGTCTGGGCCAGTTTCTTACTGCCTCGGTTTTCTGAGAATCTACTCTAATGTCATCACCGAAAATAATATGGCCAAGGAATGCTACTGATCTTAGCCAAAATTCGCACTTGCTGAACTTAGCGAATAACTGGTGACCCCTGAGAGTCTGAAGAACAATCTTGAGATGGTCTGCATGATCACGCTCTATGCGAGAATAGACCAGAATATTATCTATAAAGACTATGACAAATATATCCAAGTACTGCTTGAACACACGGTTCATCAAATCCATGAAACCTGCAGGGGCATTGGTAAGACCAAATGACATGACTAAAAATTTAAAGTGACCATACCGAGTACGGAAAGCTGTCTTCGGAGTGTCACATTCTCTAACTCTGAGGTCTATCTTGGAGAAGTAACTGGCACCCTGAAGTTGGTCGAATAGATCATCAATCCTGGGAGGAGGAAATCTGTTCTTGACCGTGACCTTGATGAGTTGATGGTAATCAATACACATCCTGAGAGAACCGTCTTTCTTACGCACGAATAATATTGGCGCACCCCATGGGGAAACACTGGGTCTAATGAATCCCTTATCTAAGAGATCCTTCAACTGATCTTTCAGTTTCTTGAGTTCTGTTGGTTCCATTCTGTATGGCGGAATAGAAATAGGTTGAGTATCCGGAAGAAGGTCTATGCCGAAGTCTATTTCCCTTTCGGGAGGAATGCCTGGAAGATCTTTGGGAAAGACATTTGAGTATTCATTAACAACTGGGACTATTTCGAGACTGGAGATTCAGAACTGGAATCTTTAACATACACGAGATGATACACATACCCCTTAGAAATCATTTTCCTTGCCCGAAGGTAGGAAACAAGTTGACCCCTAACGCTGAAACGCTACCCTTCCACTCTAGGACGGGCTCATTTGGGAACTAAAACTGAACTATCCTATTTCTGCAGTCGACTGTGGCATAGCAGGAATGAAGCCAATCCATGCCGAGAATGACATCAAAATCAGTCATCTCTAACTCAACTAAATCTGCTGACGTGGATTTCTGAGATATCATAACCGGGCAGTTCCTGTATACCCGCCGGGCTATGATGGTTTTACCCACTGGGGTAGAGAATGAAAAGGGCTCTGCTAGAATTTCGGGACTGATTTCGAAATCGCGTCTTATGTATGGAGTAACAAAAGACAAGGATGCACCTAGGTCTAGCAAAGCATAAACATGGACATGGAAAATTTGTAACGTACCAATAACAACATCAGGAAAATTCTCCTGATCCTGCCGGGACTGAAGATCATAGAGTCTGTTTGGGCGTTGCCCACTGGTAGCACTGGAAACGGCACCCTACTGGTTCGGGCGACCGGACTGAGCTGCAAAATAATTTTGCTGACCCTGAAGACTTGACTGCGGACACTCCCTAATCCTATGGCCTGGCTTGCCACAACCAAAATAGAAATCACTACCGGCTCTGCAAATGCCCTTGTGGTTCTTACCACAAGTCTGACAAAGGGGATTCGTTTGGGGACTGCTAACACTGCCCTGAGATTTAGAGCCTGGTACTTTGTCTTTGTTGCCTTCTCTGAACTTTGGCACTGGAGCGCTGGCAGAGGAAGGGGATGGAATGGCTTACTTGGAGCGAAACTGTGAACGATTTCCTCCATCTGACTTGGGGTGAACAAAGTTGAAGTTACCTGACCTTGCTCTCTTGTTCTGCCTCTCCTTAGTCTTAACCTTCTGCTCTTCTACTTGCTTTGCATGGGTCATGAGTCTGGCTAAGGTCATATCACCGATCAGTATCGCATACCTACACTCATTTACCACGCTATCCTTGACCCCTGACACGAACTTGCTCATCTTAGCCCTATTGTCTGCAACCACAAGAGGAGCATACCTGGCTAGCTGAGTAAATATGAGAGAATACTCCCTAACCGTCATATTACCCTGCTGATGATAGGCGTATTTACATGCCTAAAGTACTATAATTGACCCATATTTTAGCTATGTTTTGAGGACAAAATATATAATTCATGCACTTTTAGTCCTTTTTCCTGTAAGTGAGCTAACAAACGTGATTAGAAAGTTTTTAGGTATAAATGATGCAGATTTCAGCATTTTATGGATAACTTGATGCCCAAGGAAGCTTCAAGAAAGAAGGAAGGGAAAGATTGGACGCCAAGGACCAAAAATGACGCATGGAATATCTGTCCCGGGCAAAAACAACATTTCCAAAGACTTTGGGGATCAGCAGTAACTTATTAGGATTAGGATAATGATGCATTAACCTAGTAGAATTAGGTTAAGTAATGCAGTAGCCTAGTAGGAATAGGATATGGGTGTTATAAATACCCTATTTTGCTAGAGATTTTCATTCATTCTGGAATTATGGAGTTCCGAAAACAATTCTCTTTCATTTAATTACTTTCTCTTCATCTATTCAATTCTTAATTTCCACAACAAGAGAACCTCTATTCTAAAAGGGAATTCACGCCTAACGCCATACCAAACCCTACTACACGTGAGATCTTTATTTTGGTATAATGATTAAGTCTATTGTGATTTCCGTTGCACTCATGAATAGCTAAACTTCTCTGTTGGGGTTATGGAAGCCTTATGAGATACTATCTATTGCTATGAGTTTGTGAATTAGTGACACGTATGCTGCTTATATCATTATTCTCTTCATCTTAATGCAAATTCTTGTGGTTGCAAACGAGATAATGTCAAGGTTATATGTTCGAAAGAAAAGTTATATGTCTGGAAAAGAGATAATGTCAAGGTAATAGGGCACCAACCCCTGTTAAAAAGTTAGTGCCGTAACTGGATTAACCTCTTGGAGAATTTGTACCATTAGACACGCTTTAAACTCGAAAGAGTTAAAGTGAAATAATCCTTGATGGTCGAAAGACGCCTGGATTTACCATAGAATACAATTCTCTATAAGCACATGCATGTCTGAATTCCGCATAACTCATAGCTAATAGAGACGTATAACTCATAAGGTGGACATAACCCCAACTCTCAATTTTCATTGGTTAAACATCTTATTGAACATTCTTTCTTTTTTACTTTGCTATTTTCCATTTTTACTCTACTATTTTGTTACATTATTGCACGCTACAAAATCCCCCCTTTTTACGAGACTTGCACCAAAAGTCTAATAATCTTTGCTTACTTAGTGACCGGCTATTCTCTGTGGGATCGATACCCAACCCAGTTGGGTTATATATTTGACAACGACCGCTTACACTCTTACGAGAGCTGTAGTTTGAGCGTTATCAAAAATTGGCGTCGTTGCCGGGGAATACGGTTGTCAACTAAGTTTGTGATAGTTACTAGACCCTTTGGTCAAAGATTCTCATACTTTACTTTTAGTTGTTGTTTTTTTTTTCTGCAGGTTTTGTTCAGTGCATGCCAAATACTTGAAATTCTGGTCAACCATTATTACCCATAAACCCTGAACCGCAACTTATTGGCAGAATGGATGCACAACGTGACATTGACAGAAGGGCGGCTCAACAGGAGCAGGCTAGACTAGCTGCACTGGCAGCTGCTCAAGTGCATCAATAGAATATTCATAACCCAGGTCGTGCAACAAATCCTGATGATGAGGACCTGGGTGATGAGGAGCTACTGAATCCTAGGCGTACTGATGAAGTGGCGGCACCTATGCATAGGAGAGATCGTCAAGCTAGAATGAGACCTGACCGCCGAGCTGTGCAGGCTCCTTTTGATGATGATGATGACGATCTCGATGTAGCTGGTGCTACAGGAGCTATTATTCCTCCGCCCTTGGCACCTGGAGCAAAGTTCAATATCACCAGCACCATGATTCAACTATTGCAGCTCAAGGGATTATTTGGTGGACTTGCAGGCGATGATCCGAATATGCATCTGATCAACTTCATTTCTACATGCAAGTCATTCGACAATACAGGCGTTGGACAAAATGCAATTCGGCTGCGCTTATTTCCATTGTCTCTATCTGGGGAGGCAACTCTATGGTTGAATGGGCTGACTCCTGATTTTATTACTAATTAGAGGTAACTGAAAGACGCTTTCCTAGAAAGATTCTTTCCGCCATCCAAGAGAGCACAGTTGAGAGATGAGATCAGCAATTTTCGACAGCTTCCAACTGAAGCTCTCCACGAAACATGGGAGAGGATCAAGAAGAAGCTTATGCGGTGCCCAAATCATCAGATGACCAACATCCACTTGATGGAGATATTATACAGGGCTTTGAACTCAGTGACTAAGCCAGTGGTTGATAATGCTACAGGTGGGTCATTCATGGACCTTACTTTTCTCGAGGCAAGTGATATGCTAGATCGTATGACAAAGCACAGTAGAGCTTGGCATACCAGGGATTCTGAGGTATCAAGCTCTACCGTATTTATTGGCTTGACTGCAGAGCAGAGGTGTAGACAAGAGGAACGTGACCAAGATATGGCTCACATGAAAACGCAGATGGATCTTCTTACCAAGCATTTATTATCAGGTAAGACCGAAAAGGTTAAAGCCGTTGTATCACAGGGAAGATATAATTCCTATTCTGAGGGGGAAGCAAATTACTTGAATAATCAGGGGGGTTTCCGAGGCAATGCCCAAGGAAACCAAGGTCGGAACTATTATGATAAATCTGGATACAAGGACCGCGATCAAGGTGGTTGGAAGAATAAGACTGACAGGAGTGGTTTGTATGTTTCTCCTGGAAACCGTGAGGCTGTGGCGTCTGGCTCTGGGAAGATGTCGATGGAAGATATGATGGCGAAGCTGTTGAAGGAAGTAGAGGCAACTAATACGGGAGTGAGTGAGGTGAAGAATGATTTGTCTTCAATAAATCAATTGGTTGACTCACATTCCACTTCAATAAAACAAATAGAGCAGCAATTGAGCCAACTTTCAGCAGCACTCAATCAAAGAAAGGCAGGCACTCTACCTAGTGACACTGTGCAAAATCCAAGGAACGACGGATCATGCATGGCTATTACTACCAGGAGTGGTAAGGTGCTGGAAAATTCATCCCAAAGCAAGCAAGTGGCCGAAAATAAGGAAGATGATGACGCCATAGAAGCTGACCAAGATGTTCATGACGTCACTCCTCAACATCCACAGTCTGAAAATATCACTGAACCAAAACAAGATAAAAAAAAGTGGTGGAGAAAACTATTCCCCTTCCACCACCACCTTTTCCTCAGAGACTGAAGAAGAAGGCTGACGACACTCCTGAAAAGGTTGATAATCGGAAGCAAGATAAAAAGGAAGTGGTGGAGAAAACAATTCCCCTTCCACCACCACCTTTTCCGCAGAGGCTGAAGAAGAAAACTGATGATACCAGGTTTAGTAAATTCATGACTATGTTGAAGCAGCTGACTATTAATGTTCCTTTGGTGGAAGCGCTAGAGCAGATGCCCGGATACACTAAATTCATGAAGGACCTTTTAACAAAGAAGCGGGCAGCAAGCTATGAGCCGACAGATAATATTCATCATTGCAGTGCAATTGCCACAAGGTCCTTAGTACAGAAGAAGGCAGACCCTGGTGCTTTCACTATTCCTTGCACGGTTGGATCTATGAATTTTGCTAAGGCATTGTGCGATTTGGGAGCTAGCATCAATTTGATGCCACTATCCATCTACAAAAAGTTGGGGTTGGGCGACCCTACACCAACCAATATGCGGCTCGTGATGGCAGATAGGTCGGTAAAATGACCTGTGGGTATCTTGAATGATGTGTTGGTGAAGGTGTCTACCTTCATTTTTCCTGCAGACTTTGTGATTTTGGATTGCGAGATGGATTCTGAAGTCCCCATAATCTTGGGACGTCCTTTCCTTGCAATAGGAAGTGTGCTTATTGACATGAGAGCTAATGAGATTTTATTTCGGTTGAATGACAAAGTGGTCCGCTTTGATATATGAAAAGCAATGAAGCAGCCCAGCGACATGAATGTGTTCTCCGTAGCTGATGTTCATTATGAGGATAAGAAAGCATTATATGTAGAGAAACAGCTTACTGTTGAGCCATTATCTGCTGCGCTGCTGAATGTTGAGCATGAGGACGATGAAGATTATAAAGAAACTATGTGTGCTCTAACAGAAATAGGGTCCTATTCTCATACTCCTAAGCAGCCGGACCGTGATCTTAAGAATCAACCGTCACCAACAGCGAAGACTTCCATTGAAGATCCCCCAGTGCTAGAATCGAAAGAGCTCCCCAATTATCTAAGGTATGCGTTCTTGGGAAGTGGAAATACACTTTCGGTGAGTGTGGCGGATGATTTAAGTGAACAGCACATAGAGGCTCTCATCTCTGCTCTGAAGAGATACAAGAGAGCTATGGGTTGGACTATTGATGATATAATTGGTATCCCTCCTGGGATATGTATACACAAGAGTCATATCGAAGAAGATTACATGCCTACAAGTAAGCATCAGCGTCGTCTGAATCCATTCAGAAAATGATGCCCCATCTATCTCGATGAAGTCTAAGTAATCGAGATAGCTATGTCGTGCCGCGACAATAAATCAAGCGCTTGGTGGGAGGCAACCCATCGTTTTTAATTGTTTTGTTTTCTTAAGATTTTGTCGAGCCACGACCAAAACTAAGGCGCTTGATGGGAGGCAACCCATCGTTCTAATCGTTTTTGTTGTTTTTGAGTAAGTGTAGGTGCAAGAGGTGTAAAGGAGGAGATTGAGTTCAAATATTGATTTGGAAGAATTGCATGTTCAAGGTGGTAAGTTAGGATTGAAGAAGAAAAAGGCTATGGGTTGGGCATTGCCTATGAAAATATAGGCAAAGAACAAGGCAAGGCCTATGTAAATCTAGGCCACGAACAAGTCAAGGCCTATACTATGGCCTAAGCTCTCGGAATCTAGTGTGCCATAGCATAGGCGCCGCCCATGCCTAAGTGTGCCATAGCATAGGCGCCGCCGATGCAAAAGCATTTTGTCTCTGAATCTCATGTGCCATGGCATAGGCGCCGCCTATGCCTAACAATGCCATGGCATAGGCGCCGCCTATGCTCAACAATGCTTTGTAAAAGGCGCCGCCTATGCCAAGCATAGGCAAAGCAAAAGGCGCCGCCTATGGTCACTTCTGGTCTCCAAATCCGATTTTAAATGGGTCAAAACCCGACCCAAGCTTGCCCTATAAATAAGACACTTAGTCTTAGACCAAAAATACATTGCAAACCTAAGAAAAGCGCCGCCTACCTCTCCAAATTCTCTCAAAAATTTTCCTTTTGCTCTTTTACTTCACAAGAACATCTTCCAAAGGCATCAAACAAGTAAGTACTTCTTTGTTCTTCTTTTATATTCCGTAAGTACTACAATACTACGCCTACAATAAATTGTTAGATCTTGAAGTAGTGTTGGTGATTTGAATGTGGTTGATTTGTTGTGATACTACTAAGTGAGTGAAAGAATACTTAAGGATGATTTTAACTTGTTTCCAACTTGTCTTTGATTTTCATACACTGTCATACTTTTACGGAATTGACATGGGCACGAAAATTGTATAATCTTGTAAATAGAAAGCTTACATGTTGGAATGACTTGTTCATCGAGATGAGAATCATGGTTAAACTACCAACTTGTGAGGTTGTGATTATTTCTAGATGTTATAACTTGATTCAATATCTATGTAGTAGTCTTGATCAAAAGATGTATCAACCATGAAAGTATTGCCAAGATTTTTTTGGAAGTATGACTGCACTGATTATATTGTTGGAATATAGCGCCTAAAACGTATATAGATGAAGTCTGAGTAATCGACATCGTTCACTTCACTAGTCCGTACCAACAAACTAAGTGTGGGGTGGTGCCACTACTGCTTGTTCATTGATTGTATCCACCGAGATGAAGCTAACATGAATATTATTTTAATCTCAGGTACAATGGCACCAAAAGCAAGGCAAGGAAAGGATAAAACAACCACTTCACAAAAAAGCCAGAAAAGGGGACGAAAAGAGCAAGGCGAATCCTCCTCGCTGCAAATACCTCACCGCATGTTCAGAATTAAATGGGTCTTAGAGGAGAAAGGAAAGGAGTGGTATAGGAACAATAAAGAGAAGAAATATGTTCACGTGGAGTTGATACACAAGGAGAGCCTAGCAAAGAAAGAACCTCGCATGTTGGCTAAGATAATGGCGTTAAATCTTGATTTCATCTTCCGAGATATGGGAGAGTGCAATCTCGATTTAACACGAGAATTCTATGCCAACTGGTCACCGAAAACTACAGGGAGTGAAGTCAAGATTCGGGGCCAAGTTCTGCAACTAAATGCGGAGTTCTTCAACTCCTTTCTAGGCTTTCCATCTGTGAATCCATCACTACTCAAGGAGCTTTATCGCAGACCTCCATACAGGGCAATCAGACACACACTATGCGGAACAAGATCAATGGCACGGTGGAGTCGTCACAAGGATACCGGTCGGCACAATACCTTCCCGTATGCCTCCTTGAACAGAGAAGCTCAGATATGGTTACAGATAGTCAATTATTGCCTGATTCCAAGGTCACAGTACACAAAGATCACACGTGATAGAGTGTGCTTGGTGTACGCCTTGATGACGAACATCCCCATCAACATTGGGGCGATTATTCGATCTTCAATGCGTAAGGCCAGGCTGCACAAGAGGTTCCACTTCAGCTTTGGAAATCTGTTGACCGCGATATTGTGGAAGGAGGACATTGAAGAGGAACCTGTAGATCATAAGCTTCCACACAACCCGAAGAAGGTTGACCTCACAAAGGTTAAAGATGCTAAATCCATGCATGGCGACAACCTAACCACTGCAGAAAGACATGCTCGCGACGAAAGCTTCTCCCGCCATTTATATGGCATGATGAAGTTTTCCATGATGAGCGGGGGTCGTGTTCCAACTGCTACAGAGCTTCAACATTTGGATTATGACTACCCAATGAATGAGCATGCGAGGGCGATGTGTGAAGTAGGTGTATATTTTGAGGAACCTCTTGATGACGACATGCCAACCGATGATGATCGACGAATGCCAGACTCCGACGTGGAAGAGAACTCTGATGACGACGACTCTGATGATGATTCCGATGCAGAGGGTATGACCCCAGACATAGAGGATGAGTCCGACTAATCAGGTTCTTCTTATTTATTTTCCACTGAGGGCAGTGTGTCCCGTCTAAGTGTGGGGTGCTGGTATTTGCATGCTATACTTCTTTATCTGCATTTGCATTTATTTATGTTTGTTTTTTTTGTTTTTTTATAGTAGTTAAAAAAAAATTAATTTTTTTTTGCATGAAATTGTTCTAATAGGCAGCATGGTATTATGACAAGAGTCTGTGATAAAACCATTACTATTGAGACGTTTAGGCTCTAATTGTGACTCACTATGTGATAATTGTGTAGTTCAATTCCTTCATCTGCTGGGTCAAGAGTCTATACTACTCCCAATAAAGTCGACCATGTGCCTTGTGTGTGTGAGGATATAGTATATTCTATGTTTGTGGCTGATGCTAGAACTTGCCTGGTGTGTGTGTAAAGCGAAATAAAGAGTGTGAGTTTAGGAGATGATTTAGGCATTTCTTTGGCAGCCTGTGATTGTTTACCTTTTGTTTACCTACCCGTGGACATTATCCTAGTCAACCCTTTTGAGCCTTTAAGCCATTTTCTTTGACAACCTCATATGTAAGCCTAATCCATTTTTTTTCAAGACCATAATTTGATCCAAATTCCTAAGTGCTTTAAATTGTGAAGTCATGTGACAAAATAAGAGGAAATTGGGTAAGAGTGATGCCTTAGAGTGTATTGGTACTTGAATTTGTTATGAAAAAGAGTGGCTATCATGGAGGTGTGTTATAAAAAAAAAGAGAAAGAGAAAAGAAAAAGAAATAGAAAAACAAAAAGATAAATTGTGTTTATGATTAAATAAAAAGATAATTATGCTTGAATGGCAAAATAGGTGAAAAGGGGTGATAGATGAAAGAAAGGTAGCAAGGTTGATTAAAAGAGAGTGTTAATGGCATAATGTGATGTATTAAAGCGCTTAGGAACTTAGTCACTATTTCTGGACAAAATAGTCCTACCCGTCCCTTAGCCTACATTACAACCTGTAAAGACATATTTGATCCTAAGCTTAGCATTCTGCTATTTAGTGGAGCATTACATTAAGGGCAAGCCTATGGTCATCAGTTGCAAACATATGAATTCTTTGTGAGAGTGAGATCAAGGATAATATTATACCCATGTTTTGAAAAATGAAATACTTGTGAGTAATTATGGGTGACATATTGTGAGACACACATGGTTGATGAGTTTTGGGTAAGTCGTATATGATTCTTTGTGCCTTAACTTTTGGATACGAATTAACCATCATCACGAGTCTATGTTGGAGGCTGAATTGTTTCTAGAAGTGATTAGAAAACTACTCTTTGTTAATGATTGTCGTTCCTGTCTTGACGAATATTTTGTGTTGTTGCTGTGAAACCCTAAGTAGATGTTTAGATGGACATGATATTTTTTTCGAGGACGAACAAAGCTTTAAGTGTGGGGTGTTGATAATAGGCGTATTTACACGCCTAAAGTACTATAATTGACCCATATTTTAGCTATGTTTTGAGGACAAAATATATAATTCATGCACTTTTAGTCCTTTTTCCTGTAAGTGAGCTAACAAACGTGATTAGAAAGTTTTCAGGTATAAATGATGCAGATTTCAGCATTTTATGGATAACTTGATGCCCAACGAAGCTTCACGAAAGAAGGAAGGGAAAGCTTAGACGCCAAGGACCAAAAGTGACGCATGGAATATCTGTCCCGGGGAAAAACAGCATTTCCAAAGACTTTAGGGATCAGCAGTAACTTATTAGGATTAGGATAATGATGCATTAACCTAGTAGGATTAGGTTAAGTAATGCAGTAGCCTAGTAGGAATAGGATATGGGTGTTATAAATACCCTATTTTTCTAGAGATTTTCATTCATTCTGGAATTCTGGAGTTCCGAAAACAATTCTCTTTCATTTAATTACTTTCTCTTCATCTATTCAATTCTTAATTTCCACAACAAGAGAATCACTATTCTAAAAGGGAATTCATGCCTAACGCCATACCAAACCCTACTACACGTGAGATCTTTATTTTGGTATAATGATAAAGTCTATTGTGATTTCTGTTGCACTCATGAATAGCTAAACTTCTCTGTTGGGGTTATGGAAGACTTATGAGATACTATCTATTGCTATGAGTTTGTGAATTTGTGACACGTATGCTGCTTATATCATTATTCTCTTCATCTTAATGCAAATTCTTGTGGTTGCAAACGCATAGAGTACGCCAGTATAGCATTAACTTGTTCGGAAGAAAAGTTATATGTCTGGAAAAGAGATAATGTCAAGGTAATAGGGCACCAACCCCTGTTAAAAAGTTAGTGTCGTAACTGGATTAACCTCTTGGAGAATTTGTACCGTTAGAAACGCTTTAAGCTCGAAAGAGTTAAAGTGAAATAATCCTTGATGGTCGAAAGACGCTTGGATTTATCATAGAATACAATTCTCTATAAGTGCATCCATGTCTGAATTCCGCATAACTCATAGCCAATAGAGACGTATAACTCATAAGGCGGACATAACCCCAACTCTCAATTCACATTGGTTAAACATCTTACTGAACATTCTTTCCTTTTTACTTTGCTATTTTCCATTTTTACTCTACTATTTTGTTACATTATTGCACGCTACAAAATCCCCCCTTTTTACGAGACTTGCACCAAAAGCCTAATAATCTTTACTTACTTAGTGACCGGCTATTCTCTGTGGGATCGATACCCAACCCAGTTGGGTTATATATTTGACAACGATCGCTTACACTCTTACGAGAGCTGTAGTTTGAGCGTTATCACCTGCCTGAGGTTGATGCACTCAAGAACTTTGGCTTCCCTCAGCTCTTGGGGAAAGAATCTGTCTAAGAAAGCCGTGACAAATTCCTCCCACTCGATAGGGCCTGCATCATCTAACCTCTCAGACTTTCACTGTTTGTACCAATCATGAGCAACATCCTGTAACTGGTAGGCAGCTAACTCGGCACTCTTAATAGAAGTAACACCCATGATGTCAATGACCTTATGGACTTGGTCAATGAACTCCTGAGGGTCCTCATCAGACTTAGACACATGGAAAGATGGAGGGTTCATCCGGGTGAAGTCCCGAACCCTAGATGCTATGGGATTGGCCACTGGATTGGCCGGAATAACTGGTGTCCGTTCATTCTGTGCAGCCACGGACTGAGCAAGTGTGGTAAATGCGGCTCTAAACTCCACATGGGAAATATGTTTGCCCAAAGGATCTTCGGGCTGAGGAGCTGGTTGGTTTCTTCTCTTTGGGGCCATGGTCTGAGATAAGAGAAGAACGGATTAGACTGAGAGTTTAACTTGTGATTATGCTCACTAACATGACATGAATACTGAAGAAAGGGGACTGTTCCTAAAACATCTTATAGACTCCTGTACATAAATATAGCGCGCAACACACCCATGTACAAGACTCTACTAGATGCATCTTTCAGACTTCCTAGGAATCTATTGAACCTTAGGCTTTGATACCAAGTTTATAATGCCCCGAATTGCTGAACCAGAATGCTACATGGTACTCATGACCCCGAGGGACCACAAGCTAACCCATGACTGATATCTGTAATTGTATACTGTAAATCATGACATAATAATGCGGAATACGTAAAACTATAAGTCCATAAGGTTCAACTAAATAAAACCATGTCTGAAAATCATAACGTCCATGTGGGTGAAAATACCCAAAACAACTCAATCTGAAAGCTAAGTCTGAACGTAAATCTGAACATAAATCTGAAAGCCTCTAAACTTTCTAAATAAGGAGTTGAAGGAATAGGTCTCCAACTAACTCCGTAAAACTGAACTGAAGAAATAAATAAATGTATCAAATCATATTGTCCTTAAATCAATGAGGACTCACTGTGTCTCTGTGATTGGAATGCTACCGCTACTGCTGGGCTGGAGCTCGTGTCTCAAAACCTATGGTGTAATAAAATGCTACTCACGGGATAGGAGTTTTCATACGTAGGAAAACTTATTCACTTCCTAGCTTAGAAACATGCGGGGTATTACACATTATTTTTGTAACTCACCACATTATATTTTTGAGTTAGTGGGTATAAATTGTGGTAAATATGACCATTAGTTCTTGTAACTCATATGGTCATTAGTTCTTATAACTCTCATGGCTATTAGTTCTTGTAACTTATATGACCATTAATTCTTGTAACTCTCTTGGTCATTAGTTCTTGTATCCATGACCATTAGTTCTTGTAAATTATGTAACATTAAAACTATTCATCTGCACACATTACTATCCCTCATTCATCTTATTCAATACATGGAAGAATTCACCACCTATAAATAGTAATGCTACTTCCTTTGATGAAAAGAAGAAAAATAGAAGAAAAAGATGTGTGTGAAAGAGAGCGTTGAGACATATCAAATGTTCTAAGTCTTTAACTATATTCACTATACAAAAAAGAGTAAATATATTAGTGAAAGAGAGATTCGAGACAAAGAAAATATTCTAAGTCTTTAACTATATTTACTATACAAAGAGAGTAATTATATGTTGAAGGAAGGTGTTCTTATGGTAGAGCTTTGAACTCTTTAACTAATACGGAGTTGTTTGAGTTGTACATATTTGATGGGTTGTTGTATCCTAGAGGGTATAAGTCAATAGATATACTGCTGGATCGGTGTAGATTTGTAACACCCTGCATTTTCAGGCTAAACATTGAACCATCGTTCCTACGTGTGTAAACTCTAATCCTATGATTTTTATTTGAAGACATGTGTCATGATTTTTATCCTAGTGTGAAGAATTATTTTGAGGCGAAAAATGTTCGTAGGAATCGCTTAGAGCAAAGTTGAGCTAAGAGTCTTTGATTCGGCTAAATTTTGACATTCTATTCTACAAGGGTCGACTTTGAACGTGTATAAATTTTTATATATGTGAAATTTTTCATCTCAATACCCACCAAGTTGTAGATAATTGAATTAGCTTTCCAACGATACCAATTTCGCCTTAATCCGATACCCGAATGAAAAGTTATGACCTTTTTCGTGAAAAGTAGTAAGGGGTCACGATAGGCTCGTGATGCGAGGTCCATTCCTCCTTTCTGGGGGTCGCATCATGAGGTCCATTCCACCTTTCTGGGGGTCACGTCACGAGGGTTATTTCCATGGGAAAAAGAGTCCACGGGGCAGTTTAGTCCTTACCCCTCAACTCCAGCCATCCAAACACGATTTATAACTTAAAAAGGGGAATTATTTGCCCATCTTCCTCAAAATAACTCAAGTAAAAACCCTCTACTTTCCCAAGAATAATAATCCAAACTTTTCCTCTCAAGAACACAAGGATTCAAGTTTCAATTACAAGATTTCCTCAAGAATTCATCTAATTAAGGTATGTGAGAGTTCATTCATGGGCCCCTTTCACTGATGGAGTCCAAAAACTTTTCTTTGATTAAAAATATGAGTTTTCTTTTATTATGAAGATGCATATGTTCAAGATGGGTTTATTTTATGTTTTTCCTTAGTGATTTGAACTCAATTTATGTCCAAGTATGATTCCATGGACAGTTATATTATTTCATGCTTCAAGTTTCAATTTCTCATGTCATATTCAAGTGAATTTCAAGTTAAACTCGTAATTTATGAATTTAGCCGTGTAATCATGTTGATTTCTCATGTTTAACACATTTTCATGTTCAAGTTCATGCTCTTCACTTACTTGGTGAGATGTTTATGTTTTGGGTCTTTGAATCATGATTCCCATAATATAGTTTTAAGTGTTGATATCGTGTTTTATGGTCATTCAGTGTTGGCGAGTCATGAATACCCGATATCTATGTGTTTACTTATGCTTCAGATCTTTCAAGTAATAATTCAGTGAAATCATGAGTCTTGTTATTTACTCAGATATTTATGATCATGATGAGCTCTATTAGTTATTAGAAATAATGTTCAGTTCAGTTGGGAGTAGAATTTAGCACCGAGCGAATGCAGGGATAGAGGTTTCCCCATCAGTTAGGCAGAGTTGTTAATAGAAGTCCCTATATTCTAGAACTATGTATCCAGCATAGGATATGAGGGGTTACCCATCAGTTTAGGCTTGACTTTCTCTTAGGGGTCACCTGTCAGTTTAGGCTTGACACCCTGGTCCTTCGGGACATCAGATTAGTGGATCCATACAGCCAATGTTAGTACTCGTGGCACGGTACTGACACCCTTCCAACTGGGATTATAGGTTGGACCCCGATTAGCTCAGATTGGGGCATGTCGGTTACATAATACCTCCCACAATTTCAGTCCAGTTATTCAGACTAAGTACAGTTCAGTATTACATGATCAACATTCAGATATCAGTTAATCAACATACAAATATCAATTAATCAATATACAAATATCAGCTAATCAGTATACAGATACCCGTAAATTAGTATTCAGATGTCAGTTGATCAGTATTTAGATGTTAGTTATTCAGTATTCCGTCATCAACTATTCAGTGTTCGTAAATCAGTTAGTCCATATTCAGATATCAGCTACTCAGTACATAGACATTAGTTATCCCTTTACTTAGATTTTAATTATTCAGTCACACAGGCCTTAGTTATTCTGTTAATCATATCAACTTAGTACATGTTATGTTGGTTTTGTGTGTCCATGCATTCATACTAAGTATATTAGTATATTCAGATACTAGAGTTATGTCAGTTTCCATCCCATAGTTTCAGACCAAGGATTCATACATGATCCTCAGTATAGTTCTACAATATGTTCAACTTTACATGAGATTTATATACAGTATTCATGATTTACCACTTTCCAGCTTCAGTTCTATTTATTCTACAAAAGTAAAGTTTTAAGAAACTAAGTGTAGTGATTCACCAACTTATCAGATTATATTTGTTACATATGTTTTAAGATACTTCATCTTTCAGTTTATCTCAATCTCTTGGCGAGTCTACTAACACTTAGCATGCATGTTTTAAAGTTTATATACCTATTCAGTTTAACATATTGCATTCACACCCACTTACTCAGTACATTCAAAAAGTACTGATCCATATATATGTCTATGTGCTACATTGTCTCATAATGTAGGTACCAGTTGTAGCCCACACATCATAATCAGACAATTGCAGTTTCCAGCCAGCAAGTGATGAGTTCTCCTATTCGGGGACTCCAATTAGTGGTAGTTCATGTACTTTATTTTGATTATTCATGTGTATTGATTAGTGGTAGTTGGAGGCATGTCCCAACTATCTATAGTCAGTATAGTAGAGGTTTCATAGATAGTCAGTCAGAGTCATGAAATGTAAATTTCAGTTTTCTTTAGTTTTTATCGGATTGCAAACTTTATCAGTATTATATTTATTCAAATTATGTCATGATTATGTTTTCGCACAACAAATTTATCTACTATATATTCTGAATCAGTTGCTCAAATATCATGCCAGTTCATGGGTTAGCTTGGGATCACTTGTGGTTCTAAGAACCATGTTACGACTAGGGAGTAGACTCGGATCATGAAAAGATTATGCCGCAGTGGGCTTGAATCTCCTTAAAGAGAGCGAGGTATCCGCGTCACAGCCAAGAAAAAGATAATCTTTTTTTTCATTCTTTGTTCAGTTTATTTCAACTGTAGCAATTATTGTAATTTGTTGTATATTACACTATCAATTTTAAGGAAAATCATGTTTTGTTACAGTTTAAAAAATGTGCATATCAAGATGGAGATCTCAACATCTCAACATCACTAGTCTCTTCAAGAGATGAAAGAAAAGGGATGAAGGGTAAAATATTTTATACCTCCTCAACTCAAGCGACGAAAAGGTAAAAACTTTTCTACTTGTTGTGGAAGAAAGGTAAAAAAATCTTATACCTAATATTTTTAATAAAAAAAATGATCTAATTTTCATGATCATAAAGTGGTACTCAAAATCTTGAAATAGTGGGGGCTAATGAAATGAGCAAAAATCACCACAAAATTGTGACATTTGCACTTTTAAGAACGAGTTAAAAAAGTGTTATAAGTGCAACATGTCACTATTAATTTGCATATGACTTGATGTCTTTATATTTGTCTCTAACATGTTATCAAAGAAAGAATAAAAAAATGTTGAGTAGCCACTTGACATTAAATATTTGGGTGAGATCAATTTCATTCTTGAAATGAAAAATACCTAAATTTTGTGTTGAACTTTTCCTTGACATGTAATATTATGATGAAAAGGAAAAATTGTGAAATACATTTTGTATGAGTCATGCAACTTCTTCTGATTCAAATATGTAAAAGTGATCTGAAAAAAAAGAGTTTACTAGACTAATAAAATATGAGATATGTGGCTAGTTCCACTTGGTCTGAAACTGTGTAAAAGCACTTAAGTAGGTTATACAAGCAAATCAAGTATATTTAGTTGAAAAGAAAAAAGTTGTCGCTTGTTTTTATTAAAATAAATCTTGTTGTACTTCAAAGTTTTTTTGATCCAAAATGAAAGAAAACAGTCGGTGATATTTGTTAAAATAAAAAAATAAATTATTATTTGTTAACTCTAATATAGAGGTTGGACTAATTTTAGTAGTCTCAACTAGTGAAAAAGTGAATTGATCAATCACTTTATTTTGAGAAATTGATTTCTCTAGTTTTGAGTTATTGTGATAGCACCAATATTATTAATAAAGTTTGAAGCTATTATTACAACATTAAATTCAGACCCGTGAGAGTAAAATGATATTGTGATATTTGACAAGTGGTTCCACTAATATTGAGTATGTCAAATTATGTGATTATCTTGCAGATGAACTAAGCAAGGCCTTGGCAAGATAAAGGGTCTGAATCACATTGAGGGGGAAGGAATTGAAGCTCAAAAATCTAATTCATATATGAGGAAACCCAACCTGGGGACTAGAGATCCTATAACCAGGTTCAATGGGAAGAACGAATCATATGATGACTTGTTGTGAATGCACTATTATTTTATCCCTCCCTATGGTGTGAGTGCATTTAGTTCCTATAATGATTTGTAAACGTTAATTCTAAGAACTCTTAATAAAATTTTGTATCTCTTATGCGCGGGGTGTTGAAATTACAGGACCACCCTTGACAGATTTTACCTACGTGAGTGTGGAAGTAGGTCGCTTTCTATGAGAATAGGGCTTATTCTAAAAAACGCTCATGATAAACCGGGCTAGCACATGGCCGTAATATGATGGCTAGTAATGTCAACACCTTGATTGTTGTGTGTAAGCATTAATTCCTTATTTCCCTTAAGCAGTCACAGTTCAAGTCTGAGACCACTACTGATTCTGGAGTAAAATTTACTGTTTTACTAAGTGGAGGTTCAATGCTGAGCACACCTTCATTATGCACAATAATCTACCTTCAACTAAATTGATGAACTCTCTTATTTCAATACTAAAATGAGTGGAATAATGTTGGTGCATTTTATTATTAAAATAAATTAAAGTCCATGACATTAGTAGACATAAAGTGGAGAAAGTGGTGTCATTATTCTTGTAATTCACCACATTATCTTTTTGAGTTAGTGGGTATAAATTGTGGTAAAGATGACCATTAGTTCTTGTAACTCATATGGCCATTAGTTCTCGTAACTCTCATGGTTATTAGTTATTGTAACTTATATGAGCATTAGTTCTTGTAACTCTCTTGGTCATTTGTTCTTGTAACTCCATGACCATTAGTTCTTGTAACTTATGTAACATCAAAACTATTCATCTACCCACATTACTACCTCTCAGTCATCCTATTCAATACATGAAAGAATTCACCACCTATAAATAGTGGTGTTACATCCTTTGATGAAAAGAAGAAAAAAATGTGAGTGAAAGAGAGAGTTGAGACATAGTAAATGTTCTAAGTCCTCAACTATATTCACTATACAAAAAAGAGTAAATATATTAGTGAAAGAAAGAGTTGAGACAAACAAAGTATTCTAAGTCTTTAACTATATTCACAATACAAAGAGAGTAACTATATGTTGAATGAAAGTGTTCTTATGGTGGAGCTTTGGACTCTTCAATTAATCCGGAGTTGTTAAAGTTGTACATTATTGATCAGTTGTTGTATCCTGGAGGGAACAAGTTAAGAGATACATTGCTGGATCGGTGTAGATTATGCCGCAGTGGGCTTGAATTTCCTTAGAGAGAGCGAGATATCCGCGCCTCAATCAAGAAGAAAATAATCTTTTTTTTCATTCTTTGTTCAGCTTATTTCAACTATAGCAATTATTGTAATTGTGGTATATTACACCATCAATCTTGTTTCTGAGTCAAACATTAATCCATGAACATCCCCATATATTTATATATATATATATATATATATATAACTTCTATGTTAAAAGATAGATGATGTGAAATAAATACATTAAACAGAATAAGAGTAGTAACCGACATTCTTAGTGGTTTTCAGTTAGGAATATGAAAGATTTGCATGATAATAATTGATATTATTTAGACTTTATTGTGCAGATTTCTGTTGCTACTGCGTGGGCTTTATTGCATAGGAATATTTACTTCTTGAGACTTTTGTTAATCCATTTAATTAGATATATTATGTAGCGAAAATCAAAGAAAAATGTCAAAAAAAAAGAAAAAAATAAATAAGAATAGTGTCCATGGAGAGGTGCCACATCATCCTTGTCTTTTTTCTCCTTTAAATATATATATATATATATATATATATATAAAAATATTGATTATCTAGGGAGGAGTGCATGGGTTCACGTGACCCCCACCTGGATACACCCCTGGCACCCGATGCATCATGCTTCTATTTTGAGAAAGCATTTCCTAAGAGCTGCACACAACAATAAAGTGTTGTACAATTGGTGGATTCATTTAGGACTTAATGTCTACAAGCAACATGATAACCCCCAAGCCTTTTATTTTCATACTGCAGAAGATCCACACCAGAGGACATAGGGATTTTATAGTGTAACACTTATAGTATTTATTTTCCTTGAGTTACGATGTAAAGAACTATTGCAAAATAAGAAAATAGGTGACTTATGGATATATGAAAGTGCCTGCTGGACTGGTCTCACTCGGTGGCAATTCATATTTAACAAATCTTTTCCATTTCTTGAGTTGAACCTTGAGAAAAAGGTTCTCATTGAGGTCAGGAGTATTTGATGAAATGTATAGGTCATGGGGACCAGTTCCCTTAAAGAATAGATGCAGTAAAGTAAAGATAGGAGAAAAGACGGGGAAAAAATATAAAATACACGCAAAGTTTACATGATAACCTCTTTACTCAAAGGATAAAAAAAACACGTTTTGTCCATAAAATTTCCAACGCTTCACTAATCAACAAGGTGATTATAGACTCTAATAATCATAGGGATTAAACTCTTACCCCAAACTTCTTGTAATAACTTTACTACAAGATAAATGTAGCAACTCTACTACACTTCAGCTGACTAACTCTATTCACTAGTCCTAAGTAACTCTACCCAAGACAAAACACCACCCAAGGTGAAAAAGAAAAACTTGACCAGCTTAAAAATAACTCGATCAATTAACTCTAATAGATGTGACTCAAACAAAGACTTGGACAAGTTACACATCTACTATCCTTTATAGTTCAAGAGTAGATTTACACTATGTGGACAAAATAGGAAAGACTCAAGACACAACAAGACTAAGTAAGCTCTTAATCAGGTCCCTTGTTGAATTACGAGTGATTTTCATATGAGATGACTTTTTTCTTTTTGTGATAAATCTGGATTTACAAAAACTGTATTTTGATGTGTGTGAGTAGTCCTTTTATACGAGACAACAAAACCTAGAACTTCTCCGATTGTTCAAGGTTGGATACCTCTATTGTCGTGTTACCAACTTTTTGCAGGAAAGTACAACTTTCAACTATAGTAAACTTGTCATCTTCAGAGAGCAACTTCATATGGGACCAGGTCCCATAGATACTGTCTTTGGATGTTGATCAGGTCCTTTGTGGAATAGTTTGTAGATCATCAAAATTTCAAGAGTATAATATTTTCCCTCTTTTGATGATGACAAATTATTCCCCATATCACCAGGATTAGTTTCTCGTAGCTTCTAATATATTCTCCCTACGACCATTATACACTAATAATTTCCCTTCCAGCAGATTCCCCCTGTCACAAGGACCTAGTCCCTGTGAGTCTAACTAAATTTTGCATAACCAAGAGCATTTTCCCCCTTTTGGCATCATTAAAAAAACAAACGGTAAACCAAGTTAAGCAAGAAGCAACACAAGTTAATTCATGGCCATTGAGGTTACACTAACATGAATGAATAGAAAAGAAAGAAAGCATGTAGTAGACAAGAAAAAAAGCCACTTCATTAATGAAAAAATAGTACCAGACACATTATATGATATAAAATACTTTAGTAACCAACAAGTACCACAGGACTTAAAAAAATATGGTTTGGGTATAATAGGGCTTAGGTGGAAGGAGGTTTAAGGGCAAGGGACCCAAAAAACATATCCATACGAGCACTCTCTGCAGCGTGGGCTTTTAAGAGTTACTTGGAAAGGACTTTGGCTTTATCTGAGAGGCTCTTAACTTGAGCAGTGAGTGCATAAACTTGGGCCTTCAGCCCTTCATTTTAGCTTTTAGATCATCGGAGGCACCTGGTCTCTTAGATAATAACTAATACATCTTTGCCTTGAGCTGTATAATCTCAGTATCTCTAGTAACCGCAAGCATCCCCACTTTCTCCAACTCTCTAGTTAAACACTCTTGAACCTCTAGTAATTCAGATACCTAGGACCTGGTCCTTATATTCCTTTCCTCACACTTATTTTTAATCAAGGTATTCATGGTGAACATCTACTTGATTGTACCAACAACTCTTTTCACACACTCAATCTTGAAGTATTTGAACACATTATTGAGTAAATATCCATAGGAAAGCCCATGTTTTCCATCTTTGATATGCATAACCTTATGCATATGTTCAATTATCAGGACAAAAAGATTTATCAACTCAAATTTGTCGAGAACGTCCATAAAAAAGAGGTCCACCACTGAGACAACTGTACATTTCTCAGAACAGGGCAACAAAACTTTGTTGATAAATTCAAACAGTGATTGAAATTCTTTTTTCAAAAACTTCTTTGTTACTCCATCTTCGGAGTTTCCACAAACTTTTAATACAGACCGAACGAACTCAAGTGAAGGTTGTTGATTTCTCATTGACCTAATTCCATCAATAGGGATATCCAGAATTTCTCCAAGAGATACCTCATCTAGAAAGATTTTTACTCCATGCACCATTCTGATTAAGCTTGAACCATCCTCAGCAAAATTTATTGTGAAAATTTAGACCTTGACTTCAGCTTCATTATCTGTGGGCACTGAAGTTTTGAACATATGTAGCTAATTCTGATGTTGGACAAATTCAACCAACTTACACATTTCTGGTTCCTCACGAATCTTGGGATCAAGGACTCTCCCAGTTAATACTTTTTAGGACTTGAGGATCTAATTCCTCTCCTCTCTAGTGGGAGTCTGAACATGCTTCTGAACTTTTTATCTTTTGGACGAGGTACCTGGTCCCTCCACCAAATGACTTATTTCCTCTGACGAGTGTGGATCAACTTTAGGACCAGGTCCCTTGTTCACATCCTTCATTTTTCTCTTGGTAAAAGAATGTTTCTTATTACCTACACACTTTGATTTGGGTGCTAAAGACCTTGTAGACTTTAAAATTATTTCCTCCTTACACTTCTTAAAGTGGCAATAACAATGTCATCATCGGGGTTCTCCTTCTTATCTTTAATTTCCACATCAACTACCTTCTCAGAAGGATAAATAGTTTTCTCAACCTCACCCCTTTTCTTTGTACTTTTCTTTCGAGTGGTAGCTCTTTTATTAACCCTTAAGGAATCACTCAGTATTTTTTTCTCTACCCCTCCAGTGTTGTAGGATCTATGAAATGGATTCTCGAAAATCTGGTCCTTTCCCAAGTACCCCTCTTTTCTACTCTATTCTAGGTAAGAATCACTAATTCATACTCCTTCTCATGATCTTCTACACAAGGATAAAGTATGCAGACATAGGGGTGCCATCATATCTAGGGCTTTGGGATTTAGGAGGATATTCAATGAAGAAAGAAGGAAAACTTCTTAGATTAAAAGCTAACCTGGTGAGACTATCAACCACCCAATCATCTCCAGCCTGCACTACAAGGGGTTTCCAGATTCCCAGGAAGGTCACCCTCAAACAAATGCTCCTCAACTAAATAGGGTTCAAGAAATGAGAGAGGAACAAGTCCTGTAGAAACCTTAAAAAAGGTTCCAAACAGGACTGGATGATGAGACTTTAGGTTTGAGAGTCAAAATGGATAAATATGGAGATAGCATTTTGACTTTTCTAAGTCAACTGGTAGTTGAGAGATGGACGAATAGGGTACTTCTTCAGTGATGGGTAATTCGAAAAGACCATTAGTGACTGACTTATGTGGGTGGAGGAATTTCTTCAAAAAATAGATTTCAAAGTTTGGAGAAGTATTTACAGAAGAAGATTTGATAAACAAAATATTTTCTTCTGAGGGTGTTTGAATTGGGGATAATGAAAGAGACATTTTTCCTTTTTGAGAGATGATTCAAAGAGAAAGGGAAAAAGAAAGAGAGATGAGAGCTTTGTGATAGAGAAATAACAAGTTAGGTGGTGAGGTAAAAGAATGCTCAGAGACTTGGGAAGACAACAATGAAGAAGAGAAGGTAGTCTGAGAGTGTATTTAAGGAGAGATGAATGAGGCGACTCTTGAGATTAAAGTGAAGTGATGTGTGTAGTCCCTTTGGGCAGGCCACTTTTCTTATTGGGGTCATGGGACAACGATTAGGAAAAGGTAAAAAGGACACACGGAACTAAACATTTACTTTTAGCAATTTTAAATTGCTCGATAGATAAGATATTGACCTTGTAGAAGGGACCTGGTCCCTAAAGTTATGAAGTTCCTCTTTTCTTATTTGTCCCACTACTCTCTCGAATAATTCACCGTAGGTGTATACCTGCAGAAGGTATGAAATTGAATTAGACTTAATCACTACCCACAACCTGAATACGTACTTTCTAATCTTAGCAAATATAAGGAGAGCTGAAATTAATTGTACAAAATTTAATTCATTTTGATTAGACCAAGTTTGAGCATATTTTTCTCAAATCGGTCCCTATATAAGGCCTTTGTGAAGAGGTCATTCACTTGATCCCTAGTCTTACAAAACTTTATACAGATGGTCTAATTTTCAACATTGTCTTTAAGGAAATAATGTCTTACATCAATGTGCTTGATTATCTTATGTTGCATAAGATTCTTGGCCATATTGAGAGCACTGGTATTGTGACAGAGTAGAGTAGAGTAACTGTGTCTGAGACTATGTCAAAGTCCTTAAGTTGTTGTTTGATGCATAGGAGCTGAGCACAGCAAGAAGAAACAACAACATACTCAGCTTTAGCCGTGGATAAAGCCATTGAGTTCTGTTTTTTGGTGCCCCAGGAG
Source organism: Capsicum pubescens (assembly GCA_030864215.1). Taxonomy (NCBI): domain Eukaryota; kingdom Viridiplantae; phylum Streptophyta; class Magnoliopsida; order Solanales; family Solanaceae; genus Capsicum; species Capsicum pubescens. The sequence goes on along the minus strand of CM061546.1, from coordinate 65,845,811 downwards.
ATTAGGCAGGATCTCAGGAAGTGAACCATTCTTGAAGAACTTTTTTTGTCAACCATCTACCCTGCATAATCTGCATCAGCATAGCCTATTAGATCAAAAGAGTCACCTAAAGAAAAGTACAAGACCAGGTCCCCAGTACCCTTCAGATACCTCAAAATTCTTTTAGCAACTTTTAAGTGTGGTTTCTTAGGACAAACCTAGAACCTTGCACAGATCCCAATACTAAACATAATGTCAGGTCGTTTTCAAATATAAGAGAGCTCCAATGATTCCTCTATATATTGTTTTATTCACCTTGGGACCTGGTTTATCAGTGTTCAACTTAAAGTTGATTCAGATGGGGGTATCAATTGTCTTGACCTCACTCATATGAAATCTATTCAACAACTCTTTGATGTATTTTTCTTAACCAATCATGGTCTCTGTAGAAGTCTTCCTGATTTGCAACCACAAAAAGAAGCTCAGTTCCCCCATTATGCTTATTTCAAGCTCACTACCCATGAGTTTAGAAAAATCTTCACACAAAGTGACTGTGGTTGCTCCAAAAATGATGTCATCAATATATACTTGAACAACCAGTAGATTTTTTCCTCTTGATATCAGTAAAAGTTTGTTATCGATCTTTCCTCTTTTGAATCCATTTGCAAGAAAAAACTTAAAAAACATTTCATCCCAAGCTCTTGGGGATTGCTTCAAACCATACATGACTTTATTAAGTTGTATGACATGATTGGGTTGATCAATGTCTTCATACCCTGGGGGCTGACTAACATACATTTCTTCCTTGAGATATCCATTTAGGAAAACACTCTTGACATCTATTTGAAATAGTTTGAACCCCATATATGCAACAAAGACAATGAGGATTTTGATTGCTTCCATTCTTGCCACAGGGGCAAAGGTCTGATCATAACAATTCCCTTATCTTGATTGTACCCCTGTAGAACTAGCCTGGCTTTATTTCTCGCCATGGTTCAATGCTTATCCTTCTTATTTCTATAGATCACCCAGTCCCTATGATAGTTCTTCAGTAAGTCTTAGGACCAAGTGTCATACCTTACTTCTCTCAAATTGGTTTCAACTCCTCTTGCATAACAATTACCCAGTCAGCATCCATCAATGCCTCTTTGACATTTTTAGGCTCAATGAAGGATATAAAAACTGAGAAGGCAACCTAAGTTCCTACCTTGGATTTGGTTTGCATCCGAGAATCAAAAGGAGGGGTAAGATTTTTCGGGGGATGAGAGGATTTGTGCTTCAAGTTGGATTCTCTGATGCTTGACTCAGGTTTCTCATCTTGTTGATCATCATACTCCTTAGGGTTCGTTTGGTTTGAAGACAAGTTATACCGGGATTAGTTATGCTGGGATTAGTTGTCCTGGGATAAGTTATCCTGATTTTATTTTTTAGTGATTGTTCGGTTTGTGGTACTAAAAATAATATGTAGTGCCTTGTTTGTAAAAATATATTGTTTGTTTACAAAAATATTCCTCACTTTAGTTAACTTAATTATTTTTATGTTAGTATTCCTATGATTTTTCTATGTGTTCAGTTATGTGCCAATATATAAGATTCATATGTATTTGTCTAAATAATATTGGTTATTAAAGTTGTACATTGTACTTTAATAATACGTATTATATTATCCTAATGTTGATATTTGATAGTTCCATGGACTTATTGCAGTATCTACTAGTCACCGAACATAATGTCATCAAGCAAGATTAGAATGTGGAAATAGTATGTACTAATGTTGGAGAAAGTTAGAAAGTGAGAAAGTGAGAAAGTGAGAAAGTGAGAAAGTGAAGCGGCATAAATACCCGGCTGCAAAAATATAGTATTTTATTTTTATTGTCTAAAAATAAGAAAAGGGCATTAAAAATATTAATTTATGAATTTACAAAAGGCTCATACTATATGCTCCACCAACTTTTATTTTATTTTAGATTCGAGCTCATATCCAAGATTTTCAAGTATATATCCATCAATTTTAATATTTTAACCCCTCTAAAGTTAGTATGAATAGAGATGCATGTGATATTCAGGTTTAGCAAGTTGGAGTGTTGATGAGAAGTTTCACTCTCAAAAAGAAACAGTAGTCAGTAGTAGTTTGTGTATTGGTTCAGTTGTGTTCAACACTTGTCGTGTGTAAACAAGAAAAACAGTAACATGAGAAGCTACAAAAGAATAAATTAGGGATAGTTTTGTCATTTTATAATTTTATCCAAGGATAAATTAGGGTGGGAAAACTTATACCGCCAAATGTGTGGAATAACTTATCCCGATACTATTATTAGTCTCAGATAAGTTATCCCAAGTATTGCCAACCAAATGATGCATTATAAAAATTTATCCCGAAACTATTATTTTATCCCAGAATTATTTGCCTTAGTATCTCACACCAAACGACTCCTTAGAGTGTGAGTCTGTATTGTTATGGTCAGTAGTTGCTTGAGGACCTGGACCCTCACTGATTTTGGTGTCATTCCTGCATTATCTTCACTGTCCTGATTTTCATTATTTCGTTCATTTCTTTGATTGGTGCTCACTCCATCATTTAGTGAGTCCCTCTAAATTTGAAGAGGTTCCTCTAGTTCTGCGCCATCCTTGTATCTCAAGTCCACCATGCTTTTGATTCATCAAAGATAACATGGACGCTTTCTTCCTCACACTGAGTCCTCTTGTTAAAAAACCTGTAAGCCTTGCTTGTTGATGAGTACACAACAAACACCTTTTCATCACTCTTAGTATCAAACTTTTCAAGATCATCTTTGCCATTGTTTAGGATAAATCACTTGCATCCAATGGCCCTTAGGTAACCCAGTTTGGGTTTCTACTGTTCAACAATTCATATGGAGTTTTGTTCAGCATTGATCTGATCAAGCATCTATTTGTTACATGGAAGGCAGTGTTTACTGCCTCAGCCTAAAAATTCTTATGGAAACCAAAATCTATCAACACTGTACTTGCAATATCCATCTGTTCTTTCTTTCCACAACTCTATTTTGTTAGGGATTTCTAGATGCTGATAAGTTGTGACTGATTCCATGCTCTGCACAAAACTGGTCCATCTTATATCCGTTAGTATTGTGTTGAGAAATTCGGATTGTTACACCATTCACAACTTCAGGGGGTATATCCGTTCCATTACTCGCAATTCCTCAGTTCTATTTTATATCATATTTGAGCTAGGTTTAGGGGGTTTATCATTCTTCGCACCAAATTTGTTTTGGCCACCAACTGGAGCCTAATGTTGTGGTATGTCCACTTTAGATGCTTCACAATTGCCCTAGGCCTAGTTGAGTATTTCCAGTTTGTCGTTCACTAAAGGAGCACTGTTCCATTGGATTTGAGTGAGCCCTCAAGATTTGAGAAGTAATTTGTCTTCCATTTCTCTTTGGACTATCCTCATGTGATGGTGCATGAACTCTGATACTACCAGTAGCTATTAATGTGTTCAATATCCACATTGAGGCCTCGCACTAATAGTGATTCGGCCGCGTAAGATCCATTTAAGGGGGAATAGTTTCCTAATTTTTTTTTTTGCATATTTAAGGCTTGAACTCGAGATCATTGATTAAGAGTGAAGGAATCCTATTCATTCCACCATTGGATATTTGCATTTTTCAGCATTATGTATCCATGTGTGTTGTATAATTTTTGGATTTGATGATAGCTTAGATGAAGTACTGATCTTTGCCATTAATATATCAATCTTGAATAATAGTGTATAAGATTTTCGTTTACTGAACATTTACACAGCTTCCATTCTTTGTAGGACAATTAAACTTGGGAGGAGTGAGACTTAACCATCAGACTTAATTTTCAGAGAACAGAAAGCAGTTAATGATGGACTATACAAGTTAATAATCTTCTGCAAAGGTCTGCCAGAATTACTAATAAGGCATAATAGGTTTGTGAAGAGAGCTGAATTTCTCAAAGATTACCAAGTATAAATTAAGAAAGAAGCAGACAGAAATCTAGAGTTCTAATATATAAATCAATGAGTTCAGTACAAAAAAAAATGTGATCCCAATCTTGGCAAAGATTTTCCTTGACTAACCGAAATGATGCTCTGGTGCACTTGCAATGAGAAATAAAGGGAAAAAGAACAAAAAAGCGGTACTGGAACAACCATTCTAATCATTTTCTTGGATTACAGTGTTCATAACTTAAGAAAATGGAGAATGTGGTCCAGGGTGCAGCGAACACTCTAAATGTCTTAAATCTTCAAAAAAATATTCAGGATGAATGTGAGAATGTTGTTTCAACCGACAGCATGGATCCTGACATCTCTCTTGCTACTTGATAAAATAAATTACAGTAGAAAAAATGCTGCTGAGACATTTTATGATGCGTTTATAGCAGCATGGATTTGTTCCAAAGTTCTTCCTTTGGTTTCAGGTACTATCTTGATCACAAACAAAATGGAGAGCGCATTGACTGCAGCATAAAGAACGAAAGTACCTGCAAACAGTGAAACCAATGTAACTTTTGAGTTCTCATTTTTTTTTCCCCCTTATTTAGAAATGAGATCTGTGACGGCTGCTTACCAAAAGAGTTCCAAGTCATGAGGAAGTTGAAAGTGTAGGAGCACGCCCATGCCCCAAACCAATTCACTAGTGTTGCAAGGCTGCCAGCAGCCCCTTTAATATTTATAGGATATATCTGCACGAAAGGCAATTCTTAAGCTCAAAATGTCTCGCAAAATGTTAATGGAGAATCATATAGATTTAGCATACCTCTGACATCACAACCCAGGGAACTGCTCCCATTCCTACTGAAAAGGACCCAATATATACCTGCATTTGAGAATTGAGTTTTTTCACATGGTTGAGGGAGAGTGTGGATCATGGTGAGCTATTATGCAGAGGACAATTAGAAGGGAAAGTGATTGTACCAGTATGCCTGTTACGGCAAGTATTGGTGCTGCCTTTATTGCAATTTCATGTCCCTGGCCCAACAACAATAATTATTTTTGGTCAAACTGTTCAAGAGACATGCTAAGAATTTTAAGCAATTTCGATTCTAATGTTGACCTTCAGATAGAATGAGATTCCTGTTAGCATACAACCTATGACAAGTCCTGTTCCAGAAACCTGCAAAGATATCGCTATCATTATATTCCGTGAATGCCACGTGTAATATAATAATCCTCAAGAAAATGGCTTTCTTTTCTGAGTTATACCAATAAAAGAGGTTTTCTTCCAGCTCTGTCTATTAAGGCTGCGCCCAGTGCGGTGATGGGAACCTGATGAAGAAAATAAAGTTTGGTGAATTATCCATTATGACACCAAACTTTAAGAGGGAAATATCTAACATCCATAGAACTGAGAGAGTAAGAGCTGAAACCTGTATAATTGCATAGATTATAGTTCCGACGTCAGCTGCGAACCCTGGAAAAGAAATAATGTTGAAATGAAAGAGAATTTTTTGCTTTAAATCCTTGAGCGGAAGGGAAATGAAATGAGATTTTATATTTTACAGTCCTTCAAATATAAATTGGGAATATAGGTACAAATGGCGAAGGTAATCTAAGGAGATTATACATTGTCGGATGTCCTATGTTTCATGTCGCGTAAAATGATATTTGACATTAAGGGATTGCTACCTGAGGACTCAAATATGCTACCGGTGTAGAAACAAATGCCATTGATTCCACCAAACTGTTGAAACACCATAAGTCCAACTCCCACCTGGCCGTAGATTTATCATAAATATAAATTAACCAACTGTTTCAGCTACCTAAGTGTTATAAAACAATGTATGGAAAAGGGACTTTACTATGAGCGAGCTCGAGTATCTTCTTTGAAACAAATCAAGCAAGTTGACTTTCGGAAGTTTTTCAAGTGTTTCTATATATTCCTGTCGGGCAGATCAGATACGTAACACTATTAGAGTATTTAAGGAAGTCTTACATCACCTCCAAAGAATGAAAGAAACTGTAATTTGAGTTTTCCAGAAAAATGAACCTGGATTTCAGCTGCCTCCTCAGATATGTCAGCATCTTTGCCTCGAAGTCTACGGAGTGCAAGTTCAAACTCCTTTTGATGTCCTATTTTTGCCTACAGATAAAGTGGAAATGTTATGTTATTTTCTTGATTTTACTGACAGGATAGACTCTTAACCATTTGATTTGTTACTCACCAACCACCTAGGAGACTCTGGAATAATAAAGAGGCCGAAAAGGAGAATAGTACATGGAATTATTCCTGGAAAAAGAAAAACAAACTCTTATCACTTGAATACATTGTTCATTTTGGCCTTTTTTTTTTTCTTTTCTTTTAAGCGTGCCTTTTGCCTTGCAGTCGCAGATAGCTATTCATAGATCTCAAAGTACAATTTCATGTTAAAACGAACCTGCTAATGCCAAAGTCCTCCATGTCAACATAGTTCCTATAATGAAGGAAACTGAAACTCCACAACATATCATCAGCTGGAGTTTTAGAGATAGCAAACAGTCAAGGGACGATAATCAAAAGCCAATACTACGAAATGGTGATATAAACTGCTTGACAAATAAGAGAAAAAGTTAAAAGAGTTATAGTCCTAGTAAGAAAAATTAGCATCTCCTACTTTCTATTGCCTTAGGATTAAAGAAGACAAGCAAGCTGCAAACCACCTGCCCCTAGGCTTTAGTATTACTTAGATTTAACTTAGCCTAGCTTGTGCATGAAACGAATTTATAATATTATTTGAGATATGACAAAGGATCCAAAATATTGATTGTCTTACACTATCTTTTTCTTTCAGTAATCACTCAAATCAAATATCAACTATAAATACAGGAAGTGTATGGAGCAGAGATAGCAAGTGTATTTCTTTACCTGGTTTATTGTTGTCAAAGCTCCTCGTAAATCTCTAGGTGCAATTTCAGCTATAAATACCGGCACCTGATTTGTCGTTGTGTAGGGAAATATTGGAATCAAGAAGATTGAAAGCATACTATAATTGGATATTTTGACCAAAGTACAAAATCTCTAGGAAACATAGTATATACCACGTAAGAGAAAACTCCCATTCCATATCCTTTTGCCAATCTTCCAATGTCCAGAGCAAGAGCTCCCTTGAAGAGAGAAAAATAATTATTAGTTCGTAAGACCTATGTAGCAATTCCCTTGTCATGAATAGGAGAAGAGATCTTGTAATAAACCTGAGCAAAGTAAATGGCTAACCATCCCGCAACACAGAAAGCACTTGATATTCTCATTGCCTGTTTGTGTTTAGCAATCAATGAATTCAGGTAATTATCTGTTGTAATAAAGAAGTATATGTGAAGGTGGATGCTGGTGTACTTAGAATCTACTCCAGCTTACCCCTTTACGGCCAATATAATCAGCAATTGGACCACTTGTGATAGCTCCAATCATCGCACCAAATGTCAATATCGAACCAAAGAGTGAGTACTGCATGGAGAAAATGTTAGGCATATTCAAGATAGAGTCTACTAAAACACAGGTTAGAATGTCAAAAATTGCTACCACACGACTAGTATTGTGTCAAGGATGGTAGTACTCTAATCAAGGTAGATTCTTGACATCATGTTAGTGTTCTTTCCGCTAGTACAACCACCCTTTCCAGAAAGTTACCAAGTTCATACAAACATGTGTGTCGTATACTAGTTCAGTTCTTGTTTGATTTGTCTGGAAGAAATATTAGGCTGATTGCAAGTAGATTGAACTTTTCCTGATCTGATTAATTAACTAAAATGCTCATCTAACCAAGTGAATGAGTCAAGGATCTAACTTATATACACCGACATTGTAAGAATTTGTACACTGTATGTGTAGTTGTCCTATTGTAGCATGTTGTTATTTGCCTTATTTTCCCGTTACTAATCTCACTTATTATGGATTGTCACATGAAGTTTATCTTCCAGGTAACCTGATAGTGTACCTCTACAGTGCCAGTATATAGAAGTTACCGTGCAAGTGAAAGTGTAATGCAGAATTACAGGCATGTAATTATCTGTATAGTAAAAATCTATAAACCAGCAAAAGATTTTATCCAATGGATTTCTTTCCTCATCCGTTTCAATTTGTTTGTCTGATTTTAACTTGACATGAAATTTAAGAAATCAAAAAGTATTTTTGAATCTTGTAATCTTAAACTAAATATATATAAAATGTACTAGACATCCCATTTAATTTTATCGTCCTGAACATGTCACGCGGAAAGTTATAATTAAAGAAAAGCCAAAAAAAAGGAAAAAAGACATTCATTTGAAAGAGATTAAAAAGGAAAGTAATAGAAATAAATTGAAACAGACATCTTTTCTCTAACTAACCTCTGCTATAGATAAATTAAGATCCTCTCTGATGGCGGATTGTGTTGGTGATGAATAGCCAACCTGAAAAGTTGAAAAAATCACATATGAAAAGGGAAAAATAAAAAAGAAGGATTTAAGTTATACACACTACCAACAATCATTAATCATTTTTATCGTGTTACCAACTAATGTTTATCCTAAAAACTTACCAGTAATTACCTTACAGGGAATCCATTTATACAAATACTTTTACGTCATCAAGTGCACAGAACTTAATTAAACTAAGGAAACAAGAGAGTTTGATTTCTCAGAAAAAAGCGACTTCCTGACATAATTACTATTGATTGAGTGATCACATGAGAAATCAGTAGAGGAAACTTGAATGGAGTAGTGAGAAAGATGAACTTACACAAGATCCAAATGCAAAGGAACCACAAACAGCCACAAATGTGCTAAGGTACACCATGCACCTATCTTGTTTCTTCTCATAGCATCCATTTTCAACATGTTCTTCTTTTACTCTTTTATTTGTTTGGATGATAAGAGGAGCTCTTATATCTTCATGTAGCTTGTTCTCACTTTGCTCTATATCTTCCTTCATATTTGCTTTTGTTGTGTTTGTTTAGACTGTAGACAAGTAAAGAATTTTAGAGGTAAGCAAGAAAAGAAGGGAGTATATGGATGAGCACCATATGCGTACTTTATATGCTGTGGAAATTTTACAAATGGTTTCTTGCTTCTATTTAAATTAATTTTATCCGTAATTAGATCTATACATCCCAAATAATGTGGCAATAGTGAGTTGGCAGAGCTAGAACAGACGTGTGAAACTTATGAAAGCAACAAAACTAATTAGTAATTTACCTTAAGGAGATAATCTCTAATTAGGAAATAATGGTTTATTCAAATGAGGAATTTTTGTGTTAGGTAGAAACCAAAATATATTATTTAGACATCAGATTTAAGAACTCAACTCCCAATAAAGTGTTTTAATTAGATAGATAAGTTAACCACATAAAATGTATCATCTCATTTTACAATACGCATTTGTCTCAGTAAGACATAAAAATCCAATATTTTTTTACTTGAAGTTGATGCGTATAATTAAAGAGATGTTATATTTTATGTGATTAACTTAACTATCTAATAGATTAATGAAAATACGTGCCAAAAGTTTTCAGAAATTTGAACAAAAAGTATTTAATTAAGACATTTTATTAAACGTTTTTTTTTTTTTTTTGGTTGAAAATTTTATTAAAAGTTAGATGTTCAATTAAACATGTGTTGGTTCAAATCTATAAATAAAATATTTTAATAAGTTCAAGGAAAGCCTACTTTATATATGGCGATAACAAGAAGATTTAAATTAAATGTACATTTGTGAATTTGCTGTTCAATTTAAAACTCATGACGTCTAAATTTTGTATTGAAATTTGTCAACAAAAAGAAACATTTCTTCTGTGTATTTGGTCCCACACTTGGCTCTTTTCTGAGAGTAACCTACTGTTAAATCTCCTTTCGTACGTTTTCTTTTCCCTTTTCACCCTTTCTGATTTAGCATCATTTAAGATCCATCCATCAAAACAATTGTGTCGTCAAATCTGAGGGTAATGGTCTTTATTTTCCATATATTATGGTCTATAAATATAACTTCTTGTCCTAGAGTTTAATATTATAACCAATGTAACTATGTAAGTATATTCTTTATTCATACAGCTCATTTGTCTTCTCATTTAATGCTGTATTAAATATCTTAACAAAAACGGTGGTCCTTATCCTAACCTGCTAGACTTTATCCCTTAATTGTTCAATGCATACAATTAATGCAAAATTCGGATTAGTCTCAACGGTGAACCTAAAATTTTGCGTGCGAGTTTAATTGAACTTGATTTGATTCAAAATTTGTATTTGTGTAAGTTTTTACTTAATAAATATAGGTATATTACTAAGAATCCATTATTTAAAATACGTTTATAAATTTAAATTTTTAATCTCGCTTTTAATTAGTCTAACCACAAAACGAACATCAACACGCATGGAAAGATGACATAAATGGACAGACAAAATGACAAAGATTAGCAGAGTAATATTTTTATTAGGGGTATTCTGCCCAAGACAATTTAATATGGTAATTTCCAACTAAAGATACTTGAGCATCTTATTTTTACATAGTTCCAATTAGAGGTCATTGGTTCGCTTGATCCAATCTTTTTGGCGTTTTAAGACATGATCTGTGTGAATAATGCTTCAATTTAAGCTTATAGAAGTGCAACTTGCACCATGATAATGACAGAGGTCAAGATCAATTTTGATTAGTCAATTAGGTCCTTTTTTTCTTTTTGAAGTATTGTTTGATTAGGACAGTAAGGTATCCTAGGGCATCGGGGAAGTGCATCCACTATTTACACCAAACCAAGTAAGATAAAATATGTATAATTATTTACATATTTATTTTTTATTTTCGCTGATTTTAACTACTTAATTAAATTATTTAATTTGGTGTAAACCTATCACAAAAAAAAAAAAAAAAAATCATGTCGCAGTGGCTTGATTGCTTTCCTAAAACAAAAGGCAAGTTTAAATATGGGATTTTCATTCATTGATGACCTAACAAGATCTGCGAAAAGGATAAAACACGTTTATAGTATCTCTATTTTTTTGAATTTCATGTCTGAATAACCAAAATGCATCATGATGAGTTTATTATCTGTACTATCACCAACTATTTATCGAAACACACATTAATTATCAATTATTTGCTTTGCCTACATGAAATATCACCAATATCTTTCTGGTAGGAAAAGTAAACAATTAATAGTTGAGTTGTACTTAATAAAAAGTTGGTAATGATTCAATTAGGAAATTCGCATATCTGATAGTTCGAATATAAAACTCAAAAAATTGAGATATTTTAGATGTGTTTTTTACCATTAACTCACGAAGATATCTAAAAGAAAAAAAAAATTCTCCTTATTATAGGGGTGCATTTTGTGATCTTTGTTCAATCAAAGGCAAAGTTAAGAATTTTTAACTTGTGGATTTAAATTGTAATTTTTTTTAAAGAATTTTGAATAAAATAATTTATACATATTAAATGATTTTTTTAAATATGAATATAAAGTTTAAGCTTAAGTTATAAGTTAATTGGAATACTGACTTCACTTCGCCCCTACATCAATTACTCTGTTAGTGTCAAATGAGGTGTCTTGCAAATGCAAGTTGCAAGTTGCAAGTTGTTGCACGCAAATATTCATCTGTCCCTATTTGCATACGAACTAGTTTCAAATGTTTGTGTCAACATATATATAAGGACATATTATTAATTATTGGAATGACCCCAGAACCCACGTAGGACGTGGAAATTGAGAATTTATATGACAGTACCAACTAGTAGTTCAGAATTGAAATGTAGTTATAATTGTTAGTGAAAGATAATACTGCTATCTTGTTAATGGACTGTTTTTTTCTAGAAAATATCTTGTAATTAATTATAAGTTTATAAGCACGTTCAATTATAAGAGTTAGCCGTCAAAACACAGCTGATAATTAAGACCCCCAACCCCCACACACATGAGGGCACAAACTTATTTTCACCGGATGTTTACATTAAATTAATACAATTTATTGTGATTATGTAATTTAATGAGATAAAAGTATATGTTAATTAGTTATGGTCTAAGTTGCTTAAACTTTTTAAAAATATTATCGCATTTGTGTCAGATCCTTCAAAAATACATTATTTTTAAGAACCTGATGCGCATTTATCGATATTTTTGAACAATTCAAGCAACATAGCTTACAGTTAAGCAAAAAAGAAAAAAAATTATATTCAAATAGATGACACACATGTATTAGGTTCATCGTTGATGTAAACATTCAATTAGGATAAATTTTCTATGATCAGTGTTAGATCCGGTCCGGTCGATCTTATAATAGCAATAAGAACATATTGCAACTTTTTATAATCTAAATACATCACTAGTTCCTTTTTTAAAACCTTAAATATGAGCATCATTTTCATTAGTAAGCATATTAAAAGAGTAATTTCCATGGATAGTTACCCAAGTTTTCATAATAGCCTACAAATATCATTTTTGTTTCTTTTAGGACAAAAATATCATCTAACTATTCTTATTTTCCTCAAAAAATATTTAACACTTTAAAAATCTTATTCTCTCTTACTTGGCATGTCATGTTGTTAAAATCTTTTATTTTCTTAATTATAAACCTATTTAATTGTTCAAGTTCATTTATTCAAACCCACATCTTATAAATTACAAGAAAAATCTAAATTATATAAAAAAAAAAATTGAAGAATTTGTAAAAGAATTTATCGGTAATCTAATTCTCTACAAGTTTTTCAACCAAACTAATTCGATGGAAAACCTATAAATTTTTCTATAAAACAAAATTTGAAGGAGAAAATCTTAGAATTTTTTTTGTGAAGCAAAATTCAATAGAAAAATCTTAAAGGTAATTATCACCTGAAAATTTTAATTTGTATGTAGATCACCTGCAAAATTTTAAGTAAGACCTTTTTGATAAAAGATAACAAGAAAATGAATTCTTGTTGCGGATTTTCCCCAATTAAATTCATAAACAAATCAAGTAAATTCGCAAAGTTAACATAGGCAAAAACTTTAGAAAATAGAAATTTATCATTTTTAATTTCGTTTTTTCATTTTATTTTTTATTTTTATTATACTATATTTTATCTTATTATATAATAAACACCAATTTATATACTAAACTTACAAAAAGTAAGAGATATCTGGTTGGGTACTATTTCAAAGATTTATTTGTAATATTAGATCATTTTGTTAATATTTTTTTTAAAAAAAATTAATTTATTTCATGACTAAATATTTTTTCATTCCTTCAAAAATAGTACATTTAATAAGTATATGAAAATCTAAAAGCCATCATTTTCATTTATTTTACATTTTAAGAATCTTTAGTATATGAAATAATTAACAAAAAAATATTAAATTAGTATCAATTCATATAAATACCTTGAGTTTTAAAAATATTATTAAGTGATGAAATAAATAAATTTTAAAAACTTTGAAAAGTACCAAATAAAATAATTCAATCTTTTAGTTTTATATACACTTGGACACATCAACTACTATATTGATGAGTAATGTGCATTGCATTACCAGAGGAATTATTTTCCTTTAAGTTGTGTGATTATCTAATATTTTTATCATATGATGTAATTTTTCTCATATCGAATAAGGAATAAATATAATTTATTTTTTTATTTTTGTATGAAAAATAAAATAAATATAAAATTTAAAATATAGAATTAAATTGTTCTTCAATAATAAATATATCATGTGTATTTTTTTTTTAAAATAAGATCAAGTTGTAGTTAAATAAGTTTGATAAGTTAAATAGATCTATTTCTTATATCTTATATATAAAAAAGAAATTTTAATGACATGTCATGCAAACTACGAGAGAAGAAATATTTTTGAAGTACAAAGTATTTTTTTAAGGAAAATAGAAATAGTTGGGTGATATTCTTATTCTAAAAAAATAAAAATAATATTTATATGCAATTATAAAAATCTGAATGACTATCCATGAAAATTACTCCATATTAAAAATAGTTTTTCTAGAAGATACAACCGCACCATGTGCTACTTTAACCTCTTTTCTTGGCACCTTAACAGTTAAACTATGTTACGGTTTTCCCCAAAAATATTTCAATACTAGACAATAATTCGATTAAATGAGGATATATGTACCATACTTTATTAAGTCCAAAAGACTGTTGCACACATGTTGGTACATTTCTATAGCCTCGTTACGTTTATCATTTTTACTGCATATATGTAACAACATCAACGGCAACTCAATATAATGAGTGATTTAATTCTAAACTTAATAAGATATCATAAATATTTTTAGGAAAAAGACTCAAATATGCCACTGAACTATCAGAAATAGCTCATTTATGCCATCCGTTAAAAGCTGGGCTCATTTATGTCATCGCCGTTACAAAACTGGCACATCCATGCCATTACTTTTTAACAACCGATTTTTAAAAACAGTCTTGCCACGTGGCTGCTTATTAGAGGACCACGTCATTTTTTATTTTATTTTTTATTTTTGTTTTTTTAAAAAAATGAATTTTCTTTTTAATTTTTTTTGATCTATTAAAAAGAATCCACCCAATTTTTTGATCCATTAAAAATTAATTTGATCTATACTTTTAAAATTTGATTAATTTTTCATGATCAAACAAATATTTAAAGATTTTTTTTTTTAAATCTACTACTAAAATTTATAACCAAACGCTATTCTAATTAAGCATATAGTATGTCTTAGCATACATGAAATATTTTGTCAGCCGAATGTAAGTAACTTTTTATTTTTTTATTTTTTTACTAAGCATAGAATGACATCATCAGCATCGGGGGCGGCTCAAGCAAATTTATGACCTAAGACAAAAATCAAACGGAGGCCTTGCGTTTTATTTTTTTATATAAAATTTTTTCTTTTTCTATAAATAATATTTAATATATTTCTTAAAATTTGTAATTTATTATTACTAAACAAAAATAGGCCCCTCAAATTTTGGGGTCTTAGGCGGCCGCCTTTTCTCCTAAAGGGTTGAGCTGCCCCTAATCAGCATTCAACATTTGTACGTAACACTTTATGCATCACCATTTATTATTGCAAAAACAGGAAGGCGACAACATGCCGACATATACAGTAGACGTAGAGTTGGCAAAATGAGAAGCTAACTATTAATAATATAATAATAATATTTGATGTTTATATATCCCTTCAGTTTCAACTGAAAAATGACAAAAGTTTTAGTTAACGTGAATCTTTAAAAAAAAAAAAAAAGTGATAAAAAGCGTGGAGTGTATACTCTCTCCGTTCCCTTTTAGTTACTCGCCTGTCAATTAAAATAGCTATTTTATTATAATATATTTATTAAATGATGTTTACTATTGTATTTGAAATTAATTTGAAGAAAAAAATAATTAATATTTAAGGTAAAATATGAAAACAATCTTAATATGTCAAAAATGACAAAAAAACGAATTGAACAAGAATGTTTTAAGAATATATTCATGAAAAATTAATCAAATTTTAAAAGCATAAATCAAATTAATTTTCAATGAATCAAAAAGTTGTGTGGATTCTTTTTAATGGATCAAAAAAAAAAAAGGTGTGGCCCTCTAATAAGCTGCCACGTGACAAGACTGTTTTTAAAAACCATCTGTTAAAAAGTAATGGTATGGATGGACCGATTTTGTCCCGAATATCCTGATTCCTAATCCTATCTTGTATGCCCAAGCATCCATTCCAATATCCTCGTTCATAGCTATCATTTGCATCTTCTGAATGTAGAAGTTACAATATCTCAAGTTACAATTAATTTTAGCTCTTCAACAAAAGTCATTCTTATAACCAATAGATAAATACTACTATATTCCAAAATTACAGTCTTTCATTGTTTTCTTATATAGGCATGACATTAATAGGAATGTAGTACAAAAAGAATTTCAAATTTTTTAGTTCGTAGTTAGTTAATAGTAGGACATTGTTTATATTTTAAAATTTTAAATAAAACTACTAAAACTTATCATTTATCACTAAAATTTTTGAAAATAAGAATCAATATATTATTGTTAAATGGGTACAAAATCTGTATGTTCAATACAAACTTTAACATTAAGTTCAAGAATATCTTTCAAGAACTACAATGAAGTTCAACACCTTCAAACACAAGTTCAAATTAACTATAAAATGAAGTGTTTATCAACTTTTCAGAAATAAAGATGAAGCAGAAATATTAAAACCAACTCCACCGACTTTACGGTGTGTCTTTAAGGAATTTATTCCCCTCAAATACCTGAGGCTATGGAATATTTCCTCCCTGGATAAAATGGTTTACTTTATGAAAGTGGTGGTACCTCAAACTTTCAGAAACTTTGAACGCACTCAACGATTTGATGATCACAAGAGATTTTTTAAGAAGAAAAAGAATGTTTTCAGCTCTAAAATTCGTGTCTATACGTGAGGAGAAGTTCAGGTATTTATAGCCATTAAGTGTCCCTTCGAAAAGGAAGCAATGGTTTATGAAAAGAGGCACCATTTTTGAACAGTCACTTCACTTGCGCCCGGTCTACGCTGGAACTGCTCCTGACTTGCGGTCGCAGGTGACACTTTGCAAATTTCGGTTACATCTGTGCTGGACCTGCGCCCGCAGGTCTTCAAGTGCGCGCGCATGTCACTTTTCTGCTCAAAATAGTGTGTCTTTTACCTTGAAGGGTCGCGTCCCTTCGAGGTGCATTGTGTATGTGTTTGCATGGCGTCTGAAATGCATCCGTACATGGAGAAAAATATGTCTATTAGATTTTTGGATTAAACTTTCCCTTGTTTCCAAGTTTCAAAAAAATTTTGTCCAAAAAAATGATCTCTCGATTGATCCTCTTTCAAATCCAAATTCAAATCTGAAGTCGAGCCAAGCAAGCGACGATGACGACGACATAAGGCATGTCTTTGTTCTTGCCTCACTATCCACATGAAGAAGTGTTTCTTAATAAAAACACAATAAAGTTTCTTTCTCCCATCAATATGGGAGAACTTGACTTCTTCAAATGACATTTCACTTTCCCTCCAAATTGTTTCCTCCATTATCCATTCACACACATAACTTAGAAATCAAAACCCCCCACATAAATGGGGAATGACTATTTTATCAAAAGATTTATGAACATGTATGTGATCAACAAGCAAAGACTAATTGCATCTGGATAAATGGGTTTTCCTTTGAACTTTTCATAGTGAACATGTATCGGATGCACTCGATCAATCGATAGATTTGATATCTTTGAACCGTCAGACTTGTATGTACACCTAGACAATACATGTCACACATCCAGTCTTTTATCATTTATAGTTCTCACAATTTTGTTTGTTTTAGCTATGAACAGGTCTTGGTTTCATAAGAGCGTAAAGAATAGGTCTTTACTAACATTCTTCTTGAAGAGACTTCCAATTCACACTTACATAAGTGATTTTTAAATGTTTAATCCTATAGATCAAACTATTTGGTCAAATCTGTCAAACTTAGAAAATCATTAAAAAGCTTCAAACCATAAGTCTTATCCTTGTTTCCTGAACGTTGTCTACATCATGAGAATGGGTTGAACATATTGTCAATGTTGAGCCGTCAGTCACAACTTCGTTTGATCTCCTTGAACCTAGCTCTTGGGGTCTCTAGTCTGCTAGGTAGAGTTGCCGCCATGCTGACTTGTCCTAGGCCGTTAACTCATTCTCGTCGATGTTCTCTCGACTCCCTCTCTAGATAGACCTTTTGTAAGTAGATCCGACACATTATCCTTTAACTTAATATAGTCAACAGTAATAATTTCACTAAAGAGTAGTTCTCTAACGATATTATGTCTTTGTCTTATATGATGAGATTTATCATTGTACATCATGCTCCCTTCCCTACCTATCACTGCTCGGCTATCACAGTGTATACATACCGGTACCAATGATTTGGGACAAAAAGGAATATTTTTCAAGAAATTCTGAAGCCATTCACCTTCTTCACTGGCTTTATCTAACGCGATAAATTAAGATTCCATTATAGAGGGTGTAATACATGTCTGTTTGGATGATTTCCAAGAGACTGCTCCTCCACCTAAAGTAAATACATATCCACTTGTGAATTTTACTTCATTCAATTTGGTGATTCAATTTGCATCACTACATCCTTCAATTATCGTTGGATATTTATTATAATGCAAAGCATAGTGTTGAGTGTATGTAAGATACCTCAAAACTCTTTTCATTGCCATCCAATGAGTTTTATTGGGATTACTCGTGTACCGACTCAATTTACTAATAGCACATGTTATGTCTGGCCGTATATAATTCATGATATACATCATACATCTCAATACTCTTGCATAGCCCAACTATGAATCACTTTCACCTTTATTTGTTTGAAGTGCAACGCTCACGTCTAATGGAGTCTTGGCAATACCGAAGTCCAAATACTTGAACTTGTCAAGTACATTTTCAATGTAATGAGACTGTGACAACACCAACCCTTGTGGAGTTTTATAGATTTTTATCCCTAAGATCACATCCGCAACTCCAAGGCCTTTCTTATCAAGCTTGCTCTCAAGCACTCGTTTCCCAATATTTATGTCAGAAATGTCTCTATTGATGATCGATATGTCATCCATATATAAACAAACAATGACCTTATGATTTGAAGTGTCTTTAATGTAGACACATTTATCACATTCATTTATCTTAAAATCGTTTGTCAACATGATTTACTCAAACTTTGCATGCCACTGTTTGGGTGCTTGTTTTAGTCCATAAAGTGTCTTAACAAGTTTGCACACCTTCTTTTCTTTATCAGGAACCACAAAGCCCTCGGGTTGTTCCATGTAAACTTCTTCTCCCAACTCTCCACTAGGAATGTTGTTTTCACATCTATTTGATGGATTTCAAGATCATATACTGTCGCCATTGAAACTACCATTTGAATTGATGTTATCCTCATTACAGGAGAGTATGTATCAAAATAATCAAGGACTTTTTTTGTTTGAAGTCTTTCACTACAAGTCTTGTCTTGTATTTGTCAATAGTACCATCCGCTTTCATTGTTCTTTTGAAAATCCATTTAGAACATAAAGTTTTATTTCTTGGAGGAAGATCAACTAATTTTCAAGTATGGTTGCTCAAGATTGAATCAATCTCACTATTGACTACCTTTTTTCAAAAGGATGAGTCTGAAGACGACATTGCTTTTTTAAACGTTTGAGGCTCATTTTCTAAGAGAAACGTTACAAAATACGATCCAAAGAAAGTTGATGTTCTTTGACGTGTACTACACCTTGGATTCTTATTACTATGTACATTCTCGTTTGGTTCATCTCGAGGTCATTTAGACCCTCTTTCCCTAGAACGCTCATGTCTAGTTTTATATAAATAAATGTGTTCAAGGAACTCAGTATTATCTGATTCAATTATCGTATTTTCATTGATATACGAATGTTCAGATTTATGAACCAAAAACCTATATGCTTTACTGTTTTTAGCATATCTAATGAACACGTAGTCCACAGTTTTAGGTCTTATCTTTACCCTTTTAGGCATAGGAACTTAAACCTTCGCTAGACACCCCCACACTTTAAAATATTTCAAGGTGAGTTTTCTTTCTTTCCATTTTTCATATGGAATTGAAAGTGTCTCACTATAGGGCACTCTATTGAGTATTCGATTAGCTGTAAGGATAGTTTCCTACCACAAGTTTTGCGATAAACCTGAACTTACAAGTAAGGGATTAATCATTTTATTTAATGTTTGATTTTTTTCTTTTCCTAATTCCATTTGATTGAGGAGAATACGGGGCAGTAATTTGATGGATAATTCCATTCTCTACACATATCTCCACAAAAGGAGATTTATATTCTCCACCTTATCACTTCTTATCGTTTTGATCTTTTTCTCTAGCTGATTTTCAACTTCTATTTTATATTGCCTAAACGCGTCTACTGTTTCATCCTTACTATTTAGAAAATATACATAACAATACCTAGTGCAATCACCAATAAAAGTTATAAAATACTTTTCCCACCATGAGATAATGTTGACATCATATCACAAATATTTGTATGGATTAAGTCTAAGGGATTGGAATTCATTTCAACGGACTTATACGGATGCTTGACCTACTTTGATTTCACACATATTTGACACTTTGATTTATTGCACTCAAAGTTTGGCAAAATTTCTAAATTAATCAATTTTCACAAAGTTTTGTAATTGACATGTCCTAATCGTTCATGCCACAATTTATTATATTCAAGCAAGGAAGAAGAAATAGAACTTTTATGATATCAATAGTCATTACGTTCATCTTAAACAGGCCCTCGGTGAGGTAGCTTTTTCCTACATATACTTTTCCATTACTAATTACAACCTTATCAGAAACAAATACATATTTGAATCCATTTTTGGTCAGAAGTGATATAGAAATCAAGTTCTTTCTTAACTCTGGTACATAAAGGACGTTGTTGAGAGTCAACACTTTGCCTGACGTTATTTTCAAGCAAATTTTTCCCGTCCCTTCAACCTTTATTGTTGCGGAGTTTGCCATATAAATCTTCTCCTCATCTTGAGCTGGAGCATATGAAGCAAACAACTCTTTATTGGCAAATACATGGCGGGTGGCACCGAAATCTATCCACAAATCTCGAGAATTACCCACCAAGTTGCATTCTGAAAGCATGACATATAGATCATTCATTTCATTTTTGGATTTAGCCATGTTGGCTTGATCCTTCTTCTTTCCTTTCTTAGGGGTCAGACAATCTACACACTTGTGGCCAGCCTTGCCATAATTAAAGCACTTCCCTTTGAATTTCTTCTTTGGCGGGTTGCTTTGTTGTCCAAAAGCTTTCTTCTATTTCTTTGAGTTGTTAGGGTCATCCTCCACAATGTTAGCTCCACTGATTGCGGAATTACCTTTCGATCTCTTCTCAACAGCTTTCTTATCTTCCTCAATGTGTAATCTCACAATAAGGTCTTCAACTAACATCCCCTTCCTTTTATGTTTCAAGTAGTTTTTAAAATTCTTTCACAAAGGTGGCAATTTTTCTATTATTGCCGCTACTTAAAATGCCTCACTCACAATCAAACCTACATCAAAGGTCATGTGAGTATTAAAAACACACTTAACATGTTCAAATAAGGTATTTACTATATTCATACCTTCAGTAAGAAGATCGTGGATGATTACTTGCAATTCTTATACTTGAGAGACAATAGTTTTTCTATCAATAATCCTATAGTCAAGGAACTTTGCAACAAAAAACTTTTTAGTTCCTGCATCCTCAGTTATATACTTTCGTTCCAAAATACTTCACAACTCTTTTGAGGTCTTCATACTGTTGTATACATTGTATAGGTCGTCTTGGAGGACACTTAGGATATAATTCTTACATAAGAAGTCCAAGTGTTTTCATCCCTCTATTACAACAAATCGCTCCTTGTTCGATGCATCTTCGTGCAATTGTGGAGTATCTTCGGAGATGAACCTTTGAAGACATAAAGTCGTCAAATAGAAGAACATCTTTTGCTTCTAGTGTTTGAAATCTACACCCGAAAACTTGTTGGTTTTCTCCGTCGGTGCCATTGGGAGCGCAACACTTGTGCAGCTTGACGTAGCAACAGTTGTTGCTGCTATATTTGCCAGTCCATCATTTACATAACCTTCAATGGTCATTTTCCTAGAACAAAAAATCAATCAACTTAGTATGTCAGAATACTAATTATAAAGTTTTTAAAAACTTTGAACACCACTTATTTCTAGTTTAACAATGAAGTTTTTATGTTTTTCTAATCGTTAACCAAATGACCTTTAACTCGTGATGAATTTTTATGTCTTCAGATCACTTGTTAAGTTCAAATAGAGTAGAAAGCAATAAGCTTTAATCTACAGAAACTAAACAATACAGATTCTAATAAATTCCTTAAGATCGTTGTTGAATAGGTACAAAATCTGTATATTTCAATAAAACTTCAACACTAAGTTCAAGAATGTCTTTCAAGAACTACAATGAAGTTCAATACCTCCGAACACAAGTTCAAATGAACTATAAAATGAAGTGTTTATCAACTTTTCAGAAATAAAGATGAAGCAGAAATATTAAAACCAAGTCCACCGACTTCGCGGTGTGTCCTTAAAGAATTTATTCTCCTCAAGTACCCGAGGTTGTGGAATCTTTCCACCCAGGATAAAATGGTTTACTTTTTAAAAGTAGCAGTACCTCAAACTTTCAGAAACTTTGAACGCACATAACGATTTGATGATCACAAGAGATTTTTTAAGAAGAAGAAAAATATTTTCAGCTCTAAAATTCATGTTTATACGTGAGGAGAAGTTCAGGTATTTATAGCCATTAAGTATCCCTTCGAAAATGAAGCAATGGTTCATAAAAAAGGCAACATTTCTCAACAGTCACGTCACCTGCGCCCAATCTGTGCTGGAATTGCGCCCGACCTGCGGATGCAGGTCACACTTTGCAGATTCCAGTGAAATCTGCGTAGCACCTGTGCCCGTAGGTCGCCAGGTGCGCGTGCAGGTCACTTTTCTGCTCAAAACAGTATGCCTTTTACCTTGAAGGGTTGCATCCTTTCGAGGTGCGTTATGTATGCATTTGCATGGCGTTCGAAATGCGTCCGCACATGGATTGGATTAAACTTTAACTTGTTTCTAAGTTCTAAATAAATTTTGTCCAAAAAATTAATCTCTCGATCATTTGCTGAAGCCGAAGCGAGCCAGCGACGATGACAACGGCAATGCATCTCTTTGTTCTTGCCTCACTATCCACATGAAGGAGTGTTTCTCAATAAAAATACAATAAAGTTTCTTTCTCCCACCAATGTGGAAGAACTTGACTTCTTCAAGTGACATTTCACTTTCTCTCCAAATTGTTTCATCCATTTTCCATTCACACATATAACTTAAAACCCAGTGTATTGTATTACAAAATATAGCTTATATTTTATCTAGTAAATCAAGTAGTATCCCTCTGAAATATGACCAAATTGGCTATGACACATTTCAACTTCACGGGGGACCTATTAACCCCCTGAACTAAATTTTAGCGTATTTTGTCAACCTTTTTAGCTGACATGAAACCCATCTTATGTAATAAAGGTGTCACGTCAGCACAAAAGGATGATAAAAGTATGTTAAAATTGAGTTCAGGACATAATAGGACCCCTGTGAATTTAAAGTGTGTCGTATCAACATTCACCATAATTCGAAAAATACTTAATGTTTATCTATATTTTTATCAATTGGAAAGAATATTTTCGAAGTTATATAATAAGATATTAATTCTTTACAAATGAAGTTACGCAAAAGGCTTATCCTCAATACATGATCTCTTCAATTGGTTCATTTTATGACATTTGTCCATTTCAAAATTTAATAGTCAGCATTTATTTAACTAAAGCATCACTTTAAATCACGATTAAACCTCTAAGAGGTCGTTTGATAGGGTGTAATAGAAGAAATAATTTATGTATTATGTGTGGTATTATTTAGTACTATATTAAATAAAATTTTGAATTTATGTATAATCAATACATGCATTAGTTATACACCTTACTTTGTATTATAGAGTGTATAACTAACACCTTTCATTTAGTGGTATTAGTAATACTACATAGGATTTAATATCATGAGACTAATATATGTAAAGATAAAAATATCCCTCAAATTTTTTTAAGCATTTTTCTTATTTTCTTGATTTTATTTTTATATTTGTACTAATAAATTTATTTAAATAAATGAGCTTGCAAATTTTATTATTTAGAGAGAGTTGTTCGTTGCTAAATAAAATTCAATATCAATCGATACAATATTTGAAATATGAGTTGTTTAGCTGGTTTTTTTTTGGGGGGGGGAGAGAGGGGGCGAGTTACTATTGATTTTTATTTCATCGCCAAAAATAACAATTATGAAGCAATAAGATTAACAAATCCAGCTTAAACTAGGAGGGATCACCACATGAAACTCTATCGACTTTTCTTTTTAATTGAAATTTGACGTTCTGTGAGTGACACAATTTATTAAGATGACAATTATTTATCTTCAAATAATTTAAGTGGGGGTATCAAAAAAATATTTGTAAGAACAAATAATAGATCTTTGGAAAGAAAATACACAAAGGTATAAAATACACAATTATTTACATCGTGCTATCAAGGACATATTTTAGTTTTTAACTTGACTAATTTAATCAAACAAAAAATACCACAAAAATTCAATGGAATAATTGTACAGGAGATTTTTGTAGTATTTTAAATCAAACACAATACATGATATATCTATTTTTTAATACAATGAACCAAATACTTGATAAAAAATAATCCAAGTACTGCAATCCTTGTTAGGGGTGGCAAATGGGCAGTTTGGACAGAATTTGAACGGATCAAAATGGGTTAAAGCAATAAATGAATCATTGTCCACCCCACCCAAAATATAGATGGGCTAAGAAGGGTTGGGCTTAATGGGCTAAACAATGGTTATAGCCCAACTCGCTTAACTTAATCCATCACTGAACAATTTACCATTCTAGTAGAAATTTAGATTTGAATGAATTTTTTTTATATTTTAATTTATAGTTAGATTGTTGTTATTACTTTTTCAAGTAAAAATAAAATGTGAAGACTAAAAAAAATATAATAAAAATATTTATATATATATATTTAACACAAAATAATAATAACGAATAGGATAACAGAGGTGAAAAAAATATAATTTTTTTATAAAATAAATTTTAAAAATTAAAAAAAAAATTGGAAGGGGGAGGGGTAAAGGGTGGGGGTTAATTTTTTTTTTGAAATTTTTCTAAAATGCAAATAAAAAAAAATAATTTTCAAGAGGGGGACTGGGGGTGGTTCGGGTGAGGGAGCGGGATAAGAAAAAATATTTTTTTAGGGGGGTTGATAGGGGCGTGTTTAGGGAGGTGGGGGGGGGGGATAGAGAATGGTGTAAGAATTTATTTTTTATTAAAATCTTTTTTTAGGGGGGAGGGGGTGGGTTGGGAATAGGCGTTGGATGGGGTAAAAAAAAAGACTTTGATTTTTGTAAAAAAAAAAAAAAGTTTTTTTGGGGAGGTGGCAGAGGGGGGCTGGTAGGGATCGGAGTAGGGAGGTGGGGGTCGGGGTAGCGTGATGGTGTAAGAAAAAAAATATTTTTTTAAAAAATATAAATTAAAAAATAATTTATTTCTTTAGTTGGGGAGGGGGGCTGGGGTTAGTTGGTGGAGGGGGTGGAAAAAATTGATATTCTTTTAAAAAAATAAATTTTAGAAAATATCTAAAAATTTTGTTGGTGGGTAGGGGTAGGGAGATGGTGTAAGAAAAAATAATTTTTCTTCATTCAAAAATTATTTATTACTATAATTATATCAAGACGAAAAGGAATATAATTGAAGCAACTAATAAAATTAAGAATATTAAAAATAAAATTATAAATACTAGGATTAAAAATCTTTATCGGTCAAAGTTGAGTATCATCATAAGCTCATTTGGATTGATGATTTATGATAGGGTTTACTTGGGCTAGCCCAAATCAGCCTATCTTCAAAATCGCGCTAGCCCAACCCATTAAAACATAGGCGGATTGGATGAATTTAATGTGTTTGGGCTAGTTTTGACACCCCTGATTCATGCATTACTAATCCATGCATTACTAATCTCTACATTACTTGTCTTCGTACCAAACAACCCCTTAATTATCTCATTTAGTCCTTATCTTACTTGTCTTCAATCTGATTTTATTTGACATCCTTATATCTTGTTGCTTTAGTAAAAAATAACGACTGAACTTATTTTTATAATTTTTTATTTTTTTGAGAATGTAACATTTGTATTATAAATCAACACCTAGATAACACCGAAAACTCCTTTACAAAAGTATCTAGTTAAATAAATAAAAAGGCCCTCAACCTAGCAAGACTCTAAAAACTTGTAGGATGTCTTCTGCCTGTCTCGAGAGAGGAATTTTTTATACACCAAATATAGAAATAAAAATATTCAGTTTTGATTTATTGTAAAATTTTGCTTCTATCTTCAAAACTTCTAGCATTTCTTTTCTTCCGGATAATCCACCAAATATTAGCATTTTTATATTCATTTTCATTCTTTAGATAAATCTTATTATATAGAGATTGTTCTTTAATCTCTTCAACATTATATAGAGATGATCTTAACACCAACAGAAATTATATTGCATAAAAAAAATTAAATGTGTAACATCAACCTAAATTCAACTATTTTTACGTTTGTTTAATAATTTTGTTTGTAATGATTAATTTTATTTAGAATTATGAGGAAATTTAACATTAGATTTATTTAGAATTATTTCTCTTTAATACTTTTGCTTTTAATCCCTTCAATGTTATATAGAGATTGATCTTTAATGCTTTTGTTTATAACGATTTAAGGAAAATAAGGGTGGTCTCTTTTTGTGGCTGACCATATTTTCTTTTAATTTTTTCCAAACAATAGAATTTTTGGGTGAGTTTGACCCATCAACTCATGCTTTTATTATATTTCGTGGTAATGGAATTTGACATGAGAATGAAGATTTTCCATCCTTGGTGTCTCATGTTACTGCTCTTTCTCACACACATATATAAAAAGTTTGACATTTAACTTATCTTGTTTATTAATAATTACTATGTATAAAACAAAAAGAGTACAAAGTAGGGACATAAAATCAAAATCTTTCGAAATAACAAACAATCAACCGACAAAATTTAATAATTAATCCTAATCATAGTTACTTGTCTGATAACAAATAAGGCAGATAAATAATCGTAATTCAAAGTAATTACGGTGAGTAAACACAAAACATAAGAAAGGAAAGGACGAAGAAGATGCAGAGTAACTGAGAGAGAAAGTAAAGTTAGCGGATTTCCATTAATGATCTCAAGAAGTGAAAAATGATTCACTGTACATGATGTAGGTGTGTTTATAGTGTGAGATTAGTGTGATATTCAATCAATTCTCTTAATAAATAACTAACTAACAGATAACTGTATCAACTAACTTTGTGAAGCCTAATTAACTAACTCTTCTAGAATGTTATCTAAGCAATGCGATTTATACTTTAACACAAATGCTTCAGCTAACCAAAAAAAAGAAAAGAAAAAACAGACACATAAAGCTTCAGTTAGCCAAACAAGACAAATAAAAATTATAGCAACAAAAAGCTTCAGCTAATCAGAAGATCAAAGAATAGAGCAAAACAGTGGTACGAGCTTCACCAATGCAACACAAAACTGGACAAACAGAGTAGCTGTAATTGCACCTCTTTGTAAATATTAAAGGGTGTTGTGATTTATCAGTCTCTGCTGGACAAAAACATTTCTGACCGGTGCAAAGGTGTGTTTATTGAATCTTACTGCAGCAAAAATCCTTAGCAAAAGATAACTTGTACATAAGGAAGGGAAACGGATCATACAATTTACCATTGGAGTGAGGACATAACAGGGAAGATGCAGGTCTTGCCATGAAATTATTCCCCATCTTCCCCAAATACTTCAACCTATTATAGACCGCGTGCTACTTTGATGAAGGGGTTTTCCAAAAAGGGTGAAAATATTTTTTTTGCATACGCATTGAATCCCCTTGACATAGGTTCATATCTTAAACTTTTCTTTTTGATAACCGTAGTGTCCGAGTCAGCTTTCGCGCACCTCAACTAAATCCACGGGATACCTTACACCTCCCACTAACAACAGATACCAGGTAACTCTGTCCACCAAGTCTAGGACAGACGGCGAAGAATTACCTAGTGTTTTTTCCTCTATTGCAATTTGAACTTGAGGCCTCAAGTTCTCAACTACTTCATTGACCACTAGGCCACACCCTTGAGTTCATATCTTACACTTATTAGGCGTAACATTTTTACATTTTCTGAATCCCGCTACTCAAATTTTTGGCTTCTTTACTGATTGAGGGGCAGTCCCCTTCAAGTCAAAAATTTCTCCTCTTTGATGCCCTTACTAGCTCTGGTTCAATATATGGAGATCACTTCGTTGAAGTTTCACTTGTCATACCTTAGATGGTCTTCCACACTTATCGTCATTCGATTCTTGAGAAACAACAATGGAACCTATAAAGTTTTAGGTTAAGGTAATCAAATGGATTACAAAATAGGATTTATTAGTATCTTTAGTCTTGGTAAAGTAAGGGACGTTTAGAGAGCAGTTGCCTATTAAACATAAAATGCCTTATTCCTTCTACCTATTGAAGAAGAATCAAAGTTCAGTATACATATTCCTCCCGCTCTTTAGCTAGTACCTCATGTTGAAGCATGTGCAATATCCATAATGTAGGAGTCACCACAGTACAACCACCAGAATACAGTTCTATTTATTACACGGGTTTAACTTTCATGCACTGAGAGTATAAAAGTTAGCAACATGTTATACTCAGTTAAACTACACATTTAGTGTACAAAATCTAAAAACTGATAGGGTAAATAATTAAAACCTTTCCACTAAGAAACAAACTGCCGCCAAGAACTGCCTATATCTCAGTAGACAAGCGGATTGAAAAAAAAAAATACTTAGCTAATGAGGAACAAATGAACATTACTACAGCGAGGCAAACAGAAACGCTTAGCTACAGATAACTTGTCCACAAGAGTGTAGAGTGCATAAAGCAATTTACCATTTGACTTTCTTCTCCAATCTTTAGTATGTCACAGAGTTGATTCTAATCAAACTTTGTCCTCCTTGATGCGCTTACGAGCTCAATTTCAACATCATGGAGATTGCCTCTTTGATATTTCACATGTTATTCCTAACATGGATCCCACCTGCCGTCACTCTATTGTTAGGAAGCAATAAATGAGACTTGTGTAATAACAGGATCAGTTAATTGAAGGTAATCAAATGCATAACATGGTATATATTAGTCTTGGCAAAGCAAGGGAGATTGAAAGAGCAAGTTGTGTACTAAATATCATGTTTTATTCATCCTAACTATTACATAAGAATCAAAAGTTTGAGTACACATGCATAGTTACTGTACAGTTTGTGTTAGTGTTCTGATTCCTATATCAGAAACAAATTTGAGACAAATAAACCAATGAATGAACTATTCATCACAACTCAAATGCCTATCGAGGGAAGCAGTTCAAAATGATACTGTGCAGCTCTATCATGATCTGCAATCCAAAGTTCTGGCCTTGACAGAATCGCTATCTGCCAGGGGTGCTTCACGCTCAACTATATAAGGCTGATAGCCTGCAGCAGTTGACAGATTACCTGAGCCACCACTACTGCTAACAGACCTTTCAATGTCATCAAGATCAGCAATGAGAGAAATTGGTCTTTCTGGTATGGTTGGAACAGGTATCTCAGTGTCCAACATGTTCACAACCTGGTCCATCGTTGGCCTCGCGTACAGTTGTGGATGAGAACAAAGAACAGCCACCAATACATACTTCTCCATAACTTCTGGAGGGCCTAAATGAGGAATGTTGTCTTCAAGAACATCTAATGCTCTTCCTTCCCTAACCAGTGACCAGGCCCAATCAGTCACAAGCGTCGGCTGCCCATCTTTAAACTCTATTATTGCTTTCTTTCCACTCAAAAGCTCAAGAAGCACAACTCCAAAGCTATAAACATCACTTCTTTCTGTCAACTGGCCATACAAAGCATACTCGGGTGCTACATATCCCATCGTCCCTGCTACACGAGTGCTCAAATGTGTTATCCCTTCAGGAGTGAACTTTGCCAATCCAAAATCCGCCACCATAGGCTCAAAACTCTCATCTAAAAGTATATTACTAGCCTTAATATCCCTATGAATAATACCCGGTTGTGCTCCGTAATGCAGGTAAGCTAAACCTCTAGCAGTGCCAAGTGCAATCTTCTGCCTAGTACCCCAACTCAATTTTTCATGTCTCGTCCCAAATAAATGGTCATGAAGACTCCCATTCTTCATCAAATCACAAACAATGATCCTCTGGTGACCCTCAAAAGGGGTGGTCGCGGTGCAGTAGCCTCTCAAAGCAACCAAATTAACATGCCTCACACTCGCAATAACCTCCACCTCATGTATGAAATTTGCATCTCCAGAAACTGAACAATTCTTGAACCTCTTCAAAGCTACTTCAATCCCACCCGGCAACACACCCTTATACACATTCCCATACCCTCCTGTCCCAACTATATTCATCCTGGAGAAATTCTTCGTGGCCGCCTTAATTTCATCAAAAGTATACCGAATCAGAGTAGTACTTCCACTAATCGAATCCAAACGAGAACTCAAATTACTCTCCAGTCTCCTAGTATTCCACTTTTTAGCCAATCCAATTTTCCTCCGCCGCCACATAAACCAATAACCAACCACAACAAGTCCAACAACCAACACACAAATTACCACCACCACCACAATAACAACCACATTCTTCTTACCTTTTCCCGAGCCACCACCAGTAACATCAAGAAGAAACAAGCATTTTGCAGTGCCTTCATCAGTAGGTCCATACTGATTTGCAAAAGCAGCTGCATAAACTGAAGGATAAGCAGCACAATCGAATAAGTTCCCCGCAGAAGGACCAGGTAGATACGAAGCAAGACCAGATAAACTAGTAGTACATGTAGCACAAGGAGAGTTATTCTCTAACGACTGATTACACGAAGAAATAATGTTCGTAAGCGCAGCTGGAGCCACCTTAGACTCGAACTCAGAACGCGTCGTAATATTCATACAACCCTGAGAGATCCATGATGTTTGAATCCCACAAGAACGTCGGATATCGAAGTTGTCAGAATAGTCGTTGACTAAAGATTGGTAAGAGTTCCAGCAAGAATCAGCTGAACTGAGAGGTGGCAAGAAAGTGTTGGTACGACGAAGATAATCAGATTGGACAAGGCGTAAACCTTGTCGAATGTATTGACACTGTGCTGTGGAGTTCAAAGCTGGTCTTCTTGAATTTTGATCTATGACTTTGCGAAGTGCACCGAAATCAAAAGGACATGAGGTTGAAGAATTTGAACTTTGTCCATAACAAGAGGAGGATAAGTAGAAAAAGAGGAAGAGGTGGAGAAAGGGGAACATGGTTGAGAATTAAAGAAACAAGATTAGTAATGGAGTTTGTTTACCCTAGTCACTTTATTCAATTGACGATTTAATCAATATAAATACTTTCGTACTGGATCTAATGAACTCCTATCTCAAAATATGGTGTGTTGGTTACGGAGGTGAAAGGTACTGGAGCTTGTTTGTTGTAGTCACTTTATTCATTTGTCCAGAATCAATACACATACTTGAACAAACACTCATCTAATGAACCCCTTGCTCAAAATATGGGGTGAGGTCAAAGAGCTGTCTGAGTTGGAGGTGATGATTGTAGAATCAATCATCTATCATATTCGTTAGTAATATTATTATTTTCATGGAAATGAGTAATATTCATAACTGGCAGGCAGACAACATTTTGGAGTTTTGGGGTTCTAATTGTGTAGGTTCTGGGAAATGGGTTGGAGTGTTGAGATTTGAGATGTGTTCTGTCTCATATGGGAAGTGGGTCCTACTTTATGTTAGTCAAAGCTTTCAAAAGATTGAAGTCAAAAAAGAATTAGATCGTTTGGTTGGGAATAAGTTATCCCAAAATAATTAATTTTAAAATTAATTATTTCAAAATTAATTATCTATATCATATATATGGGATAATTTTTTCTATTATTAAGACATAAATAATGAAATAAGTAATTCCTTAACTAACTTATTTCATATTTTTCCATAATTTATTCCAAAATTATTATAACATCTACCTCACACCAAACGACCCCTTACTTCCTATGGTTCACATGGAACCTGTTTGGTTGAAGCAGTTAAAAGTTTTGAAATTAGTGTAAGTAGTTGGTGTACTTTATATGGAGTCAAGGGTGGCTCAAATAATTAGGGGCTTGTCTTTAAGAAAAAATAATTTTTATATAAAGTGTTTTAAGAAATTATATAATTAATTCCTTCTACTAATATCTTTCTAAAATTAATGATATCTTTCTAAAATCAATGATATAATTAATATATTTATTCTTTCTCAAATTATCAGATTTTAAATATATCTAACTCCTTGAAGCCCTGTATGGAGTATATTATTATTAAAAAAAAAAAAAAAAAAAAAAGAAGAGGAGGAATTAAGCTGCTTTATTGATAAAATGGTAAAAATATTCTTAAAGAAAAGTAAAGAAAAATATCAAGGATAAACTATAAAATTTCGATAGAATATGTATGCGCTGAAAAATCATCAACTAGTAGGATCAATTTATGATTTTTGACTCATTTTGATTTGTAGGAACTTTATTGATAATTTTTTTTTTTCATGTTTATTACATACATAAATAAGCTAAAAGATATTTATAGGCTAGTTTCACTTCAGAATCTTTTTATATGTGTGTTGATGAGAGGTAGCACACATCCAATAAATTAATCTAATGTGCAAATGCTTTCTTTTATTTTAATTTATTTATCTAATTTTAATTCGACAAGAATTTTTTATAAAAAAGTTAAATTTTGTAATATTAAATTAAATATAAAAAAACACCAAATGCTGCTACTACTATTTTACAAAAGCTGACTCAAGTTTTGATAGGATTGGCCCAGCTATAGGTAACACCAACTCCCTCCTTTGGAGTTTCATGGCTGTGGCCTGGATTCTATTGTAGGACCTTCTCTAATGGTAGGCAAAGTCAATTTGAAATTCTTAGTAGGTACTCATTTCTCATTTGGATGCTATATAATCTGTTTGCTGTTCAATGATTTATTAAGAAAAAGTCTGAACCTAATAGCTTGAATTGGCAGTGGGTTAATTAATTCTTGGAACATACTAGGATTCTTTTTTGAGTTTAATCTCTACGTATTAGAAGTGTAAAAAAATTAGGAAAAAAACATAAAATTTCTCCTAAAACTTGTCACCACAACTTACTTTAATATTTTAATTTTATAGACAATTATTTACCTCTTTAAACAACTTTTGCATATATTAAATATCATCTTAAAATATAATACCACTCTTATATTGAAAAGTGTATTACACTAGCACCACATTATTCCATATAGAAGCACATCGTTGCCACGTCAGAACAGAATAAAATAAAAGTTAAAAAATTAATTTCACTAGACGAGTAATTTAGCACCTATAGTAGATTGCTATCCATTTAAATCAGGGCTTCATATGGGTTATATTCACCTTACAAGCCAGTATACATCTTAACTTATCATATTTTTATAAATTTTTATTCTTATAAAATAATTATAAAAATTTCAATTAATTATGTATCTTCGTTAGATGTAGCGAAAGCTAATTATGTAACTCATCAGATCAAAATTACAAAGAAATGTATCGGGTGCTAATTATGTATCTTTAAGAAAAACGTATTTTCATTGAATGTATTATGTAACTCGATAGATTCAAAATTAAAAAAAATGTATCAGGAGCTAATTATGTATTTTTACAAAGAAAAAAGTGCATCTCCGTTGGATGTATCGGGAGTTAATTATGTATCTCAACAGACCCAACATAAAAAATTTCAGTAATTATGCTTAAAAATGTACCTGGATTGGATGTATTATGTATCTCGACATACCCAAAATCGAAAAAAATGTATCAGGAGCTAATTATTTATCTTTACAAAGAAAAAAATGTATTTTCGTTGGATGTGTCGAGAGCTAATTATGTATCTCGACAGATCCAAAATTAAAATTTTCAATAATTATACTAAATAACAGAACTTTATATAATTAAACTTCAAATTATCAAAATTTATATTATTTATCCTTTTTGTATTTACAAAATTTTCTTCCAGCCCAAATCACATATGCCATGGCCCAACATTTCCTACTCTTTCTCCTACTTACTATTAGATAGTGATGGTCCGTGTCAGCACAGGCCCAATGTTGAAACACTCTTATTAGCTAAACGACATACAATATTTGTTTATAGTATATGATTAATGTTAACATCCATTATTCATTATTTACATCCACATGTGTACTACTTATACTATTTGGCCATGCTTATAGCTTCTTAAGCCACTTTTAGCAAAAAGTACCTGCA
Organism: Capsicum pubescens; assembly: GCA_030864215.1. Classification (NCBI taxonomy): domain Eukaryota; kingdom Viridiplantae; phylum Streptophyta; class Magnoliopsida; order Solanales; family Solanaceae; genus Capsicum; species Capsicum pubescens. The sequence goes on along the minus strand of CM061546.1, from coordinate 65,811,888 downwards.
TAAATGTAAAGTATAAGTTCTTACATACTGTCTTTCTAAATTGTACAGACTACATGTACAACAACAACAAACCCAGTATATTCCCACAAAATGGGGTCTGGGGAGGGTAAAGTGTACGCAGTCCATACCACTACCTCTAAAGAGGTAGAGAGGCTGCTTCCGATAGACCCCGGCTCAAGATTAAAGATAGTATACAAAAGCATCTAAAGCAAGGAACATGATAAAATAACATAGATACGACATCCACAGAAGATTGTACATTGCCAAACAAAGAACACCAAAGTCCACCTAATTACTGGTTACGACTCATCCATACCCTTAGCCCTCTATCCTAATGTTTTTCCTCCATACCTTCCTATCCAAGGTCATGTCCTTAGTCAACCGTAACTGCTCCATGTCACGCTTAATCACTTTTGTCCAGCATTTCTTCGGTCTACCCCTACCCCGCTTGAAACCTTTCAAGGCCAACCTCTCACACCTACGAACTGGGGCATCTGTACCCCTCCTCATCACATGACCAAACCATCTCAACCTCACTTCCTGCATTTTTTCCTCCACAGATACCACTCCCACCTTCTCCCGAATAATATCATTCCTAACCCTGTCAGCCTTTGTGAAACCACACATCGAACGCAACATCCTCATTTCCGCCACTTTCAACTTCTGGATATGAGAATTCTTAACCGGTCAACACTCCGCTCCATACAACATAGAAGGTCGGATTGCAATTCTATAGAATTTTCCTTTTAGCTTGTGGGGCACCTTCTTATCGCATAAAATACCTGAAGCGAGCCTCCATTTCATCCAACCAGCCCCAATACGGTGAGAGACATCCTCATCTATCTCTCTATTCCCCTGAATCATAGACCCGAGATACTTAAAACCATCCTTCTTGCAAACCACCTGAGAATCCAACTTCACTACCACCTCCTCCTCGTGCCTCGAGTCACTAAACTTGCATTCTAAGTACTCCGTCTTGCTCCTGCTCAACCGGAAACCTTTAGACTTCAGGGTTTGTCTCCAAACCTCCAGCTTATCATTAACCCCTTGTCGCGACTCATCAATCAAAACTATATCATCTGCGAAAAGCATACACCAAGACACCTCGCCTTGTATATTCCTCGTCAACACATCCATCACCAAAACAAATAAAAACGGACTAAGAGTTGATCCCTGGTGCAACCCTGTTAAGACCGAAAAATGTTCAGAATATCCTCCCACAGTCCTTATCCGAGTCTTCGCCCCCTCGTACATGTCCTTAATCGCTCTGATGTACGCCACCAGAACCTCTCTGGCTTACAAGTATCTCCAAAGAACCTCCCTAGGGACCTTGTCATACGCCTTTTCCAAGTCAATAAACACCATGTAAAGATCCCTCTTCCTCTCTCTATACTGCTCTACCAGTCTCCGCACAAGGTGAATTGCCTTAGTCGTGGAATGACCAAGAATAAAACCAAATTGATTCTCCGAAATAGGCACAATCTTCCTCAACCTCCGCTCTACCACCCTCTCCCAAATCTTCATCGTGTGACTCAATAACTTAATACCCCGATAGTTATTGCAACTCTGAATGTCACCCTTGTTCTTATATAAGGGAATCATCGTGCTCCATCCCCACACCTCAGGCATCTTTGCTGACTTGAAAATATTATTAAACAAGTTGGTCAGCCACCTTAACCCTGCCCCGCCAGAGAACTTCCCAAAATCCATCAGAATCTCATCGGGCTCCGTCGCCCTGCCCCTTCGCATCTTGCGAATAGCCTCACTGACCTCCTCTACCTTAAAACGCCGACAAAAGCCAAAGTCGTGACACTCCCTGGAAAGCTCCAACTCCCCTAACATAACACCTCTGTCCCCTTCATCATTCAAGAGCCTATGGAAATACGGCTGCCATCTTTTCTTAATGAGGGCGTTTTCCACCAAAACTCTGCCATCCTCCCCCTTAATGCACTTCACCTGGTCCAGATCACGACCCTTTCTCTCCCTAACCTTGGCTAGCCTAAACAACCTCTTCTACCCGCCTTTCTCCTCTAACCCCTTATACAAACTCTCAAAAGTTGTTGTCTTAGCAGTCGTAACTGCTAGCTTAGCCTACTTTTTAGCTAACTTGTACTCCTCCCTGCTCACCCGCTTCTCTTCTTCATCCTTGCTCTCAACCAACTTACCGTAAGCCGCCTTCTTCGACTCTACCTTCTTCTTAACATCTTCATTCCACCACCAATCCCCCTGAAACCGGCCAGACCAACCCCTCGAAACACTCAACACCTCCCTAGCAGACTCCCTGTCAACCAAGTAAATAAAAGTTCACTCATAAGATTGGTACAGCACCTTCAACCGACTGTTGGTGAGCATTTCTAGCAAAGATTGAGGACTGTTGGTGACCAATTCTAGCAAAGCTTGAGGACTGTTGGTAACCAATTCTAGCAAAGATCGAGATACCATTGACTCCAAGCAACTGACAACATGCATCAACAATTCAACCTTATTTTTCGAAAAAATCAACACTAAACCTGATAATTGACAAAAGAAATAGCATTTTTTAGTACGGTGTAATTGAAACACTATGTTATGCAAGTTAAATCAACAGATACACTACACTGCACGCAATATTCATGATTGCATAAGGTTGTTACTTGAATGGGAGGGAGAACACACAACCAGATGTAGGCCTAAAAAGACCAAAAGAGCTCAACAAGACAGAGTTCAATATCTGATATCTTCTTCAATTTTCCAGCTTAGGGACCACAGCGCAAACAACATGAATCGGAAATAGATCAAAGCAGCAGAATCAACAAGGGTTCCCGGATCGAAACCTGGCCACCATTATCTCATTTGGTGGTTATCAATAGCCGTTACAAGAATTTGATATACACTTAACCGTAACAATAGTTAGTTAATACTGTATCACTCCCTCCGTCAATCTCTACTTGTTCTGTGTACTAAAAGTAGATTGTACAACAGTACTTAAAGGATCTAAATTTTCCAGTAAATCTATACACACAGTAATAGATCCACACGTGGTACACCAATAAGAACTCAAAAACATCAACCAACAACATTAAAATACCAAAAAGCATTCTTCATGGAGGTACACAACATCCAACTAAGGTAACACAAAATTCCTTTTCTCTTTGAGGAATTTCGACTTGTGTTTTCCTAGTAAAAGGTCATTTTTCTGCATGTTGATATAAAAAGTTAGTCAATAAACATCTATTGGCATTTGGCGACACGAAAGATCTTTCTCTATGTTCCATTATAACACAACCATCAACTTTCTTGTTCCACCAATGATTTCGTAAAATAATGTAGCTTTGTATGTTTGAATTCATAGGAAATAATGCATTTGATAAGAACTGATACTCCCCTGACTAATAAGAAATTAATAATTTAAATATAGTTTAACAGAATTAGTGATAGTAGAGTTGGTACCTTGTGTAATGGCAGGGAACAAAATAAGCGAATGGCAAAAGGGACTTTCCTTTACCATCAACCGGTGATGAGAGCCGAGGCTGCTACAGCGCAAGAATTTGGAGTAATTAGAGCTATACTTTGGTATCAATGGAAAGTGATACTGTAAGACTGAGTGATGCAAATACTTAAAAAGGAAAAATGCCGCAATTTTTCTCTGATTTGAGAATTGATCTTGGGATACCAGAGCTTTTGATTATCCTGAGAAACTTTAATTTGATTCCCTCTCCGTTTTGATTTGTTTGTCTGGCTTTGACCTTCTGTTTTAATTTGTTTGTCGAAAGTAAAGAATTTTTTTGAATCTTGTGATAGATATGTGAAATGTATCAAACTGTCTTTAATATTGTGGTCTTAAATAAGTCATGTGGAAAGTTTAGAATTAAAAAGTCGCAAACAAAGGAAAAAGATATTCTCTTCGAAACAAACTAAAAAGGAAGTAAGATAAACAAACTGAAACGGAAGGAATATCTTATATCCGAAGTTCATTGGCTGGAAAATTGACTTACTAAAAGAAAGGTAAAGCACTCCTTGTATATATACTTATCCTTACTTGTTTACACTTATTTTGGTTCACAATACTGGTGGCTCTAGCTTTAGGAGGAAAGCATTACACAGAGATAGTTAGAGAAGTGTAGCTAAATCCTGAGCTTGCTAATGCAGTAAATGTTGATGCCAAGGACTTGCAGTTGCATAAAGACAATTTACACCTCACTGGACTTGCTGTTGCATAAAGACAATTTACACTTTACTGCTTCTTCCCAAGTCCTCCTAGGCCACGTGATGGCTCATGCTTTCTCACACAATCTCAACCACAGCCTCATCTTGATAGTCAATAGTGAAAGTGTAACATTCAAAAAGGAAAACTGTCCAACACTCCGTAATATAATCATAAAACTGTACGAATTATCATATTTTATGTTTTAATTGTTCAATAAAAAATAAGAGAACTTAACAATACTTTTCTCTACGCTTTTTAAAATTTTAGAAAAGTATGTAACATTTATATTGCAAGTCCAAGAGGGGTGTCGATTTTCGATACATGAAAGCGCCAATCTCCCTGACTGGCTTGCTGCAAACATTTAGGAAAGCCAATTTTGATTCATAAAGTTTTGATTAACCAACAAGAATAACATATATATATATATATAAAGCGTCTTGGTGAGGTGTGGGCAAAGTAAGGTGTACAAAGACCTTATCCCGCTATCTCATGCGGACAGTGAGATTGATTCTGAAATATCTATGTCAAATAACTCATAACAAAGCAATGTCATTAAATGAATGCAAACTAAACAGAGAAGATGTCCATCTCTTAATCCAAATTCCAAAACTAAATTCAAAATTATTCACTTTTTATGTGGTGAGTAATTCTTTCTAAGTTGACCACTACCGCTTCATCAACATGAAGCTCCAGTTATATTTCAAATATTCAGATTTTTTTTTTTATTTTTTTTTTCTCTTATCGAAAATTACTCTCGCAATGTACAGATGGGTGGATATATGAACGGACACCATCTATAGGTATATAAGTATAGTTCCTCTTTCTACGTAACCCTTCACTTGTCCCTGAACCGAAAATATCAGAAACCCTCTTCTTCTTCTTCTTCACCAAAAACTGAAATCATGCCTGGTCGCAAAATTCCCCTTCGCCCAATTTGACGAGTCCCCCCTCGTCACTATGATCTACTGCTTCTTTGAAACGACTTTGATCATCTTTTCTACGGCCTGAGAGAAGATCGACGGTACTTGGAGCGTCAACTCCGACGAATTGCTTGTTTCCTTCGAGAAATTTCGGAGCGTCTTGGAATGGACAACAACAACTACATCACCCCCACCATCTCCATAATTTAGTTTACTTTTTAATTTTAGATTATGTTTTTAAGTTTTTTTGGTTCATTGCTGAGTAAGCTTTTTTTGTAGGATTTTGTTAGAAGAAAGCTTCTTCTATTTCCCCTTTTTGCTGTAAATATTATTATGTAATGCAACGAACAAATTTAATAAGTATGTTTCAGTTTGTTTTAGCATTATGTTTACCATCTTTGTTCAGATCCCTTGTTTTTTGTATGTGGCGGTTATTCTTCTATACAGACAAAAACTCGAATCAAATATGTATGCCTTGTTCAATTTACAGTACTGTAGCTTGAAATTTTTTGAAGAGTAAAACGTAATATATAGTCTATCGTCGATTGTATACTCAGTATTTCCTCGACTGTACATATTAGTCGATCGTAGACTATGTAAATCTATGGGTCATCGGTTAAATTAAAACAAATAATAACAAATTATTAAAAAATAATTTAATTAAAAAATATTTAAATAGATTATCACGTGTTTTGTGGCTGGTGGAATAAAATAATTAAATTAAAAATAATTTAAATAGATAATCACACGTTTTGGGACATGTGGAAGAAAATAATTAAATTAAAAATAAATTTAAATAGATAATCACATGTTTTGGGGCTGGTGGAAGAAAATAATTAAATATAAGATGATTTAAATGGATAATCATATGTTTTGGGGCTGGTGGAAGAAAATAATTAAATTAAAAATGATTTAAATAGATAATCATATGTTTTAAGGCTGGTGGAAGAAAGTAATTTAATTAAAAAATAAATAAATAGATAATCTTGGAGTAGTGGTGACACTTAATAGACCGTCGTAGATCATGACCTATGTCAGCCATCGATTAGTCTGGTCCACCGTAGACTTCACCTTCAGTAGTGCATCGATTGATATCATGATTATGCGTAGACCACGGTGATCTATGTACACTGTTATAGACCATCACTTGGATGTAGTTAAAAAATAAATAAATAAATTAAAAATAAATGTAGTGTAGATTTCTACACATGTGAAGGAGTGTAAAATAATCACATAATCATATTAGAGCTTAAACAAATTAGGGGAGGTGAATTAAGGAGTGTGTGGATGGGTAGTGGTTGAATGTTCAATATCCTAAGGGGTCGTTTGGTAGAGTGTATAAAAATAATGTAAAATATGGTGCATTAGTAATGCTTATGTTAGTTATGTTTGCATTAGTTATGCTTGTATTTTTCTTATGCAGTGTTTGGTTCGATGTATTAAAAAAAACATGAATTACATAATTTAAAAAGATTTTTTTTTTTTTACATAATACCCTCAATATATATGTTGGAAAGGATGCGGAATTTTTTTTGAGGGGTAATAGGGTCTTTAAGCATGTTAATGCACGCATTAGATTCATTGCATTACTAATGCCATGGATTTTGAGGTATTAGTAATACACACCTCAATACGCAATAGAGTGTATAACTAATGCTTGCATTAGTTATACATAGGGTAAAAAGGTATACCAAACAAGGTACTACTAATACACATTAAACTAATGCATGTATTAACATTTTAATACACTCTACCAAACGACCTCTAAGGGGTCGTTTGGTAGAGTGTATAAAAGTAATGCTGAATAAGGTGTATTAGTAATGCTTGTATTATTAATGCAAGCATTAGTAATGCTGGTATTAGTTATGCAAGCATTAGTAATGCTGGTATTAGTTATGCAGACATTATATTTTATACAACGTTTGGTTTGATGTAGTATAGCTAATATATATTTTTATAATTTTAATAAAAAGATACTCCCTTCGTCCCATTTTATGTGTCGCCATTTGACCGGGCACGGAGTTTAAGAAAAAAGGGAAGACTTGGTAAAATTTACCAAATTATCCTTTATAAAAAAATGTGCCAATATCTTTTTTTTAATTAAGTGGGACCAATAAGGGTAAAAGGGTAATTGTGTCTTTAAAAAGTTGCCTAATAAGGAAAGGCGACACTTATTTTGGGACGGACTAAAAAGGAAATGATGACACATAATTTGGGACGGAGGGAGTACTTATTTACCAAAATACCCTTGCCCTCCCTGTATCTTTTATATACTCACTCTTTCCAAGATTTTTTCTACAAAAATTAAAAGGGGTTTTTGTCGATTTTCTAGCGATGGTTCAATCAGAATCGGAGTGTCTGGGTTGTGGTCATTGCTTTGTTGGAGCTCCGGTGAGCTCCGACAGTGAAGGGAATGAGCGGGCTAATTGGGTCAATTTTATTGGAGTTTCGAGGTGGGGTTTGGTCGGAATTAGAGAGATTTTTGATCGCTAATTTTGCATTTTTTATGGAGGTTGCTTCACCGGAGAGGTCAGCATTTTTTGGTGAGAATTCATCAGAAAGCTCAAAACTCTTTTGGTTGTGGAATCTGTTATCCCTCTATTTCTCTTCGATCACTCTCTTTTTCTCACAATTCCCTTTTTTCTCTGTCAATGGAAGCTGCTGTGTGAAAAAATACAGAGGTCGGATAAAATAAACATAAATTTTGTCTTAGCTTGTAATTCTATTTGGTTGCGATCAACTCGTCAATCAAAGCCAACTCTCAGGTTCACTGCAATCGTCGAATTGTACAAGCTAAACATTAGCTAAGAACGAATTGGATTCATTGTTATTGTTGTATTGACATTACTTCTGGAAAATGGGAGGAGAGTAATAAAGATGGAATGTTTTGAGGGGACAACTTGGTATTACTAATACATTGAAAATGGTGTGTATTACTAATACACACCTCAATACATAATAGAGTGTATAAATAATGCAAGTATTAGTTATACATAGGCTAAAAAAGATACCAAACAAGGTATTAACAATACACATTAATTAATACATGTGTTGTTTTATTCAATACACTATACCAAACGACCCCTAAAAGTAATATATGTCAAAGTACAAGTACGTATTGAGGATGATGATTGTTCTACCACTATCAATTCCACACACTCTTTTGATTTAGGGGTGGTGATGGAAGGAGTATGTGGAATGTGTAGTCATCAAATACAATACATATCCTCAAAACATACTTGTGCTTTGACAAACATTACTCTTACGATATTGAATATTCAACCACTACCCATCCACACACTCCTTAATTCACCCCCTAATTTATTTAAGCTCTAATATGATTATGTGACTTGTTTACACTCCTTCACATGTGTAGAAATCCACACTACATTTATTTTTAATTTATTTACTTATTTTTTAACTACATCCAAGTGATGGTCTATAACAGTGTACATAGATCACCATGGTCTACGCATAATCATGATATCAATCGATGCACAACTAAAGGTATAAGTCTACGGTAGACCAGACTAATCGATGGACCATCAAAGCACAAGTATATTTTTTTACATGAATTTGACATGGGTCAACATCGATGGGAGTCTATAAGTGTCACCAATAGTTCAAGATTATCTATTTAAATCATGTGATTATCTATTTAAATATTTTTAATTTAATTATTTTCTTCCACCATCCCCAAAACATGTGATTATCTATTTAAATCATTTTTAATTTATTTATTCATTTTTTAACTACATCCAAGTGATGGTCTATAGAAGTGTACATAGATCACCGTAGTCTACGCATAATCAGGATATTAATCGATGCACTACTAAAGGTGTAAGTTTACGGTAGACCAGACTAATCGATGGCTGACATAGGTCATGATCTACGACGGTTTATTACGTGTCACCACCAGTTCAAAAAAGAAAAAATACTTTTCCAACGGTAATAAATGACTACTTTTGTAAGCCATCAGTGTTAACACTTCGTTTTTACTTCATATATAAGGTGTTCATCCTTCATTATTTTATTTCATTCACTTTGTTTTATTTTTTAAAATTCTACAATGTCGCAAGCATATCAAACATCCAATTCTAAAAATACTCTAATTTATCATTGTGGGAATGCGGCTGTCTTGAAGACGTCACGCACGAATTCAAATCCAGGTTGCAAATTTTATAATTGTGCAATTGCGAAGGTGAGGTGTTTTTTTTTTTTTAAAAAAGTTAATTTAATCGTTATGTGATTATTTTTTTCCTAGGATAGTGGCGCATGCTCATTTTTTAAATGGCTTGATGAGCTATCACCTCCAACCAGTCTATCAACATTAAGTCCGGGACTCGAGGCATCAAATTTTCAAGGCTTGACAAAATTTAATCTACTACAAAATCTCCAACAATACGAAGAAAATAAAGATTTTCTCATGACTTTGTTCAAAGAAGCCGAAGAACAGAGGGATCACTTTAAACTATTGCTACATGACACCCAAATAGAGAGGGATCAACTAAAGCAAAAATTAATTTTGGCTGAAGAAAGGGAGAATGTCCTAAAAATGATGTTATGTGCTATAATGCTAGTAGTCGTTCTTTGAAAAAGTGTAACATGGATGTAGTGATATTGAACAAATAATAATAGTTCTATTTTTTTGTAATGTTAATACTATTTTTGGTAGAATCGTAGTCAATTAAACAACACGTCAATTTAAATTCGACCAGCAGGGTAATAATAGACTATGCATACGGTATATGAAATATTAAGTATGCATTCTATGATATCAAGCATACACTGTACCAACTATAACCACACCCTGCATATTCAAATTCCATGCCACAAATTAGTTTGATAGAAATAGATTCAGTGCAGAATCATAACAAGTTTCATAAAATAAAAGAATAATTGTCATATCCTATCACCAGATCCTTCAACCTTCATATTTGTGAAATAAAAAAAATTGTCATATCCTAACAACTCATCATGCAACAACACATTAAATGGCTTAGGATTCAAATGTCTTTTTCCCTAAGTTCCTCATCAACACAAGTGTTACTATTGATTTCATTAACAATGTCCATAACCAAATCTTTTTGGTCAGCTTCAGCTCTCTTTTTCTCAACAGCTGCAACTGCTTCTTCATTCTTACCTTCTTCTCCTTCTTTTTCAGTATCTACAACAGCTAGTGCTTCTTTAGTTTCCTTTTCTTCCACACCTTCTTCTCTTTCTTCACCTGCAACAGTTGTTTCTTCCTCAGCTTCTTCTTTTCGTTCACCTGCTGCTTCTTTCTCAACTTCTTCTTTGTCAGCTTCTTCTTCATCAACTTTTTCTTTTTCCTTGCCTTCTTGTTCATCTGCTACCGCTTCTTCTTCTGCTTCTGCAGCTGCTAATTTTCCACCTTCTTCTTGGCTCTTATCTTTTTCCATATCTTCTTCTTCATCCTTCTTTTTTTTTCCTCTTCTGCCACAATAGAGGCCAACTCATCCATTTTGCTTCTTTTTTCTCCTTCTTCATTCCTCTCTGATTCACGAAGGTCCATATGCACTGTATCATCATATTACAAAGTGTTACTGATATTTAAAGCTAAAAATTTATTAACAACATCAATTATTGAATGAAGTTACCTCGCTCGTGTTGTCGCTCATCCTTTTCTTTTTTCTTTATTATTTTCTCTCTGATATAAACAACAATATCCAACACCGCTTCCTCGAGCACAACAACACACTTATGAAGATCCTCGGGGGATGAGGTTCCCGCTGCATCTTTGGAGGTGCTCGGAGAATCATCATCACTAACGCGTACTCCAATGGGGTTACCACCTAAATCCCTGTCATCGTCACTCTCCTTATTTGAAGTAAGGCCAGTCACCCCTTCTAACTCTTTTTCAAGCCATCGAGGACGTTATTCTTCACCTCATCCGTATATGGCTCAAATGTAATCATGTAATCCATCTTCGTCTCACGAACAGTAGGGATGATGTACGGGTGCACGTTCTACAAAATATCAATTAACAATTACATAACATTCGATACAACGGTAGTATTATTGCATAATAGAAAATAAGTTCATACGTCGGTAAATTTTCCTTTATACTTGAATGGGTCGACTTCAATTATCTTGTCACTTTTTGTAGTGTGCCATCTAAGGATGCGGGGAATGGAAAAGGGCTCATCCATTGATTTTCCAGTAGATTCTCCAAGATGAAAAAAGGCCTCATAGATCCAAATCTGTAAGCAGTACAATAGTGAAAAAAATAACTCAGAGTCTATGACAGAGTATAAATAAAATGAGAATCTACAATAAACTCACTAAAGGATTTATGGTAGATACCATGAATGCCCAGGAAAATCCGAATAGAGCATAAGATGCCTTCTGTTTCTCATCAAATACTTCTTTCTTCTTCTTCTTCAGGTTACTTTTTTTTTCCAGATAGTCCATGGCCAGTTGAAATGTCTCTTTTCCCTACGGATACTTCTTGAAGAAACTCAAAGAATCGACCATTCGAATCAGTTTTGTGTCGACAACCCTCGTTGAATATTCTGCAAACAACATAGTCTGCAAGAACCACAGTAGACAACACTTGAACTTCTGATCCTCATTCAGCTTATTCCCTCTGATCAAGTGTAACAAGTTGGCCACCATGATGTTTTTGTTTTTCATCACCTTAAAACAAAAATTGTCCCCCTTTGCTAACACCTTCTTTATTTTTTATTCACTGGGGGTATGATAAGCAGTTCAGCCCTGTGATCAAACAAAACTTTTTCAAGCCAAAACAAGAAGGGTTTTTGTTAATGCAGAACCACATCTCATGACACATCTTATCGTTCTTGACGCGTCGCAACAACAAATAATGGACCAACTGCCCATTGAACTTGAGATATTCCGACAGATTTCTCAGGTGTCCAAACCAGGACCGCTTGAATCTTTTCTTCAATTCCTGGTCGACAAGAACTTGCTTAAATTCTCTATAAGTAGTCATTCTTGATCTGACCGATATATTTGCCGGGAAAGATCCTACCTCGTCAATTATCGTTCGAAGGTCATACCGCTCTACGGAAATGCACCTTAAAAGATATGACACGGACAAGGGATCATTATCCCCATCATTACTATTTCTCCCACTTCCCTCTCTCTCTTCACTGTCACCACTGACGCTGCGCTTGGCAACATCTTCACTAGACTCGATGTAGTCGCTTATCTCTTTTAACTCCAAATCTGATTCGGACACTGCCTCTAGAATTTTCTTCCTTTTTGTGACATTTTCAACTGCCTCAGCTTTTCTTTTTCTACTGCTACCAGCAGAATCAGAAGAGGTACCGTCTTTGCGTTTAGAAAAGATAGTTTTTTAGTCATTTTCAACACAATCTACCCCTGCAGAACAAATCTCCCATTTTCAGTTCATATACCACAAGTCTATCAACAAAAATAACTTAATGCTCAAATGAAAACCCCCACAAAAAATTAAGAAACACCCCACCATTAAACAATTCACTACACAAACATACAATAACTTAATCAAAATCCAACATGCAGTATCAAAACACAACAATAGCTAAAAATCAAACTAGTGCACCTAATCAAACTAATTAGCTATTAATATTTCAATTTTCACTATTTCAGCAATCATGTTTTAAAAGATTTCATATGTCTGAAAATTGATTTCAATCTAGGGCATTCTCATTTCATAGACCAAGGATCTACGGATAGACCTCGGGTATACGGACAGAAACATGTCACAGTTCAAACAAAATGCCAAAAAATAGCAATTATCCCACCATTCAATACTTAGTTGCTAAAAAAACCACGACTAAACCAAAACACCTAAACAAAAGTTTTAAAATTCAACACTGTGTTCGACGAATTTTTTTTTATCAAAAAGGTCGCATAAAACCTCAACCATTGCTTCAAAATCAAACTCATTACCTATAAAATTCTCATTTTTTAACTACTTAATCAATCAAATTCGAAAAAAATAAATTTCCTACATCACTATGAATCGATTAGCAAAGAAAACCGTTTAAATAGATCTAGAAATGATCGAAACTTGATTTTAACTAACCTTGTGAAGCAACAATGACCCCTTAGCAACTGGAGAAGAAGACGAAACGAAAATGATATTTTTGGGAGAAAAAGTTTCAAAAACGGGAGTTGAGAATTGAAGAGGAGAGAGAGAGAGGGTTTTTTTATATTGGAATAAGTGGAGGGTGTTAGGTGTATTATATTAAAGTTGTAAAGTTGTAAAAATAATGAATTGATCCCTTGGCCCACGTGTGGGCCCCACTTTTTCCACTTTTTCCACTTTTTCCCACTTTTTATACCCGAAACCTAAAAAATAAATTAAAAAGAAATTAAGTGGGCATTTGACAAATTAGTTTTGAAAGGTGCCTCTTTTGCCAATTATTCCCGCCTTTCTCTGGGCATGCAATTAGGAGAAGTTACTCGATTAACGTGTACTCCAAATTTTTGTCATATTTCTTTATTGTAGTGGAGGTATAACCTTTGAAATTGCAAATCAGGTATGTAATTTCAATTAAATAATTTTTATTTTATTCTTTAGCCACAATCAATATTATTTTGTTTTCATCACATTAATCTCTTTTCATCTTTATATGAACAATGATATAGGTGAAAAAATTATAATTTTGTTCTTTATTTTTTATTTTAAAAAAATATATCTTGGACCAATTGTCTATATTATATTAAAAGACTCCACAATGGATAAAATTATTTTTTTCTTATTTTATCCTAATTTTTAAAAATTTAAAATCCATTAAAATTTGATTCTTAAACTTTACTTTATATGAAATATGTACCTTAAATTAAAAAAATTAATATTGAACAATATTTTTTAATATTAAATTTAATATAAATAAATATTTTATTAGATATTTTTTTCCTCTTGAAATAGTTTTCTCTTCTTTTGTTCTAGAATTTGTTATTTTTTTCTATTAAAATTTCACTTGCTTAGAAATCTTGATTTTCATACTATAATACTTTACATTATTGTTAATTTGTTATAAGTAGTTGTGTTATGTTATTATGCTCATATTAATGTAGTTTATTATTCTCTTAATATTTTAAAATTTTAACATAAGCAAATAGTTGCATTAAATCTTAAATAATCAAAGGTTGCACGTGTGAGGCATAAGCTAATCAACTAAAGTTGATTTTATGAAGATTTAAAAAATCTAGAAATAAATATGAGCGTGTTAGAATAAGAAAAATATACTACTAAGAACTATCAAATTTTTAAAAATTTTAAATAAGTAATCAAAGATTTTTTAATGATTTAACTTTAAAAATAAGAAAAGATTTTAAATATAGAAAAAATTAAAAACAAATAATCGTACTAGAAATATGATTCAAATCGATGTGTCTCTCTTAATCTCTAATAGTAAGGAAAAGCGGCACCACATTACAAACATAAAAGTGACGATCTATTGACCACTTGAAACTTTTGGTGGTAAAATATATACATGCTTACAATAAAATATATGTTGCGTCTATATTATTATATTAAATTATGAAGATTTTTTGAGAAGTGATTTGAACTTTTTGCACTTCATTAAAATCTTTCGAATAGATAAAATCGTCTAATTTCGAATAATAAAAAATTACACATGCGAGGCACGTGCGATTAAACTAGTAGTAGTAATAGAATTTATACTATTAACCTTGAATATAGAAAGTAGTGAAGTCTTTTATAAAATTAAAGAAGATTAATGACTTCGAGGCATGAAAGATCACAATCCTTCAGGAGTTATCCGTATATATTTTAGGAATTACAAGCAATTTTTTATCAGGATACAATAAAATTCGAGAATATGTATGCAAATTGAATATGCTACTTCTAATTTTTTCTTTGTATTTATAGAATGCAACAAGAAGATTTTTTAAAGAAAATTGCTCCTTTTCTGAACAGATGCACGCAACTATTCTAATTAATTTAAATCTAAATATTAAATTTGAATAAAATAAAAAATAAAAAAATAAAATCTTTAATGACAGATCTGACCCGACCCACACCTGAGCCTCAACACCAACTCCAACTCTAAGTCATTTAGATATATATATATATATAATTAAATATATATGATACACTTACTCAACTTATTAGACTTCTAGTGTTTTGGGGAGCAGAATAAACAGTTTTTCATAAATTAAAAAGTAGTTTTTACCTAAAAGTATATTTTACAAAAACAGAAAAATATATTTAAAAGCATTTTTAAAAGTTTAGTCAAACTCTAATTGTTGCTTAAAAGTATATTTTAATTTATTAGCCAAATACAAACCAATTATCACCAAAAACACTTTTGAAAAAAAAAATACTTTTAAAAATAAGTTAATTTTAAAAGATTGGCCAAACATGCTATTAATGAGTTTGGCCTTATATCGCCTTAAGTGTAACTTTAAACCACCAATGTGTGGGGTCCATCCCCATTCTCCATGATGCAGGAGATACAAGTCTACAGTTATTGCATGCCTATATCCTTAATTTGTCTAACTTATATATATTGGCTAGGAAAAAGTCAAGAAAATATTTGATTTTCAATGATTTTTTGATGTCACTAATGATATCGATATGGAAAGTTTGTTAACTATAAAAAGAACTCATCAGCTCATTGGTTCAAGACACCAGAGAGAGAAAATAATATAGAGAGAGTAGTGAGGTATTTCACATATTGTGATGAAAATAGTTTGTGAATTTTTTTTGAGTGAGTGATATTTTAGTACGGTGCTAGTCAAAAGAGAGTTTTTTTTAGTGTGTTGTAGTCACTTTGAATACTATACTTGTAACTATATTGTGTAAAATTTCTTACTATAGTAATATCAATTGTTTCTCTCGATCCGCAATTTTTTTCCTTATTTAAAGGGTTTTCATGTAAAATTCTTGGTGTCATAATTTTTTCATTTTATTTTCATTATTTTACTGCAATTACTTTTATTGTTATTTTTCGTTTACCCAACAAACTGGTATAGAGCCCACGGATTGCAATATCTGTATCTTTTGATAAATAATGAAAGCCAACACAAGTAGAATGGTTACTTTGAATGACGTTAATTATGTTATTTGAAAAGAAAAAATGAAAAATCTGTTCTATGCCAAGAATTTTTCTTAGCCAGTCTTTGACATTATAAAACCTGAATAAAGTCGATAAAGAGTGAAACCTGTTGCACATACAAATTTATGGTTTTATTAGGTAGTGGATTGACAATAATATATTGAATCATATTTCTAGAGAGACATATGCTCGGTCCCTATGAAAGCATCTTGAAAGTTTGTATGCTCGAAAAATTGAAAATAATAAAATATTTTTCATAAAATAAATGTTTGGAGTTAAATACCATGATGGTTCTCCGATGACAATTCACTAGAATAACTTTTAAGGGATCATGAATCAGTTATTTTCTATGGACATTATGTTTGATGAAGAAATTCAAGACTTGTTTCTACTTGATTTTCTACCAGATTCTTGGGAAATATTTAGAACTTCATTGTCAAATTATGCTTTCGATGGCGTGATCTCTATGGATTTTGTTAAGAGTAGCGTTCTTAATGAAGATATGACACGAAAGTCCTAAGGTTCCTCTTCGTTTGATGTCTTGGTGACTGAAATTAGGGGACAAGAAGGAATCATGATTCTCAAAATAGAGAACATTATACAAGCAAATCTAAAGACAAATTTAAAGATATTGAGATGCTATCATTATGGGTTAAAAGCGCACATAATTTTTTTTTTTGTCAAAAATTAAAGAATGAGAACAAAGAAAAGAAGGAAAAAAAAGACGACAGTGAAAATTGCATAGCCACCATCACCTCCGAAGATCTTGTTACTATTCTTAATGCAAATCTAGTAAATATTGCTTGTGATAAGTCAAGTTGGGTTGTGGATTCTGGTGCCGCATCTCACATGACATCAAGGATAATTTTTTTCTTATCTTATACTCTACGTGACTTTGGAACCATGAGTATTGAAAATGAGACTGTATCCAAGGGGGCTCGTATTGGTACAATTTGTTTGATAACTAGTATTGGATCTAAACTAGTTTTAAATAATATAAATATGCACTTGATGTTTGTTTTGCACTTGGTTTCTGTTGGTGTACTAGATGATGAAGGATGTATTAGTACCAATGGTGGTGGAAAATTAAAACTCACTAGGGATTCTTTGGTTGTGGTTCAAGGTGACAAACATTTTGGTGTATACTGGACTACGATTTATACTTGTGCTAATATGGTGAATGCAGTTGAAAGCGCTAGCTCTTTAGCATTATAGCATAAGAGGCTTAGCCACATTAGTGAGAAAGAACTTAATGTTATGGCCAAGAAGAAATTACTATCAAATTTGAAAGTTTTAAATTATAAAAATATGAGCGCTGCTTGACAGAAAAATAAAATAAAGTGTCTTTCATGTCTCATCCTCCTTCAAGAAAAACAGAGTTGCTTGAGGGGGTGAATTCAGATTTATGCGATTCAATAAAGATAAGAACTTTGGGTGATGCACTTTACTTCATTATTTTTATTGATGATTGCACATGAAAATTTTGGGTCTATGTCTTAAAGACTAAAGACCAAGTGATGGGTGTCTTTAAGCAGTTTCAAACTTCTATTGAAGAGAAATAGGAAAGAAGTTAATGTGTATTCGTACTAATAACAATTATGAACATTATGGACTATTTGATGAATGCTGCAAGCAACAAGGTATTAGACACCAAAAAACTCCTTCCAAGACTCCTTAGCTTAATGGTTTGACGGAAAAATAAACCAGACCTTGATGGAAAGAGTCAGATGTTTGCTTTTTGAAGTAAAGTTGTTGAACTCCTTTGAAGTGAGGCTTTATTGATCATTGCACATGTTATTAACTTATCTCCTGCTTTTATTTTTTAAAGTGATGTAACAAATACAGTTTGATATGGAAAGGATATTTCTATGAACACTAGAGAGTATTTGATTGTAAAACTTTTGTACATGCATCCAAAGATGAAAGGTCAAAGTCAAATATCAAGACAAGGCAGTGTATCTTCATTGGTTATGGACTTGATAATTTTGGTTATAGACTATATGATTCAATTGAGAAGAATCTTGTAACAAGTCATGATATTGTCTTCATGAAAAATCAAATCATTAAAGATATTAAAAAAGCAAGAAACTAGAATCTTCAAGTTCTAATGTTGTAGTTAATCTTGATCAAGATCCTCATACAAGTGCACATAATTTTGGCGGGATTAATGATCATGGTGATGCCCAGAATCATTTTCCAAATCAGCATGATGATGTTGATAATTACAATAATGTTGTTGTTGATGATACTTCTATTCATGAAGTTGTGAATGAGTCAAATATTTCACTAAGAAGGTTTTAACAATAATAAATTTTTTTCGTTATTCTTCAAATAAGTATGTGTTACTCACTAACGGAAAAGAACTTAAATAATTTGAGGAGGCCATTGAAGATGAGCATAAATATCAATGGATTAAAGTCATGCAACATGAGATGAAATCTCTGCATGAGAACCACACTTATGAGTTGGTGAAATTGCCTAAAGGCATGAGAGCCTTGAAGAACAAGTAGGTGTTCAAAGTCAAAGTTAAGAAACACAATTTGAAGCCTAGGTACAAATCTATATTGGTTGTTAAGGAATTTGGTCAAATGAAGGTGTAGATTTTGACGAAATATTTCTCCTGTCATGAAAATGACCTTCATTCATATCGTTCTTAGTTTGGCTGCTAGTCTTGATTTAGAGATTGAACAGATGAATGTAAAGACAACTTTTTTTTTCACGATGACCTCAAAGAGGAGATCTATATGCGACAAATTAAGGATTTTAAGGTAAAAGGTAAGAAAAATCATGTGTGCAAACTTAAATAGAGTCTCTTTAACTTGAATCAATCTCCTAGGCAGTTGTATAAGAAGTTTGAATCTGTCATAGAGGAACAAGACTACAAGAGAATTTCTTCAGATCACTGTGTATTTGGATAAAGTTTTTTTGATGATGATTTTACCATCCGCTTGCTATATGTGGACGATATGTTGATTGTGGACAAGAATATTTTCAGGATTGACGAGTTGAAGAAATAGTTATGCAAGTCATTTTCTATGAAAGACTTAGATCATGCTGAGCATATTTTGGACATGAGGATTACTCGCCTCAAATATGAAAGGGAGTTTTACTTATCATTGGATAAGTACATTAAACGTGTACTGAAGCGCTTCAACATAAAGAATGCTAAGGTTTTTAACAAATCCCTTGTTGGTTATATGAACTTGATCACGAAAATGTATCTTACAATGAAGGAGGAGAAAGAAAACATCACTTAATTTCCATATTACATCGTTGTCAAAAGTTTAATACATGCAATGGTGTATATTAGCTCAATATTACTCACGAGTTGGTGTTATCTTTAGGCTTCTTGGAAATCTAGGAAAGGACAACTGAAAAACAGTCAAATGGATATTGAGGTATCTAAGAAGAACCTTAGGTGATTGTTTGTGTTTTGGAGGATTCGATCCAATCTTAAAGGGCTGTACAGATGTTGATATGATGGGTGATCTTGATAACATAAAATCTACTATTAAATTTTTATGTATAATTTCAGGGGGAGTTATATCATGACAATCAAAGTTGCAGAAGTGTGTCTCACTATCTACTACTGAAGCTGAGTATATTGCGGCTAGCAAAACTGGCAAGGAGATGATATGGCTTAAGGCGACTCCTTTAAGAATTTGGATTGCACCAAATGGATTACGTTGTCTATTGTGACAGTCAAAGTAAAGTATACTTGATTAAGAACCCCATGTACCATGCAAAAATAAAACATATTAACTTTAGGTACCATTGAATTCGTGAACAAGCGGAGAACAAATCGTTTTAGGTCAAGAAGATTCACATGAGTATAAATCATGCAGATATGATGACGAGGTGGTACCAAAAGATAAGTTTGAATTATACAAAGAGCTTATCCGCATGAGATCTCTCTAAGAAGATGCGGATACCTCTTTCAGATACGTGAGACTGGAGGCAGAGATTTGTAGGGTCAAGTCCCATCCTCCATGATGCAGGAAATACAAGTCTACAATTGTTGCATGCCCATATTCTTAATTTATCTAACTTACAGTTATTGGCTAGGAAAAAGTCAAAAAAAGATTTGATTTTCAATGGTTTTTTATGTCACTGATGACACCGGCATGGATATATTTTTGCCTATAAAAGGAGCTCATCAGCTCATTGGTTCATTAAATAGAGAGAACAAAAATAATATAGAGAGAGCAGCGAGGTATTCCACAGACTATAATAAAAATAATCTGTGAAGGAAAAATTAGAGTGGATGATATTTTAGTTAGGTGGGAGTCAAAAGGATTTATTATTTATTTTGAGTGTGTAGTAGTCACTTTAAGTATTATACTTGTGACTATACTGTGTAATATTTCATACTATAGTAATATTAGTTGCTCCTCTTGGTCTGTGATTTTTTTCTTATTTAAAAGGATTTTCACGTAAAATTCTTGGTGCCATTACTTTGCCATTTTATTTCTATTATTTTAATACTTACTTTCGTTTAGTTGTTATTCCACATTTACCCAACACAATATGAAAACCCTACATATTACATCAGAGGTGGAGCTACATTGTAGCAAGAGTGATCAAATAAACACCCTTCGTTGAAAAATTATATCGTATATATACATAAATGCTACTTTAAACGGGTTAAATGTACAATCTGAACAATCTTGAGACATGAAGTTTCTCTATCCCAGTGGTGCTAGGCGTGTAGGGAATGGACATGCTCCTTTTAGTGCGTGGGTTCGAACCCCTGCGGGCTATGTTTCTTTTAAAAGTTTTTTTCCCTCATATTTAGAAGAGCTTCTAAATGCTTCAAAACTGGAGAAAAAAATGAAGGATTAGTAGACAATATTTTACTTTGTTCCTTTTCTTTTATTAAAGATTTCAATAAAATTTAAAAGTAATTATTTAATTTAAAATTAATAAGTAAATCCTAAAATTCTCTATAATGTTGCTAAAAGCGAAAAAACTCTATATAGGATTTTTTTTTAGAGAAGACCTTATTTAATTCTTCTCTCCTTCTTTCATGTTTTGTTGTTATTATTATCATCACCATAGGTCGACGAAAGCCTAAAGCATAAATTTTTTCTTTTCTTTTTTGCTTTTCGCTTTACTTCATATTAAATTAAACATGAACACTAAAGCTAAACATTATATGGTTTGATTTTAAAATTTTGATACATTTATTCATGAAAAAAATGATTATTAGTATTATGTAGTTTGATTTTAAAATTTTCAATGCACCATTCGTCAATTTTTTTTTTACTAATGTAATGTTTGAACACCCTTCGTGAAATTTCTGGCCCTCCGCCACTATATTACATATATACTTATCAAAGTTACTAGTTTAGGATAAGTGCGTTGCACGTGTAATTTAATTAAAAACGTTAAGCCAAAAAAGAACTAAAATTATAACTCAAAGTTAAAAGAAGCTTACGTCAATATTTTAGAAGCCCAACTCAGTTTGCTATATACTACATATGCTCCATTGTTTGTTTATATAGACACTAATTTCTTAATTCTTTCATTGTTTTTTCTTCTCAATAATATTATACTGAAATAAGAATCACCATATTTTCTAAAAAAGAAAGATACCAAATGAAAAAAAAAACACATAAAATACATAATTTAGGAAACTACATTGATTTAAAAGAAAAAGGAGTAAAATAACGTGAGAGAGAAAAAGAGAAAAACTTTGAATAGAGAAATAACTACGTACTTATATCCTTTCAACTCAAAATGTAATTTATCAAAATGTAATATGAATAAAATCTTAAAGATAATTCCAAATTTTACTATTAGTATACTGAGATATGGTACCAGAAGGCTTCATCCATGAATGTTCGAAGTTACGACTTCAAATTATCATTCAAACTGCTCATAGTCTACAATTAAGATGCATAATTAAAATAGGAATTATCCAGAATACATACTCATGAAGAATCAAAAGTAGAATATATATAATAAAATAGTTAGTAAATGCACATTGCTAGATGTTGCTTTCTTCCTTTAAATTCAATGGCTATGTACATTTTCTTTTGGTATCAAAATTTATCATCGGCATCAAATTAGCTACTCATGCTCATTCTGCTAATATTGAATGCACTGTTTATGTACAGATTACCATGCTTAATCATGTATGAATAACTTAGTATAATCTACATGGATATGATATATGTGTTGTGTCGTTTACCCTATGGACACACGCTCTCTTCTCCCTCGTCTTTGTTGTTGGCAAGCTAGGGCAGCCATGATTGCCACTATCTCTCTATAGCCTTTTACTGTGGGAGGGAGTTCTCAAGAAATCTTAAGGAGAGTATACCCGATTCTATACACAATTAACTTATGCTTCTCGCTTAAATTCAAACAAAATAGCCGCATCTTTACAAAAAATAATGTGACTACTTAATCTTGAGGGGCCAGGACATCTTTGGATTGTCCAAAAGTTTTTGGTTCCCTAAATAACTTACAATGTAGCTTCGGGAGTATCATACAGGGCTTGTGTGATTTACCCTTCCATGATCAGGTGTTTTTAAAGTCGATTGCAGCAGATGTCCCACCTTTCCAAAACATAAAAGCAAAGACAATCAAACCACACAAATATAAGTCATATTCATATTCTTATAAAAGCAACAAACTTCATATAGTGTTGGTAATCAATTATAAATGGCAGTTGTAGGTATGTTTAATAACATCGTATGTAGTAACAATAGGGACACACTCTAGAATAGTAGTCACTACACCATCAGTAGTATCCACCGCAACCACCCACTAAGTTATAATCGGTTAATATTGATTTGAGTTCGTTTATAGTATGTACAGATTATAGTTATAAACTTTATATATACTTCGAATTATAAAAAAGTAATGTTGGAGCCATGAAAAATTTTAATCGTTAACAAATAATCTCTTTTACAAAGTCAGTTATATTTGTATCAACCAACTTATTGAAATATCATATAAAAAGTTTTTTAGCTATATACTAAGTTATTTTTTGTGTACATGTAATGAATGCTGAACCCACTTCGCTTAGTTTTCTGTTATTTTTTTTTATTTCGAATTGCATGGCTAATAGGGAACGCGGGAGGGGGGAGGGGGTAGTAAACACCACTATTTTTTAATACTACTCTAATAGTTCAAGTAGATTTGTCTAAATGATCGATAATAATCTTGATGCCAAATGGCCAAAGCAAAAAAAATTACTAATAAAAAGTAGATTAACACAAAAGAAAGAAAATGCCTATAGAATCCTTGCTAATTCTTTCATGAACAGACATATTCAACTCTTTCTTTTATAATTATGGTGTTCGATCTTTCACATATTTACCAATTTCATAAAGAAAATAAAGAGCACAGATGAAAGATTGATTCCACTATCCACGTCTAAAAAATATTCAATAGAAAATGTAAATATTCAACATCTACAAACAAACCTTGTCAAGAGGAAGAACATTCAAGCAACTGTAAACTAAAATGAAAGTGATATGAGTTGGATAAAGAGGGGATGGCATTAACCCATTTTTTTTCTACCTTCTCCACATGCTAATTTGACTTTAAAATGTCTTAACACCGAAGTTTGTCTTAACTTCTTACAAAATCAGTGAAAAATACTTGTTGAAGTTATTGACATACCTGATAAGAGAAATTAATCACTTTTCATAGAGATTATATTTTGAAGTGTAGAAGAATTGGCTATAAGCATTCAATAGAACTTGCATTAACAGAGTTAAATGAGAAGACTTTGGCCTTTGCGTAAAGCGAGTTGACGAAGAGAATCGAGATAAGAGAATATGAAGATGAGAGAATCTGGAGAAGAGACAAAAGTGAGAGTAATTGTGGATGAAAGAAAAATATGGTGAGGACACTGAAAAGGTGAAATCAATATGACTTTTATAGAAGTTGGTAAAAGATACCTATTTTACATGGGATGAGAATTATTTTGATCTTATTTTGCACGAAAAAAATTATGTTAAAATCTATGGTAGATGAAAACGAATTTGTATTTTTTTAATTTTGACGAAAAAACGTCCGAAAATTTATGTATTACCGATTTGGAAAAAGGCCAAAGAATTTTTTGGGTTTATGGAAGATGGAAAGAATTTTTTTTTTCTTTTGGGGGCAAAAAAACGTCCGAAAGATTTTTGGGTTTATGAAAGATGGAAAAGATTTTCTTTTTTTTAAATTTTGGCAAAAAAAAAAAAGGCCGAAAGTTTATGTATTACCGATTTGGAAAAAGACCAAAAATTTTGGCTTTTTTTTAGTTTTAATGTTTAATTGTGTTTTAGATTTTAGATGGTGGAAAAGGAATTCTATTTTTGTAAGGAAAGGTTTTGTTTTAATTTAATGTTAATATTATTAAAATAATAGAAAAAAGGTAAAAAGACGATTTTGTTTAAAGCGGAACTTTTAATGAAGGGCAAAAAGTTCAAATCACTTTTCTAACGGTCTTCACACTTTTAATATATTATAGATTATAGATTATAGATTATAGATATAAATTATAGATTATAGATTATAGATTATAGATTATAGATTATAGATTATAGATTATAGATTATAGATATAGATATAGATATAGATATAGATATAGATATAGATATAGATTATAGATATAAATATAAATATAGATTATCTATCAGATGGAACGTATGCACTAATTTAATCGCGGTATTTGTATACTTATGGAAGATCCCATATTTTCGCTTAGAAGAACTCTTTAAATATATCTTTGCTAATTATTCCAACAAGCTGACGACCTGGAGTTTGATAGCAACCCATGTATCATGTATACTTTTCAAAGTTACTTACATATTCTGACTATTTATAATTACCCAAATAAACAATTTGTTATCTTTAATGCATGTTGTATTTGTATTATATAGTGTTTAGAACGTGAGAAAAATAACATAATATCTATGTATTTTATTTCTTTAATTATCTTCTAGTTACGTTTTTCGTCGTCTTGGTGGTTATGAATTGGTCATATCTGAATAGCATACCAGCAACTTGTAATTTATTCATTTAGTATTAGTATTAGTGTAAATGGACAAAATGGTGGTCAAAATCAAGGATCTTACCGTAATTGAGGCTAGCTAGCCACAATAAAATTAGTGAAATTTAAGCATGACTTAAATACCTATTTATGTGGATTAGATCTTTGATTACAAAAAAAAAATTGTGGATTAGAATAACAACACATGCATCCTTTTACTATATCAATCACGTGGGAGACTAATAAAATACTCAGAATTAATTATTGAGTTAAAATTGTAAAACTTATCATTTATCAACATGAATAGCCGAAACTTATTTAATAATGTGTCCGCAATATACAAAAGCTATTCACCAATTATGTACTATTATACTAAAAATACAAGACCTAGGCATGCTAACGATTTGTTAAGTCATTAGTTTTGATTATTGACAAACTATGTCTTTAGTTTTGCTGATTGACAAACTATCCTATTAGGACCTGGTTCCTGCTCTAATACATTATTTGTAGGTATTTTGTTTTTCATCTCTATTGCCAAAGTGTTATCTAAAGTTAGTTGACAAAGAAACTAGAGTAAGCTTGATTACTGTCTTAGTTTGTCTTAGTTAGAGTTAGCTGAGTCAGTGGAGGTAATAGAGTTATTGCATTAGAGTTTATTGTAATTGAGTTACTACAAGTAAAAGAAGGGTTAAGAGGTTAATCCTTGAAGTCAGGAGTCTGTATTCAAGGTTGCTTGAATCTAGTGAAGTTGTTGGAATTCCTACGTGGTGGGTTGTGTTTTTTCCCCCTTAAGCAAAGAGTTTCCACGTAAAACTTATTGTTTTTCTTATTTATTTATTTTACAAGTTTGCTCTATTTAGTTGTTTTGTTGCATACGTTAGTTGTGACCAGGTCCCAAAGTAGGAGGGCAACTCGTGTAATTCTTCAATTGGTATCAAAGTAGAATCTTTCTAAAAGGTTAACACCTAGGAAGGATCTACTAATATGGATGCACCTCCAAATCTCAAAGAGGGTTAATCAACTACTAGGCCATCCAAATTTTATGGTCAATATTATGGATGGTGGAAAACTCATATGCAGAACTTCATCATGGCTGAAGATTGTGAGTTGTGGGATGTTATTGAAGATGGTCCTTTTGTTCCTACAAAACCTATGAAAGTTGGTGAAGTGACTTCAAATGTTCCTAAGACAACGAAGGAATATGATGAAGCTGGTAGGAAAAAGATAGAGAAAAATTATAAGGCTAAGAAGCTTCTTGTGTGTGGCATTGGTCCTGATGAATACAACAGGATCTCTGCTTGTGAGACTGCTAAAAAAATTTGGGATTGCCTATAAACTGCTCATGAGTGAACTAGTCAGGTAAAGGAGTCAAAAATAGACATGTTGATAACACAATATGAAGCCTTCATTATGAAGGAAGGTAAGACTATCCAAGAAATGCACACAAAGCTCACTATAATCACCAATCAACTTCATTGTTTGGGTGAAGATATCAGACCTACCAAACATGTTCGCAAAGTACTTAGCATTCTACCAAAGTCTTGGGAAAGTGAAGTGAATGCAATCATTGAAGCGAAGGATTTAAAGACTATGAACATTGATGAGTTGATAGGAAATCTTAAAACCTATGAACTCAAGAAAAAATAGGACAAAGCTAGAGGTGAGCAGAAGAAAGAAAGAAACATGGTCCTTAAGTCAATAAAGAAAGATGCCAATGTTGCTGATAACGAAACAACTTACATCACCAAGAGATTTTTGGAGATTATGAGAAGAATTGGTGCACTTCCAAGAAAGGGAGGATCTAGCAGATATAACAAGGATAAAAAGGCAAATGAGACATGTCACAAGTGTGGAAAGCTCGGTCACTTTATTAAAGACTGCCCTCTTCACAAGATTGAATACAAGGATTATGTTAAACAAGCTTGTAAAAGAGATAAAAAGAAGGACCCGGTCCTTGATAAGTATAGAAAAAGGGTTGTTGCTGTCACACCTCAAATCCCATCAGGGCAGATAGGCAGCCATAGCTGTGAAGTCCCGAGAGCACCAACCTATAACCTTGTACATCTCGTGTATGTAACTATGATAACTAAAGGTTCTTCCATATATGGATATAATGCATCAATGATAATAAACAACAAGCCCAAAACTATGTGAACAAGACTTGACCATTAAGGCCATAAAATCTAAAAGATAAGACACTATCATGCTTAACTTTACATTGGTCTACAAAGCCTCTAGAAGACACATAAACTTAGTGAAGGTTGGGATAAATGCTCACCTTACTCTTAACTACTATACAATCTGAAAACATATATACCAGACTCAGATTGCCCCAAATCATCCTGAAGTGTACTAATAGCCATTGGATATCTTGTACTCCTACTGGGGAGGTGTATTAGCTAAAACATATGTGCCTGCAACATGAAATTCAGGCCCCCGTGAGGGACGTCAGTACGAAAATATATACTGAATATATAAGGCTGAAAGTAATTATACATTATACAAGAGCTCAATTGAAATCAAACACAAGTGTATAAATAATGCTAGTAGACCACCTTTACATATACTTGTAGGATCAGGTACATTACATTCTTTTCTTCATTTTACCCCTCTTTATTTTATAATCATTGTAAGCCATATGATACAAATGACCAGCTGATGAATGGTAAATACACAAATTGGAATCAAACCATGCTAGGTTTACGTCACTAAGCTGCCATCCATGTATAAACATATTGGGATTGGCCTATACTAGGATTTCTCTCCTTAGATTCCAACCACATATAAAGGTATAGGGGTCGTACTATGCTAGGCTTACTCCCCTGAGTTGTCACCCCTTCAATTCAGATTTGCGTTACTTAGTTTATTTAGTCTTTGAGATTATTACTTTGGTGGTCATAAAATTATTGTACTTTGAAACAATAATCCACCAGTAAGTGACATGTAAATAAACACTTATTGCAATAACAATGAGGTAGGAAGTAGTTTGTACATGAATGAAATATTTAGGAGCTAAAAATAACACATGGGTTTTATTTGACTCAAAGGAGAACTCCTGAAACTTACTAGTGAAAGTAGACATGCAGACTTGATAATAAGCATGTATTGAAGTATTTTAACATATTAGATAGTGAGGAAAAATTCGTTAGCTACATGGGAGATCATGTGCTGTCATTTGCTATAGGAGAACTTTAGAAGTTTACTTTATAACACAGGTGTTGGATTTCATGCCAAAGAATACGAAATAGAGCATGCCTTACATACCTTGCTGTACAACTCCAATTTTAAACCAAATTAACATCCCACCTTTTTGACTTCTTATCTACAATAAAGTATATGGTAAAACTAGTATTAGTAACTAATCAACTCATTTAGGATACTTAAATTTACCAAAATAGTAGCCGGGCAGTAAGCTCATAATTATCAAATCAAGGGTGTTATTTTAATCCTTTTCTCCTCCAATTACATCCACATACCATATATAATTTTATAAGATCCCATGAAACAACTTTGGCTTATTTACACTCTCAAAATAATGGACAAAGTGGAATAGGCAGTAAATATATACAACATTTAGTTTGGTGGTATACCACTACACTCCTTCTAGATATTTCAATACAAGCCGCTCATACCTTTCTCAAGCATCAACCCGGCAGTCCCCAACATATACACATAAAATAGTCCACAAAACAACCCCAAATTTTCTTTATCGTAGTAACCAAATATTGTACTCATCATCCCTTGAGTTCTCAATAACAAACATCCATAATTCTTTACCCAAACTCATACATAAGGAGGATAAATAAAGCATTCACCTTACCTCCATTTTCTGTAACTTATACTCTTAACTTGAACTTCTCTTCACACTTTAAACCAAAGAACAAAAGATAAGTCGCTTAATAAGAAAAAAAGTGAGCAAATAGCTTGTTTTATATTCTGCCTTATATTTATAATTAAGCATGAATAATATGTTTTCCTAATCTTCGATGGGAGAATTAAGATAAACCATAAGTGCTTTCACTTACCTTGGCTTACAAAGGCGAGGGTTTCTTCAAGAACCCTAGAAGGAGAATTAGGGTTGCTCCTTGCTTTTCTAGAGAGTAGAGAAAACTTATGAAATATGATCCTTTTTTGTGAATTAGAATTGAAGGAAATGACAGTAACTTGGCCTTATAAAGGCCCTATTTTGTCTATCTATTAGCTGCATTTTGGATCTCAAATTTGTCAAATTGGTCCAAGTAGGTGATGCACCTACTTAAGGACTTCAAGTTGCTCAAAAGGTCAAAGTAGGTGATGTACCTACATGCTTGATTCTTTGTTGGGCTCATCTAAATTGGGACTTTGTAGATTTGAGTATTGGGACCTTTCTCCATTTTCTTTCCCTTTTACTTAATTTGGGCCCAAATGAGTCCATTAATATAGGCCCAAATCCAATCCATAGCCTTGGGTCCATTAACTTGGTCCATATATCTCAAGTAGGTGACTCACCTACTAGCTTAATTAAGTCAAGCAAGCACTTCAATATTATATTTCATTTTTAATTCTTAATCTCTTTAATCCAACTTACAACTTGTATACACTTAGTCACGTTAAACTTCATATTCAAATACTAGCTTATGATCCCAAGTTAAATAGTCATATGGATGTTAACTTGATCGCATCATATTAAAACATACGGGAAGTATCTAGAAACACATTTACACCATTAATACTCACATAACAAATCTAGTCCATTACCTAGATCACAAAGTTATGTCAAGGTCTATATAAGTAGAATACGTACACATAAAATACATGGTATTACAACTGCTGACGGATATGTGAAACAAGTCCTTGCAGTTTGGGGAGACTCTTCTAGTGAGTCTGATAAATCAGACAAACTAGAAAATGTCTCCATGATGGTGGTTGAGGATGATGTCCAGATCTATGACTCCCTCTTTTCCCTGATGGCCGAATTATAAAGATGATGAAGATGAAAAGGTAACCCTTCTAGACATCAAAGATAATCTGAAAGATTATTCTCCTAAGGAATTAAAGTCTCTTGCTACTGTGCTGATAGATACTGTGTGTGAGCTTACAAAAGATAAGAAGTCATTAATTAAATTTTTTGATGAATTTGAAGTGGAAAGGTAGAACTAATTGAGCAAATGTTTAAGCTTCAAGAAACCTGCCAATCCCTATCCCTTAAAAATGATCCATTAAAATGATAAGATTAGTGAAATATCCAAGTTCAATTCAAAATAGAAGGGTGAAGGTAGTAAAATTCAATTTGAGATTGAGGAGAAATAGCCAAGTCCAATACAGATTTAGCTGCATCCCTGGAGAGTAACTCTGAACTTAAGAGGGACCCAGTTCAGATTAAGGCTGAGCTTGAGAAAACTCCTAAATGGACAACCTCCTCTCAAGTTTTGGCAGGCTTGACTGCTTAAAAATTTAACAACAGAAGGGTTTTTGATTTTTAAAGATCAAGTTCACCATATAATCTACATAGCAAATATGTGCCAGTTTAGAATAATCTTTTGTGCACTCATTGTGGTAAAAATGGGCATGTAAAAGACTTGTGTTATTAAGGATGGCTGCTGTAAAAAGCTTGAAGATACCTTCTAAATCAAAGAAAAATAATGTTATTCTACCTGCATGGACTAAAAAGAACTTGATTTTTCCTTTGTCCCCCTACTGGGAACTCAAGATGCAATAGGTTCCTAAAACTAACAACTAATGTGTCTGTAGGGTAGAGCAAGAAGAAGCAACCACCACTAGTACATGGATAGTGGTTGTTTGAAACATATGGATGGAAGGATTGGAGACTTCCTGTCATGACCCAAAACAGGGCCTGGTCATGACGGGCATCTCAAGTTCCACATGGATCGGAGACCACCCCCTGCACCTAACCAAGTGAACACAACATCTCCAATGTCGGATGAATTCCGAACATATAATAAGATAGCATAATAATAGGCTAAATGATATTTAAATCATATCTATAATAGACAACTATCGACTGGCTAAAACAATCGATCAACACCACACAAGTCCATAATAATCCAGCAAAGCCTTCTAACACAAGAACCAAAAACCAGCCTTGGTCGGGACATGTTCCCGACTCTAACATATGACAATGAGAATGAATATGATAATATTAATGATAATGAAACTCTCAACTCTAGTCTATGATAAGAACTGATGAAATTTCTAAGTCTTTTGAAGTATGAAAGCTCACCACTTTACCAAAATGAACCAACGAGCCGATCTGACCAACATAACTCTTCACAAGAAAATTAAAAGTAGCTCTGGTGACTGGATCGTGTGGGATACAATGTTTGGAGACAGTTAGTAGGGTGAACACTATCATGTAACTCGGGTATAGGGATAAACTAATGCCATGATCAATGGTTCAAAATCATTCAAAACCAATGCACATAATCAAATGTATATACATATATATATATATATATCATATGCCGAGATAGGGTACAAGGCTTAACATGCACTTTAAAACTTAAGCCTGGATTGTGTAGCTTAACCATCATAACATATAAGACACTCACATGCTATATGGGCTCAACTCTTCCTCAGCTAGTAGGGCCCCAGTATGTGTGGCCACACGAATTAGAGAGTGAACATATGCACTATAGGAGACTCGAATCTCCCTGCATATCAAGGTGACACGAGCAGTAAATCATGTAATATATTATAAGGGACTCAAACCTCCCAATTATATGATAATAATATAAGGGGGACACGAACCACCCTGTCATATAGACCCTCACGTCGGCAATCATGGTTTTTAGTGTGGGTCCCTCAGGACCTCTACTTTCACGACTCAACTACACAACCCTCATTAAAGCCCAATTAAAATAATTATCACACATTTCCATTCATTGAACCATATTTCACATTACGACATACATTGTTGGTATCGTCATACCAACTATACTTGCAAAGTAACCACAACATTCCAAATAATTACATCACTTGGGGGAAGTTCACAATCCCTTTTGGTTCAATTATGCATTAGCTTGGGGAATCACATAACCCCATAAGGTTCAATTCAAAATCATAATGCAATAGTTCAAGAATAGTTCAATTCCCACACTTCTCATAATTACAACCAATTTCACAATTGGGGTTGGGTCATAACCACTTCAAAAGTCGGAAGTTTTGGGAAAATCTTAATTTGTTAGTTCATTCACCATATCCATGCACCCATAAGTTCAAAACCACAATTAAAGCATGAATAATCATATGTAAACTATGGAAAAACATTGTTCAATTCATAAGCATTCAAAACCTTCAATCCTTGTTTCAAAACCAACATAAATATCTCCTGAACAATACTTTAAAACATATGCTTTTAACAAATTAACAATGATAAAATGCCTGAAATACGAAGTTTCACGGAAAATATTCAACCCTTGAGCCCTTAGATGACCTACTTCTTGAAAACCTTAAGTATGGTTGCTTAAGAGAATTTATGAGAGCTTTGGAAGTGTTTGAGTACGTTAAGGATGAAATATAACCCCCTTAAATGCTTTATGAACGTAGAGTTTTAATTGGGAGAGAAGAAAAATTTCCAAAATGCTCTTAATTAAAAAATCAAAATTTAGTCGTCAGTAAATACGGGTCACCATATGACTCGTAAGGATACATTACAACTCACCACAAGGAGTCGTAGTCAAGACAGAACCACTAAGATCCTATACTGATATGTCTATGATTCATACCACCAACCCGTAACACATGTAACACCCTATATTTAACATGTACTTGTTCTATTTATATGAAACATGGTATAGGTAACGGACGAGATTTGTTATGTGAGTATTGATGGGGTAGAGAGAGTTCTAGATACTGCCCGTATGTTTTAGCATGATGCGGCCAAGTTAACATCGATACAACTATTTAACTTGGAATTGTAAGCCGGTATTTGAATCTAAAGTTTAAAGTGACCAAGTATAAACGAGTTATAAGTTAGATTAAAGGGATTATGAACTTAGCATGGAGCAATTTATTGAGGTGCTTGCTTGACTTAATTAAACTAGTTGGCGGGTCACCTACCTGAGTTACATGAGCCAAGTCAATGGACTAAGTCCATAGATCAAATTTGGGCCCTTATTAGTATACTTATTAGGACCCAAATTAAGTAAAAGAGGAAAGAAATAGAGAAAAGGACCAATACTGAAATCTGCCAAGGCACAATTTAATTGAGCCCAACTAAGAATTAAGCAATTAGGTGTACCACCTACTTTGAAATTTTGAGAAGCTTGAAACCTTAAGTAGGTGCATCACTTAGTGGACTAATTTGTGGCTAAAAATGGAGTCAATAAGGGAGGTTTTATAAGGCTCAATATAAACCAACATAGCTGGTATTTTTACTCATTTTAAACATAATATCCACTCTTTTAATTTCACCATTCTCCCTTTTCCATCAAGGATAAGAACAACAACCCTAAAAATCCTTTCTAGGGTTCTTGAAGAAACCCTCATCTTTGCAAGCCAAGGTAAGTGAAAACACTTAAGGTTTAGCTTAATTATCTCGAGGAAGATTAAAAAAATATGCTATAAGTGTTTAATTATAAATACATGAAAGAATATAGAACAAGCTGCCTACTCACTTTTCGTAGTTATTAAAAGACTTCTCTTTGCTTCTTTGGTTTAATGTAAAGGAAAGTTCAATTTCTTGAAGAGTAAATTTAAAAGAATAAGCTACAGAAAATTGAGGTAAGGTGATTGCTCTATTTTGTACTTCTTATGTATGATTTTGGGTACAGAATTATGGATATGTTGTTATTAAGGAATTCAAGGGATGATGAGTTCAATATTTGAGTGCTACAATAAAAGAAAATTTGGGGCTGTTTTGTGGACTGTTTTATGTGTATTTATTAGGGGCTGGCAGGTTAATGTTGGAGAAAGGCGTGACTAGTTTGTATTGAAATATATAATAAAGGTGTGGTGGTACACCACCGAACTAATTATTGCATTGTTGTTGATCATTCTATTTGTATACCGTTTAGAGGGTGTAATGAAGCCAAAGTTGTTTCGGGGGATCTTAAAAGAATCTGTATGGTATGTGGATGTAATTGGAAGATAAAAGGGGTTAAAATAACACCCTTAATTGATAAATTAAGTGCTTACTGTTCAGCTACTGTTTTGGAAAAGTTAAATAGCCTAGTGTGTTGGCTAGTAACTAATACTAGTTTTACCATATACTTTATTGTAGATAAATAATCCTAAAGGCAGGAAGTTAATTGACTTGTCATTATATTTATACAACCAGGTATGTGAAGCTACTATCTGTCATATTCTTTGGCATGAAATCCAACACTTGTGGTACAAAGTAAGCTTCTGAATCTTTCCCATAGTAAATGATACCTAGTGGCAGCACATGATCTCCCATCTAGCTAACGACCTTGATCCCACTCCCTAATGTGTTAAAAAACCTCACCATATGCTTATTATCAAGTCTACATTTTTACTTTCACTAGCAAGTATCAAGAGTTACCCTTTAAGTAAAATAAGACCCAATGTTATTTTCAGCTCCTAAACATTTCATTCGTGTACAATCTGCTCCATATCTTTTTGTCATGGCATTAAGTGTTTATTCACATATCTCTTATTGGTAGATTATTGTTCAAAGGTACCAAAATGTTATGACCACCAAAGTAACAATCTCAAAGGCTAAATAAACTATGTAACACAAATCTTAATTGAATGGGTAGCATCTTAGGGGCATAACCCTAGAATGGGCCGATCCCAATACCTTTATATATGGGTGGAAACTCATGGGCGTAATCCTAGCATGGGACGATCCTAATTTATGTATTTACCACTGATCAGTTAGACATTTGTATTACATGGCTTACAAATATTATGAAGTAAGAAGGATAAAATGAAGAAAAGAATGTGATGTACCTGATCCCACAAATATATATAAAGGTGGTTTACTAGAACTATTTATACACTTATATATGATTTTTATTGAGATCTTGTATCATGTGTAGTAGTTACTTTCAGCCTTACATATTCAGTACATATTTTTGTACTGACGTCCCTCATGAGAGGCTTGTATTTTAGGATGCCAGCACATATGCTTAAGATAATACACCTTGCTAGTAGGAGCACAGGATATCTAGTGACTATTGGTGAGCTCCAGGTTGATTTGAGACTTTTTGGGTCTATTTTATATATTTTGGTATTGTACAGTAGTTAAGGGTAAGGTGGGGGTTTGTCCCAACCTTAACTAAGTGTCTATGTATGTTTTAGAGGCTTTGTAGACCAATGTAAAATTAAGCACGGTAGTGTATTTTATCTTAGATGTTGTGGCCCCAACGACCAAGTCTTGTATGTATAATTTTGTGCTTTCCCACATGGTTGTTCTCAACAATACATTGTATTATATTTGGAAGAACCTTTGGTTATCATATTTACATGCATGAGATGTACAGAATCATAGGTTGGTGCTCTCAAGCCTTTACGGCTATGGATGCCTATCCACCCCAATGAGATTTGAGGTATAACAAAAGTGGTATCAGAGTAGGTCATCCTAGTGAGTATACAAAATCGTGTCTACATTGAGTCTTGATCATGGGTGTGTTTTTTACCACATCTATAAACAAGAGGCTATGGGATATTTAGGGGTTGTCTTTTTTTCTTCGCATCTTAGATCGTGCAATAGAGCCCAAGTCGTAGGTGAAGTCATATTTAACCATTGAATCTATTTTTCTTCTTAGTACAATAAAGATGCCGGTTACAAGAAGGAGTAAGAATACAGGTAAGCAAGTATATGTGGCTATCGAAGAAGGGACCAACAAGTCCCCACCTAGACAGGCTAATCAAAGTAAGGCCCAAGATCAGTTTGTATCACAAACTTCTTCTACTC
Organism: Capsicum pubescens; assembly: GCA_030864215.1. Lineage (NCBI taxonomy): Eukaryota > Viridiplantae > Streptophyta > Magnoliopsida > Solanales > Solanaceae > Capsicum > Capsicum pubescens. The sequence goes on along the minus strand of CM061546.1, from coordinate 65,775,854 downwards.
TTTCATCTCCAAAAGAGCTAAGGAGAGAAAAAACAACATCCTCAGAACCACCTACTAATGCTAATGAGCAAGATCTAAGGAATATGGTGCAATTTCTAGCTTTTATAGTTGTTGGACAAGCTCAAGGACACGCTATTCCAACCACTGATTCTAGTGGTGAAGATAGCATGACTAGCCTGCGGAAGAAGGATTTTCTTAAGTTGGATCCTCCCATATTCACCGGATCAGATCTTAATGAAGACCCATAGGACTTTATTGGTCAACTACAAAGGGCTGTAGATGTCATGAATATATCGGGTAAAGAGATAATTGAGCAAGTAGCATATAGATTCAAAGGGGAGGCTATATTTTGGTATGAAAATTGGAAATGATCTAGGGGTATCGATGCACCTTTAGCTAGTTATAAAGAGTTCAAAGAGGCATTTCTTGATCATTACCTTCCATTTGAGATTCAAGAGGCCCGTGCGGATCAGTTCCTGAATCTTTGCTAAGGGAATATGATCTTGAGGGAGTACAACCTCCGATTTAACTCTTTGGCTAGGTATGCTCCCAATATAGTAGCTATTATAGATGATAGAGTTCATCGATATATGGATAGATTAGATCCGTATCTGGTTAGAGATTGTACAAATGTGGCCTTGAACAAAGACATGGATATAGCAAAGATACAAGCTATTGCACAAAAATGGAGGATCAGAGGCAAAGAAGAACACAAGAATTGGAAAGAGGGTATTCTAAGAGAGCCAGTTCTATAGGGAAATTTATGGCATCCCAAGAAGAGTTTAGGCCTCGCTTTTCTAATAGACTGCCTAGGCCTTTATCTTTTCATTCTGCAGATAGTGATCTATTGGTTTTTAAGGGTCCAAGGGCAATCGATTTGGGGAAATAAGTGAGAGTCAGAGTTTATGAGCAATGGGGTATCAAGAGCAAGGAAGTATGATCCAATTAAGACCTCATCGATAGCCATGTGTCTATAGAAAACTTCATTTGGGTGCATGTCAGTTTGGGACAAATGCCTACTTTTGGTGTGGTACGTCGGGGCATATGATGAGAGAATGCCCACAAAGGGGCATGGGTGGTATGGCATAACCTACTGGATCAACTGTTGCATCATCATCATTGGTGCCTTCTTTAGGTAGGGTTTTATAGCCTATAGGTCATGGTAGAGGTGCTAAAGGGGCAGCTAGCTCTAGTGGAGTTCAAAATCATACATATGTTTTAGCGGATCAACAAAATTTAGAGTTTGGTATTGATGTTATTCTAGGTACTCAACCAATCTCAATTCCTCCATATTGAATGGCCCCGACAGAATTACGAAAGTTGAAAGATCAATTAAAATACTTGATAGACAAAGGATTCATAAGGCCTAGTATGTCCCCTTGGGGCGCACCAATATTATTTGTGCGTAAGAAAGATGGATCATTGAGAATGTGTATTGAATACCAACAACTGAATAAGGTGACTATTAAGGGTAAATATCCCCTTCTAAGAATTAATAATTTATTTGATCAGTTACAAGGCACCGAGTGTTTCTCAAAGATTGATTTGAGGTTGGGTTATCACCAAGTGAGGGTCAAGAGAATGAGTACCCAAGGCGGTTTTTCGAACATGGTATGATCATTACGAGTTTCCACTCATGTCCTTTGGGATAACTAATGATCTCGTAACTTTTATGGATCTGATAAATAGGGTATTCAAGCCATTCTTAGATGTGTTCGTGATAGTATTTATAGATGATATTCTAGTTTATTTGAGATCAAGGAGGACCATGCTAGCCACTTATGACAGGTGTTATAGATTCTTCATGATCGTAAGTTATATGCAAAGTTTTCTAAATGTTAGTTTTGGTTAAAATAGGTGGCATTCTTGGGTCATATTGTATATAATGAAGGAATAAAGGTTGATACTCAAAAGATAGAAGCTGTGAAGAACTGGCAAAAACCTACAACGCCTACAGAGATTCATAGTTTCCTTGGGTTGGTAGGTTATAATTGAAGGTTTGTTGAAGTTTTTTATTTAATTTCTTCACCTTTAACAAAGCTAACATACAAAGCATCCAAGTTCCAATGGAATGACTTATGTGAAAGGAGTTTCAAAGATCTGAAGAATAAGTTGACTTCTATACCCGTATAGGTACTTCCAGAAGGCCAGAAGGGTATGCAGTGTATTGTGATGCTTCAAGAATTAGATTAGGATATGTGTTAATGTAGCATGGTAAATTAATAGCATATACCTCAAGACAATTGCAACCACATAAGAAAAATTATCCTACATATGATCTTGAGCTAATAGTAGTTATATTTGCTTTAAAGATATAGAGCCATTACTTGTATGGGATTTATGTTAACATATATACTGACCATAAGAGTTTGCAACATATCTTGAATCAGAAGGATCTAAATTTGAGGCAACGAAGGTGGCTTGAACAATTAAAAGACTATGACGTTGATATCTTATATCATCTAGGAAAAGCAAATGTAGTAGCTCCTGCATTAAGTCATAACGCTATAGTGAGAACTTATGGACAGTCTAAAAAAATACAAGGGATGAATAAATATCTATACCAACTATCCAACTTGGGGGTTCGCCTTCTTTAAAATCTAGATAAGGGGATTATTGTGCATAACGCGATAGAATCTTCATTAGTAGCTGAAGTGAAAGAGAAGTAGTATGCAAATCCTATTCTATTATAGCTTAAGGAGAATGTACAATGTGGAATGACAAACATATTTGAGCTTACAAAAGAGGGAGTACTTTGGTGCCAAAACAGATTGTGTATGCCTAAATAAATGGGCTAAGAAAGAGGATTATGAAAGAAGCACGTCATTCATGGTATTCCATCCATCCGGGGTCAACTAAAATGTATCATGATTTGAAAGAAGTGTATTGGTGGGGTGACATGAAGAATAACATTGCAGAATTTATAGCCCAATGTCCAAATTGTCAAAGAGTTAAAGTAGAGCACCAAAATCCCGAGGATTATATGCAATGTATAGATCTTTCAATCTGGAAGTAGGACATGATCAACATGGATTTCATCACTAGTTTGCCTCGCACATCTTGAAAATTTGATTCCATATGGGTAATAGTTGATAGACTTACCAAATCAGTACATTTCCTACCTGTTAGGACCACTTACACAGTTGACGAGTACGCAAAATTATATATCAAAGAGATAGTTCAGATACAAGGAGTACCAATATCTATTTTATCAGATAGGGGAGCTCAATTAACTGCAAACATTTGTAAGTCTTTTCAGAGAAATTTGGGAACACAAGTGAATTTAAGTACAACTTTTTACCCTCAAACATATGGACAAGTAGAACGCACCATTCAAGCACTTGAAGATATGCTATGACCTTGTGTATTGGAATTTAAAGGTAGTTGGGATGATCATTTACCTCTCATAGAGTTTGCCTACATCAATAACTATCATTCAAGTATCAAAATGGCACCGTATGAAGCTTTGTATGAAAGAAAGTGTAGATCACCAATTGGATGGTTTGAAGTGGGTGAAGCTACCTTGTTCGGGCCAGATCTTTCTTATCAAGCTATGGAAAAGGTGGTGAACCAACAATGGCTAGAAACAACCCAAATTCAATACAGGTCATACACAGATGTTAGAAGAATAGGGCTAGAGTTTTCTATAGGTGATTAGGTATTCTTAAAGGTGTCACTAATGAAAGGGGTAATTAGATTTGGTAAAACGGGGATACCATGTCCACGTTATATAGGCCCATATAAGATTATTCAGTGGTTTTTCCAAGTCTCTTATGAGTTAGATCTACCCCAAGAGTCCTAAATAGTTCATCCATTATATCACGTCTCAATGCTTCGAAAGTGCGTCGGAGATCCATCTCATATTAGTCCTACTGAAGATGTACAAGTCATGAAAGATCATACCTATGAAGAAGTACCTATTGGTATTCTAGATCAACAAGTTAAGAAGTTAAGAAATAAAGAAATAGCTTCTGTAAAAGTACTTTGGAGAAACCAACAAGTAGAAGAGATCACATGGGAAGCTGAAGAAGCGATGAAATCCAAGTACCCCCATTTATACAAATACAAGGAGAAAGTCCAAGATGATGAATTGTAGCAATAACAAGTAAGTATAATATATAAGTACTATGGGATAATAAGAATAATAAACTTAGGCTTGAGTTTGTTTTGGTTGGACAGTTATGCTAACATTCGAAGGTGAATGTTCCCAAGGGGGGAAGTATATAACACTCTATATTTAGCATGTACTTGTTCTATTTATATGGAACTTGGTATATGTAACAGACGAGATTTATTATGCGAGTATTGATGTGTAGATGGAGTTCTAGATACTGCCCGTACATTTTAACATGACCCGATCAAGTTAATATCGATACAACTAGTTAACTTGGAATAGTAAGTCGGTATTTAAATCTAAGGTTTAAAGTGACCAAGTATATATGAGTTTTAAGTTAGATTAAAGGGATTAAGAACTGAAAATGGAGTAATTTGTTGAGGTGCTTTCTTGACTTAATTAAACTAGTAGGTGGGTCACCTACTTGAGTTACATGAGCCAAGTTAATGGACCAAGTCCATGGATCAGATTTGGGCCATTATTAGTATACTTATTTGGACCCTAATTAAGTAAAAGAGGAAAGAAATAAAGAAAAGACCCAATACTTAAATCTGCCAAGGCCAAATTTAACTGAGCGCAACTAAGAATTAAGCAAGTAGGTGTATCACCTACTTTGAAATTTTGAGCAGCTTGAACCCTTAAGTAGGTGTATCACCTACTTGGACTAATTTGTGGATGAAAATAGGGTCAATAAGGGAGGTTCTAGAGGGTTCAATATAAACCAACATAGCTTGTCTTTTTACTCATTTTAAACATAATATCCACCCTTTTAATTTCAGTTTTCTCCCTTTTCTATCAAGGATAAGAACAATAGCCCTAAAAATACATTCCAGGGTTCTTGAAGAAACCCTCATCTTTGCAAGCCAAGATGAGTGAAAACACTTAAGGTTTAGCTTAATTATCTCATGGAAGATTAGGAAAATATGTTGTAAGTGTTTAATTATAAATACATGGCATAATTTAGAACAAGCTGCGTGCTCACTTTCCATTGTTATTAGGAGACTTCTCTTTGTTTCTTTGGTTTAATGTGTGAAGAAAAGTTCAATTTCTTGAAGAGTAAAGTTAAAAGGATAAGCTACAGAAAATTGAGGTAAGGTGACTGCTCTATTTTGTCCTTCTTATGTATGAGTTTGGGTAAAGAATTATGGATGTGTTGTTATTAAGGAACTCAAGGGATTGTTCTATTTATATGGAACTTGGTATAGCCTTGTGGTATAGGTAATGGACGAGATTTGTTATGCGAGTATTGATGGTGTAGATGGAGTTCTAGATACTGCCCGTACATTTTAGCGTGATGAGACCAAGTTAACATCGATACAACTATTTAACTTGGAATAGTAAGCCGGTATTTGAATCTAAAATTTAAAGTGACCAAGTATCTACGAGTTTTAAGTTAGATTAAAGGGATTAAGAATTGAAAATGGAGTAATTGTTGAGGTGCTTGCTTGACTTAATTAAACTAGTAGGTAGGTCACCTACTTGAGTTACATGAGCCAAGTTAATGGACCAAGTCCATGGATCAGATTTGGGCCTTTATTAGTATACTTATTTGGACCCAAATTAAGTAAAAGAGGACGGAAATAGAGAAAAGGCCCAATACTTAAATTTTGCAAGGCCCAATTTAATTGAGCCCAACTAAGAATTAAGCAAGTAGGTGTATCACCTACTTTGAAATTTTGAGCAGCTTGAACCCTTAAGTAGGGGCATCACCTACTTGGACTAATTTGTGGCTGAAAATGGGGTCAATAAGGGAGGTTCTAGAGGGCTCAATATAAACCAATATAGCTTTTTTTTAATCTTTTTAACATAACATCTACCCTTTTAATTTCAGATTTCTTCCCTTTTTATCAAGGATAAGAACAACCTCCCTAAAAAAATCCCTTATAGGGTTCTTGAAGAAACCTGCATCTTTGCAAGCCAAGGTAAGTGAAAACACTTATGGTTTAGCTTAATTATATCATGGAAGATTAGGAAAATATGTTGTAAGTGCTTAATTATAAATACATGGTAAAATATTGTAACGCCCTGAGTTTGTACCCTGGACGCTACACGGTGCTAGCGACCCCGAAGGACCATCAGCTAACCTGTGACTGGTACCTGCTGTGAGCACTAAATAATAATAACACTGTAATACTGATATTAGTGAAATAAATGTGGAAGGTAGGCAAAAATTGCCACAAAGTTCATAACTGAAAACAAATACTGAATATTGAAAACTGAATACTGAAATATCTGTGAAATACTCTAGTCTGAAAGCCTCTAACTTTCTGAATTATGGAGTTGATGGGACAAGCCCCCAACTAACTTCGACTACTGAAAATTATACTGAAATAATACTCTGTCCTCAAACTATGAGGACTCACCACTAAGTCTGTTGCTGATAGGCTGGGCTGCTAAGTGCATCAGTACTTTGAATGTACTGGTATGCTAAGTGAGGTAGGATGATATGCATGAGTTCATATGCATGAACAATAACTGACTGAATAACGTGAACATAACTGAATGAGAGTACATGCATGAATACATAAACTATAACTGAGATCATGTTAGCACTGGTTACTAGGTTCTAAATACTGATTAACTAATATTTGGGTTTACTGATACTGTAATATTGATAACTGAGTGACTATTTCTGACAGTCCTGATTTTGTAGAACTGAACTGAGTTCTATACTGAGCTGGGTGACTATATCTAACAGTCCTGAATCTATAGAACTGAATTGAGTTCTATCCTGAGACTGAAACCTAACTTAAAATTGTAGGAGGTAATCATCTAATAGAAATGCTCCTCTCTAAATGGATTGGGGTCCAACCTGTAACCCCAGTTGGAAGGGTGTCAACACCGTGCCATGGGTAAAGAAAAGCTGTGAGTTAACCCTCTCTGATAGAAAGCTCCTTCATCAACCCTCGCTGGCTGGAAAACTCGAATGAAATATATCAACCCTAGTATGACAGGAAGATATCTCAACCTACGCTGGCTACGTAGTTCTGTAACGTAGGGATTGCTACTAAGAAACCCAATGCTGGTAGGAATTCCCCCATCCCTGGGTTCGCTCAGTGCTGAATCCTACTCCCAACTGAATAGACGCTGAACTAATTTCTTGTCCATACAAGGCTTTACTGAACCGTTACTGATTGGACTGTCTAACTGAACTGAACTGAGTTCATTGGATTTCGCTAACTGATGGAGTACTACTAAAATTGGTTAACTGACTGAGTTCACTGAGTTCTGAACTAAATATTGAGCTGAGACTGTTACTAATTACTGAGTACTACTGTTCATAATACTACTGAGACTGTTTTGTAACTACTGTAGCTCTATGTAAATAGCAAAATTTTTGGGTATTGAATACTCCTAGGACTCGATAGCATGAAAAGTAAAGCATAGAGTAAACTTGAAAAGCATAACACTGTGCACTTGTTCATAACTCACCCATAGGGACATTTTATCAAACACTTGTAATGCATAAGTTTACACCTATACTAGCATGGCATGATTTTTCCCCATTTAGTTCACATGAGCATTTTAACAAACACATGGGGAGCACAACTATGCATATGATACTAAAACAACATGTAGGCATCATAACATAAATTCCTAAATTCACAAAATCAATGGCTTCCACATGAATTCACATGATACTATAAACATGATAATCAATTGCACATGAATCTTGTAATAAACCATGGATTTGAAACCCAATTAATATTATAATCATGAATACACTTAAACCTAATCATGAAAATCATGAAATCAATCTACTTGAAGTTTAAAAGAGTTTCTTGGACTCCAAGGGAGGAAGGAACCCTTGGATGAACACTTCACATACCTTGGTACTTGAATTGACTAAGGTTGATGGTTAGTTCTTAAATCTTAAACCTTGAATTAGAAGCCCTAGGGTATTGTTCTTTAGGAATTTTGAGAATAGTGAATGGATTTTGCCTCTAAAGTGGCTAAATCTCGTGCTTTGGAGGCTGATAGATGTGAAAAAATGACCTAATACCCCTGAGGATGCGGCTCTTTAATGACTAAAAATTAGCCTAGCGATGCGCAGGCCGACGTGCCTGTTGAAGGGATCGACGCTAAGGCCGATGCACCGTGGATGCGGCGGTTCACTGGAAATTGCACTAAGAGCTGAGGAAAAATATTCATCGATGTGATAGGCGATCCATCGCATTGATACACTAGTTTGGACTCCCAAACGTGCTTCAAATAATGTTTAAAATATCTGAAACTCATCCGAGAACACCTACTCATATTCTTGATCATGAAACAACATAAAGATCGATATTTAATGGTCGTAAGGGTCGCAAAATAAGATCGCCAACTATGAAGGCTAAAATAACTCTAAGTATGAATACTTAGCTAAAATGTCTTAGTCTGGGACCTCTTAACAAACTTTAAAGGACTGAATTAAGCTTAGAATTTTGTGAGGTCTTACAATATCTCCCCCTTGTTAACATTCGTACTCAAATGAGACTGATTAAGCTTGGAGAACTGATAGACTGAAAGTACATACTGGACATGCACAACTAAAGCATGATTTCATGGCTGAGACTACTGATATACTAAATTATCATACATAACTGATGCATGATTTCATAACTGATATTACTAATAAGTTGAGTTTGTATACTGAACATGCATATATGATGCATGATTACATGACTGAACTGATTCATGAATGCATGACTGAGTATGCAACGTTACTTGATACCAAGTTGGTAACTATATCTGAATATGAAATTGAGTAATTTAAGAAAAACTGTTACCTTGAGCTGAGTCTGGGTTTGCGGAGAAGAGGTGAGGATACTTGGTTTGCACATCTGTTTTTGCTTCCCAAGTAGCTCCCTCAACGGACTAATTTCTCCAAAGAACTTTGACTAGAGGGACTTCTTTGTTCCACAGTCTGCGAATCTAATAATCAAGGATTTCGACTGGATTTTCTCATAGGAGAGGCTGTTCTAAAAATATATACCCTCTATAGGGACTACAACTACTGAGTCACCTATGCATTTCTTTAGCTAAGAGACATAAAACACTGGATGCACTGAAGCTAAGTCTGAAAGCAACTCAAATTCGTAAGCTACCTTTCTGAAACAGCTAAGAATTCAGTAAGGACCAACATATCAGAGACTGAGCTTCCCCTTCTTGCCAAACTTCTTCACTCCTTTCATAGGAGAGATTTTCAAATACATAAAGTCACCAATCTCAAACTCGATATCCTTTCTGCGCACGTCAACATATAATTTCTGTCAGCTCTGAGATGTCTTAAGCCTTTCCCTGATCAACTAAACTTTTTCTAAGGTATCAAATACCAAGTCAAGCCCAATCACTGAGACCTCACCCACTTTAAACCATCCAATAGGAGATCTACATCTTCTCCCATAGAACGTCTCAAACGGAGCCATCTGAATGCTGGAATGATAGCTATTGTTATATGCGAACTCAATCAAGGGCAAGTGGTCATCCTAAATACCCTTAAAGTCAATGGCACACGCTCTTTGCATATCTTCCAAAGTCTAAATAGTCCTTTCTGCTTGACCATCTGTCTGAGGGTAAAAGGTTGTAATGAGGTGAACTTGGGTACCAAGACCCTTTTGGGAGGCTTTCCAAAAATGAGAGGTAAACTAGGTACCTCTATCTGAGATGATAGATAATGAAACTCCATGCAATCTGACCAACTCTCTGACATAGAGCTTGGTATAATCCTTGACTGAATAAGAGGTATGTACTGGTAAGAAATGAGCTAAATTGGTCATCTTGTCTATGATAAACCATATAGAATCATGCTGACGATGAGTAGGAGGCAAACCCATTACAAAGTCCATGTTCACTTCTTCCCATTTCTATGTGGGAATACTGAACTCCTACATAGACCTACTAGGCTTCTGATGTTTAATCTTAACCTGCTGATATGTTGAGAATTTAGCTACAAACTCTATAATATCTCTCTTTATCCCACTCCATCAATAGACTTCTCATAAGCAGTGGTACATCTTAGTGGCCCCTGGATGAATAGAGTAGCGTGTACCATGGGCTTCTGCAAGAATCCACTACCTCAAGTCATCTATACTTGGCACTCATAGCTGACCCTGGCAACGCAAACACCATCTCCCCTTGGGAGAAAACCTCTACTTTCTTATCTCTGACTGACTCTTCCAACTTAACTAGACTGGGATGTCTATCCTGCTTTTCCTTCACCTCAGAAACCAGAGATGATTCTGAACTACTCTTGACCCTGGCAACGCAAACACCATCTCCCCTTGGGATAAAACCTCCACTTTCTGATCTCTGACTGACTCTTCCAACTTAACTAGACTGGGATCTCTGTCCTGCTTTTCCTTCACCTCAGAAACCAGAGATGATTCTGAACTACTCTACACCCATACACTACCTTCTACTGAATCGACTAAGTGGATACCTAGTCAGGCAAACTGATGAACTTCCTGAACTAACTTTTTCTTATCATCTTCCACGTGAGCAACACTACCCATATACATTTTACTGAGAGCATCAGCCACTATATTGGCCTTGACCGGATGGTACATGACACTCATGTCATAGTCTTTCAACAACTCCAACCACCTTCTCTGACAGAGGTTTAGTTTTTTTCTGAGAGAATACATACTGAAGGCTCTTATGGTCTGTGAAAACATCAACATATACCCCATACAAATAGTGCCTCCAATTCTTTAAGGCAAATACCACAGTCGCTAACTTAATATCATAAGTGGGGTAGTTCTTCTCATGGGGATTAAGCTGTCTAGAGGAATAGTCTATGATCTTACCTATCTGCATCAAAACACACCCTAAACCAACTCTAGAAGTATTACAATATACCACAAATCCGTCTAAACTATCTAGTAAATTCAAAACTAGAGTTGTAATGAGTCAAGTCTTTAACTCCTGAAAACTCTTCTTATAAGAATCTGACCACTGGAACTTGACTTTATTCTGAGTTAATCTGGACATGGGGGATGCAATAGACAAAAATCCCTTAACAAACCGTCGGTAATAACCGGCGAAACCCAAGAAACTCCTAATATCTGTCAGAGAAATAGGCCTGGGCCAGTTTCTTACTTCTTTGGTCTTTTGAGGATCCACTCTAATGCCATCACCAAAAACTATATGACTAAGTAAGGCTAATGACCTTAGCCAAAATTTGCACTTACTAAATTTGGCGAACAACTAATGGTTTCTGAGAGTCTGTAACACTATTCTGAGATGGTCTGCATGATCATATTCGCTATGAGAGTAGACAAGAATGTCATCAATGAAGACTATGATGAACATATCCAAGTATTACTTGAACACACTGTTCATCAAGTCCATGAAAGATGTTGAGGCATTGGTAAGACCAAAGGACATGACTAGGAATTTGAAATAACCATAACGAGTTCTGAAAGCTATTTTCGAAATGTCACATTCTCTGACTATGAGCTGATGATAGCCTGATCTGAGGTCTATCTTAGAAAAGTAACTGGCACCCTAAAGTTGGTAAAATAAGTCATCGATTCTGGAAGTGGATACTTGTTCTTGATCGTGACTTTATTCAACTGACGGTAGTCTAAATACATCCTAAGAGAATCGTCTTTCTTACGCATGAATAGAACTGGTGCACCCCATGAGGATACGCTAGGTCTGATGAATCCCTTATCTAGGAGATCCTTTACCTATTTTTTTAATTCTTTGAGTTCTTCTAGAGCCATTTTGTATGACGAAATAGATATGGGCTGAGTATCAGGAAGAAGGTCTATTCTGAAGTTAATTTTCCTCTCGAGAGGAACTCCAGGAAGATCTTTGGGAAACACATCTGGGAATTCACATGCTATGCCACTGGAACTGACTCAAGACTGGGAGCATCAGAACTAGAATCCTTAACTCAAACGAGATGATAGATACACCCCTTAGATATCATTTTTCTCGCCCTTAGGTAAAAAACAAGCTGACCCCTAAGTGATGAGGTACTACCCCTCCATTCTAGGATAAGTTCATTCAAAAACTGAAATTGGACAATTTTGTTTCTACAGTTAACTGAGGCATAGCATGAATGAAGCCAATCCATGCTGAGAATGACTTCAAAATCTATCATCTCTAATTCTACTGAAGTGACTTTCTGAGATACCATAACCGGACAGTTCCTATATACCCGTCGGGCTATGATAGATTTACCCACTGGGGTAGAGACTGAGAAAGGATCTACTAGGATTTTGGGACTGACTCTGAAGTCAACATCTATTTAAGGAGTTACAAAAGATAAAGAAGCTCCTAGATCTAGCAAGGCATAAATATGTAAATGGAAGATCTGTAATGTACCAGTGACCAAATCAGCAAAATTTTCCTGATCTTGTCTGGACTAAAGTGCATAAAGCCTGTTTAGGCATTGCCCACTAGTGGCACTGGATGTGGCACCCTGCTAATTCGGACAATTGGACTGAGCTGGGGGACGATTATACTGACTCTGCGAACCCACCTGAGGACACTGTCTGACCCTGTGGCCTGGCTTACCATATCTAAAACATACATTATTGCCAGCTCTACAGACACCCTGATGGTTTCTGCCACACTTCTGGCAGAGAGGATTTATTTGGGCACTGCTAACACTACCCTTGGGTTTAGGGCCTAATGCCCTATCTCTGTTGCCGTCTCTGAATTTTGGTACTGGAGCACTGGCTGAGGACAGAGCTAGAACTGAAGATTTTGGGCATAACTGAGAATGATTACCACCCTCTTACTTAAGCTAGATGAAGTTGAAGCTACCTGTTCTGTCTCTCTTATTCTCTCTCTCTTTCTCCTTATTCTTAGCCTCTTCTATCTACTGAGCATGGACCATGAGCCTAGATATATCCATCTCCTTAATCATCATTGGGGTCCTACACTCCTTGACCACACTACTAGACACACCAGACATAAACTTACTCATCTTAGATCTACTATCTGCTACCACATAAAGGGTATATCTGGCTAACTGAGTAAACTTAAGAGAATACTCTTGTACTGTCATGTTGCCCGGCTTTAGATTAATAAAATCTAAAACCTTCACTTCCCTCAACTCTAGTGGGAAGAACCTATCCAGAAAATCAATAGCAAACTCCTCCCATTCTATGGGCCCTGCATCTATGGCCCTCTCCGCTTTACACAGTTTGAACCATGAGTGAGCCACATTCTGTAGCTGATATGCGGCCAACTCAACAATCTCATTAGCAGTCTCCCCCATAATATCTATAACTTTCTGCACCTAATCAAGAAATTCCTGTGGGTCTTTATCTGACTTTAACCCGGTAAAAGAGGGAGGGTTCATTTAGGTGAAGTCCCAAATTTTGGATGCAACAGTATTGGCCATTGGATTGGCTGGAACAGCCGTTGGACGTTCATACTGGGCTGCCACTAAATTTGCTATAGTGGTAAATGCAGCCCTGAATTTTGCATGGGAGACATGCTCATCCAGAGGATTTGCCTGGGCGGGTTAAGTGACTGGCTGATTTCCTATTCTTTTTTTGTTCTTCTTTGGAGGCATGTTCTATAAACGGAAGGGAGAAAAAGATTAGACTGAGAGTTTAATTTGAGCCTATGCTCATTTGTACGACATGAATACTGAAAGAAGGGAAACTTTTACTAAAATATCTCGTATTCTCCTATCCATAAGTGTGGCGCGCTACACACCCATACACAAGACTCTACTAGATACGACTTTCAGACTTCTTAGGACTCTGTTGAACCTTAAGCTCTGATACTAAGTTTGTAACGCCCCGAGTTTGTATCCTGGATTCTACACAATGCTAGGGACCCTGAAGGACCACCAGCTAACCCCTGACTAGTACCTACTGTGAGCACTGAATAATAATAACACTGCAATACTGATATTACTAAAATAAATATTAAAGGTAGGCTGAATTTACCATAAGGTTCATAACTAAAAACAAATATTGAATACTAAAAATTGAATACTTAAATATCTATCTGGAATACTTTTGTCTGAAAGCCTCTAACTGTCTGAATTATGGAGTTGGTGGGACAAGCCCCTAACTAACTTCGACTACTGAAAACTGTACTGAAATACTAAAATAATACTTTGTCCTAGAAATATAAGGACCCACCAATAAGTCTGCTGCTGATAGGCTGGGCTGCTAAGTACGGTCAGGAGCCCGTGCATCTGAACCTATGATATAAGACATCATAGCGCAAAAGAAAAGTATGCGTCAGTACTTTAAATGTACTGGTATGCTAAGTGAGGTAGGCTGATATGCATGGGTTCATATGCATGAACAATAAGTGACAACATGAACATAACTGAATGAGAGTACATGTATGAATACATAAATAATAACTAAGATCATGTTAACACTGGTTACTGAGTTCTGAATACTGATTAACTGATATCTGAGTTTACTGATACTGTAATATTGATAACTGAGTGACTGTTTCTGACACTCTCAATTCTGTAGAACTGAAATGTGTTCTATATTGATCTGGTGACTGTATCTGACAGTCCCGAATCTATAGAACGGAACTGAGTTCTTACTGAGACTAAAATTAAAATTAAAACTATGAGATGTAATCATCTAACCGACATGCCCCTCTTGTAATGGATTGGGGTCTAACCTATAACCCTAGTTGAAAGGGTGTCCATATCGTGCCACGGGTAAAGACAAGCTGCGAGTTAACCCTCTCTGATAGAAAGCTCTTTCGTCAATCCTCGCTGGCAGGAAAACTCAGACGAGATATATCAACCTTAATCTGGCAGGAAGATATCTCAACCTATGCTGGCTACGTAGTTCTGTAACGTAGGGATTGCTACTAAGGGTAAAACCCTATACTGGTAGGAATGCCTCCATCCTTGGGTTTGCTCGGTGCTGAATCCTACTCCCAACTGAATTGACACTGAACTAATTTCTAGTCCATACTAGGCTTGACTGAAGTATTACTGATCGTACTGTCTAACTGAACAGAACCGAGTTCACTGGATTCTGCTAACTGATGGAGTACTACTGAATCTGGTTAACTGACTAAGTTCACTGAGTTCTGAACTAAATATTGAATTGAGACTGTGACTGATTACTGAGTACTAGTATTCATAATACTACTGAGACTATTCTATAACTATTGTAGCTCTAGTTAAATAGCTAAATTTTTTAGTATTGAATACCCACTAAGACTCGATAGCATGAAAAGTAAAGCATAGAGTAAACTTGAAAAGCATAACGCTGTACACTTGTTCATAACTCATCCATAGGGACATTTTATCAAACACTTGTAAGGCATAAGTTTACACCTATACTAGAATGGCATGATTTTTACCCATTTAGTTCACATGAGCATTTTAACAAACACATGGGGAGCACAACTATGCACATGATACTAAAACAACATATAGGCATCATAACATAAATTCCCGCGTTCACAAACTCAATGGCTTCCACATGAATTCACATGATACTACACACATGATAATCAATTCCACATGAATCTTGTAATAAACCATGGATTTGAAACCCAATTAACATTATAATCATGAATACAGTTAAACCCAATCATGAGAATTATGAAATCAATTTACTTGAAGTTTAAAAGAGTTTCTTGGACTCCAAGGGTGGAAGGAACCCTTGGATGAACACTTCACATACCTTGGTACTTGAATTGACTAAGGTTCATGGTGAGTTCTTAAATTTTAAACCTTGAATTAGAAGCCCTAGGGTATTGTTCTTGAGGAATTTTGAGAATAGTGAATGGATTTTGCCTCTAAAGTGGCTAAATCTGGTGTTTTAGGGGATGATATATGTGGAAAAATGACCCAAATACCCCTGAGGACGCGGCTTTTTAGTGACTGAAAACTGGCCTAGAGATGCGCAGACCGACGTGCCACGTCGAAGGGATCGACGCTATGGCCGATGCCCCGCGTCGAGTCCGTATCGATTCACTAGAAATTTCACTGGGAGCTGGGGGAAATATTCATCGATACGATAGGTGATACGTCGAGATTGCGTCGATACACTGGCTTGGACTCTCAAACGTACTTCAGACGATGTTCGAAAAATTTAAAACTCGTCCGAGAATACCTACTGACATTCCTGATCATGAAGCAGCTTAATGATAGACATTTAATGGTCGTAAGGGTCGCAAAATAAGATCTCCAACTATGAAGGCTAAAATAACTTTAAATATGAATAATTAGCTAAAATTTTCTAAGTCTGGGACCCCTTAAGAAGCTTTTAAGGACTGAATTAAGCTTAGGATTTTGTGGGGTCTTACAAATATTGAACAAGTTGCCTACTCATTTTTTGTTGTTATTAAGAGACTTCTCTTTGCCTCTTTGGTTTAATATGTGAAGGAAAGTTCAAGTTCTTGAAGAGTAAAGTTAAAAGGATAAGCTACAGAAAATCTAGCTAAAGTGACTGCTCCATTTTGTCCTTCTTATGTATTGCTCCATTTTTTCCTTCTTATGTATGAGTTTGGGTAAATAATTATGGATGTGTTGTCATTAAGGAACTCAAAGAATGATGAGTTCAATATTTAATTGCTACGATAAAAGAAAATTTAGGGCTATTTTGTGGACTGTTTTATGTGTATGTGTTAGGGGCTTCCAGGTTGATGTTGGAGAAATATGTGACTAGTTCGTATTAAAATATAGAATAAAGGTGCGGTGGTACACCATCGAACTAATTATTGCATATGTTGTTGATCATTCTGTTTTGAATACCGTTTGGAGGGTGTAATGAACCCAAAGTTGTTTCGGGGAATCTTAAAAGAATATGTATGGTATGTGGATGTAATTGGCGGATAAAAGGGGTTAAAATAACTCCCTTGATTGATAAATTAAGTTCTTACTATACAACTTCTATTTTGGAAAAGTTAAATAGCCTAGTGTGTTGGCTAGTAACTAATACTAGTTTTACCATATACTTTATTTTAGAAAAATAATCCTAAAGGCAGGAAGTTAATTGAGTTGTCATCGGAGTTATACAACTAGGTATGTAAAGCTACTATATGTCATATTTTTTGGCATGAACTTTCAACTGTCTAAAAGCATAATCAACTCAAGCCATCTCCTTTGCATGAGATTCAATTCTTTTAGTGTGAACACGTATTCCAGGCTCTTATGATCAAAATATATATCAACATGGACCCCATACAAATAATGCCACCAAATCTTTAATGCAAATATCACAGCTAAAAATTCTAAATCTTGAGTTGAATAATTCTTTTTCATGAACTTTCAACTGTCTAAAAGCATAAGCAAACTCCGGGGGTCTATCGGAAATAGCCTCTTTACCTCATCCGAGGTAGCGATATGGACTGCATATGTCTTACCCTCCCCAGACCCCATACTGTGGGAATACACTGGGTTTGTTGTTGTTGTTGGAGAAGCATAAGCAACCACCTTGCCATACTGCATCAACAAATAGCCCAATCCCATCGGGACGCATCACAATAGTCAACAAAACCCTACGTGCCCTCAGGTAAAGTTAAGACTGGAGTCAAAGTCAACTTATTCTTTAGCTTCTCAAAACTACCCGCACAAGTATCAGACCACAAGAATTTCACCTTCTTCTAAATCAATTTAGTAAATAGGGCAGCAATAGAAGAGAAACTCTCTAAAAACATTCTATAATAGCCGGCTAACCCCAAGAAGCTCTAAATGTCAGATGGAGTCGTGGGTCTAAGCCATCTTAACCATAACGAACTTCTGTGGATCCACGATGATCCCTTCACTAGAAATAACATGACCCAGGTAAGTCACAATATTCAACCAGAACTCACACTTAGAGAATTTAGCATACAAATGCTACTTCTTAAGGGTCTGTAACACAAGGAAGATGTTATCGACATGATCTGTCTCACTCTTGGAATACACCAAAATATCATTAATAAAGACAATGACAAACAAGTCTAAGAACTAACGGAAAACCCAATTCATAATATCCTTAAATGCTACTAGAGCATTAGCCAAGCCAAAAAACCTCACCAAAAACTCAAAATGACTATACCAGGTTCGAAAAGTAGTCTTAGGGATATCCGTATCCCTAATATTCAACTGATGGTACCCAGAGTGAAGATCAATCTTGGAAAAAAATTTAGCAGCCTAAAGCTGATCAAAGAGATCATCAATCCTCTGAAGTGGATACTTATTCTTTATGGTTACCTTATTCAATAGGTGGTAATCAATACACATTCAAAGGGACCCATCCTGGTTAGGCACAAAAAGAGTAGGAGTACCCCACGAAGCCACACTAGGGCAGATAAAACCCTTATCCAGAAGATCTTTCAACTGCACCTTGAGTTCTTTCAACTCAGTCGGAGCCATTCTATAAGGAGAAGTAGAGATAGGATGAATGTTCGGAGGAAAATCAATCCCAAAATCAATTTCCCTATTGGGAGGAATACCAGGAAGATCATTAGGGAATACTTTGGGAAATTACTGACCACAGGAAAAGTCTGCAAAGAAGAACCTTCAGATCTAGAATCCTTAACATATACAAAGTGACAAAGGCACCCTTTAGAAACCAATTTCTGGGCTCTAAGATACCAAATAAACCTTCCCTTAGGAAATAAGGAACTACCTTCCCATTCAATCACCAATTTATTTAAGGAATGGAAACTAACGCTTTGGGTTCGATAATCAAGAGACGTATAGCACGAATGCAACTAATCCATCTCCAATATCACATCAGAGTCTAACTTGTCCAACTCTATTAGATCCACCAAGGTCTCCCTACCATGGAATGACATCACGCAATCCCTATAGACCCTTCTAGCCATAATGGAGTCACCCATAGGGGTGGACACCAAAAAGGGGTCTAAAATACACTCAGGATCAAAACCAAAATGGATAGCCACAAAAAAAGTCACATAAGAGAGGGTAGACTCAAGATCAAGCAGAAAATATACATCATGAGAGAAGAATTTGAGCATACCAATAATAACATCGGGGGACGCCTCAAAATCTCGATAGGTGGAAATAGCGTACAATGGTTTCGTCCAACGCCGGGGCTAGAAGCAAAAGTAGCACCTTTTGGTCCAGGAGAGAATGAAGTAGAAATAGGAACCTTATTCTCTCCAGAAGAAACCTTCTAAGGACAATCCCTCTATATATGACCAATCTGACCACAAAATCTACAAGGATGATATGATGGAGTTGACTGAACCCCACTATCCTTAGGTTGGGATCCTGGTACTCTAAACCCACTTTTATACTGAGAATGATGATCACCCAATAACTTTGGATAAGGAGCACTAGCCGTAGAGTAGGAACCCAAATTTCCCCACTTCTTCTTAGGCCATTTTCTACTATCTCTACCACTCTGCTGGTAACCTCCACCCTGTTCTAAATAGCAAAACTTCTTACTCTACCTTTCACTTATCTCAGTTTGCTTATTCTTTTCCTCTTCCACTTGTTTCATATACACCACAAGTCTAGAGATATCTGTATCCATATTCAATAAGGTAGCCTTGCTCTCCAAGATCAACTCACGGGACAACCCTGAGGTAAACTTCCTCATTATAGCACTCATGTTACACACCAACTCAAGAGCATAATGCGACAACTGATAAAACTTTAAGGCATACTCATATACGGATATCCTTTCTTGCTTCTGATTCACAAATTACTCAGCCTTCGCCTCCCACAACTTCTAAGGAAAGAAGCAATCATGGAAAGCGCTAGAGAAATCATCCCACAAAGTGGACTTAACATCATCACCCCTAGACTGGTCCCACTCCTTATACCATTGGTATGTTACATCCTTCAGTTGATAAGCTGCGAACTCTTCACACTCTATATCAGTAGAATGCATCACATGAAAGATCTTTTCTATCTCATGAATAAAATTTTAAGGATCTTCTTTAACTTTAGAATCGATGAAAGTAAGAGGACTTAATCTTTTAAATTTTCCAACTCTAGTGGCCTCGAAGGATGGAGCAATAGAAGTAACCCGCTCAATCTATGAGGCCACTAATTGGGTAAGCAAATTAATCGATTGGTTAGACTCAGCATTAGACATACTTTCTTGAGGTGCCTGAGGAGGGATAGGGGGAACTAGTGGAGCTATTTTAGGGCAATCAGAAGCAGCGACCCTCGATCAGGTCTGAACTCTTAGGTAGGATAAGCTCCGTCCTTATTGTCCTCTGATGGAATAGAAGAGTTGTGCAAGCATCAGATTTTCTGGGAGGCATGATCTGAAAAGCAAATATATGAGAATTAGAGGAGATTCAAGATGTTAGACTCTATAGTTTGAAATAGAACAAAAAGAAAAATAAACATTCCTAAATGCCTCGTAGCCTCTCCCCTATAAGCGTGGTGTGCTACACACCCATAAAGGAGACTCTACCTGATACAACTTTATGGACACCCAATGACACCAAACCTATGCTCTGATACCATCTTTGTCATGATCCAAAATAGGGCCTGGCCGTAACAGGCATCTTAAGTCTCACATGGACCGGAGATGACCCCTCTGAGCCTAACTAACTAAACACAAAATCCCCAACATCGGATGAATTATGAATTATAACAAGATAGCATAATAATAGGCTCAATAATATTTAAATCACGTCTATAACCGATAACCATCGATCGGCCAATACAATGGACCAACACCACCCAAGTTCAGAGTAATCCAACAAAGTCTTCTAACACAAAAAATTAAAATCAATCTTAGTCGGGACATGTCCTAGACTTTGACAAATGACAATAAGAATAAAAATGATAATGTTAACGATAATGAAACTCTCAACTCTAGTATTTGATAAGAACTGATGAAATATCTAAGTCTTCTGAAGTATGAAAGCTTACCACTTTACCACAATGAACCTAAGAACCGAGCCGACCAACCTAACTCTACACAAAAAAAGTAGAAGTAGATTCAATACCTGCATCGCATGGGAATACAGCGTCCGAAGACAGTTAGTGGGGTGAACACTAGTATGTAACTCGGGGATAAGTATTACATAATGCCATGATCAATAGTACAAAATCATTCAAAACCAATGCGCACACACACACACATATATATATGCACACACATCACATCACATGTAGGGATAGGGAACAAGGCTTAAATTGCACTTTAAAACTTTATCCTGAATTGTGTAGATCAACTGTCATAATATACAAGGAACCCATGGGCTATATGAGCCCAGCTCTCCCCCAGCTGGTAGGGCCCTAGTGAGTATGGCTGCATAAACCAGAGGGTGTACACATGCACTATGGGGGACTCGAACCTCCCTTCATATCAAGGTGACACGAGCACCAAATCATGCAATATATTATGGGGGACTCGAACCTCCCAATCATATGATAATAATATTAAGGGGGATTCAAACCACCCGGTCATATAGACCCCATATCGGCAATCGCAATTTCAAGTATGGGTCCCTTAAGACCTTTATTTTCACGTCTAAGCTACACAACCCTCATTAAATCATAATTAAAATAATTATCACACATTTTCATTCATTGAACCATATTTCACATTAAGATGTACATTATTGGTATCGTCATACCAACTATACTTTCAAGATAACCACAACATGCCAAATAATTACATCACTTGGGGGAAGTTCACAACTATTTTTGGTTCAATTATGCATTAGCTTGGAGAATCACACAACCCTATAAGGTTTAGTTCAAAATCATAATGCAATAGTTCAAGAATAGTTTAATTCCCATATTTTTCATAATTACAACCAATTTCACAATATGGAGTTGGGGTCATAATCACTTCAAAGGTCACAAGTTTGCAGAAAATCATAATTTCTTAGTTCATTCACCATACCTATGCACCCACAATTCAAAACCACAATTAAAGCATGAATGATCATATGTAAACCATGGGAAAACATTGTCCAATCCATAAGCATTCAAAACCCTCAACCCTTATTTCAAACCCAACATAAATATCGCATGAACAATAATTTAAACCATACGCTTTTAACTAATTAATAATGAGATAAGAGTAACAGACCTGAAATATCAAGTTTTACAAAAAGAATTCAACCCTTTAGCCTTTGGATGACCTACTTCTTGGAAACCCTAAGTATGGTTGCTTGAAAGAATTTAAGAGAGGTTGGGAAGTTTTTGAGTACGCTAAGGATGAAATATAACCCCCTTAAGTACTTTATGAACCTGGCGTATTAATTGGGTGATAAGGGAATTGTTCAAATTTTCCTTAATTTAAAAACTGAAATTTAGTTGTCAGAGACTACAGGTCACCATACGACTCATAAGGATACATTACTACTCATCAAAAGGAGACATAGTCAAGATAAAACCACCAAATCCCTATAATAATTTGGCTATGATTCATACCATCGACTCGTATCCTCACTTAACGATTCGTAACCACTTCTCGTATTCAAGACAACAACAATTTGGGATGACATACTGGACACCCCATGATTGGGACATAATGACTCTTCATGAGTCTTTACGACTCGTGGCCTCAACGCGTAATGAAGGCAGTGTCTTAGGCCAAACTTACTGGACACTTTCCGACGTGGTCTTTACGACCCGTAAGAAGTCTTGATGACTAGTTGAGAGCCACTCATACTCAGAGCAGAATACTAAGCCACTTATTTTGATTAAGTTACGACTGTGTCCCTATGACCCTTCATGACTCCCTACGACTCGCCATGGGAGTCGTAGCTAGGACAGTGAGGATAAAATTTTAGAAATTTTCAAGGACCAAAAATTTAGGGCATTACACTTTCTCTCGCTCAAAATCCATGAAGGAGGTAATGTATTCTTTGGTTATGGGAAAAAGGGGTACATATTAGGTATTAGAATAGTTGGGTATAGTTTGGGAAAATCCATTGATGATGTTCATTTTGTGAATGGTCTAAAATTCAGCTTGTTGAGTGTGTCATAGATTTGTGACAAGGGAAATAAAGTAACGTTTATGTCAAACAAGTGTATGGTCATAATAATCAAGGATAGTGAATTTATTCTTACAACCTTAAGAAATAAGAATATGTATGTTGCTGATCTGGGTTAAGCAAACCCAAGAATCTGACTTATCTGAGTGTGCAAGAAGTTACTACTAAATTGTAGCAGAAAAGATTGGGTCATGTAAACTGCTCACTGCTGAATAAGTTGGTCTCTAAGGACCTAGTTCGAGGTCTACCAAAGTTGAAGTTTGCCTGCTCCAAGATGTGTGATGCATGTGTGAAGGGTAAGCAGACCAGGTCCTACATCAATTCAAAGAAGAAAGTGAGTACCTCCAGACATCTACAACTTCTTCATGTGGATCTGTTTAGACCTATAAAGATTAGAAATAGAGGAGAGAAGAAATACATCATGGTGATACTTGATGAATACTCCTGAATCACCTAGACGACCTTCTTTCTGAAGCTATTACTAGATAGATCTTAAGTGAAATTCATTAAGAAGAAAGATGGAATCAGATCACATCATCGCATAGAATTTGAAAATGTTATGTTCAATTAATTTTTCCATGATTTTGGAGTCAATCACAACTTCTCAACTCCCAAAACACCACAACAAAATGGTACTGTCGAAAGAAAGAACAAAACACTAGTAGAAATCTCTAGTACCATATTGATTGATGCAGGAATAATTTAGAATTTTTGGACTGAATTAGCTAATACAGCATGTCATATGATCAATAGGTGTCTTATTAGGTCTATTCTTAGTATGACGCCTTATGAGCTCCTGAACAAGAAGAAGCCAAGTTAAGCTACTTCAAATCTCTTGGACGTAAATGTTTTATGTTAAACAATGGTAAGAATAATCTTGGTAAATTTGACCCAAGAGGTGATGGAGGTGTTTTTGTTGGTTATTCTTCAAACAACAAATCTTACAAAATCTTTAGCAAAAGAACCTTATGTGTGGAGAGAGTGTTGTATGATTGATGAAGCTGGAGAAGCCAGTGGAAGCAATTCTCTTGATGAGTTGACCTTGAAAAATTCTTTAAGGTTCCAAGAAATGCAGTTGAAAATGATGATGAGTTAGAAAAAGGAATCAAGAATGGTGAAGACTCCCAGGGTCTAGGTTCAACGCATAAAAATGAAGATGACTCAAGAGATCATCAAGAACCTGGTTCATCACAGACCCCAAATAAAGATGTTGATCCTCACTCCATCTTAGTCACTAGTATCCTGAGGGTAATACCTCAATGGTAAATGGTCCCAGTTCTGGCTAGCGAACTCCACATACATCCAGCTGGAAGCATCAATCCTCTTGTCCTGTTGATAATTTACTCCTCTCTCTGGATTCAAGAATGTAAACCAGTAATAGAAAAAGAAATCTATATTCTTTCTAGTATTCTTATCGCAAATTGAGCCCAAGAATGTGAAGGAAGCATTGAAAGATGTAGATTGGATAAATGCCATTCAGGAAGAGCTATATTAGTTTGAGAGAAGTAAGGTGCAACACATGGTTCTACGCTTCTCAGATAGAATAATCATAGGGACCATGTGGATTTATAAAAACAAGGCTGATGAGCATGGTAATACAATTAGAAACAAGGCTAGGCTGGTGGTGTAAGGTTATAACTAGGAGAAAGGCATAAAACATTTTCTCCAATAGCAAGAATAGAGGCTATTCGAATTCTCATTGATTTTTCTTCCTACATGGAGTTCAAAATATTTCAGATAGATGTAAAGAATGCTTTTTGAATGGAATGCTTGAAGAAAAAGTATATGTGAAGCAACCTCCAGGATTTGAAGATATTGATTTTCCAAACCATGTTTTCAAATTAGATAAAGCTCTATATAGTTTGAAGCAAGCTCCTAGAGCTTGGTATGAGAGGCTCTCAAAGTTCTTGCTTGACAATGGCTTCAAAAGAGAAAAGATTGACAACACATTATTCTTGAAGTCAAGAGAAAGAATTTGCTTATTGTTCAGGTATATGTTGATGACATCATAGTTGGAGCTACAACCAGTTCCTTATGTGATGAATTTGCAAAGTTGATGAGAAATAAATCTAAAATGAGCATTATGGGGGAGCTTGACTTCTTACTTGGGTTGCATATAGAGCATAGTACTTCTGGTACTACTATCTTCCAGCAAAAATACATTCATGAGTCACAAAAAAGGTTCCATATGGAGGATGCAAAGCCTATTAATATCCAATTAGAACCTTCTAAAAATGCACTTAGATGAACCTGGTACCTTTGTAAATAAAACTATGTACAGGTGAATCATTAGTTCATTGCTCTATCTTATATCTAGCAAACCTGATGGGATGTGTGCTGGATTCCAAGTAAGTCCAAAGAAATCACACCTGAAAGCTGCCAAAAGGATTCTGAGATATCTCAAGGACACCCCCGTCCTGGTTCTCCTCTATCTTATTCATGATAATTTTGACCTTGTTGGGTATGCTGATACTGATTATGCTGGGTACCTAGTTGACAAAAAGAGTACCTCAGGAATGACTCACTTCTTAGGGTCATCCTTGATCTTCTAGGTCACCAAGAAATAAAACTTAATGGCTCTTTCAACTATTGAAGCTGAATATGTGACAGTTGGCTCATGTTGTGCTTAATTACTTTGGATCAAAAAATAACTTAAGGGCTTTGGTATTCTTTCAGATTGTGTTCCTTTATTCTATGACAATACAATTGTTGTCAATATGGCTAAAAATCCAATTCAACACAAGAAGACCAAGCATATTGACATAAGGCATAATTTTCTCAGTGATAATATGTAGAAAGAACTGATCAAGATAGTCTTTTACAGTATTGAGGACCAAGTAGTTGATATATTCACTAAGGAACTTAGTAGGGAACAGTTTAAAAGGAATAGAATAATGTTGGGGTTGATGAGACCAAGTTGAAAACATGTTGTTCTTAATCCTTCAAAATGGATATGATTTCATAAATAGGTATCCATGTAAGATAATGTTATACATATCTAACTCAATCTCATATCTTCTACAGAGATACACCCATTGTAAAGAGAAGAATATTAAGGAGGAAAATGAGACAGTTTTAAGCACAAAGAATTCAGAAAATCACATAAGGACAAGGTCCCTTATCAGGTTAGCATCACACTCTTTTCTTAAATGATAGCATTTTAAAATCAAAAACAAACTTTCTATGTAGACTTCCCACTCTTTTAAAAGAATGCCACCCCACTTTAAGTCCAAGAGACATGTCCATCTAATCGAACATGTCTTTTATTTTACACCCTTTCAAATTAATCCAATCTGTTCCTTCCTCTTCTATTTAAAACAAATTTGCACTCTTTTTTTCCTTATTTAAACCTTTCGCTTTTACCATTTTAGTTCCCAAATTGGTTCTCCTTCTTCATATTTCCTCAAACGCAAAAATCTCTCACAAATTTAAGAAAAACAACACCTAATCATCATGTCCAATCCATCTTCATCATCCCCTTTAAGAGATGAGCCTACACCTTTTAAAGTGGTTTATCCTACATCCTTTTCTCCTGACTCTAATTTTCATAACCCTTTTTTCATAGTCGAGTATATCCCATCCCCTCCTCTTAAAAATATAGATCTTTCAACCCCTTAAAAAGATAATAATGCTTCTGCATTATCTCCTCACCCAAAGAAAGATTAAAATGCTTTCACCATTTTTGGCCCAGTGATTGAAAAAGGTTAAAAAGATAGTCCAAAACCCTTAGACCAACCTGTTCCTACCG
Source organism: Capsicum pubescens (assembly GCA_030864215.1). NCBI lineage: Eukaryota > Viridiplantae > Streptophyta > Magnoliopsida > Solanales > Solanaceae > Capsicum > Capsicum pubescens. The sequence goes on along the minus strand of CM061546.1, from coordinate 65,749,119 downwards.
AGTCAGTTTCAGTCTCCCCATCTAAAGTTCAATCCCCGAAAAAGGTTGGTTCATCAAGTAAGTCAGAAAGCCCTGCAGTAGATGAAAATATATTTGACGGTGATTTACCTACTGCAAAGGGTACTTCCTCCAACGTCCTTGCAATGAGTGAACAAATTTGAATGCAGGTCCTGACTGCCTTAAGTGAAGAGCCTCCTAGATATTCTAGTTTTCCTGTCTCTCCAAAATGGGATACGACACCTGTTATATTGTCTACAAGGAGGAAAATAAATCTCCTGAAAGTGATGAAGAGCACACCATGGTGTTTCCCCTCATTCTTGATCTGCCTGACATAGGTGCTGAAGATAAATAAACTATGGATAGTAAGGATGACTTGGCCTTGTCGTGGAAAATGTCCAAGAGGGTGTGTCTACTACTACCAAAGTTCCATCTAAGACTATCAAATCATATGGGACTAGGTTGAGTTTGAAAAAGATTATGGATGAAGCATTAGTGGAAAGAAAATATAATCTATAATATATTAAAAGTGTGAAGACCCTTAGAAAAGTGATTTGAACTTTTAATCCTTTATTAAAAGACTCTTCTTTAGACAAAACTGTCTTTTCACTATTTTTAAATTTATTATTTAATTATTTTTTATTATATTAACTAGACTTCCTAAAATATATGGGACTTTTAAAATATATGGTAGGAGAATTAATTAATATTTTTCTTTCTACAGTTCAATTAGAAAAATACTCCTAAAATAGGACTTTATTAAGGAAATACTTCTATAAATATTGAGATGTACGTTAAACACAAACTAGTTTGCCTATTGGGAGAATGTGATTGATGTTCACCTAACTTGATTCGATTGCATGTCCAGATAGTGGATGCTTGATTTTCTAACCCTAAACTTCTTTACTGTTTTTGTTAGCATAATAGAATTCAACATGTGCGTGTGTATATATATATATATATATATATATATATATATATCTTCTTTGTTCTTATTCAGAATAATTCTTTAGGGTTAAAATTTTCCCTCAAACAAGAGTTAGTTGGATCAAAATAGAAGCTTTGTAATCATTGTTATATTTTTTTCTTTTGTAAAGGTTAGGTTTAATTGTATTGTTTTGATATCTTTATTATCTTATTATTTTATTTTAATTTACAGATGCTAGATGAATGTGGGTTGACTTTGCATTTTTTTAGGTAAATGTTAGGTTTAATTGTATTATCGTAATATCTCTATTAGTTTGTTATTTTGTGGTAGTTTACAGTTCATAGATGAATCTCGATCGACTTTGAGAAATTTTTTAGTGTAAAATTTAAGTTTGATAGTATTATTTTGATATCACTTTTATCGTATTATTTTGTTGCAGTTTACAGGTGATAGATAAATGTTAGTCCTAGTTATAAGACCTCTACATCAAAAGAAAAGGAGAAAGGGTTAAAAAGTAAGGAGAGACAAGAAATTCTAAAGACCCAGGAGATTTTAAGGGGGAGAGTTTTTTATCCTGAAATTGTAATCATGTCTGGCATGGTTAATTTGATAGAAAAGGTCAAATTTCAGAGTTGGGAGCATCTCTTCGTCTACCAGTTCCCACTCTTCATGAGAAGGAGGTCAGTATGTTCTATCATAATCTTCTCTTCTCTACCAATGCTCTGTATTTGACAACTCAAGTGAATGGAGTAAATATTTCTTTTGATGAGCAAGTGCTAGCTAAAATCTTTGGAGTCCTACGGAAGGGACCAGGTCCCTAGTTGATAAAAAGGAATATGAAAAGTTTTTGAAGATTTGTGGAAAGTTGGATGATCTGAATATAAAGAATGTGAGTAAGAAAGCCTTAAAAGGGAGAGTTCTAGCTCCTCTTTGAACTAGTCATCGAGGCATTGTTTCCCCACACTAAGAAAAAAACAACAGTCACAAGTCCCGACCTATTTCTGATGTAGGAACTGTCATAGTTCAAACAAGTGAATCTTCCTATAGTAATTATTGAGCATATGTACAAGGTTATGACTGCCAAATATGTAAAGCATGGGTTGGCATATGGTTTCTGGTTGAATAGGATATTTGCCTATTTTGGTATGGAATATGGACCAGGGAAAGAAGGTTCTGTAAAGAAGATGTTTAACTTGACAATTTAAGAGGACAGTTAATGCATTCCTAGGAGGAGTGGTGCTAAGTCAAAGTCTGTAGTTGCTGGCTTGATAGATATGCAAACTAGGATTAGAGAAGAGTTGGAAGAAATGACTACCGTTAAAACAAAAAAAAATATTGAAATTGTGGCCTTGAAGGACGCAAATATGAAAGATGGTGATGAGGACCTGGTCATACTGAAGGTCTTCAAGCCAAAAATGAGATGTTGCGTGAGAAAGTCAAGAACCTGGAAACCAAGGTTGAGGATTTAACTCAACAGCTTTTCCAACATCATGCAGCTGAGAATGAGAGGATTGCTCTACTCCTTCGTCAGCTATCTCATGCCCCTCTTTGTCTCTCAGCCTAAATCTTAGTTAACCTAGTCCTTGTTGTGTCCGCTCTTATTAAGCTCTGTTGCGTTCAGTCTTGAGTCTCCTTAAGGCCTACTATCAGTTCCCTTTTTTACTTTATTCTATGGCATTACCTGTATTTAGGTTTGTTAATGTTATTGTTTTTGAATTAATGTATGATGTTATCTGGATGATCAATAAATGACTTGTGTTTGATGCTATCATCCCTCTTATCTTTTTCTAATTTTTCTTACTCATGTCAGTGTAGCCTCAATGTCCAAGCGTTAACATGTGTTTTTATCTTTGCTTGGTTTACTATATTATCACTTTGATGATGCCAAAAAGGGAAAAATGAGGTACAGTGCACACTGTGTGGTGGTCCTATCCTCACACTCAGGGGAAAATTTTAAAAAATCAAAATATTAGGGTGAAACGGGAAGGGAACACATAGGGATGGAATCAGTGACAACGGAAACAAACTATGAATGCTTAAGGTTAAGTATGGGTTTGTCATCATCAAAAAAGGGAAAATTGTTAAGTCCTTAGTTTTGATGATTGACAAACCATTCTATTGGCACCTGTTTCATAAAGATCATTTGATGACAAAGTTGCAACTACGTAGGGACCATGTTACGTTGGTCGCATTTACGTCACTATCATTGGTCAATGTTACAACTGAAAATAATATGTTTCTGGCAGTAAGTTGGTGGGAAGACTGCAACACTCTTTTGTCCCGACCAATCAGAATCATCCTAGGTTTTCTTATCTCTTATATATGCTCATGTTACAACAAGAAAACCTAAGCTTCCACATTCTCACAACCTCAAATATCTGGAAGCTCTCAGATTCAAAGCCTCTTCTGCAACAGGGGCCTGCTTAGGTCAATAATTTATCTCAAGTTCTTGTTGTATTTGAGTCTTTGTTTTGTGTGTATAAACATTGCCTACTTCTCTAATATATTATTAGTAGGTATTTTTTTCAGTTCTGTTTTCAAAGTGTCATCTAGAGTTAGTTGACAAAGAAGCTAGAGTTAGCTTGATTATAGTCTTAGTTAGAGTTATCTGAGTTAGTGGGGGCAATAGAGTTTTTGTATTTGATTTCATTGTAACAGAGTTATTACAAGTGAAAGAAGGGTTAAGAGGTTAATGCTTGAAGTCATGGAGTCTGTATTCAAGATTGCTTGAATCTAGTGAAGCTGTTGGAAATCCTATGTGGTGGATCGTAATTTTTCTTCGTTGAGCAAGGAATTTTCACATAAAACTTGTTGTGTTTATTATTTATTTAATTTACAAGTTTGTTCTATTTAGTTTTCCTGTTGCATACGTTGGTTGGGACCAGATCCCAAAGTAGGAGGGCAATTCATGCAATTCTTCACTATTCAATAAACTAGATCACTCAAAGATATTTAATTATAATTCTTCCTTTACAATATTTACATGTATGCACATACACAATTATTTTTCTTTTCTTGGATAATATTGTTTTTGAGTAATGCTTACGCCTAGATGAGTAATTACTAATATTCACGTATGCAACAATTTTGTAATTGTTTTGAAGTTATGCTTTCATATGCTAGTTTGTAAGACAAAAATGATAAATACATTTTTTTTTGGTTTCCCAAGGTATCCCCACAGTCGTGAGACTAATCCTTCATTCCTCAATCAGCGCATTTTGCGGTAGAAAACTGGCCACAGAGTTTGCTACATGTGTACCTCATATCAAGAATATAATTATTTCTTTTGTGCAGTAGAGTAAAAAGCTTATATTATCAACGCATACTTATTTTCGGCTTCTTTGGTTATGATACAATTCAAAGTAATGCAGCAGTACCCTTAGTCAACATAAAGATATTTCCTAAATCATTATGGTATAGAAAGGTCAAATCTAATTGGATGTTAATACTTGACTATTTAGAGGATCTAACTAGCTTCAACTGAGTTTTTGGGTAGGCTATTCTAGGAAGGTCAAATCTAATTGGATGTTAATACTTGACTATTCAGAGGATCTAACTAGCTTCAACTGAGTTTTTGAGTAGGCTATTCTTTTGTCTATTAAATATTTCGAATAATTTGATTCTTGAGTTGATTTTATCTTTTTTATGTGTTGAGCGAGTTTGGAAAGAAGCTCCGAATTATTTTTGTACGAAGAAGAAGAATCCTATTTTTTTTGTCTTAAGTGAGTATAGATTGTGAATAAAATTTTGAGGAACAGAGATCGAGCGTCGAAATATCATGGATCAGTAGATAAAATTTCAGTTGATTTAAAATCTTATAAATACTAGGACTTTCTAGATATTTTGGATCAAAATGGTGTTGTATTGTAATACCCCGGAAAATTTTTCGTCGAAATTTTGTGCATAAACGTATTGGGTTCTATCTTTTAGAATGATTTTTAATTTTTTTTCTGTGTGTCATTTCTTGGATTTCAACCCACTATTTCGTAGAGCATCGAATAATATTTCCAACGATATGTGGATCACCCAAAACGGACACCCGAGCGATGAGTTACGAACATTCCGATCGAACGGTGAATAGTGATGAACAGTAAAACGTGCAGGAAAAAGTACTGAGGCCAGGCGTATTTTTGCTCCAAATTTAAACGATCATAAATCCTTCTACATAATGAACTGTGTGAGATGCTATATATCAACGGAAATCCCTAAGAGTCTTCTTTCCAATGAAATTGGTTTCATCCAATTTGGACATTGGAGTAAAAAGTTATGTCCAATTTACTTCAGCCTAACGGATAGATCACTGAAGGGAAGATTTGACATTGATTGATTTTTAAAGGTATTTTGGTCATTTCCCATTATTGTAACCCTCTATATATACCCCCTTTGAGCTGAGAATTGTCATTCATTTTCTCTCATTTCTCTTATATCTCTCTCTCAAAATATATGCATATATATATATATATATATATATATATATATAGAAGAAGAGGAGTTAGGGTTAGGGTTTCAATTGGGGGAAAATCGATTCAAGGCTTCGCTTTGCGAATTACTTCCGTCAATCTCTTCGGCTACGAAATCTAAGGTATGCAAGTGTTCATTTATGAGTTCCTTCCGTCCATAAAGCCTAAGTATCCTATTTTCGAAAATATATATATACATATGTTTATGATTTTCATGATATGTGTCATATCAAATTGATGTTGATACTTTGGTATGGTTATAAAGATGGTGCTATAAATACTAATGTGATAGGTGTGATTTTTACGTATTGAATTGAGTTGAATTGTTGTGATGAGATGTAAATAGAAATTAAGGTGTATGGTATGGTTGAGTGATTGGAATATGATTGTGTATAATGGATGAAAGTGGTGTGAATTGTGGTGTTATGCGATATGAAATTCAATGTTTGATCTAAGCTTTAAAAGAATGCATGCAAGGTGATTGTGAAAATGTCTAAGTAAGAATGAATTAATTATTTGACTTAGATGTAATTCTTAAACGCCCGAAGAGATGTTTTAGAGATACTTGATGACCTTGTAACATGATTATAGAGTCTTTTCAAAAGTATGTTGAAATTATGAGGTTATGTTGATTAAAGTAGCGAATTGTTGTGACGCCAAGATGAGTGATATTGAGGTAATTGTGTTTTCCATGTGTGTGTACTATGTTTATACCATGATGTATCCGCGTGTGGAGAATTGGTTAATAGAGTTATGATTCTTGGTAGTAGTAAGTATTGGGAGATTATGTTATACATGTTATGAGTCTTGTCGAGGTATTTATGTGAATTGAGGTGGTATTAATATAAGATGTCGTGAAACTCCTATGGTTTATGAACCTAATCATGTAAGGTCCAATAGAAGGTGTAGTAAGTATTTAAGGAAATGACTTTTAAGACATTGTGGTGTAGTGTGGAAACCTAAGAAAATGATAGAAGAGTAGAATATTAATATTGTGATATGATTTGGTGCCACGTTGACATGTTAAGTATGAAATTTCCAATTATGTGCTAAGCTATGCATGTTATGTGTTCATCGAAATATCGATGTGAATGAGGTTGTATCATTACGAGATATTATCAGGAAATCCCTATGGTACATAAACCTAAGCATGAAAAGGGTGGATGGAATCTTGATATGGTTGCGTGACATTATGGTGGTATGTGGTGTATAAATATGTGAATTGGGTAGTTGAATAATTGTAAACTAGACGAATCCACCTATGCTTAAGAGATGCATGCAAGGTGTTTGTGAAAATGCCTAAGAGACTAGAGATTATGTTTTTAGAATATAATAGGTCCTAAATGACTAGTCGATGTTCGATGCTTATGTCCAACGTGATTTTCATGCTATGTGTTTGTTGAAATAATTATGCGAATAAATTTGTATCATGAATTGGAAAGATGATTTTACATTGGATAAAGTTATTTATGAGGTATGAAATTATGATATTCGATACATATATGATTTTGAAATGGATTTATGTCCAAAATTTCTTGATTTTGAAGATATGATGATTTGAATTGTTAAGCCTTGAATTATACAAGTATTCCATTATTTCCACGTTATGATGTGATAAGTGGTATTGAAAACCTTATGTCCCTATTGATTATTGTTTCAAGTGTCTTTAAAATGTGAGTTGGATTGTGAATTGAGGCGTGTTGATGTTGAAGTTGAAGGGCTATGATAAGCCTTGGCATTATTTTGGTGTTGTTGATGTTGTGGTGGTTTAAAAAGGTGATGTTGGAAAATATTCTTGATTTGAGTCGAGTTAGGGATCCACAAATGATTATTTAATAATTTGAGAAAGATACATAATTTTGGTCATCATTGTTGACCCTTGAGATATTTTGAAGTGGAATCCTTAACGCATTCTGAGCTTGTCGGGGAGTAGTATTTAGCACCGAGAGGGAAATTTGGTATTTCCCCAAACCTATGTGCCACCGTAGGGTTGTTGATGGTGATATTGTTGGCCAGAGAGCCGAATTGTGATTATGAAAGCTTTAAGGTTGTACTCCCTGGCAAGAGTACAACACTCCCGCCAATGTGAGTGCTCTCCCTAGGAGGGCAAACGTTGGTATTCCACGCGGCTCATGTGGGGTTGTCGTTTATAGGAAACTCCCCTGTCCATAAGAGTCATGTTTATTGAAATACCGAGTCAGTTTCACGGTAATCTCAATCGAGCGATGAACAATGAACTCCCGGTTAGTTTCAAAACTTGGGGAAAACTCAGTAATCTCGGAAATCACTCTCGAACTTATTTATTATCATTATGGAGAGACTTCCTGCTAAACGAGGGTAGCTCTCGAATGTATTTAATCCGTATCAGTGAGAATTGAGATTTCCTGCTAGATGAGGGTTGATCTTAGGTTCAGTTATTCAGTGTTTCAGGGTCAGTGGACTTGATCTCAAATATTGGTATCAGTTTCTCAGATTATCATAAAGACTTGTGTGTACGAATTTGGTTATCGGTGATAGAAGTATGGTATTAAGTTCATGGTGGTCGGTGTCACATATTGGCATGATTTCGGTTATAGTTATGCATTTATGCATGCATTATTGATCAGACATGTTCATGTTTAAATACTGCATAATTTCTATACATGTTTACTCCCGCAAAGGCATGTGGTATAGATTGTTATGTTCATGCATAAGCTTTATATATTTAACCTTACCCTATCCTTGCATACTCGGTACATTTTTGTACTGACGCATTTGCGCTATGGTGCTTTCTCTTATGTTACACCATAGGTTCAGAAGAGCGTGATCCAGAGTATATTTAGCTATCAGATCTTGTAGCAGTGGGTGCAACAGTGAGTCCTCATCATCTGAGGATATTCCATTTCAGTGTTTTGTTGATTTTAGTAGATGGAGTTAGTTGGGGGATTGTCCCTTCAACTCCACAGTTTAGACAGTTAAAGGCTTTTCAGACAGATGTATTAGTGTGTGGTTTCCAGTATTGCATATTTTTAGATGTTTGAACCTTATGGCAAGTTTATGCATGTATTTTATTATATTATACAGTGAACAGGTACAGATATCAGAAAAGGGTTAGCTTGTGGTCCTTCGTGATCATAAGCACCGTGTGGCGTTCCGGTTCTCGGAAATCGGGGCGTTACAAACTTGGTATCAGAGCCTAAGGTTCAATAGTGTCCTAGGGAGTCTGAAAAGCCGCATCTAGTAGAATCTTGTACAAGAGTGTGTTGCACGCCACATTCATGTACGGGAGGCTATGGGATGTTTAGAAGAGTTTCCATTCTTTCATGATCCAGATCGTGCTATAGCAAGATTTTCCAAGAGAGTTATGTAGACTCTTGTAATGATCTACTTATGTCAGATTTACCTTACTCTTAAGGTAACAGAAGTAGTGGAGCCAAAGTCTTTTAGATAGAACTCTCTCTGACGGTCCCCACAGATAGTTTTGGGACAGTGTTCTCTAAAGTGACCAGAGTATGCCTTATGGGGTTAGATGTGTATATGGTGAATGAATAGGCTTGAAATTATATATGTAAGAATCTAAATGTGGAAGTTGGGAATTATATGTGTTGATTTATAGAGATATAGCTGCGATTCTCATGGTGTGGAAAAGTATAAGTTTAAGAGACGTGATATTTGAAGGCTAGAATGAGAATAGTATGTTTATTAAAGATTTGTGGATATTCATGTTATGTTTTAGAAGCTAAGCTTGAATCTTTGAAGAATGTAAGTTTGTGGACTCCAAACTAAGTATTAAGATGTGAATGTGGTATTAGTAGCCTATGAAGAAATTGAAGCAGATAATGTGTTTAGTGAGATAAGTAGGTGTTGAAAAGAGTGTATGTATATGATGATGATTGTAGAGACTAAGGAAAGATAAGAGTTGTATTCCAAGAAGTAGCATTGGTATTGAATTTATGTTTTCAGGTGTAGTCTTTCTGGATGAATTAAGTTATCATTTTGTGCACCGTTGTGCCTCAGACTCTAGAGTACATTGGTTGTAGTTCATTTCGGGGTTTAGCCAAGTGTTCAAAAGTGTCTGACGATGACTTAAAGCTGAGAGAAGGATGATAGAGAAAGTGACAAGTCAGGCCTTCAGAATCTGGTAGTGGTGCCAGTAGGTATGGAAAAGCAGTAAAGGGAGACAGTTCCCGACCCATTCTTATTTCAGTGAAATCCGTCTAGAGGGACCTTGGGTCCGAAGGGGGAGATACCCCATAATGTTATAATAATTGCATGTCCATGCTCTTTCTATGATGTTAACCTCATCGTTCGTTGCATTTCTAGTTATGCTTTCGAGAATTTGGTTTATTAGGTATATTCGTATTTAATATGCACGTTTAATGGAAAAGAACTCGAATTGTGGGTATGTTTGAACATGTATTGAAGAGATTGGTTGGGTTATGATTTTGTGCATTTGAGATGCATGTGTGTTGTGAAAATTTACCCATGAGTGGGTTTTTGAATGTTTTATGTGATAGATGTGCATGACTAGTGAAAGTACGCAGAGTATTGGTTGCTTCAGTCGTGTGGTTATGTTTTGAGATGTGTTTCTGTCTTGAATAAACCTAGTCGATTAGTGTTCTTGATCTAGCCTTCACATTCGAGGACGAATGTTTCCAAGGGGGAGATGATGTAATACCCCGAAAAAAATTTCGTCGAAATTTTGTGCGTAAACGTATTGGGTCCTATCTTTTAGAACGATTTATAACTTTTTATGTGTGTCATTTCTTGGATTTTGACCCACCATTTCGTAGAGCATCGAATAATCTTTCCAACGATATGTGGATCACCCGAAATGGACACCCGAGCGATGAGTTACGAACATTCCGATCGAACGGTGAATAGTGATGAACAGTAAAACGTGCAGGAAAAAGTACTGAAGTCAGGCGTATTTTTGCTCTAATTTTAAACGATCATAAATCCTTGTACATAATGAACTGTGTGAGCTTCTATATATCAACGGAAATCCCTGAGAGTCTTCTTTCCAATGAAATTGGTTGCATCCAATTTGGACATTGGAGTAAAAAGTTATGGGCAATTTACTTCAGCCTATTGGATAGATCACTGAAGGGCAGATTTGACATTGATTGATTTTTAAAGGTATTTTGATCATTTTCCATTATTGTAACCCTCTATATACACCCCCTTTGAGCTGAGAATTGTCATTCATTTTCTCTCATTTCTCTTATATGTCTCTCTCAAAATATATGCATATATATAGAGAGAGAAGAAGAGAAGTTAGGGTTAGGGTTCCAATTGGGGGAAAATCGATTCAAGGCTTCGCTTCGCGAATTGCTTCCGTCAATCTCTTCGGCTACGAAATCTAAGGTATGCAAGTGTTCATTTATGAATTCCTTCCTTCCATAAAGCCTAAGTATCCTATTTTCGAAAATATATATATACATATGTTTATGGTTTTCATGATATGTTTCATATCAAATTGATGTTGATACTTTGGTATGGTTATAAAGATGATGCTATAAATACTAATGTGATAGGTGTGATTTTTATGTATTGGATTGAGTTGAATTGTTGTGATGAGATGTAAATAGAAATTGAGGTGTATGGTATGGTTGAGTGATTGGAACATGATTGTGTATAATGGATGAAAGTGGTATGAATTGTGGTGTTATGCGATATGAAATTCAATGTTTGATCTAAGCTTTAAAAGAATGCATGCAAGGTGATTGTGAAAATGTCTAAGTAAGAATGAATTAATTATTTGATTTAGATGTAATTCTTAAACGCCCGAAGAGATGTTTTATAGATACTTGATGACCTTGTAACATGATTATAGAGTCTTTTCAAAAGTATGTTGAAATTATGTGGTTATGTTGATTAAAGTAGCGAATTGTTATGACGCCAAGATGAGTGATATTGAGGTAATTGTGTTTTCCATGTGTGTGTACTATGTTTATACCATGATGTATCTGCGTGTGGAGAATTGGTTAATAGAGTTATGATTCTTGGTAGTAGTAAGTATTGGGAGATTATGTTATACATGTTATGAGTCTTGTCGAGGTAGTTATATGAATTGAGGTGGTATTAATATAAGATGTCGTGAAACTCCTATGGTTTATGAACCTAATCATGTAAGTGCCAATAGAAGGTGTAGTAAGTATTTAAGGAAATGACTTTTAAGACATTGTGGTGTAGTGTGGAAACCTAAGGAAATGTTAGAGAGTAGAATATTAATATTGTGATATGATTTGGTGCCACGTTGACATGTTAAGTATGAAATTCCCAATTATGTGCTAAGCTATGCATGTTATGTGTTCGTCGAAATGTCGATGTGAATGAGGTTGTATCATTACGAGATGTTGTCAGGAAATCCCTATGGTACTTAAATCTAAGAATGAAAAGGGTGGATGAAATCTTGGTATGGTTGTGTGACATTATGGTGGTATGTGGTGTATAAATATGTGAATTGGGTAGTTGAATAATTGTAAACTAGACGAATCCACCTATGCTTAAGAGATGCATGCAAGGTGTTTGTGAAAATGCCTAAGAGACTAGAGATTATGTTTTTACAATATAATAGGTCCTAAATGACTAGTCGATGTTCGATGCTTATGTCCAACGTGATTTCCATGCTATGTGTTTGTTGAAATAATTATGCGAATAAAGTTGTATCATGAATTGGAAAGATGATTTTACATTGGATAAAGTTATTAATGAGGTATGAAATTATGATGATCGATACATATATGATTTTGAAATAGATTTATGTCCAAAATTCCTTGATTTTGAATATATGATGATTTGAATTGTTAAGCCTTGAATTATACAAGTATTCCATTATTTCCACGTTATGATGTGATAAGTGGTATTGAAAACCTTATGTTCCTATTGATTATTGTTTCAAGTGTCTTTAAAATGTGAGTTGGATTGTGAATTGAGGCGTGTTGATGTTGAAGTTGAAGGGCTATGATAAGCCTTGGCATTGTTTTGGTGTTATTGATGTTGTGGTGGTTTAAAAAGGTGATACGTTTCGATGTTGGAAAATATTCTTGATTTGAGTCGAGTTAGGGATCCACAAATGATTATTTAATAATTTGAGAAAGATACATGATTTTGGTCATCATTGTTGACCCTTGAGATGTTTTGAAGTGGAATCCCTAACGCGTTCTGAGCTTGTCGGGGAGTAGTACTTAGCACCGAGAAGGAAATTTGGTATTTCTCCAAACCTATGTGCCACCGTAGGGTTGTTGATGATGATATTGTTGGCCAGAGATCCGAATTGTGATTATGAAAGCTTTAAGGTTGTACTCCCTAGCAAGAGTACAACACTCCCGCCAATGGGAGTGCTCTCCCTAGGAGGGCAAACGTTGGTATTCCACGCGGCTCACGTGGGGTTGTCGGTTATAGGAAACTCTCCTGTCCATAAGAGTCATGTTTATTGAAATACCGAATCAGTTTCGCGGTAATCTCAATCGAGCGATGAACAATGAACTCCCGGTTAGTTTCAAAACTTGGGGAAAACTCAGTAATCTCGGAAATCACTCTCGAACTTATTTATTATCATTATGGAGAGACTTCCTGCTAGATGAGGGTAGCTCTTGAATGTATTTAATCCGTATCAGTGAGAATTGAGACTTCCTGCTAGATGAGGGTTGATCTCAGGTTCAGTTATTCAGTGTTTCAGGGTTAGTGGACTCGATCTCAAATATCGGTATCAGTTTCTCAGATTATCATAATGACTTGTGTGTATGAATTTGGTTATCGATGATAGAAGTATGATATTAAGGTCTTGGTGGTTGGTGTCACATATTGGCATGATTTCGGTTATACGTTATGCATTTATGCATGCATTATTGATCAGACATGTTCATGTTTAAATATTGCATAATTTCTATACATGTTTACTCCCGCAAAGGCATGTGGTACAGATTGTTATGTTCATGCATAAGCTTTATATATTTAACCTTACCCTATCCTTGCATACTCGGTACATTTTTGTACTGACGCATTTGCGCTATGGTGCTTTCTCTTATGTTACACCATAGGTTCAGAAGAGCGTGATCCAGAGTATATTTAGCTATCAGATCTTGTAGCAGTGGGTGCAGCAGTGAGTCCTCATCATCCGAGGATTTTTCATTTCAGTGTTTTGTTGATTTTAACAGATGGAGTTAGTTGGGGGATTGTCCCTTCAACTCCACAGTTTAGACAGTTAGAGGCTTTTCAGACAGATGTATTAGTGTGTGGTTTCCAGTATTGCATATTTTTAGATGTTTGAACCTTATGGCAAGTTTACGCATGTATTTTATTATATTATGCAGTGAACAGGTACAGATATCAGAAAAGGGTTAGCTTGTGGTCCTTCGTGATCATAAGCACCGTGTGGCGTTCCGGTTCTCGGGAATCGGGGCGTTACATGTATGAGGAACAATTCCAATAAATGGATTTGTCAGATTTTTCATCACCAAAATGGTAAAAACGCATGGTAGGAGAGCATCTTCAATGTGTAGTTTTCACGTTTAAAAACAAATGGATCGTTATGTAATACTTACACTGAAGGTGCTCTAATTTCATGAGCCTTAAATGAGTTTTTTACATTTTAAAGAAAGGCTCATTATGGTCATGAGCCTTTTGTGAATTTTACATTTTTAAGAAAGACTCGTTTCATCAATGCACCTTCATTACAAAATTTTATTATCCAAGAATTTAAAAAGGCTGTCATTTTCTAAACTGATGGGACAACAATAGATCATTTTTTTTACAAACTAAAGACTCATTTCATCAATACACATTTAATCAAATTACAAAACGCTCCTAAGAGTTATCTCCAAAAGTGATGACTCTTGGAATGTATATGATATTCTTCCGGCCAACCTACAAGAACAAGAAATATTTATTCGCGAAAAAATAAAAAGAATCCGCAGGATTATACTATTCTCATCCTACTGAACATTTTTACCTAATAACAAAAGCAAAAACATAGACCATCAGGAGAATATTCATTTTTATCAAAAAAAAAGTAGCCAAAAGGTGCATAGATGTATTGAGTCTTTAGTTTGAGAAAAAAATTATCTCTTGTTGTCGTGTCAGTTCAGAAAAGGACAGCCTTTTTAAATTCTTGGATAATAAAATTTATATTAAAGGTGCAAAATGAGTCTTTCTTCAAAATGTAAAATTCACAGAAGGCTCATGACCATAATGAGCCTTTCTTTAAAATGTAAAAAAACTCATTGAATGCTCGTGAGATTAGAGCACCTTCAATGTAAATGTTACTTAACGATCCGTTTATTTTTAAACGTGAAAATACACATTGAAGGTGCTCGCTCTCCTACCATGCGTTTTTATCATTTTGTTAATGAAAAAAGTGACAAAAACTCATTGAAGGCTCGTGAGATTAGAGCACCTTCAATGTAAATGTTACTTAACGATCCGTTTATTTTTAAACGTGAAAATACACATTGAAGGTGCTCGCTCTCCTACCATGCGTTTTTATCATTTTGTTAATGAAAAAATTGACAAATCCATTTATTGAAATTGTTCTTCATTCAACACTATTTTGATCCAAAGTTCACTTTCTACAAATTTAAAAGGAAAAATTGCATTCATATACAAAAAAAAAAAAAAAAAAATAGTTTATAGTAAATATAGTTAAGTTTTTATTTGCAAGAAAAATAGCCATTGCGCCATTTTCTTTCCTTTTTTTTTTTTAAGCAATAATTTTAAAATGAAAACTTTTTGTTATTGTTGTTGTACTTTTTGCTGCATTTTTTTCTTTCTTTTCGAACTTTTTCCCTACAACTTTTATTCATGTATTAAATATTATATAATAGTGTATAAACATGTATATATGATGTATAATAGTTATATAATGTATCGATGTTGTATAAATAGCTACGTAGTGTATATGGAATGTATTGATATTTTATAAATAATGTATATACGTGTATATGATGTACAAATAGTTAAGAAGTGTATATAAAATATATTGATATTGTATAAATGGTATACAAACATTTAATGGTATTGAGTAAATGTGTATCGATAGTTTATAAATGGTGTATAAACATATAATATGATGTACAGATAGTTATGTAGGGTACATGTAATATATCGATATTGTATAAATGTGTATAAACATGTATCAATATTGTATAAATAGATATGTAATGTATAAATAGTTATGTAATGTGTCGATAGTGTATAAATGTGTATCAATATTACTTAATAATTATGTAATGTATGGATATCAATATTTATTTGACTATCATGTCTTTCACCTTAATAAATAAAAGTATAAGCAAAAAATACTAAAACAACATAAATATTTATTTTTTTCATAAAAGAAATGAAACAAATAGAATAGCAAAAAACGTTTAAAAAAAAAAACAATTTAAAAAAAAAAATAGGAAAAACATAATGAAAAAATAGCAATCATTTTTGTTTAAAAAAAAAAATTGCAGTGAAAAGAAGTTTTAAAAAACAGCGATTTTTGGAATTTAGTTACTTTATTATTTTAATTATGCTATCGTCAAGTTAGGACTAATCAATTGCCGGAAAAATGTTGTATAAGATCTTTGTCAATAACTTTTATTATTAATTATTTTAAACAATGATTTCTTTTAATTAGCTAAGAAAAAAAAAACAGAAAAAAAAGTTTTTAAAACAACACACAAAATAAACAAAAACTTCAGACAAGCTGATCGTATTCAATTTATTGTTGATTTTTTTTTATTGGTAAACAATTTATTGTTGGTTAGTACTTCAAGAAACAAATTAAAATGAATAAGTAAAGGAATGGAATGGCCGATTGGCCATATTTGTTGTAAATAAGATAGCCGACCAGCTATTTTTGGTAAGTAAACTTCACTGAAAGGCATTTTGGGTAGAAAAGGAATACTCCCTTTGTTTCATATTAGCGGGTTTTTTTTGCTAAAAATATTTATTTTATTTTAATTATTTAATTTTTAAAATTTGGAGAAGTTTATTCTACTTTTTAATATTATTTCTATCATTAAATGACTATAAAAATGTATATAATCAAATTTATATTTTCAATGCATAATTAATAGGATTATTTTAATAAAATAAATCTCTATTAAATTTTTCTTAATTTTTCTTAAGAGGGGTATCAAGTCATTTAGGATCAACTAAAATAAAATAGGAAGTAGTTGGCTATTTTTTTTTGTAAAAATTTAACTCAACGGACATTTTTTATAATTTTTCTTACTCAAAATAATTAGTGAAAACTTAATATAAAAAATTTGATTACTTTTAAATAATTTGAGTTGAACAAGGACTAGATCCATCCATGCATGTGGCCTGCAGGTCATTATACTATGTGGAGCCACCGAATGAGTTTGGTGCATGGTTCTACATCTCATTAGTCATTATATTGGTACTAAACTGGAGAAAACACATCGTTTTCACCTCAAACTATTTCTGAAAAATCGAAGTCATATCTAAACTATACTAGTGACCTATTACACACCTAAACTATAGAAAAGTGAAACTATTTACACCCTGTCAGGCTATCACCACTTGCATGTGGTGTAGTGTTTTACACGCGCTGCCACGTCAGCACCACGTTAGTAAAAAGTATCACTTTTTTATAGTTAAGGTGTGTAATAGGTCACTTATATAGTTTAGGTGTGGATTCGACTTTTCGACTATAGTTTGGGGTGGAAACTATGCTTTTTCCCTTAATGTTTTTAGCCGTTTACTTTTGTTATTTAATAGGCTAGACGCGCCTAAAATAAGTGTAACACACGCGCTTTAGAATGGGGTCGCGGGGAGGTAATAATATCACTTTTATATAGTTAAGGTGTGTAATAGGTCACTTATATAATTTAGGTGTGGCTTAGACCTTTCTTATATAGTATGGGATGGAAATGATGTCTTTTCCCCTAAACTGGTGTATGAGTCCTCTTTAGATTCTGATCAAAGGGAAAGGAACGCCCATAATAAAATACAGAGGATAAATAATATACGCCGGTATAAATATTATTACAGTAGGTAACATATTTTATTTTCAAAATTTTAAATTCACATTTGCATGATCTCTCGATTTTGAGGTATAAAAAATTGTCTACACATGCATGTCTAAAACCACAAGAAAACTCAAGTTAACAAAGAAACTACTAGAAAATATGAAATTAGCTACAAAAAAATATCGATAATTTGTAGCTAATCTATCGATAAATAGCTCCTAGCTAATTGATTTTCTCTTATAATCCATCGCAAATCCATAGATAAATAGGATTAGCGTGAAATTTAACTATTTAGCTACAAAATTTTGTTCATCGTTAATCTCTTGTTTTCTAGCTACAAACTTGTTGTTTTCTAGTTGAAAAATAAACGCCACACAAAAGAAGTGTCTCCTAACACTGACATAACTTATACCATAAATCTATTATCTTCACAGAAATAGACTGAAAGCAACACCAGATTCACTAAAGATCCATAATATTGATTTAGCAAATCATTATTGGTGGTTTTTGCAAGGTTTGCATTCCACGTTTTCTTCTCTTTTTAACCTATACTAGAGAAGATGACCCGTGTCAGCACGGACCCAACATTAAGATATTTGAATCATGTACGATAAGTTAGATTGATATCAATTCCAATTATGAATTATATATAAAATATAAATATACAAAACATATTAACTACTTGATAGTATTTTTCAATGAGCCAAATTATCTGACAAGATAATTATGTATAACTTACTCATGTAAATAATAAAAGTTGATGCATTTTGAAGTTTAGATCTTTAATCTTGTGACTGAGATTTGCTACACTAAGTATAAAATATGAAATTAAAATTGATACATAACACTTGATACTTTGAATAAAATAGAAAATAATTGCTGAAAATGATAAAGAGTTGTCTAGTAATTGCATATTAAATCACATGCGGGTTGCAATGAATAACCCAAAATTGAATTGTATTCCCCTACTAAGCCGGCATAAATATTCTTTGTTTTTATTTCTTCTTTTCTTTTATTTATCAATTTGTTCTTTGAAGTTAAATTAAATTAATATTTTAAATTTAAATTTTAAGTGTTTTGAAAATTATAAAAAAGAAAACTACAAGTTACCATCTTTCATATTAATTTAAGTTATTTGACTTTGAGAACACGATAAAATATACTTCTGTAAATGTTTTATCGAACTTTGTTTTTGTATATTTTTCTTTCATTAAAACATAGGAGTCGTTTGTATGTTAACATAATTTCTTATACACTATTTGATGTGATGTATTATAACTTGCCCTTTCAATTTAGATATATTTAAACAAAAATTTAAAAAAAAAATTGCATATACATTCTAAGATTCATCTAGGATCTAGCACGAATTCAACAAATGCTATTTTTTGTCTCAATTTATGTGACACAAATAGAATTTAGATAATCAAATAATACTTTTAATATGTATTTAGATAATTTAAGCTGTTAATTCTTGTAATTTATCACATTTCTTATGTAATTTTCAAATAATATACATTACTTTTCTTGTTCAAACTTTTGTGGCATTAATAGTCAATTATATTTTTAAAATAATTTTAGTTTTTAACTATTGTGATTGATAATACTTTCCTTCTATTCCAGTTTAAGTGACACTAATATAATTTCGAGAGTCAACCAAATATTTTATATTTTATAAAAATTTTAAGTTGCTAATTATTGTGATTTATAGTATTTTTACATTTATTTATTTTTTGAAATATACAACAGATTAAATTATTTTTAGATATCTTAAGTTGTTATGTATTTTAATTTATAATACTTTTTATGTAATTTTTGAATAATATTTGTTACTTTCCTTATCCGGAGTTTTGTATTGTCGATAGCCAATTATATTTTTTAAATAATTTAAATTTTTAATTATTGTAATTTATAATATTTCTTCTATTTCAATTAAGTGGTACAATGCTTAGATGATCATAATAGTTAATTAGGGGCGATATAGTAAAATCACGATTGAAGCAGCGAAGCATAAATGTCTTAAATGGCTTACAACAAATAATTAGAGTGACTTAGCCGCATTACAATAAAAGATGCTCGTAAAAAAAAATTAAGTGGACCTCATTTAAGACGTCAAGTTAATTTTAAACATCAAGAGTTAATTTATCATTTTTATACCTATCTTACCTTTTTTATTAAATATTATTAATTTTTTAATACTTAAATGACTTACAATAATTAATTAGGGGTGATATTTAGTAAAATCATGGTTAAAGTAATTGAAGCAGATATATATCATAAATGTCTATGTTACTTTTTAAATTAAATATTATTAATTTTTTAATACCTGAATAACTTATAATAATTAATCAGGAACGATATAGTAAAATCACATTTGAAGCAGCTAAAACAGACATGTCATAAATGTTTATTTTATCTTTTTTAATTAAATATTATTAATTTTTTTAATACCTAAATGACTTATAATAACTAATTAGGGGTGATATAGTAAAATCACGAATTGAATATTATTAATTTTTTAATATATAAATAATCTATAATAATTAATTAGAGGTGATATAGTAAAATTATGGTTGAAACAGACCTATCATAAATGTCTATTTTATATTTTAGTTAAATAGTATTAATTTTTTAATATATAAATAACGTATAATAATTAATTAGAGGTGATATAGTAAAATTACGGAGTAGTAAAAATTTAAATGCAAAATATAGTGAAGAAATTATTTACTTTTAAGAGAGTAAAATAAAAAAATATGAAATATTTAATTATACATTTTAATAAGTATGGGCCTCACCATATTCAATAGAACGTAGGCATTATTGTAATTAAATAAAAATGGGTAGATTTTTTCTTTAAAATTATTGCTAAGGTTCAACAAGTAAAACATTAAAGATAAAATAGAAAAGCAAGTTAATTCTATAAAAAGATCATCATATTCTTAATCTTTTTATTAATACTTTTAAGCTATCATGTTGAAACCAATGCTTCTATGTAATAAAAAAGAAAAGAAATATAATAATTTGCTAAATGGTGGAGTACACATAATAATTCACAAATCTTGCAACATATATGCATGGAAGTGACTGATGCACCTTATAATATTATTGTTGCATGGAAGGTCTTTTCTTTTATTACAGAATTCAAAAGAAAGTAACCATGGAATAAATAAGCAGTTTTATCATTGCGGCTATTAATTACTCTCTTTTCCATTTCATATAGCCTATATTTTTTTATCATACGTTTGAGAAAAAAAGAGTGATGCCTTTTCTTATTTGAAAATTAAAGCAATACAATTTATGTTTTTCACTTTATTAAGTTAGGAAACACCTGTAGTCTTTCACTTTCACTAATTGCAGAATAGTTGATTTTATTACCAAACATCATATACACGTATTTTCTTCTTCCATAACGTATGTAAATCAAACATTTATCTTAAATTCAATCTTACTCGAGGATCAAGAGCCGAGACATGATATTTTGAATTCTTAAATTCTTACTAGCAGTAAAATAAAGTGGAGGTGATGATGATGAGAAGTTAGAAACAATCACAATTGCACTTCAATATACCATATGGTTTGCGTACGTGTGAAGAGGGATTAAGTGATAAGTAAGAATAATGATGGAAGTCATTTAGATTTGCAATTATCATGACAGGATGCTTTCCTCACAACCCAATATTTTTTTCTTCCCTATTTTTTAATCTAATCAATTGCAGTCCTTTTTTTTTTTTTCTTTTCTAGATCTCTTTTAATTATTATTTAAACTTCAACAAATGCTTGGTGCCTTTATAAAGTGGCAAATTTCAAGAGACATGAGGCGTACACACGGCAACGTCCATTTGGTTTTGTCTGCAATGAGTTATACTCAACTGATAACAAATTTGATTTAGTGGATTGCTATTGCACCTTTCTCTTTTTTGCCTTTTCAATTCTCAATCTTTGTTCAACTATAATATCTGAAATATAGAAAAGGGAAAAGGACTTATTGAAAAGAATAAATATATTCAGTAATTCATGTGATAATAGATATTAATTAGAATTTAAAGTTTATGAATCATAGTACTTAATAAATTAAAATATATAAAAAAATTAAAAAATTGATTAATTTTTAAAATTTTAATTGCGCCACAAATATTGAATCGAAATGAATAGTAAATAATTAATTCAAACTCGAATTTTTGTATTACAAGAAATGAAAAAAGGTCAGAAGTGGGTCAACTACCTCTAAATGAAAGAGCGTCAAGTTGTTTAAAAAAACAAATAAATTCAATAAAATTCAAATGGATTGGAACTCAATTTTCAAAATTCGTTATCCACATGAAATTAAGTGATTTTTACTACGTATATACAAACTTCCAATAAAGCATGAGAATCATGATTCACATGACACCAACACAAGTGGCTTAGAGCTTAGCTGCCACATTAATTCCCCGCAGACATATTTCATCATTTTTCCAAAAAAAATCTTTTACCAGTTTCTATTCCAATCTTCTCTAATTTTCTACGTATTTTATTATTATTATTTTTTATTATTTTTTTAATTTAAAAAGTTCCTTTTAAGAGACCAGAATATAATGATTATATTGAACCTTACGTTACTGGACATAAAAGCAATAATTCTACGAATCGTAACTTCACGGTGAATCTCATTCAATTTCATGTTATTTGTTTCCTCCTAGTGAAGATTTTGATATTTACTCAAAATTAAATTGCTTTGTAGTGGTATGAAGTAATTTAGTTATTTTCATATCATAACATAAATAACATTAAGTGATTTTTACTATAAAATTTATGTTGATAATTTTGATAATTTCAAAGTAAAACTTGAATGATTATTTCATAAAATTGTACACTGAGTTATTGCTTAGTTCTTTAAAACTAAGTAACTTTTCCCTTTCCCTTTCCCTCTCCTTGTAATGAAGTGCCCGAATTCGTTTCCAACGGGGGATAATGATAATAAATAAAGATAAAATTTGAGATTAATTTTATTTCATGTTTAGTTTCAATTTTAATTAATTAATTTTATTTTACGTTTAGTTTGAATATTTGCGATTTTCAAAATTATTTTATCCCATCATTTTACTGTTTCATATAGAAAGTGAAATAAAATAATCTCGTGAAGTATCTCAGAACATTCTTGTTTATCCTATCTGGTGGACCAAACAATTTCTTATGTGCAGGGGTGGAGCTACAGTACGCTATGGGTGGTCGGGCCCTTTAACTTTTGCATAAACCTACATTTATACTAATAAATTCTGAATGTAACTATATCTATCTATCTCTCTCTCTCTATATATATATATAAAATCTATAATTTATATCTATATCTATATCTATATCTATATCTATATCTATATCTATATCTATATCTATATCTATATCTATATCTATATCTATATCTATATCTATAATCTATAATATATTAAAAGTATGAAGGGTCTTAGAAATATCGTTTGAACTTTTTATCTTTTATTAAATGTCTTTGTTTTAAACAAAATCGTTTTTTTCACTATTTTTTTCTAATATTTAAGAGTTGAAAATTAATTAAATATATTTTTGATAAAACCTTTTCTTATTAGAAATCATCAAAACTAATGACAACTAATATTTTTTTCATTAGTTTAAGAATTCTAAATCAACTAAATTTGATTTTAAAAAGATTTTAAAAATCTATAAATCTACCTCTACATCTACAATACATTAAATCTATTAACTAGTTGAAACTTCTAGTGGTAAATATATATGTGGTTGTAATAAAATATATATTTTGAACTTTTTATACTTTATTAAAAACCTTCGTAATACATAAAATCATCTAATTTTAAATAATTAAAAATTACACGTGCGAGACACGTACGGCTAAACTAATATAATTTAATAGTGCATGCGAACCCATTACTCGTCCCAAATTGAGCACATTGATTAAGAAAAATAATTAATAACATGTCTAATTTATCATAGTACCCCTATTAAATGATATTTACAATTTAATTTGAAGAAAAAATAATTAATGCAAAGGGTAAAACATGAAAAAAAAAAATCTTGTCTTGATTAATGAAAAAATACAAATAAAATGGGACATCAAATTAGGAAATTTGGGACGAATAATTTGGGACGGAGGATGTATTTTTATTTTTTTACTTTTTATGCATTTTCTTTATAACCCACGGATTTTAAATTTTGGCCTGCCTCTGATCGATCATACGGTGTACTGCAAAGCGCTGATGCTTGCATTTATAGTCTTATACTCTCTCCTTTCAGTAACTTTTAGACTGTGATTACTATATGATTATCTCAGAATTACAAATGGAATCACAGCCGCTTACTACCCTTTGTGTCCATTTTATCTTGAATGGTGACACCGATATTATGATATTAATTTAGAGTTAGTAATATCGCATGCATAACCATCAAGGACAATCGATCGAAACGTAACGTGCTAATTTGATATGATCTATTACAAAGCCCTGTTTTAGTACTATAAAATGTTAATATAAATTATTTGCAACTTTGGACTCTCTACCTTAATAGCTTATTTTTGAATGTGGTTCTCCTTCGTCTATAACATGAAGCTTCTCATTTTTTGTACTACTCCATTTGTTATTTAGAGTTATTCATGGTTGGTGAGGAGTGGGGTAAGTTAGGCGGCTTGTTCGTGAAGAAAATAGAACCAAACATCTGACTATTGCGTGTTTCAAAAGAGTAATAATATAAAGTACTCTCATTATGCAATAACAACAAAAAGAAACCATAAAAATTGAAAATTAGAAACCAAACTTTGAATTCTCCTTTATTTCAAAAAAACACTACTAATAGTAAAAGACGATAGAGTTCCTTATTAGTATTCGCTCCGTCTCATTTTACCCGTCCCAAATTTTCTAATTTGATGTCCCATTTTGCTTGTCCTATTTTACTTATCAAAGACAAGATAATTTTTTTTTTTCCATTATACTCTTAGTGTAATTGATTACTCCTTGTTATTAGCATTCTTGAAAAATGTTTCAAAGAGGAGTATCATTAAAAATACACTATTAAAAATATAAATAATGTTTTGGTATTAGTCATCCATCAATATTGAAACTAACAATAAGACATAATTAAGAGAGGCAAAATAGTAAAGTTACATTATCAATTATTATTTTCTTAATAAGTGTTTCATCCCAATTTTGGACGGGTAAAATGGGACGGAGGAAGTATTTCCTACTAGTAATAATAATATCTAATATGTGAATATTCCTAAAACCCATGATAAATATATTTTTTTCCAAGTCCAACACCCATGTATCTGCATATTTACCTCTTCCACCGTTCTGTTCTGTTCTGGGACTTTGTGCTTCCTTCTGGAAATACTTTCTCCTTCTTCTTCTTCTTATTTTTGGTATGTTTATATCATATGGAACTTCTATTCTGTATCAACTTGTTTCTGAATCATTCTTGGAATATGTGTCTCTGTATTTTTTTTTATCTTATCTATGGTGGATAACATGGTTCTGTTTCTGTGTATCTAGTTCATACTTATATAGCTGCTCATGATTTTCTTCAAGTTTCTGTCTTGATAGTACTCTCTTCTTCCATTTTACTAGTATTATCTTTCTTTTTAATTCTGTTTGTATCAATATTTTGTAACCTTAGCTTCAATCAAAGAATTTTTTATGAAAATGAAACAAAACAAATACACCCCCCCCCCCCCCACCCAAAGAAATTGTCTTAGGTACTAGTAAGAAAGTCAGAGAATTTTTTTGTTTTGCCATAATTGTTTCAAATATTTTGAATTATTAACTATGGTGAGTTATAGTATTTTTTTTAACGTGATTTAAACTTATGTAATTATCATTTCAAACAAATAAAGATTCTATATCAAAGACAAATTTACATCGAATATTAGTTAGTTAGTTTAACCTTCGTATTACGCAAAGGTGGATTCAGGATTTTGAGGTTCCGGGTGCCACGTCCTATGAACAGTAGCACCATATTTACATAGGAGAAAAGACTAATAGCTCGTTGCTCCTAAAAATTCTTATTTCTAAAAAAAAAAGAGGGATGTTTGTTCAAGTTTTTTTTAGAAAAAATAAGTGTTTTGGAGGGTAACAAATACAGTTTTCAGAAATTAAAAAAATAATTTTTTCACTAGAAAATTACTTTTTAAAAAATATTTTTGAGAAACACACACTTAAAAACACTTGATTAACACTAATTGTTGCTCAAATTATTATACTGCTTATAAAGAAGATGTGTAGGGTTCAAATCAAAGAGCCACAATGTTTTTTGAAACATTTTGAAATGTTTCTTGTGCTTATAAAGAAGATGTGTACGGTTCAAATCAAAGAGCCACAATGTTTTTTGAAACATTTTGAAATGTTTCTTGTGCAAAATATCGTCCAAAACCGGAGTCGAACTTATGACTTCGGAAATGTTAGGCGCTTTGCCATCTGCGCTACATCCCACATGTTATTGTGGGTGCCATGCTTTAACTTTATACTAAATCTGGCATATGTGAGTTTCTACCGAGATGTCTGGGTGTCGTGGCACCCTCAAGCTACTATATAGATCCGTCCCTGGTATTACATATCGAAAACACTATTTTTGGGAGTAATAGACTAATAATTTTTGGGAGATGCTCTGTTTTACTTGTTAATTTCCATTTCCTTGTTCAGTTCTGTGTCAGCATGTCTGTTTTTACCATGGATATTTTGGCCTTAACTTGCTCTGTTCTTAAAGTTGTGAACTTTTTTCCTTTTATTGCCATCTATATATCTTAGTTTCTTTATTAATTATAATGATTAATCCTTTTAAAAGCTTTTATTTCTTCTTGATTTTCAACTCTGCATGATATGAAAAATCATTGTATAGGTTTTAGTTCATTAATCTAACATGTTTTTTCTTACTTTATAGTAGGCGTATGAGCTTTAGGCCTATGGAGAAAGGAAAAGTGAATACATGTTCTCCTGATACAGTTCTTGAGGACTTTCTGAGGACAGCAGAATCTGAATCAGACTCTTCAAAAGCCAGCACTTCAGAATTTGATGGCTCGAAAAATCAAAGATCAGGTTCGCGATGGGCTGGTTTTCTCGAGCTATTCAGAAGTAAATCGAAAGGACATCTGACGAAAGATCCTTTAATTAGTTCTATGAAGCTGTCTAAAAGATTCAGCAGAAGCATGAGGGAGACAAGTAGCAATGTCATGACAAATTCCATCCTGGATAATGGTTTGAGCTATTTTAAACCTCAATGGAAACTTTTCACCCTCTCTGAGCTCCAAAATGCAACCAACAATTTTCACCAAGGTTGGCCATTTTGATTTTAATTCTCCTACATAGTAGTTGTTAAAGTTTTAGTCATGTTAGTACATTTGATTTAGGTCGATTGTTTGCAAGGAGTCTTTTGCGCTTGTTAAAGATAAGCTAGCAGAAAATGTGGAGAACTTCTAGTGCTAGAGATGGAAATTTTTATAATATTGAACTGTGACGGGCTTAAAAGGAGTGAAATGGATAATGCAGGTTCATATAGCCGACTAAGCTTACTTGGGATGGAGGTCGAGTAGTAGTAGTTATTGTTGTATGACCATTGTTAAATGAAAGAACTTTCAGTTTCTTGTAGTTTCTGATGGTTAGAACTTTGGCAATTCTTTGTTGTAGACAATTTGATAGGAAAAGGGGGTTATGCTGAAGTTCACAAAGGACAGTTGCGAAATGGCCAATTTATCGCAGTTAAGCGGCTGATGAGGGGACCCCAAGATGAGAGAATAGGGGACTTCTTATCTGAGCTAGGGATAATGGCACATATCAACCATCCAAACACTGCTAAATTGATTGGTTATGCTGTTGATGGAGGACTCTTTCTTGTGCTTGAGCTATCTCCTTATGGAAGCTTGACCAATATGTTGCATGGTTAGTACGTTTTAATAGAGCTTATGTATCATGTTGATCTTTCTCTTCTATGTTTTTTAACTCTATTCTACGGTATTTCACAGCATCAAAGCAGAAACTAGAGTGGAAAATCAGGTATAAGGTAGCCATAGGGATAGCTAAAGGGATATTGTATCTTCACGAGGGTGGTCAAAGAAGGATTATCCACAGAGACATTAAGGCAGCAAACATATTGCTCACAAAGGACCTTGAACCTCAGGTATTAAAATTTCCTTCCTAATTGTTGAGCGCTTTAAAAGTATACCCAACGATTAGAGAATCCCATTATTCTTACTTCCAACCTTCGTGGTGTCAATTAAACGGGAATTTCTGCTTTAAATTCAGATATGTGATTTTGGGCTTGCAAAATGGCTGCCAGAGCGATGGACTCACCTCACTGTAGGAAAATTTGAAGGAACATTCGGGTGTGTACACGTTTGGCCTTCACTTACTTTCATGCTTCTAATTCTTGCGAGTTGGTCTTTCTATAATGTTGTCATAAAACCTTGTGACTGCAGCTATCTTGCTCCCGAGTTCTTGATGCATGGCATAGTGGATGAAAAAACTGATGTTTTTGCTTTTGGAGTGGTACTTTTGGAACTTATTACTGGACGTCGAGCCCTTGATTACTCACAGCAAAGCCTCGTCATTTGGGTATTCCTTGTTTCTCCTCCGCTATTATACGAGTTGAACTTATAAATACCAACTGTGCAAAAGAATTTTCACACTAACCAGATCACCTAAAAGAGAACTTTACATAATTAGTGGGACTAGTAACATGAAAAATTAGATGGGTACACTGCTGCTACATGTTAAAATGCACTGATTATGTAAAAAAGACAAATTACAATTGTTAATGCATATAAGTTATCCCCAGAGTGTCTGCCTTTGCATATCTTATCTGCCATATTTACGTCAGATAAACATGCTGAGCGCTCTTTCTATTTTTTCTTTTTGCTTATTCTAGGCTAAACCCCTGCTGAAGAAGAACAGAATCAGTGAGCTCGTTGATCCTTCACTTGCTGATGACTACAACTTACTACAGATGAACCTCATGGTCTTAGCTGCTTCTTTGTGTGTGCAGCAGTCTTCAATTAAGCGACCCCGAATAAATCAGGCAAGTACTGGGTGGAAGTTCTTTGATCAATTTTAATCCTCAAGTAGGCACTGAGGATATGTTTTATTGAATTTTGGCTTTATCCTATGTTTTCTCTTTCCATCCGCCCGTACAATTCTGTCACTAGAATTGATCATAACTTTGGATTGATACAGATACTTCAGCTTCTAAGAGGAAACGGCGAAAGCTTGGATTTAATCAGGAGAATTAGAAAACCATCACATTGGAAGAGGTATTACGAAGAACTCTTTAATGCAGAAGAAAACAAAATGACTAGAGGCTTAAGTGGTTTAAGTCTGCAGGAACAAATAGCATTGGAAGTCTCTAATATAGTGAGATGAATCTGCCTCGAGGCTCAAATGCTTGTTTGGGTTGGTAAAAGCAGACGACATCTTTTTGAAGAGCAGAAGAAATGTATTCAATTTGTTTCCCCTTCGTAGTTACACCGCAAAGTTTCTCACTGCATCAAGGCTTGTTGGTACTCGGAGGCGGATTCAGGACTAGTTTTGTGAGCTCAACTGAACCCAAGTTGAACCAATTACTTTTGGATAACGATGTATGTATATATGAGAGAAGCATTTAATATATATATATACACACACGTGCGAAGAAAAATTGTGTCATGTGTATGCGACTACACACAAGATCTTCAATACCCAACTCCTAAATTATCAAAATCTATGATCAGTGTGGGAAGATCAAGCAAAATTTTTGGCAAGGCTGGTTTTTCAGTTGTACAACTGGACAAGCTTGTACATTTTCAACATGTAAATATTTACCACCACAATCACAGTATGTATTGAAATTCTTTGCTAAAGTTGGGTACTTCTTTTTACTGTATTTGTTTTTCTTTTAGGGGAATTTTAAAATTCTTCTTAGATATGAAAACCAACTTTATTACCCTATTCGAAATTTTAATCATAGATGAGGAAAAAGGGTCCAGCCTATTTGAATATTTCCCTCTCCAGTTTGGATCTTAACATCCAAAATGTCTATGTACAAACAATTTAGCCGTGTATTTTGGAGTTTTTCTGGAGTTGATGAGGGAAACGGGATTTCACTCGGGGGCATTTTGATTGCTCACTTTATTAAAATTAGATTTTACATAAATCATATTCGCGTCCAACTAAATTCAGATTTGTGTCGGAAAATCTTATATGAGGTAAAACTAACAAAGATGATTTCTTACTCTGGAGGATGCAAATTTGTGACCTCTGGTTATTGAAAATGAACATGTAGAAATTTATGGGTGTAGCCGTGTAGGTGATATTTACTCTAGACTAGAGCACATTTTGATTTGACAAATTTATTAAGAAAAATAATTGTTAATAATTAATAATTGTTTTATCATAATATTTCTATTAAGTAATATTACTATTGTGTCTTGAAATTAATTTTAAAAAATAAATAATGACTGTTAAGGATAAAATAAAATAAAATTGTCATATATCAAAAATAAAAAGCAAAATAAAATAAAATAGTATAAATAACATAAATACCAACCCTTTTGAAAGTAATTACATTCTCTCCCACCTTTTAATTACTTTACTCTCTCTCCCTATTAATATACATAACATAGCCGACATATACATAACATTCTGTGTATATGTTAGGATTTTTTGTAATATGTTTAGCGAGTTGAATTTTTCGCATGTACACATTCCACCTATTTGCAAGGTGGCCCTAGCACAAATGAAAATTATTTTAAGTAACGTGTTATAAAATAATAAAGAATAAGAAGAAGAGTAGAGAGAATAGAGAGAGTGATTCTTATTACTTCTTTTGAGGGATGATTTACAATGAAGGAAACCCTTCTATTTATAGGGGAAATTTGCCCCTAATTTCACACTAAAAGACAAATACATTAAATCCTGATAGACATCAAATAGATCTTGATAAACATTCACTATAATTGATATATATCATAACACTCCCCCTTGAATATCTAGATAGATAATGTGTCTCGTTAAAACCTTACTAGAAAAAACTCAGTAGGAAAAAAAATCTAGTGAAGAAAAAACAGTACACATTTCTAACAATACACATATCGACTGCCTCATTAAAAACCTTACAAGAAAAACCCAATGGGACAAAACCTCGTAAGAGAAAAAGAGTATAACACGTATTAACTCCCCCTAATGAGAACATCCTTGAACCTTTGCATCCCGATCTTGTGCACCATCTTCTTAAAAGTTGTAATTGAAGAAGACTTGGTGAATAAATCAGCCACATTTTCACTTGAACGAATCTGTTGCACGTTGATATCACCATTCTTTTGTAGCTCATGTATGTAGAAAAGCTTTGATGAAGTGTGCTTCGTTCTATCTCCTTTTATGAATCCTTCATTAAGATGTGCTATGCATGATGCATTATCTTCGTATAAAATTATGGGTAGATTGTCATATTTCACACCATATTTTTCTCGAATGAGATGTATCATGGACCTCAACCATACACATTCTCAGCTTGCTTCATGAATAGCTATTATCTCAGCATGATTCGATGAAGCGGCTACGCTAGACTGCTTTGTATATCTCCAAGATATTGCAGTACCACCACATATGAACACATAGCCTATTTGAGACCGAATTTTATGTAGGTCAGATAAGCACCCAAAATTAGTATGGCCAATAAGATCGGGACTGCAAACTTGCTAACAAATTAACTAAAAAAAAGTCTATATTAGGCCTTGTAGTATTTGTAAGATACATTAGTGCATCAATTGCACTAAGATATGGTACTTCATAACCAAGGAGTTCCTCATTCTTTTCTTGAGGTCGGAATGAATCCTTATTCAATTTTTGCATGTTTCTCATTTAAGCAAATACTCTATTGCTTTTGAAAACTCTCCAAGAGTTTCAATGATACTCAAATCATCAAATTATATCTTATGAGTATAGTAAAAAGTTTTCCAAAAACTTTATATGCTTCAGGCATTTTGAATCCTTTAGGAATTTTCATATGGATGTTTGTCAAGTAAAAATATCCAACATGTCAAGTGTGACATCTTCAAGTGTCTGAACTGCAAATCAAATAAGTTTTACGCTTACTAAAATGCATCATTTCAGGTCACTTGATAAATATTTCTACGTCAGCATGCTTAAATTAACGTAGAATTCAGATCCTCATAATCTTTTACAATATTGCACCAATATTGTATCAAAGATATCATCGACGATTTCTTATTTTGTATCAGTTCACAATGCGACATAGTATTTTGAGATCTCATCACTTCATTATTTTCAGGTACCTAAACCTCTCATAAGGTTTCATGAAGTGTTATGTCGTAGACTCTTCAAGAGCACATTGCCTTCTTATCATGATTATTTGCTCCTTATCCTTTTCAAGAATTATTTCATTTGGAACCGATTGGTCTATCAAGCTTCACGCATGCATAGACTTTATCCTTTAAGGACACAAAATAGGAGCACTTGCAGCTAAATATGAGATGCTTTCGACATTTGACTTGAATTATCTTTTGAATGAAGATCTGATGATAATTCCTAGCATATTTCATAGCTGCTTATAATCTCCCCCTTATGTTAGGAAAACTAACATACATCCTCCATCTTTATTGAGGAATACATCTTTGTGCATCATGGTATTTTTATTAATCGTATACCACACATCAAAACTATTAGATGGAATAGTTGGTTCCTGACCTTGAACCAATTGAAAGAGAAGAAATAATCATAATATATTGGTCTAATGATACAAGTATTATTGTATGCATTATATCATATTTCATACCAATACATAAAACTCTGTTCTCATTAGCAATGGTTCAACTTTTTATGGAAGGCATTCAATGCTAAACCATCATTATCGAGATGAATTGTCTTGATTAAACAATCTGAAAATTATGCTCAATTTATATTGAACAAGTAACTTTATGAATGTCAAACGTAGGTTGACCATGAATGCACATGTGATCATCTTATTGATGCATCTTTTCAACATATCACATGATAGGTGAACAGACCCTTATTCACCTTTTATTCTTTTCAGATTTTGAGAGATCCAATCCCAAAATTAGTTGGTTCAACCAACTTATTATGAGAACAAACAACATTAAAGTTCATGAAGAATTTTCTAATTCTTCAATATATGTTCAATACTCAGTATGCACATCTTCGGGATATCACAATCGTTCATGTCAACTTATGAACTTTTAATCTAGTAAACTCCAAGTTTACCATGATATGTTTTTTGCTTTAGTAAATTTCAGATTTACTATTATATGAATAAATTTCAGATTTAGTACTTCAGAAGTAGATTTCAAAATTATTCAACCTCTTTCGGAGGTAAGTTGTGATACAATCACAATCAAGTGCACATTTGCATTAATAAGTTTCTCATTCCCCAGGAATGAAATATAATCGTGCCTTAAGCCTATCAAATTATGATAGCTTATAACCTCTTTCAAGATTTTGTTACTTCAGAATCAAATCGAGGCATACATATGATGTAGAGAATTTTTCTCTAGTATATCTTATAATCATATAAGCGTGTGAAAATATCATCACTTTTGATGATCATTATCATATTGTCCCTCCACGCGTATATTCGTACATTCAATCACTTGTCTTCTTTTAGACATATTATGCACTCCTACCACATACACCTCAAAAATGAAGTAAGTTGTCAAATTTCAGACTTATCATATATTATATTGCTACCACATTCACTTCATGGAATGAAGCATATTCAATGGGTCGAATTTCATGACTTTTCATTAAACACCCATTATTTTGCCTTAGCCATCATAATATCATCAATATGGTGCATTGAGATTCAAACTCAACATCTTATCCATATAAAAGCGTCTTAGGCATGAATCGATGGGACTTGAACCCAACATATTATTATCCTATTTGATAATATTGTTCTTGTGGAATAAATTTAAAATATAAATGGTTCCAAACTAATTTTTTTTTCTCAAATCCAATAATAATTATATTAGTAGTAGAAAAAGAAAGATAACATAAAGAATTACTAACCTTGAAATCCTTCAGATTTATAATCTCACCTTGTTTGGCAGAGTCTCGTGCTGATAACGTGTTATAAAACAATAAAGAATAAGAAGAAGAGTAGAGAAAATAGAGCGAGTGATTCTTATTACTTCTCTTGAGGGATGATTTAAAATGAAGGAAGCCCTTCTATTTATAGGGGGAATTTGCCCCTAGTGTCACTCTAAAAGATAAATACATCAAATCCTGATAAACATCAAATAGATTTTGATATACATTCACTATAATTGATATATATCATAACATAACGCATATACTCTCATTTACTTCTTTCTTCTTATTTTATGTATCGTTATTTAATCAGACACAAAATTTAAAAAAATAAAATAATGACTTTATAAAGTTTATAAAATTGCTCCTCTTAAAGTCATTTTTATGTTTATTATGTTTATCTTTTAGTTGTCTTTTCTTATTATGTGAGACCTAGTAAGGATTAAATGAAAATGATGCCATTAAATAATTATAGTCCTATTACACCTTCAAAAGAGGCACATAGAAATGTGCATTCGACGACATTACAAGCGAATCAATAAATCGATTGTTGCAGTATTTTTCTTGTCTCGGTTATTTATTTTCGGTCGAATTTTATTGTCCAACAAATTCTGGCACGCCCAGTGGGATGATCTCTACCTCTCACTCAACTTTTCAGACTTCGAAGATTAAGAACGCCGAAATGATTTCCAAGAAGACCAACTCTCTATCAACTACTTTCAAGGCTACTGATTCAAAGTTCTCTGCTGAAGTAGAAAGCATCCTTGGTGTTACTTTCGGAAACTTAGGAGCTGTCACAAGGAGCAAGGCAGGCTTGCTAGGACAACAAACACGTCCAGTGTCGTCCGTGCCAACTACAGTTTTTGGATCTTCAACCCCCAAAAGAGCGAAGTCCAATACAAGTTCTTCGGAAGGAGAAAGCAGTGTCGCGGAATCGCTAAAGAAGACTCTAGCTCTACTTGAGAATTTCGGTTTCAAATACTCTGGCGCAAAGAGTGATGGTCGTTCAGCAAATGCGTCATCTCCACTTACACCGCATAAGCTGAGCACTTCAAAGATCAACTTATGCAATAATTCGTGTTACTCTCCAACGTCTCCAGTGATCATGCAAGCAATGGTGGATGATGCCTCGTCTATGGAAGAGCAGCTTGCGAATCTGACAAAGGCAATTGAAGGCCTGACCAAATATGTTCAAAATCAAGATGCTAGGATTGATAAGGTAGTTAATAGGGTGGAAGGCCTGATAGACAGAGAATCTAGCCATGCATAGGGAAAAACTCCAGAGGATCACGAGACAGAACATCCTGTGAAGCAAACACCACCGACTAAAGAGGTACGAGTTTCTTCTGAGGGGATGATCCCAATTGAGCAATTGAAAGAATTCATCGAAGGAACCCTCAAAGACAAGTATGATATTTTCACCAAGTCTTCCCTTGCGTATGCCAAGCCCTATACTGTGAGGATAGATAGCCTCAAAATACCTATCGGTTATCAACCGCCCAAATTTCAACAATTTGAGGGCAAAGGTAACCCGAAACAACATGTCACACACTTTTTTGAGACATGTAATAATGCTGGAACTTATGGTTACTATCTTGTCAAAAAATTTATTCGTTCTCTAAAGGGAAACGCCTTTGATTGGTATACAGACCTTAAACCTAACTTCATCGATAATTGGGAGCAATTGAAGCATGAGTTCCTGAATTTCTTTTATAACACAAGGTGTACCGTGATCATGGTAGAGCTCATAAATACTCGAAAAAGAAGGGACGAGATAGTCATCGACTTCATCAATCGATGGGGAAATGCGAGCCTAAACTGCAAAGATAGGCTCAGCGAAGCTTCTGCAATAGAGATGGGCGTCCAAGAAATACATTGGGAGCTCCTCTATATCTTGCAAGGTATCAAGCCAAAGTCCTTTGAAGAGTTAGGCACGTGTGCTCATGACATGGAGTTGAGCATGTCTTCTGCTGAAAAGGAAGTAGCACCATCCATGACCCTCGAAGGGGAAAGGATATGAAGGAACCCAAAAGATGGGGCAAGTGGCAGGCAAATGTGCATTCAACAACATTACAGGAAAATGTTATCAAAATTTTCAATGAATCAATGACAAACGTGCTTCTCAGAAATTCTATAATCTCAAAACTGACCATAAATATCATGTGAAATACGTGACAGAAATTCTTTCCTTAAACTGACCTTAAATATCATGTTAAATATCAATTGAAATACATATCAAAACTGACCTTAAACTAACCTTAATCTCAAAACGTGACAGAATTTTTGACCTTTATCTTCTCAAAACTTAAACTTTTCTTTCAATAAATTTCTTTCAACAAATTATCACGTGAAATATTACTAACAGTAACTTCAAAAACCTAAGTTCTAACAATTTTTTTTCAAATTATCAAAAGAAACATTCTGTACTTTGTTACCTTGTGACCTAATTAATAGACTATAGAGATACAAAACCCTAAGAAAAGGCAAAAATTCACATTGAAACGAGATAAAAATGGGGAAGAACGCTCACCTGTTCGATGAAGACAACAAAATTCGACCTAGCTTTAGCAAATTTTCTGCTAGATGAAGCCAAATCTTGAACACCTACCTTGTCTAATGGAGCAAAATGTTGTGAAGTAAAGTAAAATGGAGATAAAAATGTTTTGAGGGATATTCTTTAGCACTTTTCTGTAATGAAGCCAAAGAGTAAAGTAAATGGTATTCTTTAGATTTGAGGGAAAATAAAAAGATGCAAAAGTTTTTGAGGGAAAATGAAAAGATGTAAAAAAATTGAGAGGGAAAATGAAAGGGTATGCGCGAATTTCTACCTTTGTTACGGAACAAAATCCATCATAAATATTTAAAATTAATTAAATTTTTAAAAATTATATTGTGACGGAATAAATCTGTCACAATTTTTTATTATATTAGTTATTTTTTTTTTAAAAAAAATTGTGATGGACTATTCAATCTGTCACAAATTTAATAACGGATTTGTGACAAAACGTTTTTTTTTATATCAATTTTAACTTGTGACAAAAATATGTCCGTCACAAAAATTATATTGAAAATCTATCACAAATTTGTCACAAATCTGTTACTCTTTGAATTTTTATGTGAAAATAAACTAATTTAAAATTATTATATTTATGCAATAATGATCCATCACAAATTCATCAACATTCTGTTACAATTTGTAACTGAAGTGTTCCGTCACAAATTTTTCGTCACAATTTGGCCATTTTCTTGTAGTGTTTTGATAATTTTGGTGTCTAGACCAGGTTTCGCACACCTCGACTAAATTCATGAGATACTTGTCACCTCCCATCAATGGTAGTCAGCAGGACTAAGTAACTCTATTCACCAACGCTAGACGGATGAGAAGAATTACCTAGCATTTTGGGATAATGTTATATGCTAAAGTAATACTTATTTTCAGGTGGAGGGAATAATAAATTGCTAGAAGTTCACTTAGAGTGAAATTCAAATCCCAGCGCATTGTGGTGTTGTTTAATTAATTTGGAGATGTTTCAAATTCCTGCACTGTAGTTCAATTTGTTGAAGCTTGCAATTAATATATAGAAGCTTATTCTTACTGAAAATTCAGAATAACAATTATTTCGTTGTACAAAATGACACGTTAAAATGGTTTTTGGGCTCTCGAAAAGATGACGATGCAGTGGCTCATAATATGTCTATGATATATCTCAAAATTGATGAGAAAGCCTGTTAAGTGGGCCGGTCCGGGTCAAACCGGCATCGGCCCGTGAAAATTTACCAGTTTTGGGCCGGTTCCGGTATCGGGTCATTGTAAACGGGTTGGGCCAGGCCGGGCCCAAACAGTAAAATGTGCTCAAATAGATCGAAACCGGCCCACTTAGGAATTATCCGGTTTTGAGCAGTCAAAACCAGTCAAAATTAAAAAATAAATAAATTCATATTTTCAAAAATTTTCCAATATATACACACCTATATACATTTTAAAAACGTTAAATAATAGACATACAACATATATACACTAAATATATACTACTTTAGAAAATATATACGCGTGTATACTTTAAATAGATACTAGTTTAGATTCTATAGGAAATATATGCACATATATACATACAACACAATATATATACCATTCTACATAATATACATACAATATATATACACTAAATATATACTACTTTAGAAAACATATACGCGTGTATACTTTAAATAGATACTAGTTTAAATTCTATAGGAAATATATGCACATATATACGAACAATACAATATATATACTATTCTACATAATATACATACAACATATATACACTAAATATATACTACTTTAGAAAACATATACGCTTGTATACTTTAAATATATACTAGTTTATATTCTAAAAGAAATATATGCATATATATACGTATAATACAATATATATACTATTCTACATAATATACATACAACATATATACACGTAATATATACTACTTTAGAAAACATATACGCGTGTACACTTTAAATAGATACTAGTTTAGATTCTATAGGAAATATATGCACATATATACGTACAATACAATATATATACTATTCTACATAATATACATACAACATATATACACTAAATATATACTACTTTAGAGAACATAGAAAATATATACACATTTATGTAGAATATATACTACTTTAAATAGCACTTGAAAGTTGAAAGATATATACATTACATATTATAGTACTCTAGGAAACACATATACAAGATTACAATGTATGCTACTTAATATAATAATAGTTGAAGTTTTGAACATATTTCTTATATGTTTTCATTGTATTTGAACTTAAAAGATATTTATTTTTTCATTATGTGTATATATGTTTGTTATGTTTATTACTTAGTGTAAAGTTTGATACTAATATATTAAAAGTAACATATTATATATTACATATTATACTACTTTAGAAACTTATACATATATATATAGACATATATGTAGAATATATACTACTTAAAATACCACTTGAAACAATATACATACAACATGTATACACTATATATAAGGTGTATACACTTGATAGTAATATATTAAAAGTATTTAATTCAAACAAGAAGTTTAATTTAAATGAAAAAAATTACAAAGTAAGGAGTGAATGAATGTTGTATTTTATTGATTGGAAAATGATCCAAAACTTATAATTTACATGAATGAAAAATTACAAATTTCGCATCATTTTTTTCAACTCGTTCATGTTAATATTAACGAAAACTGCCATAGGATAGTCAAAATCAATGGGAACAAAATCATGCATTGGACTTGAATGTGCTGAGCTCTCCCTTGAAGTCAGAATTTCTTCAATATTTTGTTCTTCTTTTGGTTCCACCTCCATTCCTAGATTTCTTCGTTCTGCTCTAATCTAATCTCTAAGGAAAACTAGAATATTCATAGCATTGCTTCCCAATGAGTGTTGGTTGTCTCCAAGCTGTTGTCGTCCCAGACTAAAAGATCTCTCTGATGCAACGGTTGACATTGGAACATTCAATATATCTCTAGCTAATATTGAAAGCACAGGATATTATCTTTCATTATTCCTTCACCAATTCAATGCGTTGATCCTTGCTCTACGATCCTCTGTCGGCTGTCGAAGATAATACCTAAGCTCTTCCCGATAATTTGTTGTGTATGTTGTTGATGGAGAAACCCTGCCCCAAATATTTAAATCATAAAAATAATCAGGAAACTACTATGTGCCGGCCTTTTAGAAGATAATGGCTCCTCGGGAGTTTGAGGAGCGACAATTGGAGTGATATTTGTCGGTACAGCTACATCAAATAAATCGACATAATGATTATATAATGGTTCTATGTAAATGTTCGCCTCACTCATAGCCGTAAACAAATCTGGTTTTTCTTGAGGCTCTATCTCTAAGGAATTATAAATAACAGTACTAAAGTCGCACATAGTATTATATTTCATGTATGGATTTACTATAGAACCAACTAAGTAAATTGGAGAAAGTGGGAAAATACTTTTTAAATTTAGCAAACATAGCACCAACAGCTTCTTTGTAACCTTCTCTATCCTTATATTCTTTAAGCAAACAAGAAATATCGGCTAAATAAGCTAAAATATTGCAAACAGTAGGATAATAAACACCAAAAAATTTAACCGTAGCTATATAAAATCTTTTCAAAAACTTAACAAGATCATCAATTGCAGTCCAATCAGAATCATGTAGCATACACTCAGAAAAAGAACCACAAAATTGATTAAAAGTCATTGTAATAGAAACTTTATAAGCAAGACAAGTTTTTAAATAAGTATAAGTAGGATTCCATCTAGTATCACATTCTTCAGGCATTAATATCGGTCTAAGTTCATTTTGTTCACATTTAACCTTAAATTCTTTCACTCTACCTCTTCGATTATTGTCGTGAATAAAGCCAACAACAAGCCAAAGCTTTTCAATATAAAGCTCAAAAAATTCAAGACCATCTTTTACAATTAAATTATATATATGACAAACACACTTAACATGAAAAATTTCAGGTAACGATAGAGAAAGTTCAACTTTTAACTTGTCAATAGCAGCTTTGTTCTTAGAAGCATTATCAAAAGCAATACATAAAATTTTTCTTTCAATACCATAATATTCTATGACTTTAGTAGTAATAGATTCCGAAATAAATTTTTCAGTATGTCTACGATCTTCATCATACAAAAAATCTAGAATACGTTTTTTCATAACAAAATTACTATCTATCCGTGACAAGTAATGGTTAAATAATTATTTTTATTAATGGCACGATCAAGATCAGAAGTTAGACCAATTCTACATTGGGTATTTTTTAATAATGTAGATAAACCATAAACATATTGTGCATGGAATCTAAAAATATCGGCCCGAAAAGTACTTCTAGGAATACCATTAAACATAGGATTATAAATTGCTTGAGTATAATGAATAAAAGTATCCGAAGAAGCAAAAGTGAAAGGCAAACAACCCACAACTATCATTTTCGCTATTTCTGTCTGGTCTTTCATTTTATTATAATTCTTAATTAATTGAACGTTTGTTGGGTTCAATCTAGTTTGTGTTGGCCCACCAACAGCCTTATCACCTTGTGCAATAGATAACTCTCTAGCGTGTCTATCTCTTAAATGTTTCATCAATGAACCCATACCCCTTTTATTGCCTCCGGTTTTATCTCATATATAATTTCACAAATATTGCATTGCAATACTAGTTTTTCTACGACCTCTTGGGACACGGGGAGGACGATTAACCGATTCAGCTATAACATTAGCATTTTCTACTGCGGGTGTCTCACCAATATTATCATCATCTTCATATAAATTATCCGCATCTACTTCATTTTCTTCTTCTATACCATAATTTTTCTGAGCTTCTAGATAATCCATATCGTGAGCACCTACACCTATTTCTCCCTCAAAAGGTTGACTAACCGGTACCGGAGGCACACGGGTATATCTATTACTTGAACTACCTCTACCGAAACCAACACCAATTCATTTTTTACTACCACTATCACTTCCGGGATAAAATATTTTGACACTTTTACCGAGGTTTCTTATTTTATCAATATTAAAAAATAAACAAAAATATTTCAAATATACAAAAATAATAAAAAAAAATATTCAATAATTAATACACTAATTAAAAATTAAAGGTAAGAGATGGAACGACAATACCAAATTTTGGAAGTATTCGAAAGTTGCGACTTTAGAAACTTCTCCTTGTATTTGTAATTGCAAAATTAAAAAATAAAATTGAGCTCTTTAGGAGATAAATTAGAAGATTTGAGAGAGATTGAGATTTGAGAGAATGAGATTTGTGTGAAAAATGAATTTTGAATTTGGGGTATTTATAGAAAAAAAATTTGTTTTTTTTTTGTTTTTTTAAAATTAATGGTAATTGGCTAAATAGCCGTTGGTAGGCCAATGGCATTATATCCGTTGGGCCTCCAACAGTCCATGTGGGCCAAATCCTCAATGACTACAAATTTAAAAAAAATTAATTGAAACCAGGCTGGTCCAGCCCGGTTAACCGATGGGTCTGGTCCGTTTTTTTAACCGGCCGGTCCACCGGGTAAACCCACTTGGCTGGTCTAGGCCCGGAAGCCCTACAACCCGTGGGATGACCGGGTTGGATCAATCGAGCTGGGCCCACTGGTTGGGTCAGACTAAACGGGCTAGAACGGGCCAACCCGCCTTATTTGACAGGTTTAGAAAGTTTACTATAATTTAATTAAATTGCTTCATAAATATGACTATACAAGTTGTTGCATAATCACAGTTATGACTAATTGAACCAAAAATATGCTCTTAAAGTATGTGTTTGTATCCAAATATGCCTTTACTCATCTTCTGTTAAAATCTTAGAGCCGTCAATATGGGTTAGGCCCGTTGGGTTGAGCTGACCCAACTTGTAATTTGATAGGGCAGGGCTATGATTTTTACAACCCGTTTATAAGTTCGTTGGTCCATGGGGCTTGAGCATATGGCCTGGGCTGGCTCATAAGCCAAATAAAAAATGATAAAAAATAGAATAAAGTACTAAGAATTAAAAAAAGAGTCCAAACTTAAAGTCTATTTGGACCATAATAGATATTTAAATATTAAATATGTTTATAAAATATATAAATAATTAAAATACTAAATTTTTAAGGAATCAAATATATTTGATGAAGATAATGTGGCGTTATTGAACACGCTATAACTCATAAGTGCCATGAGAATTTCTTTTTGAGGAGTTCATTTTCACTTTTAATGAACAAAATATTGACATTTCTTTATTTTTTTATTTTGATCAATTAAAACAAAAATAAGTTAATATTATTATTTATCTAGTTATATTATTACTGATTACAAGTTTCATTTGTTTTTCAACATCTCTATTTGATTTAAATTTGGTGTCAAAAATTATTTAATTTCACAGATTATTTGGATTTTTTTGTAAATTTGAGACTTGATTAACAAGTAGTGATTTCATGTAATATTATATTGTACATATTTATGTAATTAGAAATTTAAATTTAAATTAATTAAGATTATAAGAATAATATATTTTTAAAAAATTGGTTGTCCCGTGGAGGCCCGCAGCCCACAGTGTGATGGGTTGGACTTGCTATTTTTTGGCCTGTTATGTTTATGGGCCAGCCCAGCCTGACCCGTCAAACTCCAAATCCCGTATGGGATGAACCGACCCATATTGACAGCTCTATAAAATCTTTATGAAATAAGAACATTTCTCCCGATTAAGTAAACACAAGGAAGGGTAAAAAAAACTAGAATTGTTACTCCTACAAAATGAAATTGATAAGAAATCTCAGCATTATTTTTCACCTAATACAAAATGTTGCTTTTGTTGTCCCCAAAAAAGGTTTCCTCTATCCTTTAGATTTGGAAACATATGGAATTTTGGGATACTTTTAGCGAGTTTAACAACTTTTAAAATAAAAGCTGGGAGTTTTGAAGAAAAGTTGAAAAAACTAGAACTTATGTTCCTACAAAATGAAGATGTTAAGAAATCGTATCATTATCTTTTTTCATTTCATGCATTTCTCCTTCATATCTGTTATTTGTTGCTATTGTTTCTATGTATATATATATATATATATATATATAACCGTTAGTGGAGACGATGTGAGCTACCGTTTGGAACTTTTCTACTTGCAGGTGAGCTACTTTGCTCAGTCGGCGTATGATATCTACTAAGTACAAGTGGACCTGTACTCATCCCTAATGTGCCCTTTCGATGTAGATTTAGGTTCGGGTACAACAAAGGATATTTGAGTTAGTACAAGATTGGGTTGATCTTTGAGGTACCGATGTGCTTCAGAGTTTGAGGATGACTTTCGGATCTCATCTTATTTCCTTTATGTCTTTACTAACTTTTGGAGACAAAAACATTTTTTGTACTTTTATGGGTTGTATTAGATGTTCTTGACTTATGACACCACATCTTGGATTTATTATGACATTCTTTTCAATTTTTCTACTATTATTATATTGTTATTGGTCTGACTTCCTTTGAGAAGTCTCGCCTTATTCTTGATTTTTTTATATCTGTATTATCTTATCAGTTATGGTGATTGTCTTACTTATCAAGGCTCAGACATGATAAGTGTCATCATGACCCATTTTTGGATCGTGATAAATTGGTATCAGAGCAGTCACATTTATCATCTCATAAGTGTAAGGTCAGAATGTCTAGTAGAGTCTCTCTGATCAGTATGTAGATGTTCGTATCTATCTTCGAGAGGCTATAAGTTGTCTTTAAAAAAACTTCTATATTTTGATTCCTTATCGTGCAGGTTATTCATACCCTATGTTTTGTGTTGTGGTCCACTCCTTTTTGCACAAATGGGGAGGACTAGATCTCGAGAGGTTAGGGATGTTGAGCCAACACCTGAGGATAGAGCCCAAACTAGATGGTGAGGTAGGTGTCGTAGATGGCCCAGAGGTAGAGGATGGGTACGAGGATCTTTCCCTGTCATAGGTAATTCTAGGGGGACCTCCCTTAAACCCAGGATTGAGCGTACAAGAGATGCATGGTAAAATCAAGTCCCACGGGGTTCATTTTCTACCCCAGTTCTAGAAGGTCTATTTATTCGGCTATTGACTCATTTGGACGGTGTTCCCTTGAGTGCACCTGGTGTTTCTCCAATTTCAAGCATGGTACTGTCGTCTGTGTCAACGTCCGCTTATAGTATTCCTCCAACCCTGAGTGTAGTTCCATCACCAGTACTGGCATCTGCTTATGATATTCTTA
The DNA here is from genome assembly GCA_030864215.1 of Capsicum pubescens. Taxonomy (NCBI): domain Eukaryota; kingdom Viridiplantae; phylum Streptophyta; class Magnoliopsida; order Solanales; family Solanaceae; genus Capsicum; species Capsicum pubescens. Next base: position 65,704,963 of record CM061546.1, on the reverse strand, counting down.
GACTTTGAGTTGTGTTCAACCTAGGGGTGTACACCAGTTGGTCCGGATCAATTTCATGTATTATTGATTTAGTTTATCGATTTTTGATTTTTAAATATGCTAAACTAATAACCATATCAATAAGATATTTTTTTTATCAACTTTTAGTCCTTAAAGGTTCAATTTTTGGTTTAACCGATATGAAAATACTCATAAAATAAAAATAGTAGCAACTAATATGGAAAGTAACTGAATCTTAGTTGCAACCAAAATCCTACATGATGTGTTTTAATTTACAAGAATCTTCAAGCTTGAACTAAATATTAGTTAAGAGAAAATAAAAGTTTGTATAATTGAAATATTAGGTTTTTTCATATTTGATTTTCTTATATATAAGTAGATATAATTTAAAAGATTCTTATTGTGTTATCAGTTTACCTAGTAACCCAATAAGAAAAAATCAAAATCAAACCAATAACACAATCATTTTTTTAATAAAATCATTGAGAAACTGTTAACCCAATAACGCAATAACAATAATCAATAGCATTTTTATTGATTCGATTTATTGACTGGTTTAATTTTTGTATACCCTAGTTCCACCTTCTGTGCCAGTATCTAATCATGGTATTCCTAGTTTAAGGGTACATTCTTCATCTATGGTACCCCCATATATGGTTTCTCAGCCTACAAGACTTACTATCTCTCCGACTACTTTGGGTATAATTATTTTTTTGATGATCAGAAGAGGTTTGGGAGGTTCATTCACTTGGTTATGACCAAGTTCGGCAGTTCTATTGGCGAGGATGCCTATGTGTGTTTCATTCATATCCAGGAGAATTTACATAATTTTAGATCCCTTGAATCTCATGGAGTTTCTTATACTATCTATCAGTTGATGGATGTGGCTAGAGATTGGTGGAGGTTGTATTTGAGTTGTAGATCTTTGAGTTCTCTTGCTATGATTTTGACTCAATTTTCTGATACTTTCTTGGAGAGGTTTGTACCATATAGTTTGAGGGACAAGATTTGTGATGATTTTGATCATTTGGAGCAAAGTTCCACACTTTAGCCAGATATTCAGCCTCTAGCATCTCCCCAAGTTTGAGCATATTCAAAAGTTTGTGAAAGGATTGTATGGTACTTATAGTTGGTTACAACTCAGATGGTAGTCTTTTGGGCTACTTTTTAGAGTATTATTGAACATGCCAAGATAATCGAGTCGATTATCCAGGCTACTCAAGGGGGCATCGAGAAGGTGCATTATCATAACGAGTTTAGTGGACACGCCTCTCAAGGTAGAGACTTTTTAGTAGAGCCTCTCATGGTTATCATGGTAGACCATTTCAGTTCTATTTGCAGGGATCAGGTGGTAGGCCTTCAGGTTCAGTGACTTTGGGTAGTCAGACATCTCGCTAGGGTGATCACTCTAGTTTTTTTGGGCCCTCTCGGTGTGATGCTAGTCGCAAAGAGTGTTTTATGTGTCACAAGATTGATCATAATGCTACGGTATGCCCTTGGTGTGCATTGGGTCCTTCCCAGTGTCACACTCCTATTTTAACCAACAAGATTAATTTTACGTTTGAAAGGGATTTTATTATTATGTGACAAAAGATAAACTGTGTTTCCAAAAGAATTTTTTACATATAAACTCAGAGTCGCTACTTGGCATAAATCTGGTGTACCAAGTCACCTTTGGAAAACTCAAAATGATTGACTCTTTAAAACTGGTCCACGAACAAAGATTCCGGATAAGGAATTCTGTTGATTGAGGGAGAGGTGTTAGGCACCTCTCAGTCCCGTGGTTCGACCATGGTCGCTTCATGGAGTATATTGGCTAGTACGACATTATAAAATGCATACACTTTACACAGAATCACATAAGCAAACATGCACACAAACAAATACCAGGGTCCAAAATAATGTCCAATTATACAGTCCCGAAAAATGAAAAATGCAAAACTATAAACCTACTCTATCCTAAACTAGTTCTACACTAAGCTCCACCCAATGTTTCGGGCCTTGATCACGCACCGTATTCAAGTACAACTTTGTTGAGGCATTCTCTGAATAAATCAATACAAATAAACCTTGGAGCATTCCCCCATCAAATGAGTACAATTGATAGAAAATACAATATAAAGAAAAAAATCATTCCAAATAAGCATTCACACATTCGATAATATACAATCCTAAGGTTTGCCTAACCAACCTACCATTTGCCTACCATGGCCTAATCATAATACTACCGCATTCAACAAAATTAATGCTCGTTCTGAATTGAACAACAATTGATAAATCACGCAAGCCGATCGTATTCATTTTTATCAAGGTCAATTCCTCCCCGAATTAAGTTTTACCCCAAATGAATTCAAATAATTCAATTAACCAATTCAAATAATCAATCAATATCAACAATCATTTATAATGATTCAAAGGTATCAAAATCAACGAAAACAAAATCTAAACACCACAAATTCACCACACAAAGTATCAAAAACTTAAAGATTAGTGAAGAATGGACCTTAATGTCGCTTTCGATTTCAATTTACAAACTTGAATGGAATAGAATGAAGTTCTGGAATTCAAGTAGTGAATAAAGTCCATAGTTATGAAAATGAAATTGATGGCAAGCCGGTAAGAAGAATATAGAACCTCGACGAATGACCTAAACTTTAAAACCTCTTCGAACTCGACATCAAAACACTAGAACGATCACTCTTTTCTTTTTTCTTTTCTCCTCTTTTACATTTTTCTGTCTGTGCATGTGTGGTTATTTTTTGGCAAGGTGGGTTTGGGTGAGAAGGTGGTGGTTGGCTTTCGCTAGAGCTCTGGTGAGCTCGGGTAGCGACGGGAAGGGTCGATTCAGGATGGATTTGGTTGGATTTTTAATAGTATTCCAATTTTTGGATAAATTTTGTCGAAAAACCCGAGTGACCAACTTGTTTTCTTTCGTTTTTCCTAATACATTTCTATTTAATTCCACTTCCCCATGTTTTTGTTTCTCCTTCCCCAGTCTCTCTCTGATTCTCTCTATTCTCTCTCTCGAACTCTCTCTTTTCTTTCTCCTATTTTGTCTCTCGTTCTTTCTAAATTCCTCACTGTTGTCCCTCTATTCTCCACTGCGTTCTTATTAGTTTTATCTCAATTTTCTTATATGTGTTTTCTAGCAATTTAGTCCATCTCTCTCAATTTCTCTTACTATTATTGTCTTTCCCCACTCTTCCTCTGCCCGTTACTTCTTCTACTGTATGTGAGATTATTGCCTTTTTATATGTGTATGGCGTGTGATTGAAATCAAAGAGTATGTGTGTAGAGTGTAGTATCTATATGAATGGTGGGTATGAGAGTATATGATACGATAACGACCAAGAACACACAAAAACACACTCCCAAAACAGTCCACTAACTCAATGAGCCAAGGACCCTTTAGGAGACCACACTTGGATTCAAGAATAAGAATAATAAGGAAGGGATTACAAGGTGTTTTAACACCAAATCATCCAAAAACCAAACTATATTAGCAACAACAAAAGAGAAAGCAATAACAACGACAAGGAATATGCTAGGCTTACACTAATCAAGATGAAACAATACAAGATTACAATAAAAGTAAAGGGATAGATAGATAGACCAATGGTTGGTATAATCTTGAGAACCCAAGAACTTATTCCACTCTTGGACCCTTAACACCACACACAATACAAAACCTATCTTTTATGTGATACAGATCGGATTCCATCTCTCAAGCATCGATGTTTCCAAGAAAAATGCATACATAAGTGATTCCACACTTGTATAAGCCTTAGTTTCCGGTTTACCTCTTAGAGAATAGAGGAATTGTGTTACAAAGTGTTATGCACTCTCAATATTCATAAAAAAACTAAGTCTAAAAGCCCTACAATGTTAGTTAAAATGACCAAAAGGCCCTTCAATGAGTGGGCGCTTATCAAGTGTAATCTATGGACTGATTTTGGTGCATTTTGGGCCTCTCTTACACTTCAATTGCACACACCAAGTCTCGGGTCCAACTCACACTCTCATAAGTTCATATCCGTGATTATTCTCGTATCATCCTCTCCATATTGAGAGGAATTTGTCCTCAAATTCACGGCTTTACCTCGTTCAATTGGTCATTTCAAAGGAAACCTACTCAAAATAGTCCGCAAATAAGTCACAAAAATAAGTCAAAAATAGTCCACAAAAACATGAAGAATCCAAGGTCTCAATAACAACAAGTCTCGGCCAACATATTTATTTTGAACCTCGACTTCCTCTCCATCTTGAGCGTTGTCTTCATCCTCATTCGAAACACATAGTGAATGGCAAAGGAAACACTAAACACATCCCACCTCTTTTCTTGGTGTCGGGTTCCTTGTGGTTCCTTATGTCTTTCCCTCAACTTCTCTTCCATCCTATACACATCATTGTAGACTCCATGTCCCTCATGTTCCTTTATACCACACTCCTCTATATGGATATATCGGTTTTAGGTGAAGTGGAGTTTCAAATGAAAGGATTGATTTGGTAATGTGGAGCTTCGATTGTGGATCTTGGATGGGAGGAGGTGTTCTTCTAAGTTCTTCTTGTTGGACTTGATAGAATTGTGGGAGAGTGACCTACTTAGGTCTCGGGTTGGAGGACATTTGGTGGCTTGGCTTATGTCTATGTCATTTGGTGGTGGTCTTGGAGGATTGATTTTTTGAGGTAAAGTTTCAGAAGTAGAAACACGAGAATTCCTTCGACTCTCCACTTGATCCATCCTCTCAAGTATAGTAGACATATCCGAGCCTAATTTTTTAAGACCCGCATTTTCCTTAGCTATTTTTTGGGCAATAGCATCTAGGTGGGCCAAAATGGTGTCCATTATGGACAAGGAGATTCCTACAAAACAGAAAACATGTTAGTTGTACAAAATATCCTCACTCTCTCTTTTATTTCGTGTCTCTCGAATCCCTCACTCTTAATCTCACAAGTATTGTAAGCTTGCGTGTACTCCGAGAGGTGTTGAGAGGTGAATCCAATGTTTAATAGTACTCCAAAGAGTAAGGAAAACACACAAGGACATATTACAATAACTCAAAAGAATTAAGACACATAAAGGATGGTTAACACGAAGAACAACTTCAAAACTAACTTATAATCTAGTACTAGCTTGTAAGTTAGATTTGGAATCAAAAAACGAAACTAAAGACACAAAATGAGACTAAAAGATCAAAATTTGAGCTTAAAATATGTTGCGTGAATAGTAAAAGTGATGACATGGCATCCCACTATTGGTCACTATTTTGGCGCTATTTTATTCACCATTTGAAGTTTTGATCACTTTACAATTTGAAATGGTGAATTTTGGTTAATGGAGGGAAGACTACAAGTCTTGGAACTCTTTTTAATTTTCAAACACAAGTATTGACTTGACTAGTACTATTCCCACAAAACAAGGCCCTTGAAACAAGGAAAAGTGGTTGAAAAAAGTTGATGTCAAGTCTAGGAAGTGATAGGTTCAAGTCCTTTCACCAACAAGCTTTACAACTTTTATCTTCAACTTTTTGAATCTATTTTGCACTTTTTGTTGGTTGAGTTATAAGAATAGGTGAAGAACAAGATGAACACAATAACAATATTCAAGAAATACAACAACAACACCTTTAACGCCCGCTCCAATTCTTCACAACAACACCACAACACACGGCCACCTTTCAAGTTCACAACAAAACTTCAACAAGTTCAAGCTCAAATATAGATCTTGACACCTTTAGTGTTAGTGAATCAAAAAACTAACACAAGAAACACATTATACTAACAAAAATATTACTAGATATAGACACGCAAACAAGTTTTCATCCAAGACAACAACAAGATACAACTTTCGGCCAAGAACAAGATCTCAAGAACACAACTTTTTTTTTGTATTTTTCAACAACCAAGCCCAAGATTGATTTTGTTTGAACAAAATCAACCACAAGATCTGATACCAAATGATATGATAATGACCAAGAACACATGAAAACACACTCCCAAAATAGTCCACTAACTCAATGAGCCGAGGACCCTTTAGGAGACCACACTCGAATTCAAGAACAAGAACAAAAAGGAAGGTATTACAAGGTGTTTTAACACCAAGTCAACCAACAAAAAAAATTATATTATCAACAACAAAAGAGACAACAATAACAACAACAAGGAATACACCCGGCTTACACTAATCAAGAGAAAACAATACAAGATTATAATAAAAGTAAAGGGATAGATAGATAGACCAATGGTTGGTATAATCTTAAGAACCCAAGAACTTATTCCACTCTTGGAACGTTAACACCACACATAACACAAAACCTATATCTTACCTGACACAAGATCGGATTCCACCTTTCAGTCATCGACGTTTCCAAGTAAAATGTATACACAAGTGATTCCACACTTGTATAAGCCGTAGTTTCTAGTTTTCCTCTTAGAGAAGAGAGGACTTGTGTTACAAAGTGTTATACACTCTCAATATTCATCAAAAAACTAAGTCTAAAATCCCTATAATGTTCCTTTTATAGCTATTACAAAATATAAGTTAAAATAACCAAAATACCCTTCAAAGAGTGGGCGCCCATCAAGTGTAAGTTATGGACTAATTTTGGTGCATTTTTGACCTCTCTTACACTTCAATTGTACACACCAAGGCTCGAGTCCAACTCGCACTCTCATAAGTCCATATTCGTGATTATTCTCATATCAATATATCTCTCGTGTATTGTGTAAAGTTGGGAGAGTGTGTGTATTTTCAGTGAGGGTGATGTGTATTTTCTGTGTGTGTGAATATCGACGAAGATTCCCAGTATTTGTTGTGTGTGTGTGATGTTAAAGCTGAAGGGAAAAGGTGAAAGGGTGTAGAGGTAGGGGTGAGGTAAAGGTAAGGTGTTCACATTTAATTGGAGAAGTTATTATTTTTTTGACAATTAGTTATTTTTGTTCTTTTGTGGAAAAATTATTAAATAGGATGGGGTGTATGGCAAGGTGAGGTAAAATGAATAAAATTAACTTTTGGAGGGGAAAAACTACGTGTCTACATCATGCCCCTCTTTGTTTGTAAACACAAAGTGTTTGCAGACAAAGATGTAGACAACAAGACAAAATTTTGATTTGACCATTATTAAAAACAAAGAAACAGAAGGATGGAGTGCAACCGAGTCTTGATTTTGGGCATCCTATCTATTTCAAGTTGTACGGGAATTAAGTCACATGTCGTTTTAAGGTTGACAAGGAAAGTGACTATACCGAGTTGGAGAGTCGAGTGAGGTTTTGTTGAGGTTTCGGTCTGCGGCTCTGTCATTATATCAAAAATGAAAATTACAAGTTAGAGAGATAACTAAAATTACAACAGTTCTATCTATCCAACTTCTTAACTCTTGACTTGAGTCTTCAATACTTTTAAAAGTGATAAAAGATGTGATCTTCTTTGGGTTGAACTTGAGAATAATTCTTTCTCCATACAACATTTGTTATTGGAGATGAAATTGAACATTGACCATGTTCTTCATGTGGAACTTCTGAAACTTTGAACTTGAATTTGAAAATCTTCACCCTATTCTCCACGCGAGCTACTAACTTACAATTTTGAATTCTTCACCCTATTCTCCTGGCGGGCTCCTGACTTTCTATTTATTCATCTCGTTCTTTGAGTGGGCTCCCGAGTTACAATTTTATTGCCTTGTTCTTCTAACGACCTCCTGACTTGCAATTTTATCACCTTGTTCTCCAAGTGGGAACCCTACTTGCAATTTCATCACCCTACTCTTGAGGCAGGCTCCTGTATTTTAATTTTATTACCCTGTTCTTCGGCAATCTCCTGACTTTTAGCTTCATCACCCTGTTCTCTAAGCGAGCTTCCGACTTGTAATTTAATCACTCTGTTCTCCGAGAGGACTCCTAACTTTCAATTTCCTTACCCTGTTCTCCAAGTGTGCTCCTGACTTTCAATTTCAACACCCTATTCTCCAGACAGGCTCCCGACTTTTAATTTTATCACCTTGTTCTCCAAGCGGGCTCCAACTTACAATTTCATCACCCTGTTCTCCAGGCTGGCTCCCAACTTTCAATTCCATCACCCTGTTCTTCTGGAGAGCTCCCAACTTACAATGTCATCATCAGTTATCAAAGTAGGCCCCTGACTTGTAATTTGCTTACCATGTTCTTCAAGCGGGCTCCCAACTTGCAATTTTATCACCCTATTCTATGGGCGGGCTCCCGACTTGCAATTTAATCACACTATTTTTCAGGTGGGATCCTCACTTGCAATTTCATCACCCTGTTCTCTGGGCGGTCTCCCGACTTGCAACTTCATCATTCTATTCTCCGGGAGGTCTCTCGACTTGCAATTTTCTCACCCTATTCTCTAGGAGGGCTCTTGACTTTTAATTTCATCGTCCTATTCTTCGGGCAGACTCTTGACTTGTAGTTTCATCACCTTGTTCTTCAGGTGAACTCTCGACTTACAATTTCATCACCCTGTTCTCCGAGCGGGATCACGACTTACAATTTCATCACCCTGTTCTTCAGGCGGGCTCCTGACTTGCAATTTCATCACCCTATTCTCCCGGCAGGCTCCCAACTTGCAATTTCATCACCCTGTTCTTCAGGCAGGATCCTAACTTGGAATTTCATCACCTTATTCTCTAGGAGATCTCCCAGCTTGCAATTTCATCATTATATTCTTCGAGCGGACTCCCGATTTGTAATTTCATCACCCTGTTCTCTAGGTGGTCTCTTGACTTTCGATTTCATCACCCTATTCTCCAAGCAGGCTCCCGATTTGCAATTTCATCACCCTATTCTTTAGGCGGACACCTGAATTGCAATTTCATCACCCTATTTTTTGAGCGGGATTCCGGACTTGCAATTTCATCACCTCTTTTTCCAAGAGGGCTCCTGACTTTTAATTTCATCAACCTTCTCTCCGGGCGGGCTCTCGACTTGTAATTTCATCACCTTATTCTCTAGGCAGACTCTCAACTTGCAATTTTATTACCCTATTCTTTGGGTGGGCTCCCGACTTGCAATTTCCTCACCCTGTTCTCCAGGCGGGCTCCTGAAATCAAAATCAAAACTAGAACAAACATTATCCCAAACAAAGATTATGATAAAGAAAGATTCCATTTTCTAGAAAAATAAAGTCTCATTTTCTAGAAGGGTCCTAAAGTAAAGTTCCAAATAACATGAATTAAATTTTTTCCCCAGTTTATCATCAGAAAACTTTTGTGGGTGTCAAACCCAATCACAACTTCTTGCATAATGCATAATGCACAGGTGAATCAAGACTTTGATCAATCAATGCATCTCTTAAGGATAAAATTGAATGACCAAGACCAACAAATGTGTCTTTTAAGAGTAAAAATGAGAGATTCTGACTAAAATTGCATTTAAGATTAACAACTCAAACTAGGAAGTTCACCTTCTAGCCATGGAACATGAAAGACCCAACTCGAAAGTAGGTCTCTTAGGGGTATAAGATAATGAGTTTTACCATCAGTGTGATTATTAATCTTGTGCACCAACGTTGCCTCTTGTATTTGTAGAAGTGAGAAATTGCAACCTTTGATATTTAGGCTATGAAGTCCTTGATTTGAAGGTAGCATATGTTACCGTTTCATCAAATAAAACATGTGAGTTTAAAAGGCATGGTGGCTGGTTTGAGGCTGTAGCTTTTGAGGCAATTTCCCTCGCACTTGTCACATTCAATCTTTTTCCAACTATTGACCTATCTCATTGTCTTGTTGCACCATTGATCCAAACTCAACTTATTGAGAGTGACTCTGAAACAAACACAATATCTCTGTTTTTCTATGTTTCTTAGATAAACCCCTTGAACCTTGGTATTTTCATGACTCTCAAAACTTGTCTGTTGACCAAAATTTTTTGCATGTTTTGTGTCTGCTTACAATCACGTTTCTTTCATCTGCTAGCCTTTTGTCTTGCTTTGTGCAATTGAAGAAGTTGGTAGCAAGTTTTGAAATATTTTCTCACTTTTTTTTACATGAACTTCACTCAAAAATGTGAGAAAAAATAATAAGAATTTTCTATTTGATTAACATACTCAAAGCAGAAAAAAGAGAAAGAAAAGACGATGTATGTCCCTTTTTGAAATAGAGAAAAGAAATTTTTTATCTAAAATGATAGTCAACTCTAATGATATGACATGTATTTGGATTAAATTTCCTAATCTTTCCATCCAAACTCTCACCAATTGTTTGAGTTAATGACCCTTAAATTGACTTGCTTCCTTTGGCCAATTGCATTCATAGGCCTCATTCGGCTAGTGACGCCTTGAGGATTTTCACCAACAATCCTCTCTTATTTTCCTTTACCTCAGCTCATCATCACCTTGTGATGTCCATGAGGATTTTCACCAATATGACTTTCTCATTTTATTCTCTCAACTCACATTCGTTGTACAGTTTCTATGAGAATTTTGACCAATAAAATTCTTTCATTTTATTTTTTTCCGACTCACCATCGTCTTACGGCGTCCGTGATGGTTTTCACTAATAATACTCTTTTATTTCATTCTCTCAACTCAAAGATGGTGCCCGTGAGGGTTTTTACCAATAAGACCCTCTCATTTCATTTTTCTCCTGATTTCTTGTGCTAAGGAAAACTAGTAGTTCCCAAAATGCATCATCATATCCATTGCATGCTAGCCTTAGCATTCTCAAAAATTGATCTGAAGGTTTTTCTTTGGTTTTAACTTGGCTTTTGGATAGGATTAGAAAGAAAGGATGACCTGAGGCCCAAATGACACTTGAAGTAGGGTGGGACTTACAACTTCTGGAATTGACTTAAACAACGAGGATTAACTCATGTCCCAGTTTCTATAGACTAGGTAATTCAAAATTATTTATTTGGTTGGACCAAACCCAGAGTAGGGCTTCTACATATCTCACCCTCAAAAGAGGAGAATCGGGTCAAACGTAGTTCCGACAACTTGTTCTTTTACTTGACTCTAATTCTTTACTTTTTTTTTCTCTTTTATTGACTCCTTTTCTCTTTGGGACTTTTCCTGGATCTATTTTTCTCGACACTCTTCTTTTTCTTTCTTTTTGACACACTTTATTTCTCTTTTTTTGGAACATTTCTGGCTCTATTCTTTTACTCGTTACTTTTTCTTAAACTTTGTTGACTCTATCTTGATTCCAAAAGACTAAATCTCAAATGGGGTAAATAAATAATGACACAATGGTTGGATAGCAGAATGTAATGACCTCATCATATCAATCCTTGAAAATTCAAGTACATATCATGCAATATGAAAGTGAAAGATGAAGGTCATTTGTGACACTTTAATAACACTAATTTTAACTGAGCATGTGCGTTACTTCTTCTTCTGCTCTTGTCAAACGTACAAATCCATCCTTGATGTGCACACCTCATATCGGGTGGCTCATACTTTAGTAGAGCCAATTTCTTTTGTTTCTCTTTATAGGAGATCGTGCATCCACTGTTTGACCTAATTTAGATATACCTTTCAAGTGATGACCAAGTTATTCTTGTGATTCTCAACATGATTGCCTTAATTTATTCGTGGAAGACTTCAACTTTGTCACCCAATTCCTCAACACTTTATCTATTTTCTCAAACACTCTTTTTCTATGTTTAACATTCTGATTCAAAGTTTCATGATTAAACTAGATTTTAGGATCTAGCTAAAAATTCCGCCAGCATGTCATATCACTAGACAACAAAAAATGTACTGTGTAAAGAAAATAAAAAAATAATACATATTAAAAAACAAAAGAAAAATGGACACTCTATTTAGATGAAAGAAAAGATAGAAGAGTTTGAATGTAAACGTCAGAGGAACAGAAAAGAAAAAAAACTACCTAAACCCCTTCCTTGTAAGGAGAAGAGTGTCTTCCTGATTGTTGAGCTTGATATCTTAGCCACTGGTTTGCATATCTGCATGACTAGAGCTTCCACTACTGTCAAACACATTCCCTTCAAAACATAAGTTTTGGGTCCCCAATAGAGTTGCTAGAGATCTCACACCCCTTTTTTCACCAAAAGAATTGATTTTAAATTTGAAAATATTTTTATCATTAAAGTGCCAAGAAAAATGAAAATTTGTTTCAAAAAAGGATTTTTACAATGAAACTCAGAGTCGACACTTGGCATAAATCTGGTGTGTCAAGTCACCTTTGAAAATTCTTTTTCAAAATAATTTTTTACTCTTTAAAACTGATCCACGTTGCAATAGGTGGTCTATTTCAACGGTTGCAAGCGTTGCCAAAAATAATTATTCTACTAGCTATAATTTAACACTATAATCGTCGCTTTTGACATTAAGATTTGCAATAGATAAATAAAATAAGCTATAGCAACGCTTATTTTATTCCCTCAATTTTCACAAAAATTTTATGAAGTCCACCCAAAAAAAATTTAATAAAATATTTCAACCTTTAAACTGCTAATAGGGTTCTTCAGAAAACAAATCATTAAAGATCCCCTCCACTGCTAAATCGCTACAGAAAACCCTTCACTGCTAAATTAAAGATCTTTTATGTTGTGAGCTGCCGGTGCTGGTGGTGAGCTTGCTTTCACGACCTTAAACTGCTAATAGTGTTCTTCAGAAAACAAATCACTACAAAAAAACCTTCACTGCTAAATCGCTACAGAAAACCCTCCATAGCTAAATTGGAGATCTTCCGCATCGTGAGCTGCCGGTGCCGGTGGTGAGCTTACTTCCACGTCGTGAGCTGTCGGTATTTTCTATGGGAAAATAAGAAGAGGGAAAACAACATATATGAGATTAGGTGAGTTGCATCAATGTGATAGATAAATCATATTTGTGATTAGGGCTAATTTTTCACTTCAATTTCTCTCAAATTTGCACTTCAATTGCTTCAATTTAGGGATTTTTAGGTTAGTGTATTCTTCTATTTGACCTAATTTTTGGGGATTTTGGGTTTTACTTTTTGTCTTGTGAATTATGTGACAATTTTAAGCTTGTTTCTTTTACTTTATGTCTTCTGAATTATGTGACGATTAGATATTGATTATTGCTTATGTGGGTTTAATACACTGGCGTCCTTTTAATCGATTATAATTAGTGGGTTTTATTCCTGTTGATAATTTATTGGGGAAAGTGACATGATAATTTGGTGGTTAATTTAGCTGGGTTTTGATTATTTTGGATATTGGTATTGATTTGTTTGTTTGTATTTGTGTTGGAAAGTTGAGTTGAGGAAACCATCTAAAATGGTTGATGGTATTTTCTAATTAGAACTCCAAATACACAGAACTTGTCTCTGAATTTACTCTCTGGATGAAATGATATTATTTCTCTCTTTTTCATGTTGTGCTTTCTTCCTTCTTTTTCTATATCAAAACAATCTATCAACTATTCCACAATCCTAAATTTGTTGAATAATAGTTTATTTTTAAAGGAAAATTAAGAGTTCTCAGAACTTGGAGTTCTCTGATTCTCACTCTTATCACTGTACTTACAATCCTCTAGATAGGGCTAAACACACTCCTGGCAAACACACCAAATTTGATGTAGACATAACATCTACTGAGCCTTTACCATAACTAGTTGGTATCTATTATCTGAATAATTTGCATCTATTGTATGTGTTTTTTGATGAATCCCCATGAATTTCATGAGAAAATAGTTGTTTTGAGACTTCTCTGCTATGATTTTAGGTTGTACATCTTTCTATTGAAGCATCATTACAGTCACACCTACAAAACGGTGCATTTTGTCAGATTTGATCATTTCTATTTTTCTGGTCTTGTATTACTGCACATCTGTCTTAACATCTGCCTTTTTGTGACGACAGTCCCATGGAACATCTCGTGGATACTTTTGTCTTTAATTCATATCACACTCATTTGATGACATAAGCAAATATTGTGTAGTAGTGATTGAAAGTTAGTTTGATGACTTGATCAAAATATGTTGCTTTAATCAATTAAATGAATATGATCTTTCCAATTTTTAATAAGTTATACAACAACAACAACAACAAACCCAGTATATTCCCATATTGTGAGGTCTGGGGAGGGTAAAATGTATGCAGTCCATACCACTACCTCCAAAGAAGTAGAGAGGTTGTTTCCGATAGGCCCCCGACATAGGAAAAGGACAATATACAAAAAAAAAACATCTAAGGCATGGGACATAATAAAATAACATATGCACGACATCCCCAAAAATATTTGTAACACCCTGAAGTTTTTCTTAGCTAAATTTTATCCCTAAAATATCAAGCATTGGCTTCTAGAATGATTTATACTTTTTTTCCTGGTGGAATCCCTTATATTTGAACTTTTCACTTCGTAGATGATTGAATAAGTTTTCTATCGACATAAGATGCGTCAAAAATGGACACTCGGTGAAGGAGTTATGGTTAATTTATGTCCTAATTGTAAAACACCGCTATTCCTGTCCTTGGCTCATCGCAGAGAGGGTGTAAATAATGATGGTCAATTTACAGTGGGACTCCATGATGGTGGAGCGTCGTGGAGTGGAACAAATTCCCATTCGTCAATTTCCAGTGAGCCACCGCGATAGTGGCACGTCGCGGTGGCCCATGAAATCGGGCTCCCAGTTATATTTTAATACCGGTCTCATTTAGGGTATATTGGATATTTTCCCACACCCTTATCAGTCCAAACACGAGATTTCAACCCCAATTGAGCATATTACTCATACATTCACCAAAAATATTCAAGAACGCTCTCTAGGGTTCCATATTGATAATCCAAATAAATCAAGATTCAACCGTGATTTTTCAAAACAAATTGAAGATTTGGAATCCCCAAGCCGTGGGCATCAAGAAGCATTCTTTAAACTTCTAGATAGAGGTACATGGGGTTTATCCTATAAAAAACTACATGGGCTTAAAACCATTAGAGCATGATTTTTAGATTTTTATGCATGAATTTCATAGGGGATTTGGAATCTATGTTCTGAATTACGTACTCCGAATGTTTTAACGTTACTGTTGTTTTGACCTTGTGGTCCTATCCCCTAAATTGATTTACATGTATACTTATATGTATGGAATTTGAGATTTAAGATCGTTGAGAGCATAAATTATGAACTCCCTCTTGTGTATTGAATTAAAGATTATGGTTTTGTGATTTGTAAGATGTTTTCCCAATATTATAGCATTTGAGCATGATTTGAAATTGTTGAGAGAGTGTTTCCTGATATAAATGTGTTCTTGTGTTTAAGAGAAAGAGTTGCCTGTGAATTGAGAACTTTAACATGACCACCTTGTACTTTACTACTGAAATGCTTGACAAAGATGAGTTCCTTGCATGTGTTTACGTGAGGTTTGAGAAAGAGTTTCTTTGAATTGAATTATTGAAATGGTGGTCCCAAAAATTGTGTTTTGAAAACAGAGATTTACGATAGACTAATAATAGCTCAGAGATGTGACTTGCAAGTCAATGGTATGAAGATACCATATGTATTTATGCCATAGAAGATTATATTTTCAGAGTATGTTTTCAGAGACAATGTTTTGATAGAGTTTTAAAAAGGGGCTTAAAGAGGGTTAGGTGGTTACCCGAAGAAGGCGCGAGTTCAAGCCACTCTTAGCCTGAAACCGTATTTGCTGATACGGGTAGATTATTATTGTACGCTGGCAATGGCCGTGTGGCGTAGTAGATTCAGAGACTCCGACCCTTGCGGCACACTTAGGTTGGGAGCTTCATTACTGAGTTAATGGCAGTTTCCATATAGCCCATGGAATTTTTCAGAGTTGTAGGGTATACCACCTAGCGCAGAAGTAACACAGATTTCTCAGAGTTGAGATGATTTTTACAGAGTCTTTAAAATGCCCATGTGAATTCTTACTATATGATATACTTATGAACTATTTTAAATTGCTCTCATATATGTTCAATAATAAATGATTATTTTGGATATGCTCTACGTACCAGTACAAATGTATTGAAACCTCCCTCCCTTCTTCTTCTCAGGTTCTTAGACTCAGTCTAGGGGTCCATATAAGCAGCAGATAATTCAGACAATTGATCAAATTGTGCAGCGGTGAGTCTTCTCTATTCCAGAAGGCCTGTCTTTTCAGATTATGTCACTTATTTCAGTTTTGGTCTACTGGGGGCCTTGTCCCAGTTTCAGACAGTTGTCAGATTTTCATGTAGTAGAGATATGGCAGATTGAGTCAGATGTTATCTAGATGTAGTTGATTTAAAGTTTCCATACTTGTGTTGAATTCAAAATTGACCATGTTTCCGTAGCAGATTATGTTTCCGCATTTTCTTTTATCATATGAATGTTGTACATGATTACCAAATAGAGAAGGGCATTCCAGGCCTTTATGGTTTGGGATATCCGTCAAGGCCAGGCCCTCATTCGGGTCGTGAGAAACTTGGTATCAGATCACGGTTCATGGTCCTAGGGTGTCTGCAAAATTGCGTGGGGTAGAGTCTTATTTATGGGTGTGTAACACGTCACACTTATAAGCAGGAGGCTACTAGATGTTTAAGAATATTTCTCTTCTTTGTGATTTAGTTCGTGCTTCGGAGTCTAATCTATACTGTAATCAATGACCTCTTGCTTTTCAGAAAACCAACGATGCCTCCCCGTCGCACCAACGTTAATGCTCAGGATGATGAAGTCCGTCCAACCCATGGGATGCGGACCCGTAACAGAGCTCATACCCTAGAACCTGTTCCTACTTTGGGAGTACTTCCTGTACCGACCAGTCCTCCCAGAGCTCCCCGAACGGGGACCAATCGCACTCAGCCTCGTGAAGGAGAGGTTTCTAATGCTGAATTAAGATAGTCTATTCACATGCTGGCACAGCTGGTAGCTGCACAAACTCAGAGGTCGGAGGATACTGTGTCTGAGTCTATTACTTCTGAAGTTACTAGAGTGGGCCAGTTCATGAGAATGAACCCGCCAAAGTTCTCTGGCGCTAAGGTAGAAGAGGACCCGCAGGAGTTCGTAGATGAAATGGAGAAGATTTTCAAAGTAATGCATGTTAATCAGGTGGAGGGTGTTGATCTATCAGCATACCAGCTAAAGGATGTAGAGAACTAATGGTACAACGATTGGGAAGATGCGAAGGGTGATAGTGCTGAGCCCACAGTTTGGGACAAGTTCGTGGAAGCTTTTCTTGATCGATTCTTTCCACTGGAGCTGAGGAAAGCTAAAGTAGAGGAGTTCATGAACCTTAAGCAGGGTAAGATGAGTGTTCAGGAGTATACTTAATAATTTAACCAGTTGGCCCGTTATGCTCCTGAGATAACGAGTAATATGAGGGCCCGAATGAGGAAGTTTGCTTCCGGCCTTTCAGATGATCTGGTGCTTGAGTGTCAGGGAGATATGTTGAATAGGGATATGGACTTTGCTAGACTATCAGTCCTTATGCAGCAAGTTAAGGAGAAGAAGAAGAAAAAGATATCCAAATCTAGGAAAAAGGACAGGCAGTCAAAGAGAGCCAGAGCGACAGACCAGAGTCATAGTCAGTAGAAGAGTGGTAATTGGGGTGGAAAATGGCAAAAGAAAAAGAATTGGGGTAATGCAAAGTCGGCAGCTAGTGATCCAATGTCCAGACCCACAGCTGAACAGCGCACCCAGAATTTTTATTCTAGTCAGGGGCCGAGGATGCAGGGTACGCAGTCGCAGGTAAGTGTAGCCCAGACCTCTCAGTCCTATTCGTACTGTGAAAGATGCGGGAGAAATTATCCAGGGAGATATCAGTTTGGCACTTTGGTGAGTTATTCATGCGGCCACCCAGGCCATATCCAGAGAGACTCTCCGGTAGCAAAGAGTAATGTTGGAGGAGCCAAGTCGCAGGCAAATTCATCTGCACCACCACCTCAGAAAGATGCCACTTCAGCCACCGGAAATTGTCAAAACCGGTTGTATGCTTTGACCAACCTCCAGGAGGCAGAGGCCTCACTAGATGTAGTCACCGGTACGTTGCAAATCTTTTCTCGTGATATGTATGTATTACATTATCCTGGTTCTACCTTGTTTTATGTGACCCCATACATGGTTGTTGGTTTTGGGTTTGAGCCTGATGTGATTGCTGAACCTTTTTCCATTTCCACCTTGGTGGGTGATTCTGTTATCGCTAGGAGGGTGTATAGAAATTGTGTTATGTTTATTTTTAGCCAGGATACTGAGGCAGATCTTATAGAACTTGATATGGTTTATTTTGATGCCATCTTAGGGATGGACCGGCTCCATTCGTGCTATGCCACCTTGAATTATAGGACCCGAAGAGTCCCCTTTTCTTTTTTTGAACGAGTCTGTGATAGAATGGGAGGGACATTCTCTATCACCTAGAGGGCAATTCATATCTTATCTCAGTGCCCATAAACTTATTTCCAAAGGTTGCTTGTATCATCTTATACGGGTTAAAGATTCTAGTGTTGAAAGTCTCCCTCTTCAGTCTGTCCCCGTAGTGAATAAATTCCTAGAAGTCTTTCCAGATGATCTCCCAGGAATACCACCTGATAGGGAGAGATTTTGGTATTGATTTATTGCCAGATACCCATCCTATTTCTATTCATCCATATAGGAAGGCTCCTACAGCTAAAAGAGTTGAAAAAATAGCTAGCAGATCTTCTAGATAAAGGTTTTATCCACCCCAATGTGTATCCCGGGGTTCCACCTATACTTTTCATGTGAAAGAAAGACGGTTCCCTTTGTATGTGCATAGATTAACGGCAGTTAAATAAGTTCACGATTAAAAATAAATATCCCTTTCCTAGGATTGATGATCTTTTTTATCAACTTCAGGGTGCTAAATGTTTTTCAAAGATAGACCTTCGTTTGGGATATCATAAGTTGAAAGTTAGAGAGTCAGATATTCCCAAAATAGCTTTCTGAACCATATGCGACCATTATGAATTCTTAGTCATGTCCTTCGGGTTGACTAACGCCCCTACAACTTTCATGGATCCAATGAATAGGGTCTTCCGTCAGTTTTTGGATCTGTTTGTCATTGTATTCATTGATGATATTTTGGTATATTCTAAGAGTGAGGAGGACCATGCTAATCACCTCTGAATCATCCTCAGACCCTTAAAGATCATAAGTTGTATGCAAAATTTTCCAAGTGTGAATTCTGGTTGAATGTTACTGCGTTCTTGGGGTATATTGTGTTTAGTGAGGGGATTAAGGTTGATCCCCAAAATATTGAGGCAGTGAGATAAAGGACCAGACCCACGAATCCAATCGATATCCGGAGCTTCTTGGGTTTGGCGGGTTATTATAGAAGATTCGTCGAGAGTTTTTCTTCCATAGTTGCACCACTTACTAAGTTGACTCAGAAAAAGGTGAAGTTTTTTTTATTCTGACTCTTGTGAAAATGGTTTTGAGAAGGTGAAAGACAAGTTAATTCTCCTGTTCTGACTCTCCCGGAGGGTATAGAAGGTTTTGTTGTATACTGTGATACATCCAGAGTGGGACTTGGGTATGTTCTTATGCAGTACGGTAAGGTAGTGGCTTATGCATCTAGGCAGTTGAAGGTGAATAAGCGGAACTACCCTACTCATGACTTGGAGTTAGCGGTTGTGGTTTTTGCACTTAAGATCTAGCGGCACTATTTGTATGAGGTACACGTTGATATATTTACTGACCACAAGAGTTTATAGTATGTTTTATCGCAGAGAGAATTGAATCTCAAGCAGAGGCGATGGTTGAAACTTTTAAAAGACTATGACATGAGCCTACACAATCATTCGGGCAAGGCGAATATGGTACCCGACGCTCTCAGCAGGTTATCTATGGGCAGTCTTTCTCATGTGGGGAAAGAAAAAAGGGAGATGGTGAAGGATATTTAGCGACTTGCAAATCTAAGAATGCAACTTTTGGATTTCGATGATGGAGGAGTGGTTGTTCATAAGATATCTAAATCTTCCCTTTGTACAGAAGTTAAAAAGAAGCAGGTTGAAGATCCCATCTTGATGCAGATCAAGAAAGATGCAGGTCAACAAAAGGTATTGTCTTTTAAAATTGGTAGAGATGGTGTTTTGAGATACCAGGGTAGATTGTGTGTGCCAGATGTAGATGGTCTGAGGAAGAGAATCCTTGACGAAGCTCACACGCCAAGGTATGTTGTTCACCCTGGCTCTACTAAGATGTATCAGGATTTGAAAACCATTTATTGGTGGTATAATATGAAGCGTGATGTGGCTAATATATTTTCAAGTGTTTGAATTGTCAACAAGTTAAAGTGGAACATTTGAGGCCAGGTGGTTCTTCTCAAGAGATAGCTTTGCCTTTGTGGAAGTGGGAGATGATTAATATGGACTTTATTATAGGACTTTCGAGGTCCCGAAACCAGTATGATTCTATTTGGGTGATTGTAGATAGGTTGATCAAGTCATCTCACTTTTTGCCTATCAGGACAAATTATTCAGGAGAGGATTATGCCAAGCTGTTCATTGTAGAAATAGTTCGTTTGCATGGGGCACCTGTGTCCATCATATCTGACAGAGGTACACAGTTTTCTTCACAGTTTTAGAGATCGTTTTAAAAGGGTTTAGGTACCCAAGTGAATTTGAGGACGACTTTCCACCCTCAGACAGATGGGCAAGATGAGCGCACCATCCAGACCCTTGAGGATATGTTGAGGTCCTGCATGATTGATTTTAAAGGTAGTTGGGTAGAGCACTTTCCATTGATAGAGTTCGCATATAATAATAGTTTCCATTCCAATATTAAGATGGCACCTTTTGAGGCATTGTATAAGAGAAGATGTAGGTCCCCGATAGGATGGTATGAAGTAGGTGAGACACGGATATTTGGACCTGATCTTGTTCATCAAGAAATAGAGGATGTGAAAGTCATTATAGAATGACTTAAGATAGCTCAGAGTCGTCAGAAGTCCTACGCCGATGTTAGGAGAAGAAATCTAGATTTTGAGGTTAGAGATTGGGTGTTTCTCAAGGTTTCTCCCATGAAGGGAGTCATGCAATTTGGAAAGAAAGGTAAGATGAGTCCTCGCTATATAGGACCATATCAGATTGTGAGAAGGATAGGTAGAGTTGCATATGAGTTAGAATTACTAGCTAGTTTAGGTTCAGTTCATTCAGTATTTCATATATCTATGTTGAAAAAGTGTATTGGAGACCATTCTTTAGTATTGCCTGTCAAAGAAATCAAAGTGACAGACTCCTTATTCTATGAAGAAGAGCCTGTAGAGATTTTGGATCACCAAGTTAGAAGATTGAGGAACAAAGAGATAGCCTCAGTTAAAGCGTTGTGGACAAACTAGAAAATTAAAGAAGCGACTTGGGAATCAGAAGTTGACATGAGAGCTAGATACCCAAACCTTTTTTATCCAATGGATGACGAAATGGAAGGTACAATCCTTGTCTTATTCTTTCTATGCCTTAGTATGAATATTCGGGGACGAATGTTCCCAAGGGGGGATATTGTAACACCCCGAAGTTTTTCTTAGATAAATTTTGTCCCTAAAATATCAAGAATTAGATAGTAGAATGATTTATACTTTTTTTCCATGTGAAATCCCTTAGATTTCAAATTTTCACTTTGTAGATGATTGAATAAGTTTTCTGTCGACATAAGATGCGTCCAAAACGGACACTCGGTGAAGGAGTTATGGTTAATTTAAGTCCTAGTCGTAAAACACCATCATTCCTGTCCTTGGCGCGTCGCGGAGAGGGAGTAAATAGCAATGGTCAGTTTCCAGTGGGACTCCGCGATGGTGGAGCATCGCGGAGTGGGCCAAATGCCCATTCATCAATTTCCAGTGAGCCAGCGCGATAGTGGCGCGTCGCGGTGGCCCATGAAATTGGGCTCCCAGTTATATTTTAATACCGGTCTCATTAAAGGTATATTGGGTATTTTCCCACACCCTTATTAGTCCAAACATGACATTTCAACCCCAATTGAGCATATTACTCATACATTCACCAAAAATATTCAAGAACACTCTCTAGGGTTCCATATTAATAATCCAAATAAATCAAGATTCAACCGTGGGCATAAAGAAGCATTCTTTAAATTTCTAGATAGAGGTACGTGGGGTTTATCCTAAAAAAACACTACATGGGCTTAAAACCATTAGAGCATGATTTTTAGATTTTTATGCATGAATTTCAAAGGGGTTTTGAAATCTATGTTCTAAATTACGCACTCCAAATGTTTTAATGTTACTATTGTTTTGACCTTGTGGTCCTATCCCCTAAATTGATTTACATGTCTATGTATATGTATGGAATTTGAGATTTAAGATCGTTTAGAGCATAAATTATGAACTCCCTCTCGTGTATTGAATTAAAGATTATGGTTTTGTGATTTGAAAGATGTTTTCGCAATATTATAACATTTGAGCATGATTTGAAATTGTTGAAAGGGTGTTTCTTGATATAAATGTGTTCTTTTGTTTAAGAGAAAGAGTTGTATGTGAATTGAGAACTTTTCCATGACCACCTTGTACTGTACTACTGAAATGCTTGACAAAGATGAGTTCCTTGCATGTGTTTACATGAGGTTTGAAAAAGAGTTTCTTTGAATTGAATTATTGAAATGGTGGTCCCAAAACTTGTGTTTTGAAAATAGAGATTTATGATAGACTAATTATGGCTAAGAGATGTGACTTGCAAGTCAATGGTATGACGATACCATATGTATTTATGCCATAACAGATTATGTTTTTAGAGCATGTTTTTAGAGTATGTTATCAGAGACTGTATGTTTTGATAGAGTTTTAAAAAGGGGCTTAAAGAGGGTTAGGTGGTTACCCGAAGAAGGTGCGAGTTCAATCAGCTCTTATCCTGAAACTGTATTTGCCGATATGGGTAGATTATTATTGTACACTGGCGACGGCCGTGTGGTGTAGTAGATTTAGAGACTCCGACCCTTGCGGCACACTTGGGTTGGGGGCTTCGCTGCCGAGTTAATGGCAGCTTCCATATAGCCCATGGAATTTTGCAGAGTTATAGGGTATACCACCTAGCACAGAAGTAACACATATTTCTCAGAGTTGAGATGATTTTTACAGAGTCTTTAAAATGCCCATGTGAATTCTTACTATATGATATACTTATGAACTGTTTTAAATTGCTCTTATATATGTTGAATAATAAATAATTATTTTGGATATGCTCTGCGTACCAGTACATCTGAATTGACCCCCCCTCCCCCTACCTCTCAGGTTCTGAGACTCAGTCTAGGGGTCCAGATAAGCAGTAGATAATTCAGACAGCTGATCAAATTATGCAGTGGTGAGCCTTCTCTATTCCAGAAGGCATGTCTTTTCAGATTATGTCACTTATTTCAGTTTTGGTCTACTGGGGGCCTTGTCCCAGTTTTAGACAGTTGTCAGATTTTCATGTAGTAGAGATTTTGCAAACTGAGTCAGATGTTATCTAGATGTAGTTGATTTACAGTTTCCATACTTGTGTTGAATTTAGAATTGACCATTTTTCTGTAGCATATTATGTTTCCGCGTCTTCTTTTATCATATGAATGTTGTGCATGATTACCAGATAGAGAAGGGCGTTCCGGTCTTTCATGGTCTGGGATGTATGTCATGTCCAGGCCCTCATTCGGGTTGTGACAATATTGAACATTACCACAACCAAAGCTCTCCTAACTACTGCCTACTCGCCTACATGACTTAGCCTTCTATCCTAATATTTTTCCTCCATATCTTCCTATCTATGGTCATGTCCTCAGTCAACTTTAACTTCTCCATGTCACATTTAATCACTTTCCTCCAGTATTTCTTTGGTCTAAGTCTACCCCGCTTGAAGCCATCCAAGGCCAACCTCTCACACCTACGAACCGGGGCATCCGTGCCCCTCCTCATCATATGACCAAACCATCTCAACCTAACTTCCCATATTTTATCCTCCACCGACACCACACCTACCTTCTCCCGAATAATCTCATTCCTAATCCTATCAGCCCTTGAAAATCCACACATCCAACGCAACATTCTCATTTTCGCCACCTTAAACTTTTGGATATGAGAGTTCTTAACCGGCCAACACTCCGTTCCATATAACATAGCCGGATAGACTGCGACTCTGTAGAATTTGCCTTTTAGTTTGGGGGGCACCTTCTTATCACATAGAATTACCGAAGTGAGCCTCCATTTTATCCAACCTGCCCCAATACGATGAGAGACATCGTCATATATCTCCCCATTCCCCTGGATCATAGACCCAAGATACTTAAAACTATCCTTCTTACAAACTTCCTGGGACTCCAACTTCACTACCACCTCCTCCTCTTACCTCAAGTCACTAAACTTGAACTCCAAGTACTCTATCTTGGTCCTACTCAACTGAAAACCTTTAGACTCTAGGGTTTGTCTCCAAACCTCCAGCTTATCATTAACACCTTATCGCGACTCCTCAATAAAAACTACATCATCCGCAAAAAGAATACACCAAGGCGCATCGCCTTGTATACTCCGTGTCAACACATCCATCACCAAGGATGCTCGGAATAACAGTTGATCCCTGGTGCAGTCCAGTCAAGACCAAAAAATGCTCGGAATCCCCTCCCGCTATCCTTACCTGAGTCTTTCCCCCTCATACATTTCCTTAATCACTCTGTTGTATGCCACAGGGACCCCCCTCGCCTCCAGGAATCTCCACAGAACCTCCCTAGGGACCTTGTCATACGCCTTTTCCAAGTCAATAAACACCATGTGCAGATCCCTCTTCCTCTCTCTATGATGCTCTATCAGTCTTCGTACTAGGTGAATTGCCTCAGTCGTGGAGCAACCAGGCATAAATCCAAATTGATTGTCTAAAATAGACACAATCTTCCTCAACCTCCGCTCCATTACCCTCTCCCAAATCTTCATTGTGTGACTCAACAACTTAATACCCCGGTAGTTATTGCAGATCTGAATGTCCTCCTTGTTATTATATAGAGGAATCATTGTGCTCTATCTCCACTCCTCGGGCATCCTAGCATACTTAAAAATGTTTTTAAACAAGTTGGTCAGCCACCTCAACCCTGCCCCGCTAGAAAACTTCCAAAAATCCACCGGGATCTCGTCGGGTCCTGTCGCCCTGCCTCTTTACATCTTACGAATGGTTTCACTGACCTCTTCTACCTTAAGACGCCGATAATATACAAAATCACGACACTCTTCGGAGTGCTCCAACTCCCCTAACACAACTCATATGTCCCCCTCCTCATTCAAGAGCCTATGAAAATACGACTGCCATATTTCCTTAATATGGGCGTCATCAAATAATACTCTGCCATCCTCCACCTTAATACACTTCACCTGATCCAGAACCCACCCCTTCCGCTCCCTAACCTTTGCAATCCTAAACAACCTCTTTTCCCCGCCTTTCTCCTCTAACCCCTTATACAAACTCTCAAATGTTGCTGACTTAGTAGCCATAACTGCTAACTTAGCCTCCTTCTTTGCTAACTTGTACTCTTCCCTTCTTACCTGCGTCTCCTCTTCATCTTTTCTCTTCACCAACTTAGAATAAACCACCTTCTTCATCTCCACCTTCTTCTTGACATCTTCATTCCACCACCAATCCCCTCGATACCGGCTAGACCAGCCCCTCGAAATGCCCAACACCTCTCTAGCAGACTCCTTGATGCACCCAACAACCTTATCCCACATATTATCCATTTTCCCTTTACACTCCCACACCCCCATCTTCTCTAACTTCGCCCCTATCTCTAACGCACTAACCAAAGTCAGGCCAGCTCACCTAATTCTAGGCGGACCCTTCCCAGCCCGCCTCTTCTTGCCCTTTTTGATAGCTAAGTCCATCACCAACAGTCTATGCTGGGTCGTAAGATTCTCACTTGGGATCACTTTAAAATCCTTACACAAAGCTCTATCCCCCTTCCTAAGCAGCAAAAAGTCAATTTGAGTCTTGGCTAACCTACTATGGAAAGTAACAAGATGCTCCTCCTTCTTCGGAAAACTGGAGTTCACTACCACCAACCCAAAGGCCCTTGCAAACTCCAACAGAGAAGCTCTCTCATCATTTCTAACCCCGAACCCAAAGCCTCTGTGCACATTATCATACCCTAACGTCAAAGAATCGATGTGCCCATTAAAATCCCCTTCTAAGAAAATCTTCTCCGAACTAGGCATGCCTCTAACCACCTCATCCAAAACCTCCCAAAAACTTTTCTTCTCCTCCTCGTCCAGACCCACCTATGGCACATACTCACTACAGATGTTCAAAGTAAACCCCCCAAAGACCAACTTGATAGTCATCACCCTATTAACCCCTACTACCTGCCCCCTGAGCTCCTTGTCCACTAAGATACCTACGTTATTTCTGCGCCTATCACTACCTGAGTACCACAACATCTACCCATCTACATCCCTCGCCTTAGAACCTACCCACTTGGTCTCCTGAATACACGCAATATTAATCCTTCTCTTCCTAAGAATCTTAACCAGTTCTATCAATTTCCCCTGTAGGGTTCCTATATTCCACGACCCTACCCTTAATCTATCAATATTTTTATCCTCTCCCTTGCTACCTCGCCCTTCACATGAAAAACCTAACCCAACACCAGCCCCCAACCCCACACCCCAGGACATGACCCTATTCCACCATGTGTCACCCCAGCCACTACTCAACAAAAGCACAACAAAGGGTAAAAACAGTAAAAACCTATAGACGGCACACTCAAAGCACCAAATAGAGAGTTATATGTATAGTATTAGCAGGAAATTTTGTGTTGTCCTGAAATAGAAAGTATCATGTACTTTGAAATGGAGAGTATTCTTTTTACTATAATTTCTGCTGAACCGATTTATTCTTACCATTTTTCTTCCTTGGTATATAATTATTATTTTCATTTTTTTGTATATATGTACATTATAATATAAGATGGATGCATATGAATAATAAGTAGTTTTCCTTCCCAGGTATGATGCGGAGGCTACCTTTTTTGATGAAGGGGTTAGATCCTCAAAGCAGAAGTAGTTGGAAGAGAAATTGCTTCAGGTACTGGGCTAGGCCCTGCTCTCTCCTTAACTTGTTTTACTACATGCACAACCTATATTACTACATACACACAAGCCTTTGGGTATATTTCCTGCATTAACCATTCTAATTTTGATGATTGACCAACCCAACTTGTTGGGTTCCTGTGTCTTAATGAGAAATCTTTGGTGTTCTTAGATTCAACCAAATAAATTAACATGTTAAAATTTCAACTTAATGATACTCTTTCAACTAATCATGCAGATGCATTTTCTCACTCCCACTAGAAAAATACTAATTTTTTTCTTATTTTCCTCAAAATGAAGGGCCTTTTTTTTATTGCAATCCTCTTTTGATTTATCCCGGCTTTTGTGTAGCTTGTCCAACCAGCCTACCAATCTATGCTGGGACACATCTGATTTGAGGCTTTTGAGAGATTCAAAGAAGCATTTGAGAAGGCATTGAAGGGGGGTAAAGGGTTTGCTCTGGCCGCTCGTGAATGTGCTGAATCTTTTATATCCTATTTTGACGAAGAATGTAATGGTATAGGATGTAATCTACCTTTGCTATTACTTATTTACCCTACTTGATTTATATCTTTTCTGCCGAGGGCATATTATCCTTAATGATCCAGATCACCCCTCTCCCCCCAAGATCATAAGAAATTATCAAAGAGTTGATACTCTCTCTCTATGTAGGGAGCCTAGTTATAAAGACTGTTACTCTTGGAATAAACTTGTAGAGTTGACTAGGCTTCTCTTAAATGCCTTGAAGTAGTTGATTGCTACTAATGATTATTTCTAGAAATGTCCACTTAGGTTTGCAGGGTAAACTTCTGATATGTTTTGTTGCATAGGGTATGCAAATCTATGCTTTTTTGGGTGCATGTGATTTGCTAAAACAACTGTTGATATGTTCCTCTTCCCCTCTCTTGGAGAAATAATAACTTTTCTGGTTTGAATAACCAAATTAGGAAATATTTTTTGCAAAGGGATTGGGGTATCACTTTTTGTTTTTCAACGTTTGTAGAAAACTAGTGTTCATAATTCATATTTTTCTTTGAAAGATTTGTCAAACTTGTAGCTAATGAAATGTTGCAATGCTGGAAAGCTTTAATAGGTGATATTTTATGTGTGACATGAAATGTTGAGCATAGTGTCAGCCGCTTGCTTTTTGAAAACTGGCAGTTTATGCATTATTTTGTAGATGCTTATTATTGACCAAGCAAAATGGGATTCATATAGAGTAAGGGATAAGCTGAGACGTGATGTAGATGCTCATATTGCTGAAGTTTGTAGTGCCAAGCTAGATGAAGTGACAACCTTCTACGATGTATGAAACTGTTACAACTATTATACTTTACCAATAAGTCTCACATTGTATTCGTTGTCTCCTTACATTTTGGAGGATGCTCGTTTCTGGAGCTAGAATTGAGTTTTAAGAATGAACAAGGCCCAAGATCTATTTTTATAACATGATATGAAATCCATACCGACCTTTGCCTGTTGTTATATTATCCAATGATAGGCCCTTATATTATTCAACATAACAATGATAGACCCTTGTGTTATTCACTCCAAATATCCAGAATGTTTTGTTCTTAAGGTGCTAAGAGTCCCACATCGATCCAGTGCATGGGATGTCGTCACCCTATTTGGTCTTTAGATAATCCTCACCTTCCCATGTAACTTTCAAGGTTGAGTTAGGGCCAAAGTTTACTACAATAATGTGAATGTTCAGAACTCACTTTAATTTTTTTGTAGTGATCTGTTCTCGGATTTGAGGTCAAAAAATTTGCTATTAGTTCTCCGTTCAGAACAACAACTCGATATCCTCCCTTGAAGTGATTCTTTCTTTGATTTTTCATGAGCAATGCGGAAAAAGACAATCTTTCTGCACGCTTATTGTCATTACCCTTAGCTCTGCAAAATTTCTCAAGATCATCCAGAGTTGGCTGAACCTTGTAACCAATTGACCTAATGGACACTGACTTATACAAAAACCCATCTTTGAATTTCAGAAACTTCATACCATTCACTATATCAAAGTAATCACCAGTAACTGAATCTTTCTGTCGCATTGCTGGAATCCCCAATACCTTACCTTTAGTACACTCCAGAATCTCACGGAGGGTAGAACTTCTCCACTTTCGGTATTTCTATACCATCAAACATGTTAACCAGAGCCCAAAAA
This sequence comes from Capsicum pubescens, assembly GCA_030864215.1. Taxonomy (NCBI): domain Eukaryota; kingdom Viridiplantae; phylum Streptophyta; class Magnoliopsida; order Solanales; family Solanaceae; genus Capsicum; species Capsicum pubescens. Next base: position 65,675,854 of record CM061546.1, on the reverse strand, counting down.
TCAATCCTGGGAATCAACTTCACTGTAACTCTTCGACGTATATCATCTCTATTCACAATCTGTGCAATATCTCCTTTTTAAGTCCCCCTCTTCATCCTCATCTACAAACAATTCAAAAATTCTCTCTTTGTATAATCTCCATCCCTAATTCTGTTGTGACAAGGTTACATTCTTTGCAAAATCTTATTATGTAAAAATACAGTGATGTGGTTGACAATTCTAAGTCCTGAGATGAGGAAAAAAAGCCTTGCATGTTAAACTTGAATTTTTCAATTCTTTATTCTACTCAACTCTATAGTTTTGCACTTAACAATTTTAGTAGAACACATAGAATTCTCTCCAGTATTGCCTCGATCTGGTGTAAACCAAACATGAATGTGTTTGTAGGATTAATAGGTCAATTATCATGTGTAATGGTTATATACAAAAAACACTGTCATTTCTTTATTACATTAAACTGAGAATAGAAAGAGAAAAATTGACATTTTAACCTCTTTCATGAGGTCAAAACAGTTGAGTGTTGACCAGGCATATCTTCCCTTGAAAGCTTTCATTTCCTGAAGAATAAATAGTCTACCATGACCATATGGACAACTAGGACCATCTTTGATGGGAAGGAAGAGAAGTCGTTAAGTTCATCTGTGGCTTAAATTAGTTTGAATTAGACAGAATCGTGCATAGTTTTAATTACTGAAGAAGTCATGGGCCATGACATAATAACACAAAGTTCTTCCAACACATTTTCCATTACTGCTCCCGCTATTAACTTCTTGCATTACCAAATCGAAGAATAAAAAATAGTATGATTTTCCATATCACCCTGTTCTGTTTATTACTGAGGGCAAATGGTAAATGTTTTAAGTTTTCTTGCAATCCAAGGAAAATTGAGCTAAGCATGTTTGTGTCGACATTGCTAATTTGCCATCTCTCCATCACCCTGCTCTTTTTATGTGGGTATTGTTTCTTTCTTCTATCTAGGAGTTATCTTGTAGGAGATTCAGTGTTGGATGGGATTTACCCATATTTCTGCCACAAGCCCACTTTGACACTTCACAATCTTGGTGATTCTAATCTTTTTATGTCGTCATTTTAAGTGCTAATTTATATTATTTTGTTCTCTTTTTATAGGTGTCCAAAATGAAGAAAAAGATGAAGAAAGTGATGAAGACATTGACCTTATTTGAGAGATTTTGGGGTGTGGATAAATGCTCTAATATTAATAGTTTTGTGTTGACTTTCTTGAACCTTATCGTGACTCGAACTTTCTAGTATGTAAAAAGTTAACTAATCATTTGGGCTTGATTACATTTTGCTTTTGGGTTTAATTTACTAGCTTGTTGCATATTTTGAATTATGAGATAATTAATGAATGATTTTGTTTTGTGATGTGCATATATTGTGTTATAATTTATTATGTATATAAATAAAAATTTACATTAATACGAGTGACTATTTATATAAATTGTTTCAATTTAATAACATGTGGTAATAACTGTTGCAATAGATCAATAAACCATTGCAATAGGTAGTCAAAAAGAGTTGCAACAGAATAACTAAAGCGTCGCAATATGCTATTGCAATGGTTTAATCTCGTTGAAATATATCTATTTCAACGTTTAATGTCATTGCAATAAAATCTATTGCAATGGTTAGTAACCATTGCAATAGATGAAAATAGGCGTCTTAATAAGTCAAAAAATAACTGCCGCCATAGGTCAAGCTATGGCGACGGTTGTTTGAAACCGTCGCCATAGCTTGACCTATAGCGACGGTTCAGAAAACCATCCCATAAACCGTTTCCATAGACCTAAAGTAATGCCCACTTATAGGACGATTGCTAAACCATTGTGGTAGAGCTATTGCAACGGTTTTTTATCTATTGCAACGGGTTTTTGCAACCGTCACCATAGGGGTAATTTCTAGTAGTGTGGGGACATTCGTCTTCGAATGAGACTGGTTAGACTGAGAGTACTATACTAAGGTAACTGAGAGCATATACTGAACATACATAAATCTGGACATGATTTCATTACTGAGTCTGAGCATGATACCTAAACTGAATTGGCCTCATGAATACATGCACTGAAATGAGAATGGTTATAAGGTTGAGATAGAAACGGGAGACTCAACTTATGAGTAACTATTACCTCCCACTGGATATGGTTTCATGAACAAAGGATGAGAGATTTCGAACATGAAAAATTGGGGGTATCTCAATATCTCCCCCTTGGGATAGTTCGCCCCCCGAATGATACTGACTTGGCTGGAATACTAAGGAAAATTTGAGATGATACATGGGACACTTATGAACTAAATCATGACTGAATATCTGGAATCTAAAACTGATGCATGATGTGTGAACTGAACTGGATTCACAATCCACATGGATACGAATAAACTATCTCTTGGAAGGTATATATTTATGAAACTTCAGATAGTAAGACTAGATAGGAAGACGAAAAAAACATAGGAACTTGTCTGTCTGACTGCTAATCTGAATTACTGTCTATACAGACTAACTTATACTTAAAGCTTATACTTAACTGGAGTATTTCTTCGACACTCTTTTTATTAAGTTCTAATGACTTTAGGGAGCAAAGAATCTTGGGCATGGTCTGAATAAGACATCTGGATAAGAAATCACAACAAGGCTAAAATTTTGTAATATGGAACACAGGCCTACAAAACATCATCTAGGATAGAGCTACTAGGCCTTATGCACAGGAACTACTAACTTTCAAGCTTAGACATACTCCTTGAATACTCTCTCAACTATACCTTCCACCTTAATACTGCACTTCACCTGAGACTACTGAAAATATTCAGATGGACACTGATAACTCTACCTACTGAATTCTCCTACTATGTACAAGCCTACTAGAATCTACAAAATGCACACATGAAATTGTAATACTAGTCTGAATCATGAATTCAACACATCCTGCATTTTCACAACTTCTCATGTCCTGAATAATTCTAATTTCCCCTTCAACAACTAAATACAACCTCTTACTAGCTATTCACTAATGTGTAATGCATTTATCCACTTACACACCAACATGACATTTAAGCCTTTCTTCATAACTACAACCTCGAGTAAAACAAGCATGCAATAATATTTCCTTAACATGAAACATTTACTCTCTCCCATCTAAGCAATTGCTCATCACTACATCATTTCATAAGGAGAGGTCACTGAAAGGTTAAAACATGAGGACCTGAAGCATGAATGAACACTATACAGAACTAGACACTTAAAAGAGGCCTGAGGAATAGAATATCAATATCATGGATTCATCAAGAGACCTAAACTGAGGATATACATGACATAATCTGAATTTTGCTGATCATTAGGAGTGTAGCATGAGTACTGGAACTTAACATACTGTAAATCATGAATACATGAGTCATGAGCTACATGACCTGAGTTTGGAGTTCATAAATTCATTGAATATGATTCGTACTACTGGGTGAACTGGAACTCTTCTTACTAGGAACTGAAAGCGTGCATAATTTTCTATAAAGTGCATGAATATGAGCTATGATCATAGGGTTGATATGTAAGGCATGAGTAGATAATGTGATAACTAAAATACAAAACTTTGTACTGAGATAAGAATAGGTTGGGCATCTTCCTCCCCTACTGATGTTCTACAACACACTGGCATCATGACTAGAATCTGAGAGCCTGACTTGGTTACTTGTTCTATCATCTCCCCTTAGCTTAAAGTCATCATTCTAAGTCTGGGAACCACTTAATCAATACCTCTAAACTGAACTGCCACCACTTTACACTAGAATTTGGGTATAATAATACACATAATTGGTAAACTCACCCTGAATGACTATACCTGATAATGTAAAACTTGTTTCTAGTACTATCTTCTGAGATACAACTATTAGCTTTCTATAGCCCAAACAATCATCATATAACAACATAACCACTGCCTAACTTAGAATTCTCATCTCTTCTTTCTATTAGCTCAACCTTCAATGATTCAAACTTAGATTCTAACACATAGCATGGATATGCCCAAATATTTAATGAACTATACTACTTTCATCATAACCTACAAATATCACATCTCTAAACTTATATTTTCCTTACACCATGAGAATTACCACTACACCAACGTCAACAACATATAATTTTGAATCATCAAACTTAAATTCTTGCATACACTATTTCAAGACTATTGATTCACCTATTCATACAACTAGCCTCATGAATGAAAAATCTACTAAATTCATATAACATTATCCCTGCTCTACTACTGCTAAACTTCTGGGTTCATGCTTCTAACTCTAGGTTATATGCTATCATAGGACTCTGAGAAGAGATCTGAGGGCACATCTGACTTTGGATTAGTGCACTATTTTCATGAACATGAATGAAATATTTCAAACTTCAAAACTGAAAAGCACTTGATGGAACACTTTCGAGCCTGCATGTAAATCCCACAACTATCTGCGGGGACTATCTGAGAAAGGTCTATCCATAGGACTTTGTGCTTCACTGCTTCTATTACCTTGAAATTAAGGTAGAGTTGACATAAGTGTAGAATGATGAGAATCTACATAAGTTTCTTAGAGAACCTTTCTATAGCACGATCTGAGACATGAAAGAAGGGAAACTTTTCCTAATACGTCTTGTAGACTCTTGTTCATAAGTGTGGCGTACTTCACACATATGCACAAGACTCTAATTGACGCAACTTTTAGACTCCCTAGTACAATTTAAAACCTTAGGCTCTGATACCAAGTTTGTAATGCCCCGGGGGTACACCCGGGACGCTACACGATGCTTACGATCACAAGTGACCACAAGCTAACCCATGAGCTGGTACCTGTATGAGCAGTGAATAATAATCAAAAAAATTAACATATACGAAATATCTGATTATGACATAAGGTTTTAAATATTAAAACATTTCTGCGTCATAAACGTGAAAACAACTATTGGAAAATAACTGTCTAAAAGATGATAAAAATAATGACAAAATGACTGACTGTCTGAAGTGTCTCAAAGCATCTAAAACTGACTGAATAAGAGTTGATGGGACAGGCCCCAACTAACTTCAACTAACTACTGAACTGAAAGCACGGAAATAAACATAATTCTTCCTTGAAATATGAGGACTCACCACGGTTGCTGCTGATATGCTGGAATGTCTAAGTGCGGTTGGGAACCTGAGCGTCCGAACCTATGATATGAGACATCATAGAACAAGAAACGAGTATGCAGCCAGAACTTTAAACGTACTGGTACGGTAAATAAGGTTAGGATGACATGCTTGGGTTATGTGCATGAAGTAAAGACTGACTAAATATCATGAGATAACTCAATAACTAACATGAATGCATGAATGCTGTAAAATTTAAGAATGCATGACCAAGCATATAACATAATTTTAAAAATAGTCTGTAGTCTAAAGTACTGAAATCTGATAATTGCATAACTGATAGATGTATGCTATGGTTAGTGCAAACCTGAACAAAAGTATACTCAATACTAAACTGAGACCGTGGGAGGTATCATCAAACTGATATGCCCCGCTTTGAACTAGTTGGGGTTAAACCTGTAACCCCAGTTGAAAGGGTGTTAGTACCGTGCCACGTGTACTAACAATTGTTATGTGGATCCACTAAGCTACTAAAAAACCAGGATGTCAAGCCTAAACTGACGGGTGACTCTTTATCCTATGTTGTCTACATACTTCTGGAACATATGGGCTGCTACTAACGACTCTACCTAACTAACGGGAAAGCCTCCATCCCTACATTCGCTCGGTTCTAAATCCTACTCCCAACCGAAGGACACTAAATTCTGAACTGATCTAAGTTTAACTGATATGATGACTGACAAAATTGATAATGCTCATGAATATTTTGAAATCATTCTGTGGGTACTGAAAACTAAGTAAAGCAGCTAAATATCGGGTATTCAAACCCCTAGGACTTAATAGCAATAATAGAAAGATCATACTAAAACGTTGAGGACATGACATGTAGTCAATATTCAAAACTCATTCTCTGAGGCATTTCATCAAGCACATGCAATACATGGCTTAAACATGGGAATAGTTTTAAACATGTAGAAGTAGCATGATTTTGATACTAAATCACCAATTAAATCTTAAATCAGCGAACAACACCATTCAAATGTGTGGGTTTTAATAAAAATAATAATTTTATTTAAACATGATATAAATTTCAAAATTCATGAAAGTTCATGGACATAATTCATAAAAATATGTAAAGATCTTACTTTTAAACTTGAAATTGGGTTCTTGGACTCCATGGATGAAAAGGGCCCATGGATGAACACCTAACATACCTTAGATCTTTAATCTTGAAAGAGAATTGACTTTTCTTGAATGTTCTTGGATTGGGAATTATAATTTCTTGTTTTTCTTGAAGAAGGGCTTGAATCTTGTTCTCTTGTTCTTGGGAGATAATCTTGAGAGGAAACCCTAATTTTCATGTTCTTGAGAGTGCAGAGGATTATGAGTGATGAGAAACTGATATTTTATTAATTAATAGGATTTAATGCGTGATTCCAGTCATGGGGGTGGGGTTTGCAGTGAGGAAAATACCAAAACACCCCTAAAGAAACCAAAGAAAATTGGAAAAATCTTTAGTTGACGACTAAGGTTGACGGCCCATTACTTAGGTGGTGGCTCATCACCTAAGTCGTCAGTTTCAGGCTGGAATTTACCCTTTACTGTCCTAGGCTGACGATTAGAGCTGATGGATCATCACTAAGTCTATGTCTCGTCTTCTTAGTCATCACCTAAGTGACGGCTTATCAGTGTAGTCGTCACTTGGTTGACAGATAGATACTTCGAAGTAAAATAAGAATAACTTTCAACTCCATTATGAGATTAAGGTGAAACCAGTTGCGTTGAAAAGAGGACTCAAAGATATTTCTTTTGGTATATAGTATTCCACGTAAATCGACATATGCTAAGAGATACACTCATTTAAATTTGACACTTTCTGGAGCATTTGTCAAAACTCTATCGATAGAAAAGTCGTCAACTCGTCTATGAGTTAGGAGGATATTATGACCTTGATATATATACAAAGATATTCCTATATCATGTATTTGATAATCACACATGTATATACATAGAATAATTGGGTTTAAGTCTGTATGCATAGGAACAACGATTTAAATTCTAGCCCAAAAATATGGGGTGTTACAATCGACTGCTTCGGGTAGGGTGGAGAAAGAAGCAAAACTCCCCCACTTCTTCTTTGGCCGCTTACTACCATCTCTACCACCTTGTTATTGGCCACCACCCTTCTTAGAGAACCTAAATTTCTTACTGTGCCTTTCCTCTATCTCATCCTATTTTTTCTTCTCCCCCACCTGTTGCATATAAACAACCAACCTAGAAATATCCATTTCCTTGATCAACAGGCAACCTTACTTTCAAGGATCAACTCACGAGACTGTCCCAAAGAAAATTTTCTCATCCGATCCATTATATCAGACACCATCTTCGGAGCATACTGAGACAACTAGTGAAACTTTAAGGCATACTCCTTGACCGACATCTTCCCCTATTTCAGATTGACAAACTCCTCCATTTTTTCTTTTCTCAACTCCTGAAGAAAGAAGCGGTCCAGAAATGCATTAGAGTAAATCTCCCAAAAATATGACTCATCAACATCACCCCTCTTCTGATTTCATTCCTTGTACCATTGGTACGCAACATCCTTTAGCTGGTAGGTAGCAAACACCACCCCTTCCATATTTGTGGCATGCACAACCCTAAAAATCCTTTCCATCTTATCCAGAAAACCCTGAGGATCCTCCTTCACCTTAACACAAGTAAAAGTCGGAGGGCTCATCGTCATGAACTAGCCAACCCTTGTGGCCTCAGAAGATGGAGTAGCAGCTGCACCATGCTCAGCCTAAGAAGCGACCAACTGAGTAATCGTATGAATCAACTGACAAAACTTCATATTTGTCATGTCATCCTGGGGAGGACTAGAGGGAACCGATGGAATTCTAGAATAATCAAGAACTGGACCCCTAGACCAAGTATGGATCCCATGAGTAGAGCATGTCCCATCAACATTGTCCCCGGTAGGAACAGAGAATTTTTTGTGCGTATCAGATCGTCAAGGCATGATTTGAAAAGCGAACAAACAATAATTAGAGAAGAGTTCAGGACCTTAGACTCTACAACTTGAAATCAGAACATAAGAAAGAGAAACATTCCTAAATGTCTTATAGCCTATCCCTTATGAGTGTGGCACGCTACACACCCTTAAAAGAGACTCTACTTGAAACGGCTTTATGGATTCCCATGTGACCATGAAACTAACCAATTTGACACGACCCAAACCAGGTCCTAGTCATGTTGGGTACCTCAAGCCCAACCAGGACAGGAGACCACCTCCAATACCCAACCATAGCCACCCTACACCTAATGTTGGATGAATTCCAAATATATATAACATAACAAAATAGAGAAATCATAATCAAATATAATCTAACGGTGTCTGCCCCAATACCAATACAAATGCCAAGGCTGACACCCATACCAACACCGCCCATACAAACCCATAGTAGTCACACACAACCTCTATCCGAAAGTAAAATAATATCCTGTCAGGAGATGCCCCCGACCATAGCCAAAAGCAAAGTCTATGAAATGACCAAAGTATGTAAAGAAATCCATGACATGAAATGGAGACTTTCTGAGTATGGAAGGTTACCACTTCAATCCAACACAAGATGATCCCGAATTCGATCACTGAGCAGGAGGAGTATGGCTGGTTCTTTCATCGTATGCGAATACAGCGCCTAAAGATGGGTTAGCGGGTGAACGCTTGCATGCACTCAGGATAAGGATAAAATAATGCTAACTTTTAAAGTCAAGTAAACAACCATATGCATACACATCAATACATACATATATATATGGGTTTAGCATGCCTTTAAAGGGCTATTTTAAGCTCCCACAAGCTTTACTTTTAAGTTTTACGCTATTTTAAGGTTTAACTCTTAAGAGGCAAGGAGAAAGAATGAGCAAAATTTGGTAAAAGGGCTATTTTTGTACTACACCAGGAATAAATCGCACCTCCCATATGCTATTTACCCTTTGTGCACTATTTAACCTGGTGCACCAGATTATTAAGTCCCAGACGAACTTTGACGGGGTGTTCGAACTTTGTTTGGAGTCCAATATAAGCAAATGAACTATGTAACCACAATAAATTTGATGCTCCGGACTCAATGGTGATATTAGAATTTCAAAAAACATCATTTTCACAGAGTTGACCCTAAAATTTGAAATCACAATTTTCCAAATGGAGGGTCAAAATGAGATTAAAAAGCCACAAAACCACACCAAATATGTTAGCACCCTAAAATTTACATTTTGGATATGTTGGCGCAGTCCGCTCAGTCATCCATCATATGAATCAAAAGATATCTACATAAGTCCATAATAAGGCTATGGAAGTCACCAAAACCACAATATCGCACAAAAGGCACCAAAATGCATCAAAAATCATGTCAATCACCCCTACATTCCAGAAATACCACAATACAACTATGGGGAGGGGTAAAATAGTCAAATCTCACAAAATCATAAATTTCACATAGTTCATCAAATTTTCAAGTCGTTACATCATCCACCACTAAAAATATAGTTCATCCTTGAACTAAGGCAAAGAAATACCTGAATTAATAAATAGCTGGGGATAGGAATTACGCATATCAGACTCGACCTCCTGAGTAGCCTCATCTATAGGTCAATGTCGCCACTGAACCTTAACCACAGGAATAACTCAAGAGCACAACTGCCTAACATCTCTAGCCAAAATTTAGACCGACTCCTCAACAAAAGACAACCGCTCGTCTAACTGAATGACTCCCAATGATAACATCAGACTCATCAAGAATAGAGCGGCAAAGTATAGAAAAATAAAAAATTGGATGAACAACTGATAGATCTGGAGGCAAAGCTAACTCATAGCCCACATCACATACAGTCCGAAGAATCCCAAATAGACCAATATACTTAGGGCCAGGCTTGACCCTATTCCCAAACCTCGTCACACCCTTCATGGGTGAAACTCAAAGAAAAACACGATCACCAATACCAAATCTTAAGGCACGAAGCGGACGATCTGCATAGCACTTCTGTCTACTTTGAGCCACTCGAAGCCTATCTCGAATAATCCAAACTCTGCTTAAAAACTCAGGAAGCAAGTTCGTACCATGAGTTCTCACCTCAGAAATATCAAACTAGCCCATTAAAAAGCGACAACGCCACCCATATAATGCCTCAAAAGGAGCCATATCAATACTAGAATGGTAGCTATTATTATATGCTAACTCTGCTAAAGAAAAATATTGTTCTCACTAGCCACCAAACTCCATCATACAAGCAAAGAGCATATCCTCCAAAACCTGAATAGTCCACTCTGAAAGACCATTAGTCTGGGGTGAAATATTGTGCTAACATCCATCCGAGCACCCAAATTATCCTGAAAAATCTTCCAAAAATGAGTTATGAATACAGAACCTCGATCTAAGATAATGGACACCAACGTACTATGAAAACACACAACCTAACGAATGTATATATGGGCCAACCTCTCAACATTGAATGAGACCTCAACTGAAATAAAATAAGCAGACTTGGTTAATCTATCCACGATAACCCAAAAACTATCAGAACATGAGATATACGAGGTAAAAAAGTCACAGAGTCTATGCTGATTCATTCCTACTTCCACTCAGGAATAGGTAACCTCTAAAGCAAACCACCAGGTCTCATATGCTCGAATTGACCTGCTTACAACATAGGCAACGAGCCACAAAATTTGCTGCATCTTGCCTCATACCACCCCACCAGCAGTGTTGTCTCAAATCACGATACATCTTAGTCACACCTAGATGGATGAAATATCAGGAACAATGGGCTTTCTCCAAGATAACCCTAATCCAGTCACCCACTCTCAGCACACAAACTCAGCCTCCAATCTGCAAAACTCTATCAAAATCAAATGAGGCATCCTTAGCCTCCCCACTCAACACCTTATCCTAAATCAACCTAAATCTAACATCATCAAACTAGTGAGCTTGGATTTGCTCCATCAAAGAAGATTTAGCCTCCATAAATTCCAAAATGCACCAAGGTGTCAAAATATTAAGCCTAACCATCTGATTAGATAAAGACTAAACCTTTAAGGCTAAAGGCCTCTCCTGGGTCAAAAGATGCACTAAGCTACCCATGCTAGTCGACTTTTGGCTCAGGGCATCTGCAACCACATTAGCCTTGCCTATATGGTAGAGAATGTAATGTGAAACAAGAAAATAGAAGCAAGATAGGAATTAGAGATAGAAAATAAATAAAAACATAATTATATTTTAAAAATCAAAAGAAGTAATGGTGAAACTAACCAAAACACCCTTAATTGGTAACTAAAAGCTCCTAATCTATTAGAATCCTCAATAAGGTAGTAACCTTAATTTCAAATTCTAGGACATGTGTTGAAAATCAACGAAGAGTTTTCAAGCTCTCAAAGGAGGCACAAATATTAAATCTTCCAAAGCTTATGGTTCACCCTAATAGCTAACTATTTATACTAAGGGCTAAGAGAAGTAAGGAAAGACCAAATTTCCTTTCATTTAAATTACAGGTTAATTTAAATGGTATACATACATAGTATATTAAATATCTTCAAGTCATACTGATGTAGGGTGTATTTATGCATTCTAGTGTCACTATTCTAGCCTTTTTAGCCATGTTTTAAGGATGATTCGTGTACTATATGGGTTTATGATGAGATAAATGTGTATCAAAGTGTTAAATCATGTGTTTATGATGTTAAGAGTGAGTTTCAAACAAGTTTGTACCTAAAATATTCATTTAGAGTTCAACCCGAAAAACTAGTGTTACTAGCTTAAGTTAGGTGCTTGTCTAGTTGATTTCGGTGGATTATATTGTGTTTAAAGTGTTTCAAATGGTTTTTATGTGTAGTTATATGTGAAATAACTTGTTTATAATGATCAAGGGTCAATTGTATCAATCCAATGGTCAAAGCAATATGTTAAAGATCAAAGTGAAATTAGCCTATGCTTAGCTCGTGTTTCTAGTTCGTCGTGTTGGATGTTGTGTTGTTTTGAGATTTAAATTATTGTGTTTAATGATATAGGATACTTTTTTAATGGATTATTATTATATATGAAGGATATAAAAGCTTCAAATCAAGTGGGAACAACTCAACACGGCTCAGAATGGCTCAACGAAGGCACAATATGCAGATTGACAAACTTTCGGACCCATGGAATGTCTTGGGCGCGTGTGGACTGTAGGAGTGGAAAATTTAAACATAAAAAACACCAATAGATTCATAAGATGCCCAAAATAGTAACCAACTAGCTCATGGTGGTCGTAGCTCATTTCGGTGTTCCCTTGCCTTAGAAAAATTTATGAAGACAACTTTCAGAGAGTGCATGCGATTAGCATGCGACCCATGCTCTATTACAGGGGGATATAGGGAAAAATGCATGCCCCATTCCATAGTAATAGAGGGTTCTATGCACGCTCCATTCCACACCCGGGCATTTAAAGCAAATTTGACTCCTACACGGACTTGGCTTACCCTTATGCTATATATACATGATGTATCACGTTTTTACGTATCTTTTGACATATTTTGGAGATAAAGGGGTGATACAACTTCATAATTATGTTATTATTAATTTTATTTAGTTCATACATATTTTTAGTTGCTAATTACAACATTGTGATTGCGATTATGACTATGCGTGGCTAAACGCCCTCTTTCTGAGGTTGAAGCCAAGAAGATCACTATTATTGCTATGGATTAAGTTTTTTTGCTTTGATTATCAATATTTTTTGTTTTTTTATTATTATTATAACTATTTTAAGGATTCACGACCTTTAGAATACATCCATTGTCAACCTTGTGAACTCGGGAGAGGGAATAGGGCGATAGAACATGGGGATAAGCAGAGTATGGTTCTTGATTCTTTATAAAAGAAGAAACTTGAATTAGTATATATTATATGGATATACTTAGATACCTTACTTGATTCATATGCAGGATGATATATGTAAGAACTTAAGTGAATTATTACATCCCCTCTCAACGATACAGGTGTAAGGTTCAACTTAGGTAATAGATTAGAGGTTGGGAAATCATAATCATGCAATTAAACCTATGAATCAACAACAAAGATAAGAAAGTTAACGAATGAAATCCAATAGCACAATATGATTGTTCAAAGTGCTTCAACCCTGGGTTTTCTCCTATTAATTGTCTTAAGATCTTTACTTTATGCTTTGTTTACTTTTCTTATAATTATAACTTCCAAACTCTCTTTGGTTACTTTCACATCAATTGAATCTAAACTGTGAACTAAAATCAAATCGCTGCCAAATCTAGTCTCTGTTGGATCGATAACTCGACTTTCTTGAAGGCCACTATATTACTTGGTAGACTGATACGCCCAAATTACAACCTTCTTATGAAAGTGTATGCGGTCGCTGTCAAATATAGAACCCAACTAGGTTGGGTGTCGAATCCCATAGGGAATACTGTGTTCACCAAGTATTATGGTTATTATTAGATTGTTGATCGAAGGTTCCTGAGCAAAAAGGGGGTTTTAAATTTATCAATTATATACAAATGCTTGTAACAGAAAGTAATCCACTTGTTGATTGTATTAAAAATAGTAATTCAGTAAGAGTAGTCAAACTAGAGTTATGGTTACCAAGATAGTTAAGTAGCTAGGGTTGTGAACTATTTCGAATTTCCTATGAACAATTCTAATTGCAAGAGTAATTGAATTCTATGGTTTATCCATTAGTCTCTCAACCTAAATGAGTAATTTTATCCCTTAATTATTTCAAACATAAGGAACATATTATTTATTCAACTATATTCTCACATGGGTTGATCCGGTTAAGGCATCTACGCTCTATCCAAAGGTTAAAGCCTTTAGATTTGTGTAAACCCTTAATATTCCCAACAAACACTTTTCTATTCGAACAAGTGATGTTCTTGGGATCACTTTTCAAGTTTGCAACAAAGAAAAGTCATTAAAGTGAAGAAGGGTTTATGCAATACCAATTAATCATGGGAATCTACTAGATTCACAACCCAATTCAGCTTTTCACATCAAGGCTTCCATAACCCTAGTTATGGGAGCGTAACCACACATCTCCATAATATAAAGAGAAGAAATAATTGTGTTATTCATAAATTAATTCAAGATTTACTTACAAAGGTTACAAGAATTTTCTCTTGAATCTTCAATAGAGATGGAATGATAGATCCACAAGATTTGCTTAATTCCCAAAAATACTACCTTCAGAGAGTTTCAAGTATGGAGACTATGATAAAAAAAACAAGATAGATCCCATAATAAAACCTAAAACTGGTATTTATACGTTCCCAGGTAAAAAGAATCTAAAATTTGAATTCGGAAAATCGAGTGCAAACTGACGGCCAAATTGGTGGTCCGTCGAGGGGTTGACGGTTCGCCATTTGATCCGTCGCTGCTGATCCTGGATAGTCACATTATGGATAAGTAATTCATCCATCTACCCTTTCATAAGCCCCGAGATGGAATTCATCCATCTTATTCAGTTGCCCCAATCTTAGCTTTGTTGCCTCCTTCCAATTCAGATTTAACCTTTTGAGAGCCCACAAAGCCTTGTGTTCCAGCTCGATCGGCAAATGAAATGCTTTTACATAGACTAACTGATATGGTGACATACTAATTGGTGTCTTAAAAGTAGTTCGATACACCCACAAAGCGTCATCTAGCTTTTGAGACCAATCTTGCCAATTAGCATTCACTGTTTTGGCTAGGATGGCTTTAATCTCCCAATTAGACACCTCCACTTTCCACTAGTTTATGGGAGGTATAGAGTTGCTACTCTATGCTGTTTTACCCCATATTTCACCAAAGCATCCCGGAAAACTTTGTTATAGAAATGAGATCTTCCATCGCTTATAATAGCACGTGGTACTCCAAAGCGAGAGAAGATGTTCTTCTTGAGAAATGCCACAACTCTCCTCCCTTTGTTATCAGACAAGGCAACGTCTTCAACCCATTTTGACACATAATCCACAGTAACTAAAATGTACTTTATTCCATACAAGCTTATAAAAGGGCCCATGAAATCGATGCCCTAGATATCAAACGATTCTACTTCAAGTATCTTAGTCAAGGCATCTCATGCCTCTTGGAGATTGACCCCTTCCTCTGAAATTGGTCACACTTTATCACAAAATCATGAGCATCCTTGAATAACATTGGCCAATAGTAGCCACTCTACAACACTTTTCTAGCCGTTCGGTCACCTGCATGGTGACCTCCAATTGGGGAAGCATGACATGCTTCCAATAAGCACAATATATCCACTTATGGCACACATCTCCTTATAATTTTTTCAGTACATCACCGAAAAAGATACGGCTCATCCCATAAGTAGTGTGTCACATCATGAAGGAATTTTTTTCTTTGATGGAAAGAAAGATTTTCCGGAATGACCTCGCTCACCACATAGTTTGCAAAATCAGCATACCAAGGCACTTTCTCCATAGCATCAGGTAAGATCTCCTCATGAGGAAATTCATCAATTATCTCAACTTCCTCACCAACTACTTGCTCACCTTTCATCCTAGACAGACGATCTGCAACTTGGTTTTTGCAACCCTTTCTATATTTGACTTCAAAGTCAAATTCTTGGAGAAGCAACACCCATCTAATTAACCTTGGTTTTGCATCCTTCTTAGCCATCAAATACCTCAAGGCTTCATGGTCAGTATGGACCACCACCTTGGTCCCTAGCAGATAAGCTCAGAATTTCTCAAAAGCATAGACTACAACAAGGAGTTCCTGTTCAGTGACGGTGTATTTATTTTGAGCCCCATTCAGTGCTTTGCTGGCATAATAAATAGGGTGAAACAATTTTTCCTTCTTATGTCCCAACACTGCTCCAAGGGCAACATCGTTTGCATCACACATGATCTCAAACAGTTTTGACCAATCTGGTGCGACAATAATAGGGGCCTCAACCAGCTTCTCTTTAAGGAATTTGAATGCCTTCATGCAACCATCATCAAACACAAATATAGCCTCCTTCTCTAAGAGTTTGCAAAGTGGATTTGAAATCTTGGAGAAGTCCTTTATAAACCTCCGATAATAGCCAGCATGTCCAAGGAAACTACGCACTCCCTTCACTGAAATGGAGGGTGGTAGCTTCTCAATAACCTTAATCTTGGCTTGATCAACTTCAATCCCCTTTTCTAAAATTTTATGCTCGATAACAATGTCCTCCTTTACCATGAAGTGACATTTTTCCCAATTAAGCACAAGGTTGTATTCCATACACCACTTCAAGGCTCTACTCAGGTTCACTAAACATAACTCAAATGAATCTCCTATCACAGAAAAGTCATCCATGAACACCTCCAAGGTGTCTTCAACCATATCTGAGAAAATAGACATCATACAACATTGGAAAGTAGCAGGGGCATTACATAACCCAAATGGAATCCTCTTAAATATGAAAGTGCCATACGGGCATGTAAACGTTGTTTTCTCCTAATCTTTAGGAGCAATGCATATCTGATTATATCTAGAATAACCATCCAAGAAGAAATACCACCCCTTTTCTGCTAATCGATCGAGCATTTGATCCATGAAGGGCATCGGGAAGTGGTCATTCAAAGTCCATGAATTTAGTTTATGGTAGTCCATGCAAACTCTCCACCCAGTTACAGTACTGACTGGAATCAACTCATTCCATTCATTTGCAACAACAGTCATGCCCTCTTTCTTGAGCATACATTGAACTGGGCTCACCCATTTACTGTCAGAAATAGGATAAACCACTCTTGCATCCAACCACTTAATAATTTCCTTCTTAACCACCTCTTGCATCGGTGGGTTAAGACAGTATTGGTGCTCAATGGTCGGAGTATAATCTTATTCAAGTTGTATCTTATGAGTGCAGATACCAGGGGAATGCCAATAATATCTGCAATAGGCCACCCTATTGCTCTCTTGTACCTCTGAAGTATCGAAATAAGTGCTTTCTCCTGCTGCTCGCCCAAATCAGCTGCAATAATAACGGGTAGCATGTTTCTATTGCCCAGAAATATGTACCTCAGATTCCCTGGTAGTTCTTTCAATTCCAACATTGGTGGCTCTTTGACAGATGGCTTAGTCGGTGGTGTTGGTCGATTAACAGGATCAAGATCTAACTTTTTGGGATTATAAGAGTATAAACCCATTCCTATTAAAGCATAAACAATCCCTTCGTACTCCTCAATGCCTTCATGATCAAAATTCATAAGCACTACGGCTAAAGGCTCGACAGCAAACTTCTCCTCTATTGGACTTCCTTCTCATCCTCATAATATATGTCAACAATTGAGAACACGCTCATTTCCTTATGTTGCTTCAACGAGTGGCACACATCAAAGCGTACCATTTCATCATTCATCCTGAATAAGAGCTCATTAGCTTGTAAGTCAATCAACATACTTTTGGTTGTGAGGAAAGGTCGACCCAAGATTATGGGCACTTCAAAGTCCAACGCACAATTTAGAATTACGAAATCCGCAGGAAATATGAAGCTAGCCACCTTCACCAACACATCATACAAAATACCAATAGGTCATTTTACCAACTTATCTTCCATCATAAGTCGCATATTGGTGGGTGTGGGATGTCCTAAACCAAACTTTTTATAAACAGCCAGCGACATCAGATTGATGCTCGCTCCCAGATCACATAAGGTCTTAGCAATTTCCAGAGACCTAATCGTACAAGGAATAGTGAATGCCCCTGGATCTGCTTTCTTTTGTACCAAGGACCTTATAGAGATAACACTGCAATGATGGAGATTATCCGTCGGTTTGTAACTCACCGCTTTTTTCTTCGTCATAAAATCCTTCATAAATTTAGCATATCCTGGCATTTGTTCAAGTGCCTGTACCAAAGGAACATTCATAGTCAACTGCTTCAATATTGCCATAAATTTACTAAACTTCCTATCATCGACCTTTTTTTTCAATCTCTGAGAAAAAAAAGGTGGTGGTTTTGGGAAAGTATTAACCACTACTTTGTTTTTCTTCTCTTTCCCCTTTTATAACTCATCAACTTGCTGATAATTAAAAGAGATATCAATGCTATCCAGCTTCTCAGACTCTACTGGATTACCTTCTTCAAGCTCAACATCTTCTTTGATCACCTCATCGTTTATAGTTTTGCCCAAAGAAGGGCCTGATAAAACCTTACCACTCTGTGTTGTAATAGCCATGCATGAACCGTCATTTCAAGGGTTCTGAATTGTATCACTCGGTAGTGTTCCACTCTTTCTCTGATTTAATATTGTAGAGAGTTGGCTCATTTATTGTTCCAACTATTTGATCAAAGTGGAGTGCGAGTTTACCAACTGACTCATAGAGGACAAATCAGTCTTCATGGTAGTCACCCCAGAGTTGGTAGCCTCAACTCCCTTTAACAGTTTCGCCATCATGTCCTCCATGGACATCTTGCCAGAGCTAGTTGCAGTATTATCTTTGCTTCCGGGAGGTACATACAACCCACTTTTATCATTCTTGATCTTTCAATTTCCTTGATCTCGCTCCTTATATCCAGCCTTGTCGTAATAAGTCCGACCTTGATTTCCTTGGCTATTACATCAAAAATCCCATGGTTATTCAAATAATTTGCCTCTTCTTCTAATCAGAATCATCTCTACTGAGGGATGCAACAGCCTTCACTTTTTCAGTCTTTGCAGATAATAAGTGCTTGGACAACAAGTCCATTTGCGTCTTCAATTATGCCATATCTTGATCGTGTTCTTCCTTTTTCTTACGTTATTCTGTATTCATACCAACAGAAATAGTAGGGCTTGCTACCACAGAATCCCTGGTATGCCAAGCTCTGCTTCGTTTGGTCATCCGATCAAGCATCTCCGAGGCCTCTTGAAAAGTGAGATCTATAAATGATCCCCCTGCAGCATTATCAACAACTGGTTTTGTAATAGAGTTCAAAGCCCAATAAAGAGTCTCCATCAGATAAATATCCGTCATATTGTGGTTTGGGCACTGCATCAACTTCTTTTTAAACCTCTCCCAAGTTTCGTGAAGAGCTTCAGTTGGGAGCTGTCTAAAATTACCGATCTCATCTCTCAACTATACCCTCCTGGAGGGCGGAAAGAACCTTTCTAGGAAAGCCTCATTCAACTGCCTCCAGTTGGTTATAGAATCAGGCAACAATTCGTTAAGCCACAATGTTGCCTCCCCAGACAGAGACAATGGAAATAACCTCAAGCGAAAGCATTTTGATCTACTCTAGGATTATCAAAAGATTCATAAATGGTGACAAAATTCACCAAATGCATATTAGATGATCTCCTGGCAGACCATAGAATAACCCATTTAGATGCAAGAGTTGGATCATTGTACTGGTGATGTTGAATTTTTCTCCAGGTGCTAGAGGTGGAGGAATGATAGCTCCAGTCGCTCCTGCTCCATCCATTCTATCATCATCGTTATTGAGATCATACTGAAAAGGTTGGTGGTCTTGTCTTCACCTAAAAGGGTCATTCCAATGAACATTGTGATTCACAGGTGCAGCTACATCCCCAGCACGCCTTGGGTTTACAGGATCCAATAAGTCATAATCTCCTAGGTCCTCATCATCAGGATTTAGCGCCCGACCTGGGTTATCAGCATTTTGCTGATTTACTTGAGCATTAGACAAGGCGGCTAATCTTTCTTCCTCTTGTTGATCAACCACTCTACCGATCAACTGAGGCTCCGAATGAATTGGTAATAATGTTGCACCTGATCTCCGTCTATTGTGCATACATAATTATCAACTTGCACAAACAAAAACAACAAATAAAAGTACAGCTTTAGGACACTTTGACCAAAGGGTCGATTAACAATTACAAACTTAATTGACAACCGTATTCCCCGGCAACGGTGCCAAAATTTGATACGCCTAAATTACAACCTTCTAATAAAAGTGTAAGCGGTCGCTGTCAAATATAGAACCCAAATGGGTTGGTTGTCGAATCCCATAGGGAATACTGTGTTCACCAAGTATTGTGGTTATTATTAGACTGTTGATCGAAGGTTCCTGAGCAAAAATGGGGTTTTTGATTTATCAATTGTATACAAATGCTTGTCACAGAAAGTAATCCACTTGTTGATTGTATTAAAAATAGTAATTCAGTAAGTGTAGTCAAACTAGAGTTATGGTTACCAAGATAGTTAAGTAGCTAGGGTTGTGAACTGTTTCGAATTCCCTATGAACAGTTCTAATTGCATGAGTAATTGAATTCTATGGTTTACCCATTAGTTTCTCAACCTAAATGAGTAATTTTATCCCTTAATTCTTTCAAACATAAGGAACATATTATTTATTCAACTATATTCTCACAAGGGTTGATCCGGTTAAGGCATCTACCCTCTATCCAAAGGTTAAAGTCTTTAGATTTGTGTAAACCCTTTCTTTTCTCAAAAAAACACTTTTCTATTCGAAAAAGTGATGTTCTTGGGCTCACTTTTCATGTTTGCAACCAAGAAAAGTCATTAAAGTGAAGAAGGGTTTATGCAATATCAATTAATCATGGGAATTGATTAATAACCCAATTCAGCTTTTCACATCAAGGCTTCCATAACCCTAGTTATGG
This sequence comes from Capsicum pubescens, assembly GCA_030864215.1. Classification (NCBI taxonomy): domain Eukaryota; kingdom Viridiplantae; phylum Streptophyta; class Magnoliopsida; order Solanales; family Solanaceae; genus Capsicum; species Capsicum pubescens. The sequence continues at coordinate 65,655,128 of CM061546.1, read as the reverse complement.
GAGCTTAGCCACACATCTCTATATTAGAAAGAGAAGAAATCATTGTGTTATTAATAAATTAATTCAAGATTTACTTACAAAGGTTACAAGAATTTTCTCTTGAATCTTCAATAGAGATGGAATGATTAGATCCACAAGATTTGCTTAATTCCCAAAAATACTTCCTTCAGGGAGTTTCAAGTATGGAGACTACGATAAAAAAAATGAAAAGAAAAGATAGATCCCATAATAAAATGTAAAACTGGTATTTATACGTTCCCAGGTAAAATGAATCTAAAATTTGAATTCAAAAAACTGTGTCCAAACTGACGGCTAAATTGGTGGTCCGTCGAGGGATCGACGATCCGCCATTTGATCCGTCGTTGCAGATCCTGGATACTCACATTCTGGATAAGGCTGATGGCCAATCTGGTGGTCCATCGAAAGACTGACGGTCCACCATTTGGTCCATCACTGAGTCTTTCAGGAGGCACTTTTCTGGATAAGACTGACGCCAAGCTGGTGGTCCGTCGCAGATCTGACAATCCACTATTTTGTTTGTTGCTGAGTCTTTCAGGAGGCAATGTTTTGGATAAGACTGACGGTCAAGCTGGTGGTTCATCGCAGTTCTGACGGTCCACCATTTGGTTCGTCGTTGAGTCTTTCAGGAGGCAATTTTCTGGATAAGATTAACGGCCAAGCTGGTGGTCCATCACAGATCTGACGGTCCACCATTTGGTCCATCGCTGAGAGTTATAAAACCTTGGGTTCTGCCTAAGACTTGATGGTAAGGTTGGTGGTCCGTCGAAAGTGTGACAGTCCACCATTTTAACCATTAGAAGCACTTTTCTACCACTTTCCAAAGTTTTTTCCTTCAGCTAACTCCTTTCCCTGAAACACTAAAAACCCGCATCAAATGCAACCTTGGTTTCTTGAAAACATCCAATTTTTGCAAGAAAATATGCAAAATATTTTGTCAAAAGCCGGAACATCATAGACCACGTACACTTTCTAATGCGCTTGGGCACTATCAAGTTTTTGGTGCCATTGCTGGGGACTTGTATTTTGGTAATTTTTATATTAGTTTTACTTTTAGGTTTATTTGGTGATTTTACGCTTGGTCTTAGTTTTGTTATTGTGGGAAACAGGTCTTAAAGTGGTAAGCTGGCAAGGGATAAGGAGTTAGTTGAACCAAACTCCGATCCTAAGCAACTTTACCATCAACGAAGGAGAGAAACAATCCTTCTCCCACGAATTCCTTAAATCCAAGAAGACCAAGAGAATCCAGCGGAAATGGCTAAGAAACAACAAGTAGCGCGCAGGACTATTCGGGAAGTGATAGTCCCACTTCCAACAAATTAGACTTCCCCAATACAAAGATCGGTTGTTGGGGGAAATTTTGAGCTTAAGCACAATATGATGCAACTATTGATTAGCAGTGGACAATTTGTAGGGCTTTCACATGAGGATACACAGGTTCACCTGCAGAATTTCATTGAGCTCACTGCTACATTTATTCCAATAGGTATAAATGCTGATTATGTGAGGCTCACACTCTTCCCCTATTCACTTATTGGGGAAGCTAAAAGGTGGTTGAATGTGGAGCCAGCCAATTCAATCACATCATGGGATGACATAGCCAGAAGGTTCCTTATTAGATTTTTTCCATCGGGAAAGACTGCGAGACTTCGTAGTGAGATAGTGAGCTTCAATAGAAGCTTGATAAAATCTATATCATGCTTGGGAACGCTTCAAGGCCCTTCACCGGGATTGTCCACACCACCAACAGTCGAATGAGGTACTTGCTTATACTTTTATAGAAGATCTTAATCACAATAAAAAGATTTTGCTAGATTCATCCCCAGGTGGTCAAGCACTGGAGTTGACTTATAATAAGTTGTACATATTGTTGAATCGCATAGTACAAGGAAATCTCGAGTGGTATTCAGATTCCAAAAGTGCCGCAAAAAGAGTTGCGGGTGTACTAGAGGTGGACCAATTCATAGCCCTATCAGCACAGGTGTATGTATTACATAATTTGATCATACTCAGTTCAGTAGCATAAAATTAGGAGCTTCACAGCCTGTCGCAGCCGTCAATGCAATTCAGTAAATTAGTGATTGGTGTGAGGTATGCGGAAATAGTAGCCATTCTGTGGCTATGTGTACTTTAAATCAGGAATCTGTGATGTATGTAGGCAATGCTCAAAGGCAAATTATGGTAATGCCTACAACATGAAGTGGGAAACTCAACCACCAAATCAGTCAAGGAATGCTCCACAGCCACAGACCCAACTAAATCAGTCATGGAGCAATATGGAGGAGATGGTAAAATAAATCTTGGTTTATTAGACATAGTTTGCTACAGATTTAAAAAAATTGCAAGTGGAACAAGAAGTCTGGAGTTGCACTGTCACGACCCGAGCCTAGACCCTAGCCGTGACGAGCATCCCGAACCATGAAGGCCCGGAACACCCATTCTCTATCTGGTTATCATGCACAACATTCATAATCATAATAAAATGCGGAATTGAAACTGAGTACGGAAAACATGGTCAAGTCCTGCAATATTTCTGAATAATACTATCTGACATCCGTCTGCGAAATCTCTACTAGGAACATAAACATTTGTCTGAAAAGAAGCTGGGACAAGGCCCCCAGTAAACCAAAAACATAATAAATAAGATAGTGTCTGACATAATTAGGCCTTCCGAATAATAGAAGGCTCACCACTGTGAGATCAAGTCTGCAAACCCGAGAATGTCTACTGAGTAGCTGGACCCCTAGACTGTGCCTCAGGACCTGGAAGAAGGGGGGGTCAGCACAAAAGTACTGGCACGCGAAGCAATCCAAAAGTAGTATAATGGAACATACATATATATATATATATTAAGGGAAAGCAATTTTTCATCAAGACATCATGTATAAAACTGTTTCTGAAAAATACATGGGCACTTTCTGAAAACATGCAACCTGTCTGTTCATTTCAAATCATGATCTGTGTTTTACTTCTGAGTTAGGTGGTATTCCCCTACAAGTCTGAATATTTCATGGGCTGTATGGAATCCGCCATTGACTCGGCGGGGAAGCCCCCAACCCAAGTGTGCCGCAAGGGTTGGAGTGTCTGAGTCTGATACGCCACAGGACATTTAAGTCAGCGCATAATAATATACTCGGGTCGGCAAACCACGGTTTTAGGCAAAGAGTTGTCTGAAACTCCCGCCTTCTTCAGGGAACCACCTAATCTCTCTTTATGCCCTATTTTAGCCTTTTCTGAACATGTATCATTCTGAAATTTCTAAATCATGAGAGTCTGATAAAAATATGTTTTCTGAACTAGTCTGTGTCTGTTATGGCATTTGTCTGAGTTGGTATCGTCATACCAAGACTTGCAAGTCCTATTTCTGAGCCATAATGTATTAAGAAAGAGCTTTCATACAAAACATAGTTTAGACCACCAAAACATGTAATTTGCATTAAAGATGTCATGTTCCGAAACTCAAGTCAAATCCATGCAAAATTATCATCAAACATATGGTGGTCATGTGCATTTTTGGCAAAACCATACATTCTTTCATTACATGCATATTCAACATTCACAACCCTCTCTTTCGTGTTCAAAACATTGTATATTACGTGAAACATGGAAAAATTTACATTAAGAGAGAGGTTTCATGAAAATCATGCTCTAAATTCATATTTCAGGACAAATGCATATATATATATACATATAACTTTCAAATCACTTTGGGGGAAAGCCAAAAGGCCAAAACAATATCATTAAAGCTTCTGAAACATGAGTATGTACATGAATTCGAAAACCCAATTCTTAAAACATGATTTCTATGCCCATGAGATTTTAGGAAAACCCCGCGTACCTTATTCTCCACGAATTTTTGGTGTCTATCGAAGCCTACATCGAGAGGATTCCGAATCTGTAATTTGTTTCACGAAGAAGTTTCGAAATGATCGGTCCTTCAAGCTTATTTTCTCAAACCCTAGTTGCTCCTTCTCTTAAGTTCTTGAAGGATTAGATTTTTTTTGGATTTTATAGGAGGCTTCAATGTTGTTAATAGGCCCAAATCCGTTTAGGAGTGGGTAAGGACGATTTTGGGTGTTGTAAGGACTAACTTGCACTTAAAGTAACTCAAAACGGAGTGTTTTCGTCACCTGAAACCATAACTATGCGCCGCCCTTTGCATTGCCTAAATTTACATAGGCGCCGCCCTATGCATCGCCTATATTTGCATAGGCGCCGCCCTATGCATCGCCTATATGTGCATAGGCGACACATTCAACTTTGAAAGGCCATAACTTCTTCACCGGGTGTACATTTTAGCGAATTTGGTATCGTTGGAAAGCTTATTCAATTATCTGCAATTTGGTATATAGTAGGCCACCCAGTTCATCATATACAATGAGTTATGGTCAATAGAATTTGACACAAATTACAACATCCACTAAAACTTAATCGATCGAAGTAGTTTTAACTCGTCCTTGAGTTGAAGGACTTCTATGGTCTAAATTCATGCTCAAATGGATTCACATACTACAAACTTGATTAACATGCCAAATTGGCATAGGATTTAAGGCTCGGGGATTATCAACGCATCAGAGTCATATATTTTATTCTAGCCCAAAATGCGGGGCGTTACATTATCCCCCCTTGGGATCATTCGTCCCCGAATGATGACGCGGAAATAGTCACGCACGATTTCAAACAGATTCATACATAGAAGGAAACATAAAGCAAGAATTGTAGCTTTCAATTCGTCTCTTGCTGATTCAAATAGGCTCGGGTATCTCACTTTCATGTCATGCTCCGACTCCCAAGTTGCTTCTTCAACTTTCTGATTTCTCCATAACACTTTAACTGAGACTATCTCTTTACTCCTCAATTTTCTCACTTGTCGATCTAGGATTCCCACGGGCTCTTCCTCGTAAGACAAGGAATCGCTCACCTTGATTTCATCAATGGGCACCACCAAAGAGTGATCTCCGATGCACTTCTTCAACATGGATATGTGGAATACTGGATGAACAGAACCCAAACTTGCAGGAAATTCTAATTCATATGCAACTCCACCTATTCTTCTTATAATCTGATACGGGCCTATATAGAGAGGACTTAGCTTACCCCTCTTCCCGAAATGCATAACCCCCTTCATGGGAGAAACTTTGAGGAAAACCCAATCTCCAATCTCAAACTCTAACTCTCTTTTTCTGACGTCGGCATAGGATTTCTGACGACTCTGAGCTTCCTTTAGTCGTTCCCTAATGAGTTTCACATCCTCCATTGCTTGATGAACAAGATCAGGCCCATACATCTGCATCTCACCTACTTCATACCATCCTATTGGAGACCTACATCTTCTACCATACAATGCCTCAAAAGGTGCCATCTTAATACTAGAGTGGAAGTTGTTGTTATAGGCAAACTCTATCAGTGGCAAGTGATCAACCCAACAACCTTTAAAGTCTATCACACAGGCCCTCAACATGTCCTCCAGGGTCTGGATGGTGCGTTCAGCTTGCCCATCAGTCTGAGGGTGGAATGTTGTACTTAAGTTCACCTGGGTACCTAAACCTTTCAGAAACGATCTCCAAAACTGAGAAGAAAACTGCGTACCTCGGTCGGATATGATGGAGACAGGCGCTCCATGCAAACGGACAATTTCTGCAATGAACAGCTTGGCATAATCTTCCCCCGAATAGTTAGTCCTGACAGGCAGAAAGTGAGCTGACTTGGTCAGCCTATCTACAATCACCCATATAGAGTCATACTGATTTCGGGACTTTGAAAGTCCTGTAATAAAGTCCATATTGATCATTTCCCACTTCCACAAGGGTAACGCTATTTCTTGGGAAGTACCTCCTGGCCTCAAATGTTCTACTTTCACTTGTTGGTAATTCAAGCACTTAGAAACAAAGTTAGTCACATCTCGCTTCATATTATTCCACCAAAACATAGATTTTAAATCATGGTACATCTTAGTAGAACCAGGATGAACAACATACCTCGAGGTGTGAGCTTCATCAAGAATTCTTTCTCGAAGCCCGTCGACATTCGGAACACATAAACTACCCTGAAACCTCAGGATACCATCACCATCAATTTCAAAAGACATCACCTTCTGTTGACCCACATCTTTCTTGATTTGCATCAAGATGGGATCTTCAACCTGTTTCTCCTTCACTTCAGCACAAAAGGATGACTTAGCTAACTCATGAACAACTACCCCTCCATCTTCGGAATCTAACAGTCGCACTCCCATATTCGCAAGGCGGTGAATATCCTTCACTATCTCCTTCTTTTCTTCTTCCACATGAGAAAGGCTGCCCATAGACAACCTGCTGAGGGTGTCGGCCACAATATTTGCCTTGCCCGGATGGTAATGCAGGCTCATATCATAGTCTTTCAGGAGTTCCAACCACCGCCACTGCCTGAGATTTAATTCTTTCTGCGAGGAGACATACTGCAGACTCTTTTGATCAGTGAAGATGTCAACATGAACACTGTACAAGTAGTGCCGCCAAATCTTAAGGGCAAACACCACAGCCGCTAACTCCAAATCATGAGTAGGGTAGTTCCGCTAGTGCACCTTCAACTGCCTAGATGCATAAGCTACCACCTTACCATGTTGCATCAAAACGCAGCCAAGTCCCACACGGGACGCATCACAGTAAACCACAAAACCATCAACACCCTCTGGAAGAGTCAAAACAGGTGCAGTGGTCAGTCTGTCTTTCAACTTCTCAAAACTATTTTCGCATAAATCAGACCACACAAACTTTACCTTTTTCTGAGTCAGTTTAGTGAGTGGAGCCGCTATGGATGAAAAACCCTCTACGAATCTTCTGTAATAACCTGCCAAACCCAAGAAGCTCTAAATATTGGTTGGAGTCGTGGGTCTGGGCCATCTTCTCACTTCCTCAACTTTCTGGGGATCCACTCTAATCCCGTCACTGGACACAATATGCCCTAAGAAGGAAATAGCATCTAACCAGAACTCACACTTGGAAAATTTGGCATACAACCGATGATCCTTAAGGGTCTGAAGAATGATTCCGAGATGATCGGCATGATCCTCCTTACTCTTAGAATAAATCAGAATATCATCAATAAATACAATGACAAACGAGTCAAGAAACTGACGGAAAACTCTGTTCATAAGATCCATGAAGGCTGCAGAGGCATTAGTTAACCCGAAGGACATGACGAGAAACTCATAGTGACCATATCGGGTTTCGAAAAGCTGTTTTGGGAATGTCTGTCTCCCTAACTTTCAACTGATGATAGCCCGAACGAAGGTCTATTTTTGAAAAACATCTAGCACCTTGAAGCTGGTCAAAAAGATCATCAATCCTCGGAAGAGGATATTTTTTTTTAATTGTGACCTTGTTCAACTAACGGTAATCTATGCACATACGAAGGGAACCGTCTTTCTTACGAATGAAAAGTACAGGTGCACCCCAAGGAGATACACTGGGGCGTATAAATCCCTTATCTAGGAGGTCTGCTAGCTGCTCTTTCAACTCCTTTAGTTATGCGGGAGCCATTTTATATGGCGGAATAGACATGGGACGGGTATCTGGCAACACATCAATACCAAACTCTATCTCCCTATCAGGGGGTACCCCTGGGAGATCTTCGGGAAAGACTTCTGGAAATTCATTCACCACAGGGACAGACTGAAGAGGAGGATTTTCAACTTTAAAGTCCTTGACTCGAATATGGTGATACAAGCAACCCTTAGAAATGAGTTTTTTGGGCTCTGAGATAAGATATAAAGTGCCCCTTGGGTGCTAAAGAATGTCCCTCCCATTCTATCATTGGTTCATTCGGGAAAGAAAAGGTAACTCTACGGGTCCTACAATCCAATATGGCGTAGCATGAATGGAGCCAATTCATCCCTAAGATAGCATCAAATGCAACCATGTCCAACTCTATAAGGTCTGCCACCGTATCCCGACTACCAACAGTCACCACACAACCCCTATATACCTTTCTAGCAACAACAGAATCCCCCACCGGGGTAGAAACAGAAAAGGGTTCAGAAATCACACTGGGCTCAAACCCGAAACCAACAGCCGCATAAGGGGTCACATAGGATAAGGTGGATCCGGGATCAAGTAACACACTGACATCACGGGAAAAGATTTGTAAAGTATCGGTAACAAAATCTGGGGAAGCTTCCGCCTCCTGGCGGTTGGTCAAGGCATATAACCGGTTGCGACTACTCCCGACAGCTGATGTGGCGCCCTTCTGAGATGGGGATGGCGCTGTGGAATTTCCCTGAAACTTCGTACCACCAGCACTCCTCCTAGCAGATGGACAGTCCCTCTGAAAATGGCCTGACTGACCACATGAATAACATACAAGTGTGCCCAACTGACATTTCCCCGGATGATTCTTACCACAATTTTCACATCGCGAGTAAGTGTGATGCTGCTGAGCCACACTACCCTGCGACTGAGTATCTGGTGCTCTAGATCCATGAGGAGTCTAAAAGCTCTGAGTCCGTCTATTTGCAGGGGGTCTGGGCGTTGGGGCGCTAACTGTGTATTATTCCAAAACCTCGTCTTCTTCGACCACCTATTTCCCCAATTACCACTCTGCGGCTGACTCTGGTGCCGATCCGCAGATTTGACTCTCTTGGCCTGTCTGTCCTTCTCTCTAGATTCAGCGATCTTTCTCTTCTTCTCTTCCACCTGCTGCATGTGGACTGTCAGTCTAGCAAAGTCTAACTCCCTATTCAGCATTGCCTCCTGGCACTCAAGTATCAGGTTATCAGCAAGGCCGGATGCAAATTTCCTCATCTGGGCTCTCATATTGCTAGTCAATTCTGGTGCATAGCGGGCTAGTTGATTAAACTTCAAAGTGTACTCCTGTACACTCATACTGCCCTGCTTCAGATTCATGAACTCTTCTGCTTTGGCCTCCCTCAACTCCAGAGGAAAGAATCTGTCAAGGAAAGCTTCTACAAACTCACCCCAAACTGTGAGCTCAGCACTCTCACCTTTTGCATTTTCCCAGTCTGCATACCACTGATTTGCAACATCCTTAAGCTGATAAGTTGCCAATTCCACTCCTTTAATCTTATCTACATGCATTACCTTAAAGATCTTCTCCATCTCATCCACGAACTCCTGTGGATCTTCCTCCACCTTTGTACCAGTGACCTTAGGCGGATTCATCTTCATGAAATGCCCGACTCTAGTAGCCTCAGACATAACGGATGCAGACCCAATATCTTCCGATCATTGAGCTTGGTTAGCTACCAGTTGTGTCAGCATATGGATAGACCGCCTGAACTCTGCATTTGAGATATCTCTCTGAGCAGTTGGTGGACGGTTGACATTAGTCCGCGAAGCCCGAGGTGGACTGGTTGGAACTGGAGGGACTCCCAGAGTAGGGACAGGTTCTGGCGTGGAAGCTCTATTACGGGTCCGCATCCCATGGGTGGGACGAACCACATCTGCCTGAGCACTCTGATCGATGTTGTGACGGGGAGGCATAGTCGTGTTTCACTGTAATACAAGAGATCATTGATTAGGGGACAGTTTAGACTCTAAAGCACGAACTAAATCACAAAGAAGGGAAACATTCCTAAACGCCTAGTAACCTCCTGTTTATAAGTGTGACGCGCTACACACCCATAAACAAGACTCTACCTGACGTGATTTCGCAGACACCCTGGGACCATGAACCATGCTTTGATACTAAGTTTGTCACGACCCGAGCCTAGGCCCTAGCTGTGACGAGCATCCCGAACCATGAAGGCCCGGAACACCCATTCTCTATCTGGTTATCATGCACAACATTCATAATCATAATAAAATGCGGAATTGAAACTGAGTACAGAAAACATGGTCAAGTCCTGCAATATTTATGAATAATACTATCTGACATCCGTCTGCGAAATCTCTACTAGGAACATAAACATTTGTCTGAAAAGAAGCTAGGACAAGGCCCCCAGTAAACCAAAAACATAATAAATAAGATAGTGTCTGACATAATTAGGCCTTCCGAATAATAGAAGGCTCACCACTGTGAGATCAAGTCTGCAAACCCGAGAATGTCTACTGAGTAGCTGGACCCCTAGACTGTGCCTCAGGACCTGGAAGGAGGGGGGTCAGCACAAAAGTACTGGCACGCGAAGCAATCCAAAAGTAGTATAATGGAACATACATATATATATATATATTAAGGGAAAGCAATTTTTCATCAAGACATCATGTATAAAACTGTTTCTGAAAAATACATGGGCACTTTCTGAAAACATGCAACCTGTCTGTTCATTTCAAATCATGATCTGTGTTTTACTTCTGAGTTAGGTGGTATTCCCCTACAAGTCTGAATATTCCACGGGCTGTATGGAATCCGCCATTGACTCGGCGGGGAAACCCCCAACCCAAGTGTGCCGCAAGGGTTGGAGTGTCTGAGTCTGATACGCCACAGGACATTTAAGTCAGCGCATAATAATATACTCGGGTCGGCAAACCACGGTTTTAGGGAAAGAGTTGTCTGAAACTCCCGCCTTCTTCAGGGAACCACCTAAGCTCTCTTTATGCCCTATTTTAGCCTTTTCTGAACATGTATCATTCTGAAATTTCTAAATCATGAGAGTCTGATAAAAATCTGATTTCTGAACTAGTCTGTGTCTGTTATGGCATTTGTCTGAGTTGGTATCGTCATACCAAGACTTGCAAGTCCTATTTCTGAGCCATAATGTATTAAGCAAGAGCTTTCATTCAAAACATAGTTTAGACCACCAAAACATGTAATTTGCATTAAAGATGTCATGTTCTGAAACTCAAGTCAAATCCATGCAAAACTTTCATCAAACATATGGTGGTCATGTGCATTTTTGGCAAAACCATGCATTCTTTCATTACATGCATATTCAACATTCACAACCCTCTCTTTTGTGTTCAAAACATTGTATATTACGTGAAACATGGAAAAATTTACATTAAGAGAGAGGTTTCATGAAAATCATGCTCTAAATTCATATTTCAGGACAAACGCATATATATATATATATACATATAACTTTCAAATCACTTTGGGGGAAAGCCAAAAGGCCAAAACAATATCATTAAAGCTTCTGAAACATGAGTATGTACATGAATTCGAAAACCCAATTCTTAAAACATGATTTCTATGCCCATGAGATTTTAGGAAAACCCCGCGTACCTTATTCTCCATGAATTTTTGGTGTCTATCGAAGCCTACATCGAGAGGATTCCGAATCTGTAATTTGTTTCACGAAGAAGTTTCGAAATGATCGGTCCTTCAAGCTTATTTTCTCAAACCCTAGTTGCTCCTTCTCTTAAGTTCTTGAAGGATTAGATTTTTTTTGGATTTTATAGGAGGCTTCAATGTTGTTAATAGGCCCAAATCCGTTTAGGAGTGGGTAAGGACGATTTTGGGTGTTGTAAGGACTAACTTGCACTTAAAGTAACTCAAAACGGAGTGTTTTCGTCACCTGAAACCATAACTATGCGCCGCCCTTTGCATTGCCTAAATTTACATAGGCGCCGCCCTATGCATCGCCTATATTTGCATAGGCGCCGCCCTATGCATCGCCTATATGTGCATAGGCGACACATTCAACTTTGAAAGGCCATAACTTCTTCACCGGGTGTACATTTTAGCGAATTTGGTATCGTTGGAAAGCTTATTCAATTATCTGCAATTTGGTATATAGTAGGCCACCCAGTTCATCATATACAATGAGTTATGGTCAATAGAATTTGACACAAATTACAACGTCCACTAAAACTTAATCGATCGAAATAGTTTTAACTCGTCCTTGAGTTGAAGGACTTCTATGGTCTAAATTCATGCTCAAATGGATTCACATACTACAAACTTGATTAACATGCCAAATTGGCATAGGATTTAAGGTTCGGGGATTATCAACGCATCAGAGTCATATATTTTATTCTAGCCTAAAATGCGGGGCTTTACATGCACATGGGGAAAAAACAGCAAGCAATAAATACTAGGGCACAAGGTGGGTTGCCAGTTGACACAAAAAATTCAAAGAAAGTCATGGCAATCACCTTGAGGAGTAGTAAATAGCTTCAAGGAGAACCTCTAAAGGTAACAAAGGAGGTAGATTTTGATGTGGTGACCCAACAGGTAAATGATAGAGTTGCTAAAAATTCAAGGAAGTCTGAGTACTTAAAAGAAAAAGTTGTTGAACCAGAAGAGAAGAAGACACTGCCACTACCCTTCCCTCAAAGGCAAATAAAAGCGAAAAAAAATGCCCTGTTCAGAAAGTTATTTGATACATTCAGAGGACTCCATATTAACTTACCTTTTTTAGATATTTTGCAAAGTATGCCCAATTACGCAAAGTACTTAAGGGATGTGGTGGATAAAAAGGTAAAATTGCAGGATGTGGGAGCTATAACATGCAATGAAGAGTGTAGCGTTGTGATGACTCAGAAAATTTCCATGAAATTGAGAGATCAGGGAAAGTTTATTATCCCAATCCAAGTTGGGAGTAAAGTGGTCCATGCACCGAGTGACTTTAGGGTAAGCATCAACTTGATGCCCCTATCACTATTTAAAACATTGGGCTTAGGAGAGACAAGATCAACCACCGTGGTGCTGCAGCTGGCAGATGGGTCATTCACACATCTGAATGGAAAAATTGAGGATATCCTCATAAAGGTTGGTAAATTCATTATACCCGGTGACTTTATTGTTCTTGATTTTGAGGTAGATAAACAGGTGTCAATCATCTTGGGTCATCTATTTTTAGCAATCGGAGGAGAGTTAATTGATGTTAGAGAAGTCACGCTCAAAATAAGAGTAGAGGATGAAGAGGTGGTAGTTGATGTATACAAAGCACCCAGAATTACGTCCTAAGTTAAAGATTTATGTATGATAAATGTTATTGAAGGAGACAAGTTTGGGGTGGCTAGTCCACAAAAGACCTCTTCAAAGTACCTAATTGATCAGCCTAAGACTCTATCTCCTAAGCCTAAAATGATAGAAGTTGATGATCCTGAAAAGGCTAAAGTTGAGAAACCTACTGCTCTTGAGAATTCACACCCAAAAAGGGTGAAAGAGATAAGAAGATGGCCTCCAAGTGTGATAAAGAGATGAAGGAATATGGTTGAGTTGAGTTGGGTCGTGTTGCGACACTAAATCAGGTGCTTCTTGGGCAACCTAAGTTAATTAGGTATGTTTTCTTTTCAGTTTTTAGTTTTTATTTCACGTAGTTTTTGTTTTTGGTTGAGTCACAGGTTAATGAAAAATTTGAGTACCATAAACTTGAGATTGAAGCATGGCAAAGACTGAGTGTGGGGTTCCATGGATCTTCTTTATGTGTAAAGATGCTACTAGCTACGCCTATAAGCCTCAGGGAGTATTTCTATCTCTTACCTTTAAATTCACTTTAGGGACAAACTAGATTTTTAAGTGTGGGGTGGGGAAATTCCCAAATTTTGGATCAATTAAAAAAATTTAGGTTAGGAATAAGTGAGGTATTCTTGTTGGTGCTATTTTATACCTTCTTGTACCTACCTATTATGCATTATCATAGTTAACCCCCATTGAGCCTTTAGCTTTTTCTTTGGTAACCTCATAAGTAGCCTAATTCCTTCTTTGATAGACCATAATTTGATCCAAAAAGCTGCTAAGTGCTTTAATGAAAAATTGAATTAGAGAGGAGTTTGAGAGATTGAAGAATAAAAAGGTGAAATTGATGCCCCAAGGTAATAGTTATTGGTGTTTATAATTGATGTGTGGTGGATGGATGTGATATAATTGATGGTAGAAATATTTTCATGATTGTAAAAAAAGAGTAAAATTGATTTTTTGTGGTAGTAAGCTATGTGTCTACCATGTGTTTGTGAAAATGCTTAAAAGAGATAGGGAAAAAACAAAAGGTATGGGGTAGACAAAAATTGGTGTAAATGGGTTGTTGGAGATTGGTTCTAAATATATAATGTAGTGTATTAAAGTACTTAGAGAGGTTAGTCACTATTCCCAAATAGTTCCTACCCGTCCCTTAGCCTACATTACAAATCGGAAAAGACCTAAGTGATCCTAAGCTTTACATTTGACTATTAGTGGAGGTTTAGTGAGCGTAACTTGATTCTTGTACCCATTATGTTATGAATTGCTTGATTGTGAATGATTATGGGTAAATCTCTTGTTGTGAGGGGAACATGTTTGATGAATGTGGGTGACTTTTATGATGTCCTTGATTGAATTATAAGCATGAGTTTTCCAACTTGGTGAGTCAATTCTTGAGGCTAGGATGTTTTGGAGTAGTGTTCATAAGTTTTCAATTGTGTTTGTAACATGCTTAGTATAGAAACTTACATTCCGTATAGTCATTGTAATACTAGATTGAGTGTCTTGCAATGAGTAGAAGTGTATAATATCCATCTCATGAGGCTTATAGTAAAGATTTGTTTGAGGACGAACAAGGCTTGAAGTGTGGGGTGGTGATGTTGGGTGTATTTATGCATTCTAGTGTCACTATTCTAGCCTTTTTAGCCTTTTTTTAAGGATAATTCATTTTCTATATGGTTTGATAATGAGATAAATATGTATCAAAGTTTTAAAGCATTTTTTTATGATGTTAAGAGTGAGTTTCAAAAAAGTTTGTACCTAAAAGATTCATTTAGAGTTCAACCCGGAAAACTAGTGTTACTAGCTTGAGCTAGGTGCTTGTCTAGTTGATTGGGGTGGATTATATTGTGTTTAAAGTGTTTCAAATGGTTTTTATTTGTATTTATATGTGAAACAACTTATTTATAATGCTCAAGGGACAATTGTATCAAGCCAAGGGTCAAAACAATGAGTTAAAGATCAAAGTGAAATTAGCCTTTGCTTAGCTCGTGTTTCTAGTTCGTCGTGTTGGATGTTGTGCGGTTTTGAACTTTAAATTGTTGTGTTTAATGATATATTATGCTTTTTTTAATGTATTATTATGATATATTAAGGATATACAAGATTCAAATCAAGTGGGAACAACTCAAAAAGGCTCGGAATGGCTCAACAAAGGCATAGTACGCAGATTGATGCACTTTTGGACCCCTGGAATTTCTTAGGGGCGTGTGGACTGTAGTAGTGGAAAATTTATGCATGAAAACACAAATGGATTCATAAGAGTCCTAAAATAGTAACCAACTGGTGCGTGGTAGTCGTAAAGGCGATTATCCCGCGACGCGGGCTCATTTCGATGTTCCCTTGCCTTAGAAAAATTTCTGAAGACAACTTCCAGAGAGTGCATGTGATTAGCATGCGTTACATGCTCTATCCCAGGGGGATATAGGGTATGAAGAACCCCCCCCCCCCATTCCATAGGAATAGAGGGTGTGATGCATGCTCCACCTCACACCTAGGCGTTTCAAGTTAATTTGACACCTACACGGACTTGGCTTACCCTTATGCTATATATACATGTTGTATCACGTTTTTACATATCTTTTAACATATTTTGGAGATCAAGGGTCTACTACAACTTCATAATTAGGTTTTTATTAATTTCATTTAGTTCATACATTTTTTTAGTTTCTAATTACAATATTGTGATTGTGATTAATACTATGCATGGCTAAACGCCCTCTTTTCGGGGTTGAAGCCAAGAACATGATTATTATTGCTATGGATTAAGTTTGTTTGCTTTGCTTATCAATATTGGTTGTTTGTTTATTCTTATTTTAACTATTTTAATGATTCGTAACCCTTAGAATACATCCATTTTCAATCTTATGAACTCGGGAGAGGGAATAGGGCGATAGAACATGGGAATAAGCAGAGTATAGTTCTTGATTCTTTATAAAATAAAAAACTTGAATTAGTATCTAGGATAGGAATGTACTTACTTACCTCACTTGATTTATATGTAGGATGATATTTTTAAGAACCTAAGTAAATTATTACATCCCCACTCAACGATGTAGGTGTAAGGTTCAACTTAGGTAATAGATTAGAGGTTGGGAAACCTTAATCGCCCAATTAACCCTACGAATCAACAACCAAGATAAGCAAGTTAACGAATGAAATCCAATAGCACAATATGATTGTTCAGAGTGCTTAAACCCTGGGTTTTCTCCTACTGATTATCTTAAGATCTTTACTTTACACTTTGTTTACTTTCCTTGCAATTATAACTTCCAAACTCTCTTTGGTTACTTTCGTATCAATTGAATCTAAATTGTGAACTAAAATCAAATTGTTGTCAAATCTAGTCTCTATGGGATCTATAACTCGGCTTTATTGAAGGTCACTGTATTACTTGGTAGACCACGTACACTTGCGTGTGTGCTTGCGCGTTGTCACATACATATTGGAGCCTTCCAAAGATTCCATCTTCATCCATAAAGCTTGAAATGCTTAAAGGTCCTTAGCTTGACTTCTTGTGAAAGGCATTCTTGATGTAACATCACTTTGATGTATATCAGAATGGTTTAGTCATAATCCTTAAGCAACTCAAGCCAACAGCTTTGCCACATATTAAGATATCGCTGAATGAAAAAGTACTGAAGGCTACGATGATTCGTGAAAATCTCACAACGGACTCCAAACAAGTAGTGCCTACACAACTTTAAAGAAAACATAACATCGCACAACTCTAAATCATGGGTAGGACAATTCCTCTCATGAGACTTCAACTGATGATATGCATAAGCAATCACCTTGACCTCTTGCATCAACAAAATACCCAATCCATACTTGAAACATCACAAAAAATGGTGAAACCCACGCCCTCCTTGGGCAAAGTCAATATAGGAGCTAAAGTCAACAAATCCTTGAGCTTTTGAAAGCTCGCCTTTCAAGCATCAGACCACTGAAAGAAAATATTTTTTTGAGTCAACTTATTCAAAGAAACACTGATAATAACCTGTCAAGAAAACAAAACTCTAAATCTCGATAGGCGAAGTGGGTCTAGCCCAATCACGAACCGCTAAAACCTTGGCTGGATCAACCATAATACCTTCCTTAGTCACAACATGACCCGAGAAAGAAACAGACTCTAACCAAAACTCGCACTTAGAAAACTTAGCATACAACTTCTCATCCCTCAATCCCTGAAGCATAATCCGCAATGCTCCTCAGGCTTAGCCTAACTCTTGTAATACACCAAGATATCATCTATAAATATAATAACAAAAGAGTCAAGATATGGTCAAAACACCATATTCATCAACTCCATGAATACGGCTGGGGCATTGGTCAACCCAAAGGACATGACCAAGAACTCATAATGACCATATTGAGTTCAAAAAGTTGTCTTCAAAATATACAAAGATCTAATCCACAACTAGTGATAATCGGACCTCAAATCAAACTTTGAAAACACTACAACACCCTGAAGCTGATCAAATAAATCATCAATGCAAGGAAGAGGATATTTATTATTAACTGTCACCTTGTTCAACTGCCGATAATCAATATATATCCGCATAGACCCATCTTTCTTCTCCATAAACAAGGCAGGCGCACCCCAAGGCAAAACACTAGGTTGGATAAATCCCATATCCAACAACTCCTACAACTGATCCTTCAATTCCTTTAATTCGGTTGGGGCCATCCAAGAAGGAGGAATAGAAATGGGCTTGATGTCTAACTCAACATCAATAGCAAAATAAATATCATGATCCAGATGAATACCAGGCAAATTACTGGAAAATACATCCATACACTCAAGAACAACACAGACAGAATCCAAAGAAGCAAGTGAAACAACACCACTAAGCAGGTGAAACAACACCACTATCACGAATATGAGCCAAATAATCTAAACATTCCCTCTCAACCAATCGTCAAGCCTGAACATAAGATATGATCCTCTTGGGTCCCGAATAACGTGCACCCTTCCAAGCTATCCTTGGCACACCCAGTGAAGCTAAAGCCACAGTCTTAGTAAAATAATCTAGGACAACATGATAAGGAGCCAATCAATTCATACCTAAAATAATATCAAAATAAAGCATATTTAACACAAGAAGATCTACCAAAGTCTTACATCAAGCAAAATTCGCAACACAAGATTGGTACACCCTATCCATCACTAAGGAATCATCTACAGGGGTAGATACACGAATAGCAATGTCAATATGCTCACTAACAGAATAAAAAACTGAAGCAAAATAAACAGACGCGTAGGAGAAAGTCGATCTGGGATTAAAATAATACAGATGCAGGTCTGAAACAAACGGGGATGATACCTGTGATTAAAGCATCTGAAGCTTCTACCTCTGGTTTAGCTGGTATAGCATAGCACTACTCGTGACCACCAACTGCCTGAGTGGCCCCACGACTACCAATTGACTGAGTGTCCCTACTACTACCCCCATGAGCTCTACTACTTTTGTTCCTCGTACCTCTGGTATCACCTCTACCCCTCATAGCTGAAATAGGAGTAGCTCTAATCATATGGCAGGGACATTCTTTGTCCACATGGCCAATCTCATCATTTACATAGCAACCTATACGACCCGCATCAATGTGAGAAGATACAGTTGGGCCCAAACGGCCACCCAGAACTGTTGGACCAAAAGATCCACCATCAGAACTCTACAAGGCTACATGCACAAGACTAACCTAATATCCACGAGAACCTCTAAAATTTCTACCACGAGAAACCTGACTATTGACTCACCAAAATGGTGCACCTTCTTGGCATCTCCCTAAGATGCCCGTAGAATACCCTCAGTCATCTTAGCATGATCTATAATACTCTAAAAAGATGCCCCAAATACGACCATTTGTGATGTAGCCAATTGAAGGAAGACATCCAAACCCTTTATAAACTTCTGAATTTTCTTAAACTCGGTGGAAATACTAGCATAGGAATATCTGGACAAGGCATGAAAGCATACCTAATACTCAGTTACAGTCATAGAGCCTTCTCCAGTCGGTCAAACTCATTATGCATCTGATCTCTTAGCATATAAGGCACAAATCTCACTAGAAAGTCAGCGGCAAACTGATACAATGACATCTCATGAGCATCCTGAGTCTACAACCAACAAATAATCTCCACCAATATCTATCTGCATCTCTTAACTGATAGGTAGTATAAGCCACTCTATGTGACTCCAATAAATCCAAATTATGCAATATCTCTCGACAATCAATCAAAAACTCATAGGCATCCTCGTCCACAACACCACTGAACCTAGGACCCAAATGAGTAAATCTCTCAAACCTCTTCTGATCCTCAGAAGAGATCACGGTATTCGCAGTAAGAGGAGGCATAGTGAATGTAGTAGGCTGAGATCCCATCTTATGAGGTAACATAGATAAAAAATGAACTCCAATCTTAGAATACTATGCTCAGATGTCAGCGCTGTAATAGAAATATGAATCGTGGTCTGAGGAGTACCCAAAATAGAAGCAGGTGCAACAGAAGGATCCACACTCTGAATCGGAGGAACACCCGACATAACCAAAGGAGAAACCTCTAAGAGGGTCAACAAACACACCAACAACCCCTCCAAAACAGGGGCAAAATAACTCTGAATAACTGAAGTAGGACCCACACCTCCAACCTTCTCAATACGAGGCTTCGGGGAGAGTCCCCTGGCACTCCTTCTAGATGGGGATAAACCATTGGCCTTTCTACTCCTTCGAGTTCATCCATGACTCGAGGCTCATCCTTTGGGTGAAAGCTCTGCGTCACCACTCTCGCGGGACCTAGCCAACACCATATGCGTAGAAAAAATGAAACACAACTAAGAACACAAGGTATGAAAGAACTTTGCACGATAAGGAATAAAAAATGAGAAGTTTTTTAAAGACATCCTATAGCCTCTCGAAGATAGATACGGACATCTACGTATCAATCTACGAGACTCTATTAGACATCTCGTTCTTACATTATTGAGACCAATGAAACCTGGCTTCTCTGATATCAATTTGTCACTATCCAAAATCTAAGGTTCATGATGGTACTCATCGCGGCAAACCTTAACCATAAGCCTATCACCCAAACAGATACACAAAGGGAAAAAAACATAAATACCTCCAAGGTAGGGCTTCTAGAACATAGTTGAACCACATAAGTATAATAAATGCAAAAAAATATAATCAATAATGCAGCTATAACTCCCACAACCTGGTGTCAACAGTATAAGGAAGTATTAGTACAACTCAAAGCCAAATGAAATACATAAGATATCCAAATACAAGAGAAACTCTATCTCTGAAATGAAAGTAAAGACACGGTCTATAAGAAAGGTAATAGAAGACATTCGAACGCCTGAAGTCTAACCACTACCTTGAAAACTCCAACAATCACCTAAGTCAAGTAAGTTGAGGCGAACTCGAGCTAGGACCTGTATCGGAAGGGAACAGTAGGCATGAGTACAGTCACCTGCAATATACGTATCATAGGTCTAAAGTATTAAATAAAATATACAAAATATACACTAAGGGTACATCACCTGCAATTAAAAAATATCCCATAATGGTAGCTCACACCGCTTGAACTAATAGTTCTACAACATCCACACATAATACAACAACACACCAGATGGGGATACAGTTATACACAATATCACATACAAATAGAACAAAAAAGGAACATGTATAATCAAGATCATCAAGTATAATTAAAGAAAGATAGAACAATTAGACATTAACAAGTCAAGATATAGAACAAATAGATAAATGACAAGTCAATGTGGCAATACAAGCACAACATAAACATAATAAATCAAGTGCAATGTAGATGATGATGATGATGAGTGAGGTCAACGCACAACCTCCAGGATCATCGCACAATCCCTGAATATACCCCCAGAGGAAAGTCCTCCAACGTGGGACCCATGGGGGGTTCGTCAACCCATATATAATCCATATATATATATATCCACATTCATATCTCTATCTACTCACTGGCACATCCCTCAGGAAGAGTTTTATAAGATGTCACATTTTTTGTTATAAAAAGGTGTTGCAGTATTTCTCAGGTGTTGCCACGGTGGTACCATTTATTTCATGAATGATATGATATGAGGATGTATTGCTCACAACCAATCACAATGAGTATTTCCACAACCAACCACATGATATATTTCCACAACCAACTACAATGATACATTTCCATAACCACGTGAGCCAATATCCACTTATTATTTTCATTCATCCATGAATTTCCACATGTTTTCGTATGCCAAAAGTATAAATATATATCAAAATATATCAAAGGTACCATAATAGGTATTCTCAATAACACAATAAAATTATTCACATGTATTCAAGGCTATCAACATCATAGAGGACCCCACACAGTCATACATATCACGTAATATCTCAATTTCAACAATTATATCATATATAGGCCCCCACGCAGGAACAACACATAGATAGCTATTTTTTATGATTAGTTCCCATCCTTAACATGTATTTTGTACCATCATTTACTTTCCAGCCCAGTCTGAAAGAGTTAAGTCATAACCTATCTCAAATGCCGAAATTGGTCTACAATACTTCAACCACAAAGCCCTACTTCTAACGATCGGTCTCAAAATCAAAATATAGAATGTATGAATCAAAACAAAGCTAACGATACCCATATTGCCTACTTTTAGTTCTGGGTTAAAATGAACCCCCAAAATGGGTTTTCGAAAAAAAAAAGAATAAAATCGTAGCTTTACTTCAAAAATGTGTTTCCCATATTTTTAGGAATCTACAGTTGTAAACCCAAGTCAAATCAAGTCAAAAACGAGGTTCAAATCGAAGAAAATTATTTTTAAGCTTTACCTGGTAGAATCTTTGAAATACTTGTTAAAATCAAGAATCAAAGTTTTTTTGAAGGTTAAATTGGTGGAAAACTAGTAATTATATGATTAAAATATTATTCAAGTGAAAAGAGTGAAATTGAGGTTTAAAGTCAAACCCTAAAATTTTTGGCGTTTTGAGAAATTAATCAAGGAATTAGAGTAGAAAAGGATTAAATCTCACCTTAAATCCATAATAGAATCAAGAAATAGATGTTAATTTAGCTTCCCGATCTTCCACAAGCTTCACTACTCGCAAGAGGTAAGGTGAAAGAATGAGCAAAATTAGGTAAAAGGTTTATTTTATACTGCACCAGGTTACCTGGTATAAAAGGTCATAAATCGTACCTCCCATATGTGATTTAACCTTTGTGCACCAGTCAGTTAACCTGGTGCACCAGATTATTAAGTCTCAGACGAACTTCGACAGGGTGTTCGAATTCGTTCGGAGTCCGATATATGCAAACGAGCTATGTAACCATTCTAAATTTAACGCTCCGAACCCAATGGCGATATCATAATTTCAAAAAAAATCAATTTTACAGAGTTGATCCCCAAAACTCAAAATTATAATTTTTCAAATTAAGGGTTGAAATGAGATTAAAAAGACACTAAATCACACCAAACATGTTACTATCCTAAAATTGATATTCTATATCTGTTGGCGCAGTTCGTTCATTCATCCGTCGCACGGATCAAAAGATATCCACATAAGTCCATAATAAGGTTCTCGAAGTCACCGAAAATCATAATATCGCACAAAAAGCACCAAAATTCATCAAAAATCATGTCAATCACCCCCACACCCTATAAATACTACAATACAACTACGGAGATGGGCAAAATAGTCAAATCACAAATTTCACATATTTCATCAAATTTTCAGATCGTTATAATTTTTTTTATGCAATAATACTACTGTAATCATGAATAATAATTCATTAATAATTATTTTTTCAGTTTAGTATCCCCTGTCTAATCTCAATTTTACATTGTCTATTTTATACAGCAAACGTTTAATCTTATGTTTGCAGAGCTAAATCTGAGGATGTATCAAATGTTGTTATCTTATGTAAATAAAATGTACAATTTTATTTTATAAAATTTGGCTCCTTGATATTTTGTTAATATATGTATATATGTGTGTGTATCTCTGTGTATGTCTACTTAACACATTATTTTTTATTAGTACACGGACCACTCACCTCCAGTATATAGAATATATTATTTGTCATCCCAGTGGTAAGGTGGAAGGTCTTGTAGATTCGAACCCAATTTTCAGAGTGCATATCTTTTACTTTGACTTGGCACAAAGTTTAAGAAAATAAAGAAGACTTTTGAATCTCATGGCCTTAAATTAAAATTGTGTCAAATGTACTAAAATGCCCTTTAATCTTGTGGTTCTAAACATGTCATGTGGAAAGTTGAAATTAAAGTATTGCCAAAAAAGGAAAGGAGTCATTCTTTTTTAAACGGACTAAAAAGGATAGTAGGTCATTCTTTTTCAAACGGAGGGAGTATCCGCTAGGAAGGGTAATATAGGAAAAGGGTCCCCTCATTAGTGCCTACCAATTCCTCTTGGAAATTTTGTTTAGTCTCTCTCCTTTGCTTTTTATTTTCAATTCATTTATTCATTATAATGCATAGTATATATATTTAAAAATTAATTTTTGATCTTTGATTCTAAGGTTGTCCAAATTATTTTTTTATATTGTTTAAGTTTTTGTTATTTTGCCTTTCAAAATTTTATCAGAATTCACGGCAAGTCGATAGTGATGTGGTTTCTTTCATGAAAAAAGGAGTGTTTTCTCCTATATGAAGTTTATTGAAAATGGCTTGCTAAGTAGAATTGATAATGACTTTTTGAATAATTATTTAGTTTGTTATACAGAGGGTAAAGTATTTGAAAGTGTACCTAATGATGGACTCATTGATTTTTTTTAAAATATGATAACTCATCTAGTGCAGTTATAATAATAATATTTATATCATGTAATGTTTATATTAATAATTAAGTACTTTCTTAAATATATTAAATATCGATATTCATTCTTAGTCTAATAGTTATTGTTGGATTACGGGTCATGGGTCGCCCATTTGGACCGACCTGAACCTCGACCCGACCCGACTCATTTCTTATTTTTTGATTATCTTATACAAGGAAATAAAATTGAATATTTGAATTTTGGGGGAACAGTTACAGAAAGTCCACTTCCCTT
This sequence comes from Capsicum pubescens, assembly GCA_030864215.1. Taxonomy (NCBI): domain Eukaryota; kingdom Viridiplantae; phylum Streptophyta; class Magnoliopsida; order Solanales; family Solanaceae; genus Capsicum; species Capsicum pubescens. Next base: position 65,631,166 of record CM061546.1, on the reverse strand, counting down.
TATATTCCAAAATTGATTCTTTTTATTCAGAGAGTGAGATAGAGAACGAAAAACAGAGAAAAAATAAAACAGGAAAAGCAGTGAACAATTCAACATCAATAAAACACCAAAGGCATTTTAGTTTGTGAATCAAAACTCTGTTTCCTAGAGAGATGAAGATTGACTTAGGAAAATTGTGTAGTAGCAAATTCAATGACTTTCGCGGCAACAGATTAAGGTACATACACTATTTTTACTCAAAATTTGCTTTCAATAGCATCAGAGCCAGGTTTATTACCCTAATTTTTCATGTAAAATCTCAAGTTTAAGAGTAAAAAGAAACACTCTTGAATTATTGTGTATGAACATACCTGTTAAAAAAAACTTAAGTGAAAAAGATCGAAACTTTGAATCCGGTTAGACGCGCCACCATAGGGCTATGAATCCGACCTTTTGTTGTTTTGTTTGTTGTTGTTTCAAAATTCTGTTAAGAATCATGATATAAAAAAAAAAGGATGAAGAATGCGATATTTTTTAGAAGAAGAAGATGATCAGTTTTTCTTTTTTCTTTCTCTTCTTTCAATAAGTCAAAGTAAAGAGTTTTTTTGTGGGATATTAGATTGTGTGAGGCACTATTATTTGTGTGTAATACAGTGGACTATTAGATTATGTGAGGCACTATTAGTAGTGTCTGGTATGTTTGTTTTGGTGCTTATTAGAAGTATAACCTCTTTAGTTGACTTCTCAGAGAAGTGAATGCCTTTATAATTAAAACAAGAAAAAGATAAAGTACTCTTTATTGTTCTAGGAAGGAGAAATAATCATATATTTTAGTGAAAATGAATAATTTTTTTTATTCATGCCATCTTTTGTCATTATTCATTAAATTGGATTGAATAAATAAGTATGAAGTAGACTTGATGTTATTTTTTCCTTAATTAGTCCATAATTTTATTTTAAGAGATTCTGCCTTCTACAATAAATTGTGACATAAGTTGTCACATTGAGTGGTTAAACCATTCTTATTATTTCTTGGTTCCTATTTTAGAAATGGTTGAATGGGGACAAACTTGAATCACTCCAAGTGGGAGTTCTAGATGTCAAGCAAAGAGACAAAGTGGAAGAGCACGTCGTCGAAGGGCATGTTTTTGAGGTCGTGAGATCATACGAAATGGTGTCCCCAAGGTGACACAAAATCTGTTATGAAATGAAAGGACTTTACGGAGGGAAGGAGAGAAGAAATTAATAGAGTTCAAGTCTTTTAAGATGTCACCCAATATTACTGTTGCTAGTTTTATACATCTGTTTGAAATGAAATGTGTAGAACTGAAAAATTATGTAGAAATCTTGAATTGGAAAGCATTAGCTATTTTAGTAAATTCTATCTGTGAACCATGGGGTGAGAGATTAATTGATGTTTACCACGAGATTTGGCGTAGCGACCCTTTTTGGGTGTACATAAGTCATCTAGAATATTTGTGGAATGACTTTTATCTTTAGATTAGCTTGTAACATGAAGTCATTTATTAACTTTATATTATATAATATTAAGTTATTTATCTCTTTTTATATAAAAGTATAAAATGACTTAATTGAAAGCTATCATTCTAATACAGATTAAAAAATTAATTTTTAAATTTGGTCAAATATTTAGTTTGTAGAAGATGATCGGATTCTTAAGTGTCTTTTCGATTATACACTAAACATGAAACCTTTATGTGAAATTATTTTCTTGAATGTGTAACTTGCATGCATAATTAATAAAATACTTGTGTAATTGTCTGTTAATCATAGACATGGCATCGAAAAGCATAACTGCCGACTTGAACAAAGGAGAAAAACCTAATGGTGACAATTACGATATTTGGAGTTGTAAAATATGGTATCTACTGAAAGAGTAAAATGCTCTTGAAGGTATTAACCATGTCTTATGTCTACCAGAAGAGGGTAACACTGCATAACACAAAAGAGACCTTGAAGCTTATAAGGCTTGGAAAAAGGTTGATTCCATTGCACGTGGAATCATTGTAAGTTTTGTGGTTGATGACCTCATACATGAGTATGAGAAATTTTCTACTGCCAATGCCATTTGGGCACACATGTGAGGAACATATGGGGGTACTTCTAGTACCCGCCTCAGACAACTGACTATCAAGTTTGACACTTACAAGAAGCGTCATGATCAGAACATCAAACAATACCTTAGGGTGATGTCGAATATGATAGCTCAACTCAAAAGTGATGGTCACATTCTCATGGATGAGTAGCAGGTTCAACCAATGATCGTATCTCTTCCCAAAAGTTGGGAACACCTGAAGGTCAACTTAATCCACAATGAAAGCATCAAAACTTTTTCTGATGTTGCCCGTTATGTTGAACTTGAAGATGAGCGGCTTGGTGCTACTAAAGATGCTTTTAATTACTTTATGGTAGAATCAAGTGGTAAGAAATTGATAACGCTCAATCTACAGCTCTCGTAGGAGTGTAAAGCGGTCGTTAGCAAATATAGAACCCAACTGGGTTGGGTATCGATCCCACAGGGAATAGCTTGGTCAACAAGTAAGTAAAGGTTACTAGACTTTTAGTGCAAGTCTCGTAAAAAGGGGGGATTGTAATGTGTCACCAAAACAATTAAATAAAAGCTGAAAATAGCACAGTAAAAAGAGAAAGATTGTTACGTAAGTTGTAGACAATGAGAATTGAGGCGTTGGGGTTATGTCCACCTTCTGAGGTATACGTCTCTATTGGCTATGAGTGTGTAGAATTCTGACATGCAATTGCTTATAGAGGATTGTAGTCGATGGTAAATCCAAGCGTCTCTCGACCTAAACAAGGATTATTTCACTTTAACTCTCTCGAGCTTAAAGCATGTCTAACGGTACGAATTCTCCAAGAGGTTAGTCCAGTTACGGCACTAGCTTTTTAATAGGAAAGGGTGTCCTACTACCTTGACATTATCTCTTTTCCAGACAAATAACTTTTCTCTCGAACAAGTTAAATGTTAGACTGGCGTATTCTTGCGTTTGCAACCGCAAAGAATGTAGATTAAGATGAAGAGAATAATGATATAAGCAATATACGTGCCTCGAACTCACAAACTCACAGCAATAGATAGTAACTCATTCGGCTTCCATAACCCCAACAGAGAAGTTTAGTTACCCATGAATGCGAAGGAAACCACAATTGACATTGTTATTATACCACAATAATGATCAATTTCGTGTAGCACAAGAGTGGTAGGCGTTAGGTGTGATTTCTTGCAGAGTAACGTTTCTCTTGTTGCAGAATTTAAGAATAGAAGAATAGACGAAAATAGAATTGATGGAAAGATTAGAAGAGTTGTAGAATTGTTTGTAGTGTAGAATAATAGAGGAGTAGAAGATGTAAGAAGATGAGAGGGATGGAAGGAAGTATTGTGTTCTCCCTCCTTCCTCCCTCCTTGCTTAAAATCTCTAGCATGATAGGGTATTTATAATACCCATATCCTAATCCTACTAAGCTAATGAAATAAATAACCAAATCCTACTAGACTAATGAAATCCTTAACCCAAATGTACTAGGTTAAGGTAACATTATCATAATCCACATAAAATAATGAAATACATAACCTAATTGTACTAGGTTAATGTATCATTGTCAAAATCCAGCTTTGTGTCTGTAAGTCCCCAAAGTCTTCAGAATTGCTGTTTTAGCCCGGGACAGATTTTCCATGCAGCAGTTTTGGTCCCCCAAAGTCTTCAGAAATGCTGTTTTAGCCCGGGACAGATTTTCCATGCAGCAGTTTTGGTCCTTAGGCGTGTAAACTCCCTTCCCTTCCTTCGTGAGCTTTCTTTAGCGTCAAGTAAGCCATAAAATGCTGAATTATGCATCATTTATACCTGAAACTTTACTAATCATGTTCGTTAGCTCATTTACAGGAAATGGGACTAAAAGTGCATGAAATATATAATTTGTTCTCAAAACTAGGCTAAAATATGGGCAAAATATATTGATATAGGCGCGTAAATTCGCCTATCATCAGAAATCTTCAGGATTCAAGCGCAAAAAGAAGTGAAAAAAGAATGGATAGGGTAAAGAAACCGAAGAAGGACCCTCTGAGAAAAAGAATAAGACAAATTCCAAGAAGGGAAAAAGATTTTTCAAGAAGAAAGACAAGAGAAAGATGAAGTGCTACAATTGCCAAGTTCTGGGGAATTTTTTTCGTAAATGTCCTGAGCATAAAAAGGTAGCATTTCTAAATGCATCTCTAAGTGATACATATGTTTCTAGCACTGTTTTATTAACTGAACTTATCCTATGTGGATTGTAGACTCAGGAGCCACCGACCATGTAAGTTGGGATAGAGAAGCGTTTATGGAGTTTCATCGAGTTTCACCTGGATCAAGGTGGATCTATGTAGGAAATAATAAAAGACTTGAAGTCAAAGGGTTTGGCACTTGCAAAGCAGATTTGTGTAGAGGCCGGTCTTTAATGTTGCATGACATCCTATATGCTCCAGAAATTTGATGAAACTTAGTGTCTGTATCTGTTCTTTTAGATGTAGGTTTTCATTTATTTTTTAGTCGTAACTGTGTAAGAATTACTCTAGATAATGCTTTTTATGATTTTGGACATCGTTATGATCGCTTTATTATTTTCGATTGTAATCCTTCAATATGTTGACCGTTGTGTAATGTCATGTTATTCTAGTAATAATGTTGTTGATATATGTACATGGCATGCTAGATTGGGTCACATAGGGAAAGATCGAATGAATAGATAAGCAAAGGAAAGACATCTAGGTTCTTTCTTCAAAATTGAAATGCCAACTTGTGAAAATTGTCTTGCCAGTATCTTCTACTCCTTATGAACTATGGACTGGTAATAAATCAAATTTTAATGATCTACGGCCTTGGGATTGTGCTACATATATTAAAGATCATTTTGGTAAGTTTGGAAAACTAAGTCCAAAAGGAAAAAAATGTATATTTATAAGATACTCAGAATACTCCAAACGATATGTGTTCATTGGTGAATTGGAAAATGGAAGTACTATTGAAATTGAATCACGAGATGTCACATTCCTGGAAAATAATTTTTTAAAAAGGGGTGAAATTAAGGAAAATGAGCCTCTTTACGAAATGCTGAATTCAGATTATCAAATAATGTCATCGGGCATGCTTGATAATTCAATAGAACAAGAAATAATTCTTGGTCCAAGTAGGATTTGTGAATTCCAAAATCCCATTGAAGAATCTGAACTTCAATTACGTAAGAGAACCAGAAAAGGTGTACCTAAACGATCTTATGAGATTAAGAATTATGTCTTCCTGGTATCTCCCACAGAATTGGATGAACCTAATTCTGTGACTGAGGCTTTTCGAGTCCTGAAAAAGATGAATGGATAAAAGTGATGAAAGAAGAATTAAAGTCCATGAAAATCAATAAAGTTTGGGATCTAGTTGACCTTTCTTCTGGTCATAAAGCTAATGGGAACAAATGGATTCTCAAAGTTAAACGCAAATCAGATGGGTCAATGGAAAGGCACAAAGCACGATTGGTAGCAAAAGATTTTACTCAAGAAGCTAGAATAGATTATGACGAAACTTTTTCACCCGTTGTGAAATTTACTTCAATTCGTTTGCTTTTGGCTATAGTTGCACGTTTAGATTTAGAATTACACCAAATGGACGTGAAGACTGTTTTTCTCAATGGAGAACTAAAAGAGGAAATCTACATGAAACAACCTGTAGGTTTTGTAGTTAAAGGCCAAGAAAAGAAGATTTGTAAATTAAACAGATCAATATATAACCTTAAGCAGTCTTCAAGGCGGTGGTACCTGAGATTTCATAAGAAAGTGATTTCATTTGATTTCACCATGATCGATGAAGACCATTGCATCTATGTGAAAAAGTCCAATGAAATGTTTGTGATTCTTTCGCTTTACGTGGATGATATTTTATTAGCTGGAAATAATTTGGAGTATGTAAAAATTGTTAATTCATGGCTTTCAGAGTCATTTGACATGAAAAATATGGGTGAAGCAAACTATATTTTGGGTATTAAAATCTAAAGAGACCGTTCCAAGAAAATTTTGAGTCTGTCTCAAGAAACATACATAATGAAAATTTTGGAACGTTTTTGAATGAATAGTTGCAATCCATGGATACTCCTATAGCAAGAGGTGAAACTTTAAGCCTTGAAATGTGTCTAAAGACTGAAAAGGAAAAAAAAGACATGTCTCGAGTACCATATTCCAGTGCAGTTGGGTTTGATGTACGCTACGATGTGCACTCATCCAGACATTGTTATGTCATAGGTCTGGTTAGCAAGTATCAATCCATTCCTGGAAGAGATCATTGAAAAGTAGTAAAGAGAATTTTTCGATACAAAGGGAACTGCTGATTATTCACTATGCTATAGTGAATCCGATTAATTCATAAGAGGTTATACAAATGGTGATGGGTTGGTGATCGGTATGATAGAAAATCAACTTTCGGTTATGCCTTCTTGCTAAATGGTGGTGCAATTTTGTGGAAAAGTAAGAAACAAACTTGCACAGCCCTATCAACTATGAAATCTAAATTTATGGCTTGTGTATCTGAAGTACAAGAAGTTGTTTGGTTGAAGAGATTCTTTCAGCATTTGAACATCGTAAAGAATGCTAAGGATCCCATGATTTTATATTGTGATAGTCAAGCGGCTATCGCATATACAAAGGATCCTAAATATCACAGCAAGACCAAGCACATTGATATTAAGTATAACTTTATAAGAGACATAGTAGCAAGTGGAGAAATAAATTTACAATACATTCCTACACAAGAAATAATAGTTGATCCCTTTACTAAGGTGATATCTAGAAACTTGTTTGAGAAACATGTTATGGCTCTAGGATTACGTAGGATATGATTATGTTTATGTATTGTAGATGACTTGATTATAATTATTATCAATATAAGAATCTTGAATTTATGTCCAATCTCATATGCATGTGAAATGTGTTTTCTTAATATAGTGTGTCGAATAAGTTGTGAGATTGGCTCTCTCACACGAGCAATCACCTCTTACGTCGAGAAACGTGAAGAGAAAAGTTCCATCATAAGATAATGACTTGTTTTGTAAAGCCAGATGTGAGTTTCTCTAAGAATATGGATTTGAGGATTAGTAAAGAAAAAAACTCAGGTTAGACATTTAGAGGTGTTTAGACCTAGATCTGTACGATGTTGAATCGCTAAAAGAATGAGACAAACGCACCAATATAAGGTGAGAACATTGTAGCACGTGTTTCATACCATGTGTGCTTAGCGACCAATGGGTTAGTGGAAGAATGAATCCCTGCTACTTCATTGTGTGATACCCTCAAAGTTATTTTAACTTTTCACCGAAATACCCTTAGACCTTTAATTGTTTCTTGAAGTTTTAGTCGGTGTTTCCACTTTAGCATATTACGAATAGCCCTGAAAGATTCGGCAATGCGGTGTATGTCTAAGAAAGCAGTTGATTTGGAACAGATAGATTCAAGTAGAAAGGGAAGACGATTAAAATAAATATTTTAACTTGTTTACGCAAGTTGGCTATTACACTAATCATATAAGAGTTAAGTGTCACTGTGTATATAAAGTTAATCATGAACTCTAGTTCACCACTTTAAGAGGATGAGGATCAGATAAGTAACTACTGAATGATGTCTGAGGTATTGTGAGTATTAGAATTCTCATATTAGTAGAGAATTCTTTCCACATGTAATTGAATTCCTATATATAACTTGTAAAACCTCATAGATAAAGGTCGTGATGCTCACAGGTCGCACAAACTATTTGTCGTGTGAATCGATGACTTGCTGATGTCGTACTGCTTCGGATCTTGTCCACCATGTGAGAAGTGGGAGATGTTGGATTACGGGTCATGGGTCGCCCATGTGGACCGATTCAAACCTCGACCCGACCTGACCCATTTCTTATTTTTTGATTATCTGATAAAAGGGGATAAAATTAGATATTTGAATTTTGGGGGAACAGTTACAGAAAATTGTTTTACTTCCCTTTATATTCCAAAATTGATTCCTTTTATTCAGAGAGTGAGACAGAGAACGAAAAACAGAGAAAAAATAGAAACAGGAAAAGAAGTCAACAATTCAACATCAACAAACACCAAAGACATTTTAGTTTGTGAATCAATACTCCGTTTCCTAGAGAGATAAAAATTGACTTGAAACAATTGTGTAGTAGCAAATTCAACGACTTCCGCTGCAACAGATTAAGGTACATACATTGTTTTTACTCAGAATTTGCTAGTTATTATATATTAACTTTAGATCGTTGCCCTATTATAAATTTCGTAACCCCCAAACAGCAATTCATAGCTTCGCTTCTCTTTGAGAAGCAATTTATTAGTAGTTGATAAATGATTCAATATCAAATACTAGTAATTTTAATACCTGAAACTTAAACTCATTCAATAAATCGATGGGTACTGTTCGATGTTTGAGAAGCAATTTATTAATATTTCTTTTATTTTATTTATTTGACTTTTTTTCTAAATATGTTTGTTTCAAATTAGTTATCCATTTTCATAAAGCAATAGTATTTTATTATTTCTTTTCCATACTGCCCTCAGTATTAAATAACTAAAGAAAATAGTACTCTCTCCGTTCATCCTTACTTGTCCACTTTTCTATTTTGGGATGTCTAACAATATTTGTCTAGTTTATAAAATCAATGGATAATTTACTTAATTTTACTCTTAGCATTAAATACGATTCATTATCTAATGCATTTTTCAAAGCATTAAATTTATTATATTCAAAAGATAATATGGTAAAATTACCCCTATCATTTACTACTTAATTTCTGCATCAGTAGAAAAAATAGATAAATAAAAATAAATGGAGAAAGTAATAATTAAATTTAAAATTTTAAGACAGTAATAAAATTAACTCTGTATAATACACTTTAATTAATAATTTTTTAATGAACTACAAGGTCAAAAGAGGCCAAATAAAATTAAAGGGAGGAAGTATTTGATGGAAATAACATTTTGAACATTTAATGTGTGATGTGTTTATAGTTGATAAGGAGAACCTTTAATTCTAGTTAGTTGACAAGATAAAATGCAAGTTTCCATTAAGACAATTAACAGCTGGACGAGTAAAAAGGGTGTCTTAGCGTAATCATAAAGTTGTCTCAGTGTAAGTCGGGCAAGTTCTTATGGGCTTGAGTTGTGTTCGCTGGTGCTTGTATTAGGGTAAATTATCTTATGATGTCAAATGATACTTGTTAAGTTTGAAAAATTAATAAATAATTTATCTATTTTATTCTTGATATTAAATACTACTCATTTATCTAATGAATTTTTAAAAATATTAAATTTATTATATTTAAAGAGTAATATAGTAAAATTACGCATATTAGTCCCTCCGTCTCAAATTATCCGTCTCAAATTTTCTAATTTGATTTTTTATTTTACTTATCTTTTTTCATTAATCAAGAAGAGACAAAAAAAAATATGTTTTACCCTTTGCATTAATTATTTTTTTCTCAAATTAAAATGTAAACATCATTTAATAGGGATACTATAGTAAACTAGACATGTTATTAATTACTTTTCTTAATTAATGTATCATTTCAATTTGAAATGGATAATTTAAAACGGAGAAAGTATTTATTATTTTTAAAATATATATCAAGTAAATAGTAGATAACTATTAATGAATATAAAAAGTATGCGATAATTTTTCGGACCCCAAAAATGAAGGCGAAGTTTTTCATGACAATTGAACGAGTAACAGAGGTGCAAAGCTTATTTATTATTTCCTCCGTTTTGTATTAATTGACCCCTATAAACTTGGCACACATCTAGTAAGAAAAATATTTATTAAGGGTCTATTTTATCAAATTAGTCTTTCTAAATATGCTTTAAAAATATAAATTTGAATATATTCAACTTGTTTAGTCATTTAATGATAATGATATTATTGGAAGAACATATTAAAATCTTCTTGATTTTATCAATAGAACAACTAAATTGAAAAAAATATTGTTAGAAAAAGGATCAACTAAAATGAAACAAAAGAAGTACTACTTATTAGTTAAAAAAAAAAGAAAAAGGAAATCTATGAAAAAAAGGATTAGAGGTATACTGATGTGGAAAAATGATTTATCTTTTTCCTTGTTATTTTGAGTTTTTTCCTCATTTTAATTTCTTTCTTACAATTTTCTTAATATATTCATTAATTGTAGTTACTGTTACATAAATTCATTAATTATGTTTACTGTTAGCAAGCACACAATGTCATTTAACACACAAAAAAAAACCGTCGATCTTCCTCTTCTCCCTCACAAACTACATTAGGGATTTTGATGGAGGTTATTTCCAAAAGGGACGTAGTTTCTACCTTGAAGAAATTATTGATAGGGAATTTAGTTTATGGACCTCTCATTAATTCTGTTTTCTTCTCTTTCAATGCAGGATTACAAGGTACGATTTGACTCTTTTCTGTTTCGTTTGGTTTCTACTTAATCGGTTAATCCTTTATGAAGACTGAGTGGTTCAACTGCTGCTTTGTTTCAGGGCAAATGATAACAACCTCTTCTTAAGTGTCTAATAGATGTTGGTTCAGAATGAGAATATATCTACGTGTATACCCATATATATATATATATCATTTCAGGTGCAAAATCAATTACTGTTTCATTTAGCCACCCAAACCTCTATATTGCTTATGAATTTTTCTGTATGTATTTCTTGAGGGCAAGTTCAAGGTTGTATCTACTTGTGAAAGAATTAGAAGTTATATGGTCAAATTTGTCTCTCTAATATGTTGTATCTTGGGTCTAAGTTTCTTATTTATTTATTTCAGAATTTCAAGATTCTCAAAGCAAATCCTTGCCAACTCTTTCCGAGGCTCAGTACTGTAATGATAAGGTTTCCACTTAATAGAACAATGAATTTAAGGGTGCTTTCGGGAATGTGAAAATTAGTTGCTTTAAGTTACACAAAGCGGTTTCTCAAAAATAAGGGCACAAATTATTTTTCCTTTATCAGTATCCAAATTCCGATTCCATATCACCCAATTCATTAATATCAACCTTGGTACTTACACTATATGCATTTGACCAAGCTAATTTACTTATCTGAAAATCTCTAATAGTAGAAATGTCCCATGAACATATGTCTAATACATTTAGTCTAGAAATTTATGCATCGATACTGTAGGTATGTAACATGTAAGAATTGTTCTAAGTGGTTGTCTAGATAGCAGAAAACAACATGATCCATACGCAGTTTATACTTGTAACTTGTAAGGACTAAAGAGCCTTAGAAAATTACGACAAATTGAAACAATACAATAGAAATGTCATTGAGGTGAATAAGATAATTCATATGTAAAGTAATTTTCAAGTAAAATGAGCTGATTCTCATAACAAAGTGAATGCATCCAAGTCTTTTGGTAAGTCAGGATCAACATTAGATATAATATGTTAGACTTATTATCAGCGCACAACCCCTGTTGGGTTAGTATCACTTTTCCTGTTTGTTTTTATCGCCACTAATAGTAAGACTGAAACGGCGAGTCCAAGGAGATCAAAACGGCTAGGTTATCTCTAGCCTGCCCCTCAACCTGTTGGCCAAGAGGAAAACTTGGTCTTGCCTACTCAGAACAGAACTACTGGAAGAAGAGGTGGTGGAGGAAGAGGAAGGGGTAATGCAACAGCAATAGGAAAGGGGCCTTCAGGGACAACATGTGGAAGACCGAGTGATGCTGGTAGAGGTAGGGGGATTAGGTTGATAGATTTGGACCCAGAGCCGCCTTGTGATGTTCTTTCTCAAGCTGCTCCTGTTGGTGTTGCCGAGGAAGCTTTTAATAGAATTGACGGTGCTGCAGATAAAAAGATTGCTATGTATAGTGGTGGAAGTTCAAACAAAGTAATGGGAGTTGAAGAAGAAGCAGGCACTACTCCTGTACCTGATAGGGTATCTTCCCATTTGCTCTTATGTCTCTTTCCATTTGGGTTCTTGACTGTCTTAATGAAGTTACGGATGACGTGAACTAACAAGTAGCTTAAAGTAACTCTTGCCTTGAAAATTCCAATAGTTGCTTAGAAAATATGTTAACGTCATTAATGATAACGTGTAGGTTAAATTTCTGAAACATCATATGTCCACTCTTATTACAAATAGAGTTCTTAGAATAATGTTTATTTGGATGCAGGTGCAAGTGGGTAATTCTCCTGTATATAAAACGGAAAGAAAACTAGGTAAGAGTGGATTTGGGCAAGTATACGTTGGTCGAAGGACAAGCGGGGGAACTGAAATAACAGGACCAGATGTTGTTGAGGAACTTGCTATGACATAGTGGATCTTTTATGAGCCTTTTTGACATTATTTGAATTATAATACAGCGATAATGATTCTCATTAGGTTGCATTAAAGTTTGAGCATCGGAATAGTATAGGTTGCAACTATGGCCCTCCTTATGAGTGGCAGGTGTACAAGTAAGCGTGAATTCTATCTCATAATCTCTGATTTCCTTGTATTTTCAGTCTTCAGATCTCTTACTTATTATCTAATTGTGATTTTTTTTCTTCACTACACCCTAAATGGATGCTACGGAATCCCATGGGTTCATTTTAAGGCTCGTCAAGAAGACTTTTACATCTTGGTAACTTTTGTTTTTCATCACTTCCAATAAGAATCTCTTGTTCTATCACTTTCGCGTTACTAATGTTTCCTGGAAATCTTTTAAAGGTCATGGACATGCTTGGACTCAGCTTGTGGGATGTCTGGAATTCTTTAGGCCAGTTGTAAGTGGCCAACTTGTTCTATTTACATAAAATACAGAACAAAATAATGTACTATATATTAACTTTCCCCAGGCATGCATATGTTGTAGCATGTATGTCTTTCTAATTGATGATCATTTATCTTGCAACAGGATGTTGCCAAACATGGTATAGCCTATATTGCAGTGGAGGTAATATCGATTCTTGAAAAGTTGCACCTTAAGGGATAACTATTATCTCTTCCCGCAATAAATATATATATATATATTTATATTTCATCATTTCACTTTAAACACTCTAAACTCAAAAGTCATGTAGTAATAGTAACCTATTCTTTTCACAACTAATTTTTGTTCTCACATTAAGGTTTGTGCATGGCGATGTGAAGCCAGAAAATTTCTTACTTGGTCTGCCGGGAAGTGCTGATGAGAAGAAGCTATATCTTATTGATCTCGGTTTGGGTAAGATGCATTATCGATGGTCTTCTATTCTGTTTATCACTCGTATTTTTTTCTTTGGAGTGTACATATCATTTTGTTTCTAATCTTTTCTAATGTAAACATTGTTGATTCTGTCAAATTTTTGTGACACATTAAGAATTACCTATGTCAGATCAATTCTGCTTGTTGGTCTGCTACACCTAAAGAATACCATTTCTTTTCATTCGATGTTAATCTTGAGTACTGTTCATGATGTATCGTTGGTTAATGCAGCATCTAGATGGAAAGATGCAGCATCTGGTATGCACGTTGAATATGACCAAAGGCCAGATATATTCAGGTTTGTTTATATGGCATGTAACTTATATAATCTCGGGCGTATAATTCAACAGTCCTATTGAGTTTGAACTAATATATTTGCTTTGACAGGGGCACCATAAGATATGCAAGTGTGCATGCACATTTGGGTCGAACTGGCAGTAGAAGGGATGACCTTGAGTCACTAGCATACACATTAATATTTCTGATAAAGGGGAGGTTACCGTGGCAAGGCTATCAGGCTGGTTGTTATGTGCTTCTGTATGTGTTTTAGTGGTTTAATTTTGTTATTTGAAGCTTTCTCATTCACTTATATTTATTGTTATGAATTATGATAGGGTGATGACAACAAGAGTTTTCTTGTCTGTAAGAAGAAAATGGCCACTTCTCCAGAGTTGATGTGTTGTTTTTGTCCACCGCCATTCAAGCAGTTCCTTGAGGCTGTGACAAATATGAAATTTGATGAGGAACCAAATTATGTCAAGCTCATCTCTTTCTTTGAGAGTCTTATTGAGCCAGTCACGTCAATTGATCGAAAAAATAACTGATTTTTTTTACATTAAATAATTAATTTTTCACACCGCGTGAAGCGCGGCTAATTTTCCTAGTTGAATTTGATAAATGAGAGGTGATCGCATAGTGAGGTAGCAATAATGGTTGTTCCAACTGGACCTTTCATTCAACGTATTTATGACACTGTAATTTTTATTTTAATATCTAGTGATTAATTACTCCTATCACAATTTTTCTAGGGCATTCTTTTCATTTTCAGGCATTTCAAAAGATTTTGATACAAATTTTAATTATTATTATTATTACTACTACTACTATTATTATTATTATTATTATTATTATTGAGTACAACTTCTTTTTTTTTTTTTTTTGGAAATTTGGACATATTCACCTTTATTTTTTCCATGCTCAGCTTTCAGTTTAATCTTGATACGTGATGTTTGTACTTTTTTTCAATCAACACTCAAGAATTCCATTTCATCAGTAGACTAGTGTATTGTCTAAGCTAAATTAACATCTTAAACTTATGTATGGTAAAACATCATTGCCTAAATTCCGATTGAAACTTGAAAGTAACAAAAAAAGGTCAAACTCAATTTTTTTTTGGTAATACACAATTTTTTCTTGTATTTTAAAAGACACCATTCTATCGAAGGAAGACGATAAAATAAAAGCTTTAAATGGTGAGAGAGACCAAAAGGAAATTAGAAACAGATGCATTGGCCCTTGACAATATTTGTAAAAGAATTCAGCCATGTGCATATTGCTTAAATCTGCACTTCCTCTGATCCAAAATAAGTGTCGTTTTAGCTCTTACTTCATGCCCATTGGGTAAAACAATAAATGTAAGGTATAATTTACTAAGTTTCATTATTTCGGGACAAATTTTTTCGCTAAAGTATCATTTATTCTGGAATGAATAGAGTACATCGAGCTATGTCAATTACGACCGCTTGTTAATTAAATGATCAAATATACCACTCCACGTATCATCCATTCGGCTCAACCCGAGAAGAGATAAAGAAAAACCAAAGATATAGTGCTATTGCAGAGCACCAAATGATCGAGAGGGTAAGGCACTGACTACAATGAAAAATATTGACCTAAGTTTGAGTAAATGAGAATGTGTATAAGCACCACCACCGCAGTAATAGTTGTATGAAAGAGACATGATACCTAAGTTTTATAAATACTGAGACATTCCCTTTTTAATCACTTCTTCACTCTTTTTGGTACAAATAGCTAGTCTGTACAATGTAGGCTCACTCATCCTATCTCAAATTGTTACTGATAACTTAATGGTCCATACTCTTAATTATATACTGCAAAATAATGAAAGGATGATGATATAATGATTCCCATGGTTGTTGGGGTTGGTGCCTATCTACAAATGCATTTACTCATTTAATTATGGTTCTAATCAAGGGCGGAGCTACATACAAGGTAGGCCGAACCCTCTTTGATGGAAAATTATATTATATGTACATGGTTAAAATTATTGTTCATGTATATATAGTAGATGTTGAATCCTCTTCGGTTAGTTCGTATATTCACTTGTGAACCCCTTTGGTGTCAGTCCTGGCTCCGCCACTGGTCCTAATTATAATGCTATATCTACAAATTGGTTTTCTCGCAAAACAAATATACTAGCAGTATATATCTTGCTCTTTTGACATTGAAAGCCCTCAAGACGTATATGTTCATCAATGGATGCGAGTGTACTTTCTTTGAGTTGGAACTATTTTATACTTAGGTACGATCGATCAAATTTTATACGTAGCTCATATTAATTGTGCCCGCACCAATCGTCATAAAGTAATTATCAATGTGCTACTCATACTTATTGATGTAATAAAATTCTAGAATCACCTCTGCATATATATAGGAACATGAAAAGAATGGATGAAGAGTTGAATAACATAGCATATACATATTGCAAAAGTTCCTTTTGCTGTTAGATTTGTTGGAAAATATGAGAAGTGACATGCAATAATGGGAGTAATCAGAAAAGTTGCAAGAATATACTTAAGGTGAAGCTGCATCCAGTAAATTTTTATAGTTCGTTTCTTCCTCATACTCCGCGCACAGCAGAAGCTTTAGTGCCCCAAATTGTCCTTTTCTACCATGCAATAGTATTCAAATGTCCAATACAGAATACACACATGTATGTTTGGTAAAAGGGAAATAAAGAATTAACTAGTGTTTATTTTCAAGTGCGTGGAGGGTATTCCTTTATTTGCATATAACAAGAAACAAATGGAGGAAATAGTTTGTCTATCATGATAATGAGTTCAACTTATTTCCATCGTTAGTGGGAATTTTTTAACACAAGCAACAATTTTAACAGGTAATAGATAATCTAAGACATTATTTTCATAAAATTATTTTCTTAATTATTTGATTTTTTTCTCTCTCTATTCCTTAATTTTAGAACTTGCTAATTCCTCTTATACATGTTTTCACCTTAAATTTTTTATTGATCTGAAAAATAATTGTTGTACCCATTTTTGTCTCAAAAATTTCTCCTATCAGTAATTTTACAATAAATTAAAATCATGCTTGTAAAATTTTTGAGTCCCAATTTATTTGTTGGTATTTGGATTTTGAGAGTCAAACGAGTTAATTTTTTATTATAATTTATTTTACAAGTTTGTTAAAAAGTGATATATTTTACCGTCAAAATTAAACTAGTTTACTTTTTATATAATTTTTATAGTCCCAATTGTACGGTCAACATTACAAAAATTGAATCTCAAAAAGTGAAAAGTTCATAAAATTGAGACATTGAGACTACTATATTATAGAATAGTGATATGTTGCTTATATTTATTTTGGTGATTGCTTTGAAGGTTGATGCTAATATATGATCCAAATTAGATTGTGTTGAATAACAATAAAGTAAAAATTGACGATCAATGAAAAAGACAAGATTGATCCTTTGTAATTGTAATAACAAAGTCATAGTGCTATAAAAAAAAATGGTAGAGTGAATAAATAACTATCTCATGGTTTGGTGGTTTATTATTTAAAAAGCTCATTATTAGCCAATCTTCCTTTTAACTTGGCACTATTAAATTATTCAAACACAACGAATATTATTATTCCTTAGAAAGAAAAAGAAAGAGAAAAGGAGCTATTCAAAGAATAACTGAATATGACATTGTTGCACTTTAGGAACACATATAAAGTATTATGAAATGATAATTTAATTTCTTCGATATCTTTATTTATGCACGCAAAAGCTTATTGTCTAAATAGATTTAAAGTCACTCTTAATTCTCAAAAGTACATGACGACCAATTTCTATGTGAAAAGTCATCTATCATTATCACTCTATCATAGTATAGTATATACGACTATGTGTTTGAGCCATAAAAAAAGTCATTACTTAATAAGTCCAATCAGAATCATATTTGAAGTGACCCCCAACAATCATCCTCCAATCCTATCACTTGTTATTTATCAATTCTTTAATCACTTTCGACAAACCCCATATTATAATATTACTTAATAAAATATGGGCACCTTCAGCTTTCCAATAAGATTAGTCAAACGAAACCAAAAACAGGCAGTTTTATTTAAGCAATTCTGCAGCATTATTTTCTAGTTTAAGTGACACTTGGTAATGTAATTTGGAGCTCAAATTTAAAGTTTTAATTTAAATATTAGAGTTTGTTTAGTTTTGAATTCCGAAAGAAAAAAATATAATTGATATGAAGTGATTTCTATTATGCGGGATAATTATATTAAAGAATATTCAGTTATTATAATTGTTGATTAGTGGATCTTTGTAAGATTATGTGTGTATGAAAGTTTGTATTGACATACCATGTAGCTATAAGAGAAACTTAGAGATATGTAATTTGTTAATGCGGCGCCTTAAGATATTATGATATTCTATTTATGAACTATATATTTCGCTCATTTGGTAAGATGGAAAGAATTAGAGAAGTTTTTATGTTTATTGAAAAAAATACGACTTTTAAAAGCTATATTACATTTTCATATAAAAACTCAATATCAAATCAATCTAATTTCATTGGTAGCTAAACGGGCCCTAAAATGCTGCAAGAACTGTTTTTGAAAAAGTGTATAAGAATGAGAGAGTTGTTAAGGTGTTGAAAATTGAAATGCAAATGTATCTTTTTCCCTTCTGTTTTGTCTTTATACAATGACTTGAGTCCCAAGTACTTTGACTAACATGTCACTCTATGCAAGTACTTTCACTAGGGTAACATGTCACTATATGCAAGATCTTTGACTGTAGAAAAACCAAAGTTAACAATTATAGTTAAAAAATTGATAAGAAAAAACTGAAAGAGGGGATTTGAAGAGACCAAAAAGGGACAAAAGAAAGAAGTTGATCCCAGCATCTCCAGCTATCTGCGCATACCCCAATTTCAAAAGGATTCTCCTTATTTTTTGTCCAGTTGTTGTTTACATTTTCAAAATTGAACATCATTTTTTTTCACATTCATTGTATTCCTTCCTTAATTTTCTCTATATTGGTTGTGTCAACCTGAAATGCAATTTTTTTTGTGTGTGTGTATCATACTATCATTGATTAGAATAGAAGTTCGAAAACAGGAATTGAATAATTTGACTTTGATAGAATAGCCTTTATTCTTATGAAATTTAGGCATTCCTATAAATTTTTGCACAAATGATAGGCAGAATTTCTTTAGGATTTTCACTACTTAAAAGAAACGAAAAAAACGACCACTAAAAACCGATCACACATTGTGATCGGAAAAAACCGACCACATGTGGTCAGTTTTTTCTAAAAAAAATCAAAAAAGCGACCACGAGTGGTCGCTTTTATATTTTAAAATATCAAAATAATCATTTCAATAATTTTTATATTAATTATTATTTCTTATACAAATAAAAATAAAAAAATTACAAAACCGACCACTTGTGCTCGGTTTTCTTAAAAAAGATAAATATTTTTTAAAAACCGACCACTTGTGGTCAGTTTTTTATTAAAATAAAAAGAAACTAATTTTTATAAGCCGACCACTTGCGGCCGGTTTTTGAACTAAAAAAATAAAAAAGTAAATAATTTTTAGAAACCAATAATTATATATATGTAATCAAATATATATATATATATATATATATATATATATATTATTTTTATTAAAAAATAATTATATATATAATCTAATATATATAGAATTTTTAGAAATTACACTGATCACACGTAGTTGATAATCAATATAATAATAATAAAAATCAACCAATCTTAAATTTTGTGAAAAAATTACACTAAAAAATATATCAAATAAAATATAAATAAATTACGTTAAACATAATCTTTATCTTTTACTTATGTTTCAATATATAAAATTAATATTTTCCTTTGTATATACGTTAAATGATGTTAACCATGTATAATATTTGTATAATGAATATGTGTATATATAAATTCCGTTGAGATAATGATATTATGTTTCTATTGCAGTCATAATAATGTAATATAAAACCGATAATTCATGAGAATATAATGAACATGTTCTATTATAAGGTAATATACTTGTGGATGTGACATATATAGTACGCATTCAAGAGTTCATATATAAATAAATAAATATATATATATATATATATATATATATATATATATATATATATATTATGTAGTGATCAATTGATGAACGATGTATATAGACAAAACCTAGTAGAATATAATTAAGCTAATTAAATATATTTAATCGATCACTTATCAGAGTATGTATATGAAACACATTGCATTATATTATTGGATAATATACTCGTGTACGTATGTGACATATATAGTACGTATTTAGAACTTGATATAGTCGATAGTGTGTATATATGTGTGTATGTATAGGTATACATATAGTATATAAATATTATATAGTGAAGGTAATGATATAAGATAATCTATTCGATAATTTATCTGAGTATTTGTGATATCCGCTCTATATTATTATGGGGTAGTAAACTCATGTATGTGATGTTTATAGTACGTATTTGAAAGCTGATAGACAATTGAATATATGTATATATACGTATATCTCGTGTAGTGACGTATACAGTAATCGAAATTAAAGCTAGATAACTGAATCTATATATCAAAATATTTTGAGTGATACGTTGATATATATCATACTATTGAGGAAATATATATACTATTTTGTGTCAATGTAGACAAGCATATGTTGTTGAAGAAGTAATAACGTAAGACAAGTATTACGAGGTATATATGTTGGGGGGGGGGGGAGGAAGTAAGGGAGGGAGACCGAAAATTGAATCCTGAAACTGGCATATACTTACCATTGACGGTGAATTAGAGTTTTTTCACTTACAAGTTTTGTATCTGAGTATTTGTAATATGCATTGTATATTATTATGGGGTAGTAAAATCATGTATGTGATGTTTATAGTACGTATTTGAAAGTTGATATAAACAATTGAATATATGTATATATACGTATATCTCGTGTAGTGACGTATGCAGTAATCGAAAGCTAGATAACTGAATCTATATATCAAAATATTTTGAATGATACGCTGATATCATATTATTGAGGAAATAGATATACTATTTTGTATCAATGTAGATACGCATATATTGTTGTAGTTGTAATAACGTAAGACAAGTAATCGATAATTTATCTGAATAATACGTTGTATTACAAGGTGTATATATATATATATATATATATATATATATAATATCGTATTTAAAAGCTAATTAACCAAAAATTTATCTTAATTTGCAAAATTCATTGATATTATTATACAATTGAGGAATATACTACTCGTGTTAATGTGCTGATAAAATAAGTAATTATCTAATTTAAATATATATGCATTGTATTAAATTATTTGGATGTTTTTATAAATATTATAGAATATATTAAAAAATTAATATATTAAAAATTAATTTTAATTCATTAATTCATTTTAATTTTTTAAATGTAGTTTGTTAAACATTAATTTATCAATAATTTATGAAAACCGACCACATGTGGTCGGTTTTCTGGAAAATATTTCTAGAAAACCGACCACATGTGGTCGATTTTCAAATAATTTTTAAAATAATTAATTTTCATTTACCCGACCCGACCCGAAAAAAATAATAAAAGACCAAAAAAAACACACCTAATATCCTAAATCGCGACTGCAACACACACCAACATACATATCGACGACTGCTCCGGCTACTCCGGCTACTCCGGCTAGGTACTTTCATTCTCTACTTTTTTTATTTTTTGAGATTCTTGATTTCATTTTATGGTTTAGCTTGTTGTTTTAGATATGATTTTCTCTTGATTGAAGTTATTAATGGTAGAAATTCTTTAAAATTTGAGTCTTTTGAATCTTTAGCTATGAAATTTTGAGGTTCTTGATTTGCTTTTATGATAGCTTTGATATGGGTTTTGTGGTGTGGAAGTTATTATTGGTTGGAATTCCTCAAAGTTGGAATCTCTAGTTGTGATTTGTTGAGATTCTTGATTTGCTTTTATGGTTTAGCACTTTAGCTTGTTGTTTTTTACATGAGTTTTGCTAAATCACTCAAAGTTGGAATATTGTATCATGATTTTTTTAGTTTCTTGATTTTTTTGGTTGGATTGAAGTTATTGTTGGTTGGAATTTGTCAAAGTTAGAAACTTTAACTGTCAACGTTTGAGATTTGATTTGCTTTTAAGGTTAGCTTGTTGTATTTGACGTTGGTTGAAGTTATTCATGGTAGAAATTTATTAAAGTTGGAATCTTTAGTTGTGATTTTTTCAGATTCGTCATTTCCTTTTGTGATTTTGCTTGTTGTTGTTTATATGGGTTTAGTTGGATAGAAGGTGTTATCGGTTGAAAATTATTCGTCTGCTTGGATACTGTTTATTAAATATTTTTGTTTTGAGTGACAGGGTGTATTCTTCTTCTCCTAATTTAGTATCTTTGCGCTACCAGCGCATCTGAATCTAGATTCGGTGACTGCTTATCTCTTTCACTTTAATTTACGCCAAGTAAAGGTAAGTTGATTTCTCTCTATTTTCTTATAATGAAGTCTTGTTATTGTTCATATTAAAGTATAGTGAAGCCGTATGTGGCTTTGTTCGATTCACTAGCATTGTCGTTATCTTCTTGTTATTGTTCATATTGAAGTCTAGTGAAGTTGTGTGTTGTCTTGTTCAATTCACTAGCATTGTTGTTGACATATTGTTGGTCTTGTTGTTGCTTGTTTCTTGTATTGTGAACTTGATCTTGTATCATTTGATATGAAAGCTCAAGGCTTGGTTTTGAATGTGTAGGGACTTTAAAGGTGACTTGGTAGGTTGAGAGTGAATAAGTGTAGGGACTTTAAAGGTGTTTTTTTGTTTTGAATGTGGTTATGCTTGGTGGGTTGAAAATGATTAAGTGTAGGGACTTTAAAGGTATTTTTTTATTTTGAATGTGGTTATGCTTGGTGACTTGGTAGGTTGAAAATGATTAAGTGTGGGGATTTTAAAGGTATTTTTTATTTTGAAGGTAGGTTGAAAATGATTAAGTGTATGGACTTTAAAGGTGACTTGGTAGGTTGAAAGTGGTTATGCTTGGTGACTTGGTAGGTTGAAAATGATTAAGTGTAGGGACTTTAAAGGTATTTTTTTTGTTTTGGATGTGGTTGAAAATGATTAAGTGTAGGGACTTTAAAGGTGACTTGGTAGGTTGAAAATGGTTATGCTTGGTGAGTTGGTAGGTTGAAAATGATTAAGTGTAGAGATTTTAAAGGTGGTTTTTTGTTTTGAATGTGGTTATGCTTGGTGACTTGGTAGGTTGAAAATGATTAAGCGTGGGAACTTTAAAGGTATTTTTTTATTTTGAATGTGGTTGAAAATGATTAAGTGTAGGGACTTTAAAGGTGACTTGGTAGGTTGAAAGTGGTTATGCTTGGTGACTTGGTAGGTTGAAAATGATTAAGTGTAGGAACTTTAAAGGTGCTTTTTGTTTTGAATGTGGTTGAAAATGATTAAATGTAAGGACTTAAAAGGTTACTTGGTAGGTTGAAAATGGTTATGCTTGGTGACTTGGTAGGCTGAAAATGATTAAGTGTAGGGACTTTAAAGGTGGTTTTTTGTTTTGGATGTGGTTATGCTTGGTGACTTAGTAGGTTGAAAATGATTAAGTGTAGGGACTTTAATGGTGACTTAGTAGGTTGAAAGTGGTTATCCTTGGTGACTTGGTAGGTTGAAAATGATTAAGTGTTGGGACTTTAAAGGTGTTTTTTTGTTTTGAATGTGGTTATGCTTGGTTACTTGGTAGGTTGAAAATGATTAAGAGTAGGGACTTTAAAGGTGTATTTTTTATTTTGAAAGTGGTTATGCTTGGTGACTTGATAGGTTGAAAATGATTAATTGTAGGGACTTTAAAGGTGAATTTTTTGTTTTGAATGTGGTTACGTTTGGTGACTTGGTAGGTTGAAAATTAAGTTTAGGGACTTTAAAGGTATTTTTTTATTTTGAAAGTGGTTATGCTTGGTGACTTAGTAGGTTGAAAATGATTAAATGTAGGGACTTTAAAGGTGTTTTTTTGTTTTGAAAGTGGTTATGCTTGGTGACTTGGTAGGTTGAAAATGATTAAGTGTAGGGACTTTAAAGGTGAATTTTTTTTTTAGAAAGTGATTATGCTTGGTGACTTGGTAGGTTGAAAATGATTAAGTGTAGGGACTTTAAAGGTGATTTTTTGTTTTGAAAGTGGTTATGCTAGGAGACTTGAAAGGTTGAAAATGATTAAGTGTAAGGATGTTAAAGGTATTTTTTTGTTTTTAAAGTGGTTATGCTCGGTGACTTGGTAGGTTGAAAATGATTAAGTGTAGGGACTTTAAAGGTGATTTTTTATTTTGAAAGTGGCTATGCTAGGAGACTTGAGAAAATAATTAAGTGTAGGAACTTTAAAGGTGATTTTTTATTTTGAAAGTGGTTATGCTTGGTGACTTTGTAGGTTGAAAATGATTAAGTTTAGGGACTTTAAAGGTGAATTTTTTGTTTTGAATGTGGTTATGCATGGTGACATGGTAGGTTGAAAATGATTAAGTGTTGGGACTTTAAAGGTGTTTTTTTGTTTTGATAAAGTGTAGTCATCACTTGCTGAACTTTTTTGTGATTTAATCTAATTAGTTGAATCTGATTGATTGCATAGATGGAACATGATTATAGCTGGATATATCAATGGAACAATGATAATAGAATGGGTATTAGGGAGGAATTTGTTGAAGGTGTCAGAAGATTTGTTGAACATGCTAAGGCACTTGATGTTTGGTCACGTTTTGGGGCTATTCATTGTCCTTGTGTTCGATATGATGGTATAAATCTTTTAAAAGAAGAATTTGTGAAGGAACATCTTTATAGAAAGGGGTTTCACGAGGACATTTTAAGATTGCGTGCTATTGATGGTGATGTTGGGCAAAATAACTTAGTTGTTAGAGAAAGTAGTAGGTCTGCTGGGCATAATGAATATCAAGATACTAGGATGACAGAAATGGTGCACTATGCTTTTGAGATGCAACATGGAGGCGACTTTAGAAAAAATGTTGAAGATGTTCCTAATAGCAAAATGGGCAAATTTTATGAACAATTGTATGTTGCTAGTCATCCTTTGTTCGACGGGTGTTCGCACTCTCGCTTATCTGTTGTTGTTAGATTATTAAGTATTAAATATGATGGAATATTACTGAAGGAGGAATGAACTCAATGATAGACCTTATTAAAGAGTTAGTTGACCCCAGCTTGGAGGTTCTTGATTCTTTCTATAAGGCAAAAAGATTGGTGTCAAAGTTAGGTCTCTCCTCGATTAGAATTGATTGTTGTGAAAATGGTTGTATGTTATAATTTAAGGAAGATGCTAACCTAGAGTCCTATAAGTTTTGTCAGCACCCTCATATAAGTGTGGTTCTAGTGAAAATCAAATTGTTATTAAAGCGATGCATTATTTACCTCTAATACCAAGGTTGAAGAGGTTGTATGCTTCAAACAGCTCAGCTCCTCATATGAGATAACACAGTAAAAATAGAAGGCCCACTGGTGTTATGTGTCATCATCTGATGGAGAGGCTTGGAAGCATTTTTATGCAACTTATCCAGATTTTGCAGCTAAGCCACGAAATATTCATTTGGGATTATGTGCGGATGACTTCTCTTTTTTTTTCAGTTGGTGCTACGTCATATTCATGTTGGCCTGTATTTATCACCCTGTATAATCTTTCTCCTGAAATGTTGATGACTAATTCCTATATATTTCTGAATTGGGTTGTTTCTGGCCCGCGTAATCCAAAAACGGAATAGATGTCTACTTGCAACCTTTGATCGATGAACTTCAAATTTTATGGCATAAGGGGGTTAAAACTTGGGACATCTCACTTACACAGAATTTTAATCTGTGTGCATATCTAATATGGACTGTTAATAATTTTCCTGCTTATGGAATATTGTCAAGGTGGATGACAGCTGGAAAGCTGACTTGTCCATATTGCATGGAAAAAATAAAATCTTTCACATTGAGACATGGCAGAAAAAATTCATGGTTTGATTGTCATTGTTGTTTCTTGCCACCTGATCATGAATTTAGGAGACTCAAGAATGCATTCAGAAGGAATAAGGGAACATGATGGTCCACCTCCAAGGCTATCTGGTCATGACATCTGGGAGATAGTTCAAGATTTTCCTAAAGCCAGCGAGAAATCATTGTACAGACTTGATGGATATGGCGTTTCGCATAACTGGACTAAGCAAAGTATAGTTTGGGAGTTAGAATATTGGCCAGATAATTTACTTAGAAATAATGTTGATATCATGCATACTGAGAAGAACTATTTTGACAACTTGTTCAACATAGTTATGGATGTCACCGGCAAAAAAAAGGATAATCCTAAGGCCAGACTTGACTTACCAGAATATTACAAACGCGGAGAATTACACTTACAGGAGGGGATCAAAGGAAATGTTCTTAAGCCTAAGGCTAGTTTTACATTCAAGTTGGACAAAAAACGTTAAATATGTAAGTGGGTCCAAAGTTTGAAGATGCTCGATGGATATGCCTCAAATTTGGGAAAGAGGGTTGATATAGCACAAGAAATCTTACATGGAATGAAAAGGCATGATTGTCATATTTTCATGGTACAATTACTTTCAATTGCTTTTATTGGTTTACCTGAAAACATATGGAAACCAATAGCAGAGATCAGTTTGTACTTCAAAGACTTATGTGCCACCACATTATAAGAAGAAAATCTGGCGCGAATGAAAAGTAATATTGTTGTTATCACCAACAAGCTAGAGAAGATTTTTTCGCCAGCGTTCTTTGATGTGATGGAACATCTTCCCATTCACCTTATGCACGAAGCTCGGCTAGGCGGTCCAGTTCAAACTAGGTGGATGTATCCATTTGAATGGTAAGCAATTGCAATATATTTAAATTCATACATATTATTTTTTAATATAGTAAACATCTAATCTTAAGATTGTGCAGGGTAATTAAAAAATTAAAAAGGGGTCCCAAATACAAACATAGGGTGGAAGGCTCTATAGTTGAGGCATATCTTGTAAGAGAAACGTCTCAATTTTGTTCATACTACTTTCGTGATAAAGTTGCTTGTTCAAGAAACCGACCGAATCGTTATCAGGACAATATGAATGAGCCTCATTTTCAACCAATATCAATTTTCAATCAATCTGGTTGTAAGACTGAAAAGATCATACGTCGCCGGCTCACTCCCACGGAGCGCAAATCAGCAACTTTCTATGTGTTACTGAATTGCTCGGAAGTTGAGCCCTTTCTGAAGTAAGGAGATTAAAATTTTAACATATCTTGTTTGTTTACTCATTCCCTTAAAGAAACTAATTGTGTTTCGCATGTTGGATCTTAAGTTCATTTAAGACTCAATTTCACAAAAATCAAGTGTATGCATCATTTGCAACATGATTTACATATGAGGTTCGTAAGTGTATTAATAGTTCTACAAATTTTAAACATTTACACATTCCTCAACTAACTTATATGTAAGGTACACCAGTCGCCAAATATAGCCGCATACGATCAACTCTTGAAAGATATTTCTTTGGGTCCAGTTGAAGCTTATGCAATGTCTCATTACACAGTAAATGAGTTTAAATTTTCCATCAAAGAACACTCCAGAACAAGGAAAACAAACAATATTGGTGTTTGGGTTAAGGGTGATGATGATGTTGATTACTTTGGTATCATATACGAGATCTTAGAACTGGAGTATACTGGTTTCCCAATAAAAAAAATTATCCTCTTTCGATGTAAGTGGTTTGATCCAAACACAAGAGGCACAAGAGTACATAAGGATCATAACATCATTGAAGTGAAGTACAATAGGTTGTATCCTGTTTACGATCTATTTATTCTAGCGTAAAATGCTAGACAAATGTATTATGCTCCTTATCCGTTGTGCAGTGATAAGTCTGATTGGTGGGATCTAATCAAAACAAAGCCTATAGGACGGATAAAAGTTGAGAATGTGCTAGAGACTGCGTATTAAAATGAAATGCAGATTGATCACCAGCTAGTGGACGTTGACTTAGTGAATAGTTTGAATCACCCGAAAAATATATTTAAAGAAATTAATATTCCAAAAGAAGGGGTTGAGTGGGTAGGAGATGAGGAAACTTCCGAAGAGGGTGAATGGTTTAGTGGAGAGTCTTCAGAAGAGGAGGATTAGTTTGTGTAGGTTGTATTTTTTATGTATTGATGTCTTTATGCTTTGTACTATATATTTACCTTTATGTTTCTTGTTTAAGATTGATATGTAATATACTGTTTAAGATTGTTGTTTTCACTTTTTCATAATTCATATAGCAATAAAAATATTCTTGTCTATCTTGTGTTGTTGGAGCGATTTGAAATGTGAATTAGTAACTTGAAATTAGTTACTTGGAATGTTTTCTTATAGATTCATTTTGTAGGAACTAACTACTTGTTAACTTTACATTATTTAGATGTCAGGTAGAGGTGAAAAAGGTAAGGGGAAAGTTGATCCTACGAAAAGAAAAAAGAAAAAACAACCTCCACCTTCTAGACGACCGACAGGTATTCATATATCTGAGGGTCGGTTTGCTGACGCGCTAGCACGACCCTCATATTCTAGGTCATCTAAGCATTCGGTTCCTGCACATATGCATGTGGGGCCACTTCATGGGTCTACATCGACTCATTCTGCTCCTATCACCGTGTCACACCATCACAGCACTATCGGATGACCGCTGGAACATCTGAACATCTACCATCGTCAGTACCCTCCTGTAGCAGTCACCCAGGTTCGCACAGTGATTCTGCTGGATCTATTGGAGTGTCGGATCATCATCTTGGAGGTACTTCAGATCCTCCCAAGCCAGTAGATCCACCAGCACTTGCTCCGCAGTCTAGAGATAGAGATGATTATAGGAGGCATTATCTTATTCCCTATGGAGCAGGGTAAGATTTCTAAATATAATAACATTATTCATTTTTCATTACTATATTATTATGCTCTATGAAATTACTGTTTGATCTTGTGTTGTAGGTTTAGGCCGGATGCTGGAGTTGGAACAATTACGAGGAAATACATTTGTCGGCACTTCAACGACTACTGGACCAGTTGACAAAAGGTTCCAGAAATGGACAGAGAAAGAATATTTAACGAATTTCATGTAAGGGATTAACTTGTCGACTACTTAACACATTGTTAGAACAAAAGATTAAATATTATATTTTTATTTTTGTTATAGAAATATTACTGGTGGGATGATGTGAATGATAAGGAGGAATTTTTACAGAAGAGCTAGATCCAGATTTAACGGTCTGTTGGATTATGCCAAAACCAACATGGTACGACCTGATTGGATAAGTGAACCCTTATGGCAACAGTATATTTGCTATTGGAATAGCGAAGAATACCAATTGCTGAGGGACAAAGGAAAGAAAGCCCGGGCATCATTCAAGGGTGTCTTCCTGCATACTGCGGGTGCCAAAAGTATGATTGCTATGGAGGAAAAATGGTATGTAACTTTTACAGTTTTAATTGTTTGTTTCTATTTAAATTTTTAATTATTTAAAGATTTATAATTTTTCCATATGCAGGAAAAAGAAAAGTGTAGGAAGACACCACACGATGAGCTATTCGAGGAGACTCATTTGAAAAAAAAAAAAAAGAGCCCGACTGATGAAGATGTCTAGGTTGAACCTCGTACAAAAGCTGCCCATGTAAGAATCAAATTTTGAATTTATGAATCTTTTTCTCAAAGTTGATATTATTCAAGTATAAGTACTTTAATATTTTTTGACTATTAATTATAACTTTACTTTAAATATAGGACAAATAAAGGCAGCTTTTTAGTGAGCTTCGTAGTAGTCACCCTCCTGAAAGTCAGGGTGGCCCAATACCCCAACATATAGAGGAGAAGTTATGGGAAAGAACTGTGGGTCCTGCAGTTAGAGGCCATTTCTACGGATACCATAGAAATTATTTTGGCGAGAATGTTAGGTCTTCGTTCGGTCCTACATTCTATACTTCTTTAGTTGATAGAGAAACCATTGAATCACTAAAAAATACGGTTTCTAAACTCACTGAAGAGCTTGCTGAGCAGAGAGAGAGTGTAGAAGAAGGGGGAGGAAATATCATCACAAATCAGGATGCTACAGTAGCAGTTCAGCTCTTTTATTCAGACTGCAGGGATTATTCCTCCATGTCCCGGTGATGCAGTTCAGGCTGCAAAAGGTCTACGCCTACTCGATGATATCAGCACAAATAAGGATGCGGAAGACGATGACGATGACGATGATGATGAGTATTAGTTTTTTGACTTTTGTATGGATTGTACTTTGGCTTTGGACATTTTGTTGTAGTTTTACACTTTTGTATGTATTGTTGTAGTTTTTACACTTTGGTTTGTACTTTGGTTTGTTGTTGTTGTTGTTGTTGACTGTATGGATTTGAACATTTTGTTGTAGTTTGTACTTTGATTTGTTGTTGTTGTATTGTATGGAGTTTCATTTGTTGCTTTTTATTTAAAAAAAAAAAATCCAAAAAAAACGACCACAAACCAACCACTCATGGTCGGTTTTTTAAAACCAACCACTCATGGTCGGTTTATTTTGAATTTTTTTATTTTTAAACTCATTTTTTTCTATTTTAATAAAATAATAATAAATTTTAAAAATATATATATTTAAAAAAAAACGACCACACGTGGTCGATTTTTAAAAAGCTATCACAATTTTACCGACCACGCACTTTGATCGATTTTGTGGTCGGAAATAGAGGAAAATTGACCACTTGTGGTCGATTTTTGTGATCGATTTTCCTCTTTTTTTTAGTAGTGTTTACAAAACCTATGATATTCAAGTTTTAATAAATAACTCGAATTTCCTATAGAATAAAATTGTATATGTAATGAATATTTAGAGAGGAGAAGATACTATTATTATTATTATTTGGGAAAAGTACAATACTTATAGTACGTTTTAAGATTCATTAGATTTATGTTTCATTATAAATTTATGAATTTAAGTTTCATTTCTTTGGTGATGAAAAGACGGCACACTCCGTATGAAAAAGTAAGCACAATGCCACGCCAGGTCCATGTTGGAACTACCTTTAATTACCTGATGATCTGTCACCCCGAACCTAAGGCTCGGATCACTCACGTAGACTCGGCCGGTGTGTTTGGTCCCAAACCAAATCCCAATAGAAACAAACCAAAAATCAAACATAATTGTAACTAGGGGTGGGCATAAATACCGAAAAACTAAAATACCGAACCGAACCGAATCATTTCGGTTTTTCGATTAGGTTCTGATTTTTTTTTACAATTTTGGTTTTTCGGTTCGATTTACAGGTTTTATATTCAGGTAATTCGATTTTTCGATTTAAACCGAATTTTTTTAATATACTTTTTTTAATTATATATAAATTATAGTATATATTTTATATTTAAGGCTCAGAATCAGATAATAGAAAGTAGATACATTGAATTAAAATTATCTATATTTAAGTTCGGGCCCGCTACTCTATAAGTATTATTTAATAATATATTCCATTTTCCAAAAGGCAAAAACCCTAAATTCTAAAAGGCAAAAGCCCTAAATCATTCATTATTCAACTCAGCAGTTAGCAAGAACAAGAGGCCAATAACCCTAATTCCTAAATCGTAAAAGGCTCAAAATTACCCCTGAACTATTTGAAATAACTCAAAAATGCCCCTCATTAGATTTTTGACTCAAAAATACCCCTCCATTAAATATTTGGCTCAAAACACACCTCCCTCTAACGGAATTCGGAAAAGGATCAAAAATACCCCTGAACTATCTGAAATGGCTAAAACATATTCCTCTGTTAAATATTTGGCTAAAAAATACCCCTCCCTTTAACGAAATTCCACCAAGCATGCCACCTAGATAAAAAAAAACCACGTGACTATGCCACATTACCATCCACATGTAAAATGTTAGTATTTTTTAATTTTATGGCATTCCTTTCTTCTTTATTTTTATTTTTTTAAAAGCAGTGAAACGGAAAAACCAAAAAAATAATCTTTTGCTAATTACTTCATTAGTATTTTAAAGTTCTAGATTTCACCTTTTCATTTGTGTTTTAAATTTCTAAATTTCATCTTGTTATTGTCGTTTGGGATGAGGGACAGCTTGATCTTGATCTGATGTTGACTCGGAGGAGGAGCTAGAATTTTAACTTTTAAGTTAGCAAATGTAGATGTACTAATAATTGAGTTGAATTTACTACATGCAAATTCTTTTTCAAAATAAATGAATTCCTTTTAACACTTGTTTAATCATTCGAAATGAATTCATTTTTCTAAATTCAGTTTTGATGAATAATCTTATTATTTTTAGAACAAGTTTGAAAAGAAGTAAAATGATACTTAATATTGATAAATTATTCTTTAATTATGTCATTCATTAACTTTTTGAAGATGTGTGTCACATTCAAAGATTCATTAATTTTAGATTAGAGGAGGTATTTATTAAATCATTTTAACATAAACATTTTGAGTAAAAGCTAGCAAAGCCAAACACATCTTTTGAGTAACTAATTTGAAGTTTAGTTTGAAATTTTTTATTTTTACGAGTAAATCTTAATTTTAACTTTTATACTGGCCTAATAATTAATGGGTTTATCAGTTTAATAAGACTCTTTTGTTGGGTTTCACACTTTTAAACCTATTAACGGGAAAAAACTTATTTTTTAGATGATCAAAGAAATTTGATAATAACGATGCTACATTTAATAATTTTTTGCAAAAAAAATATTATGTAACCTCCGTTTGTCTACTTTGATTAAAAATTAAAAAGTCGTGTAAGTTTTATCCGTTTCACTGACGTTTTTAAATAAAAATAAAAATAAAGAAGAAAGGAATGTCATATAATTAAAAAATACTAACATTTTACATGTGGATGGTAATGTGTCATAGTCACGTAGTGTTTTTTCATCTAGGTGGCATGCTTGGTGGAATTTTGTTAAGGGGAGGGGTATTTTTGAGCCAAATATTTAACAGAGGGGTATTTTTGAGTCATTTCAGATAGTTCAGGAGTATTTTTTATCCTTTTCCGAATTCTGTTAGAGGGAGGGGTATTTTTAAGCCAAACATTTAACGGAGGGGTATTTTTGAGCCAAAAATCTAACGAGGGATATTTTTGAGCTATTTCAGATAGTTCAGGGGTATTTTTGAGCCTTTTCCGTTCCTAAATTCACAAGAACCCTAATTCCTAAATTCACTCTCTTAACTCTTAAGAACGGCGTCGGAGCAATGAGTGGTGAAGGGGAACGACGAACGGGCGAACCAAGTCCAACGAACCAGGTACCTTTGGCGTTTGACATTTGTTCGAAGCAATTGATAAATATAGTATTATTCTCATTTCACCTAAGAAAATCAACAACAATTTTGTTTACCTTCGAAATTCATGTTACTTGTTAGTTTAATGAAATCTGGCTCCGATTTGATTTGTTGTGATACATTTTTTTTTTGAGTTTGACTCAATACACTGTGTTCTGGTCTTCTGTGACAGCATATATATATGGCCTGTGAGCCTGTTTCTACATTATGTGTGGCATGTTTCTGCGTGAGCCTGTTTCTGCGTACTTAGTGCGTTGTGTGTTACTGGATGACTACTGCTGTTTCTGTCATTCTGAATTCTGATTTCTGTGTGAGATTAGTATTATTTTCATAAATGTACAAGGCTATATATATTGTTTAATGTCTGTGTTGGTCCTCCAGTTTGTTTTCTCTGGTCTAAAGGAGCTGTGGATTTGTAATCCATTTAGACAATTTCTAAAGGATCTGTTGGTCCTTCTAAAGGCTATATATACAAAGTAAATTGTATAAGGATCTGTGTTGGTAAGTAAATTGTAATATTGAGTTGTTGACAGAAATAAGTCCTCTGTTGTTTTCATGAATTGAACAATATTTTTCTTTTGTTGTTTTCACGAATGTTGTTGTTTGTATAGTGTAGCTGTACAGGGCTATATATATTGTTTAATGTCTGTGTTAAGGAGAAACGAGCTATTTGGGACTATTGGTATTATTAATGATATATGATTCCATTACATAAGGAATGAGATGTAAAATAAGTAGCTTTTCAGTTGTATAATAGGGAGAAAGAGGCCTGGTTAGTGGTTAGTTTATATACTTGCCTTTTTTTTTCCAGTTTTAATTTTTAAGGTATCTGTACTTATAAGTTATAAATATAACGTAGCCCATT
Organism: Capsicum pubescens; assembly: GCA_030864215.1. NCBI lineage: Eukaryota > Viridiplantae > Streptophyta > Magnoliopsida > Solanales > Solanaceae > Capsicum > Capsicum pubescens. Next base: position 65,597,434 of record CM061546.1, on the reverse strand, counting down.
AAACAGGTCCAAAATCGAAAAATCAAAATTATTAAACCGCAATAAAACCGAACCGAACAAATTCGTTTCGGTTTTAGGTTCTTAAAATTTCAAAACCGAAAAAAATGTAATAAAAAATTGAACCCGAACTGAAGTACCGAACACCCACCCCTAATTATAATGAAAATCAATCACACAAAAGAAGGGGGAAAACTAAAAGTTGTAGAATAAAAAAAAATTATAAGCATTGTACTTGTAACTGTGTCAACATATTTTGTTCTACTAATATCGTTTAGTCTCTCTATTTTATTTTATTTAACTAGATATAAGAGTTTGTGCTTGTACGGGTTTAATATATGCTATTTTTTGGTGATGCAAATAAATTTTAGAGAGTCAACTAAATTTCTTATATAATTTTTAATATTATTACATAATATTTGAGTATGCTTTATTGAGAGGTAATTTTTTAAAGAGTGTATCACTATAATAAATGTCATTATTGTTATAGGTAAATGTCGTTATAGAAAAGTAAAATATAACATGAAAAATTGATTCCAGAGAAAATTAGGCCACTATAGTGAAATGTTGTTATAACGAGGTAACATTATAAAGAGGTCTAATCGTAAATTATTAGTGTAAAAGAATTTTACACTATTAAGCCGTCATTAGTTATTGTAGCAAGTAATATATTTTATTTTTAGGAAAAATGATCGTCTGGACCCCTGTACTATGTCGGTTTTGTAAGTTAGATACTTCTACTTATATGTTTGTCATCTGGACTCTTGAACTCATTAAAAAACAATATTTTGCACCCTTTGACCGTTGACCTCGCCTATGTGGCATTGAAATGGTGACTAGGATAAGGACAATGTAGTCACTCACCTGAGGGTGCGAGTGGAGTCAATTTTTGGCCAATTTTACATTAAAATAATTTTTAAAAAAATATTAAAATTAAAAAAGGATCTTTTTTAATTTTTTTTTTTTTTAAATATTAAAATAATAATTTTTTTTTAAAAAAAAAACTCTTCCCTACTCCACCCCAGCCCGTCCCTACCGCCCACCCAGCCCCAGCCCAGCCCACCCCATCCCCTTTCATAAAATAATTAAAAAAAAATAAAAAATATTAAAATTAAAAAAGGCTCCATTTTTTTTAATTTAAAAATATTTTTAAAAATTTTAAAATAATATATTTTTTTTTAAAGAAAAAAACTTCCCCACTCCACCCCAGCCCGTCCCCATCCCCCACCCTCCAACTCAACTCATCTCACCCCACCCCAGCCCCTTCACCCCTCCCCAACACCCGTCCAGCCCTTCCCCACCCTCACCCCAGCCCGTCCCCAACCCCCCACACCCCACCAGCCCTGTCTAGGCCCTCCCCACCCCACCCCCAGCCCCCACACCCCTCCCAGCCCCATCCCCACCCCAACCCCAGCCCCTTCCAGCCCCCACACTCCAGCCCAACACTCTTCCAGCTCCCCCCCCCCCCACACACGTTCACTTTTTATTTTTTATTTTAATTTTCCCTCTCAATTCAATTCTTTTTATTTTTTAATTAAATTTAAATTTGAAATCTTTTTATTTTTTGGGAGGTTAAAATTTAAATTTAAATTGAAAGTGGGTGATAGTGAATATTGAAAAAGAATAGTGAATTTTGCTTGAAAAAAATTAAACTTTTTGTGAATTTGTTAAAAATATTCAAATTTAAAAATCATTTTTTTTATGTTTATACATATGAATTTATAGTTAAAAATTTAAATGAGTTGGAGAAGAATTTTAATTATTTGGAATGGATTTGATGTTTAATTTGTGAGCAAAAATAAAAACATGATTATTCAAATTTTTCTACAATTTATAATTTTTTCTTATTTAATTAAATTAATTTTAATATTTAATTTATTATGTAGCATTTTAAAAATGACTTGAAATTTAATGTAATACTTTTTTTTAAATGACGTAGCAGACGTGGCAGCTGACGTGACAGCTGAAGTGGGGGAGAGTGTGTTACACTCACCAAAAAAGGGTTTAAAATGTTATTTTTTAGTGGGTTCAGGGGTCCAGATGACAAACATGTAAGTAGAAGTGTCCAACTTACAAAACCGACATAGTACAGGGGTTCAGAAGATCATTTTGCCTTATTTTTAAGATTGTGAATTTATTGTAAAGATTTATAAGTAAATAGTTTTATGTGACTCTATTTACACTAATAATATATATATTATTTATATAAAAATTTAGAATCAGTTAAGTTTATAAATTACACCCTCCCGATAACATATGAACAAACTCACCACTTAAATTAACTAAATAATAGTCTTAAAATTATTTTTAAGTGTATATGGTCTTTAAATTTGAATTGTTATTATGTTGAATAAATGCATATTTTCTTCAACACTTATAAATATATCTTTAATTATTTTATAATTAATATAGTACTCCATTCAATCCATTAACAAAGAACGTCTTTTTTCTTTGGCAAAATGATTCGATGAACCCTTGTACTATGTCCGTTTTATAATGTGGATACTCCTACTTATATGTTTGTCATCTGGACCCTTAAACCAACTAAAAAACAACATTTTAAACACTTTTTTGGTGAGTGTAACACACTCACCCACATCAACTTCTACGTCATTTTTAAATAATTATATTAAATTCCACGCCATTTTTTAATGCACATAATAAATTAAATATTAAAATAGAGATAAAAATATAAAATATAAACTTATATATATATATATATATACATATATATATATTTATATTTCCACCATTCTTCCACCTCTCAAATCACTCTTTCTATTTATTCTCTCTAACACACTTCTTTTATTATTCATCATTGACAAAAGCTTAGACTTTTGATTCTTTCCTTCAATCTACTCTTAAGAAAAAAGAATTTTTGAATTATAGAGAAAAAGTTGCGGTTGGTGAGATTTTATTCGGTGAAATTAAGGTTGATTATGTTGAGATCTGATCGGATATGCTGAATTTTCTATGTTTTTCAGTTTATTTGTGTAAAATTTGGTTTTGAGTTTATATAATTGAAAAAAATTAAATATTGAATGAAAATTTGAGTTGAGTTTTGATTGAATTTGCTGAATTTTGTTTGTTTTTCAATGAATTTTGATATTTTTTTAGAGATTTTGAAGTTGATATTTTAAAAAAATGAATTTTGAATGAAAATTAGGTCGTCGGCGGCGATGGCAGCGGTGGTGGTTGAAAAAAAATGGGTGAAGTTGATGATAGAATGTATGTCCCTTGATTGTGAGGTTGTGTGTATAGGTATATCGTGAAGATGTAAAAATTGAAGAATTGGAAGAGGAAGATGAAGAAGAAGGAGAGTTGTCATAGTCATATGCCCATTCAACCCAATTAAAAATCACCTTAAACAAATAAAATAAATAAATTATTGTCTCTCTTCCTGAAACCTCCGCTGCTCCTATAACAGTCAGCGCCACCATCTTCCGCCGTAAAAAAATTTCAAGATTTCATAAATGGCTGAACTTTCTGCCAATTTAGAGAAACCCCACAAAGTTGAAGATGTAAAAAATGAAGAATTTGATGAAGAATTGGAGGAGGAAGATGGAGAAGAGGGAGAGTTGAGTAAATATGATGTGTGTGATTGTGTTTTGATGTATGAGAATGGTTGGGGTGGAGGGCGTTAATTGTGGTGGTGGACGGCGGAGGTGGGGTGGGGGTTGGGGGGGGTGCTGGACTGGGAAAAAGCTGATATTAATGTTTATTTTATTTTATTTTGGAAGCAGAAAATGAGAATGGAAATTAAAAAAATTTTGGTGAAAATTAAGAATTTTTTGAGAATTATAGGGAAAAGATTGAATTTTTGGGTTTTATGAAGTAATGAGATTCTTGAGAAAATGTGAAATATGGAGTTTTTGACAAGTTGAAAAAGAAAAAAATTAATTTTGGGTTGCTAGCTTTCCTCAGTATGTCCGAATCGTAATTAAAGGAAAATATCAAAATAATAATGATGGAAAAGTTAATTAAGTAGATTAAACAATTACTCTTATTAGTTTATTGGAATATAAGTAATTAAATATAGAAAAGGATGGAAATTATGTATTTTGTTTAAGAAAATGGTTTGGGAAAAGAAAATTAAGAAAAAGAGAAAATTGTGGTTGGGAAAAGTGAAATTAGGTTACAATGCATCAAATTTAATTTTTAAAATTATTTTAATATAAAAATAATTAAAAATTGATCCTCACTCGCACCTCACGCGCGTGTAATCACCCAATTTGCCCCAGTCAACCATTTTAATGCCACATAGGTCCGGTCAACGGTCAAAGGATTTAAAATATTGTTTTTTAGTGAGTTCAGGGATTCAGACGACAAACATGTAAGTAGGAGTATCCACATTACAAAACAAACATAGTACAAGGGTCCACTGAATCATTTTGTCTTTTTTTTTTTTGACAACTTTTTAATCAACTTTCCATATAGCATGTTTTATGCTTCAAAATTAAAAAGGCATTTTGATACGTTATTCATTTTTTTAGCTTATGATCATAAGATTCAAAAAAAATTATTTTTTAAAAATTAATGTCAAATCAAAATCATACGACTAAATATCACTAACTAATTGCATTTTCCTTTCAATATGAATATAAACGTGTCTTGTTTCCATTTTCGTTTAATCCAATCATAATTTACCGTTTCATCGCAATTTTTAAATTAAATGTAATCACAAGTCAAATTTAAATAAGGAATAAAACTTTCGTATAGTAACATAATTTTCGTAATGATTTATAAATTAATTTCAATGAATTTTATGTGTTTGTTAGTAGAAGTTTATGATACTAATCTTTGCTAAAATATAATTTAAGAATGGTTTGAATTTTGAAAATACATGAACATATTCAGAAGCACAATTGGATATTTACAATATTTCTAATAGAGATACATCATTCTATTAAAACTTCATCCATTTTAATTTGGTTGGTTCATTTTAATTTGGTATAATGTTTAAGAAAGTAAAAGAGATTTTTAAAATTTTGTGAACCTAAGTTAAAAATATGTCAAATGTTTTAAAATATATTTTAATCTTGTGATTTTGAATATACCATATGAAAAGTTAGAAATAGAAATTGCGAAAAAAAAGAAAGAGATTTTTTTCTTTTGAAATAATTTTTTTTTTTAAAAGTACACCAAACAAGTTGAATCAATGGGGGTAACAGGTAGACTGAAATAGAACTTCCAAAAAAATGTGAAAAAATAAGAGCATGAAAGAAAGTTTTAAATAGTTGAGGACTTTTAATTTTTATTATAAAAAATGAATTGGAAGTCCTACCAAATGACAAAAAAATGTCATTGTCAAATAGTTATTTTTTTCACTAGACGTTTGTCTGGTCAAAATGAGTCATTATTGTAAGATGCAAGCAATATAACAAATTTAGAAGCTTGATTATAGACGTCTTCTAAAACTAAAAAAATGTTAAAGAGAAAAACATATTTAACCAATTTGAGATCATTTTCTAAAGCTAGCAAAGTGTTAAAGAGAAGAAACATAATTGAGCCAACTTGAGAAGAGATCAGTATAATTTTAACTATTTAGATGAATTAATTATAATATCCGATAATGATAATTAAAGAGCACTCAAAATTTAGTTTCCAATTTCCAAGCACCACAAAAGTTTCAAAATATATATAAAGTTTAATTTATATGCACACAATGATTACCTTGAATCACATACACCAGACCCTTTAAAGTGCCAAATGTCATCGATCAAAAGTCTTAATGATCAGCGCTTACGTGAAATTATAAAATTTTCTAGTCATAGTAAAATGACCAAATTGCATTTATATGGCTTACAAATTCCCTTTTCACTATTGAATGATTGATAGTATGACACAATGAAGAATGCCACTTTGTAAATCCAACCAACTTCCCTTGATTGAACTAACCACATCATCAAGTTTCTAGAGTGTTTTATTACAAAACCATTCAAGAAAAATGACACCACACCTTTTTAGAAAAGGACACTACTCAATCATAAAACCTGATGAATTATTTATATATATATTCTCCATCTTATTTGTAGTCTAGAGGAGAAAAAGGATGGAAAGTGATCAATTTTCTCCAAGAAAGTTGCATTATGATATTAGTATGTCAAAGAGAACAAGAAAGCCACTGAATGTGAATGCAGTTAGTGATGAAAGAAAATATGAGAGGAAGAGTTTGAAGCAGCTGATGATAGAAGTAGGAAGCATTTCTCTAAGGCAACATCTTATAGAAGATGAAGAACAACAACTTCAGCAGCCACAAGAAAGATCAATAAATGGATTCAAGTTCAAGGACACTGTGAGACTCTTATGTCATATGATTAAGAGAAAGAAGAAACATGCTGGTTATAGAATTCAATTACAGCTCGAAAACTCTAAAGCTTGAGCCTTATACAAAGGAATTAGTTTCTTGTTCACAATAATTGACATTCTTTTTCACTTATCACAAAAAAAAAAAAAAAAGATATGTTACCAAAAAAAAATATATATATGGTTTCTAGAATTATAATAATTCAGTTTTAAATTTTTTATTTTATTTTTAATGCTACAAGTTACCGTCACGTGAACTTTTTTAGCTTGCTTTGGATTTCACATTTTAAATTATTATTTTTTTCTTTCTTATGCTTTATTTAATTATGCACAGTAAAATAATACGTTATGCTTGAGGAAGCAGCAGCAGCAGCTTTTCTTTTCTTTTCTATTTCTATTATATAGAAGAGCTGGTTTCGACCAGCTCTTCATGGATTTACTTTTTTACCCTCATTATTTACTATATTACAATCTAATTGTTCCGTATTTATTATATTATTCTTAATTAATTATTACAAGTAATTTATATATTAGAATTAATAATATTTTGTATTATATTACACCTAATTAATTATTATAAGTCATTTATAGAAAATTAATAATATTTAATTAAAAAAATAGATATTTATAACGTTTATTTCAGCAGCTTTAACCGTGATTTTACTATATCATCCCTAATTAATTATTATAAGTAATTTATATATTAAAAAATTAATAATATTTTATTCAAAAAGTAAATAACTATATTACCCCCTATCATTTACTATATTACCCCTAATTGCTCTATGATTTACTATATTATCCCTAATTAATTATTATAAGTCATTTATATATTAGATTTAATAATATTTTTATTATATTATCCTTAATTAATTATTATCAGTCATTTATATATTAAAAATAATAATATTTAATTAAAAAAATAGATATTTATTTCGTTTGTTTCAGCTGCTTTAACCGTGATTTTACTATATCATCCCTAACTAATCATTATAAGTCATTTATGTATTAAAAAATTAATAATATTTAATTAAAAAAATAGATGACATGTCTGCCTGCTCTGGTTTCGACCAGTGCTTCGTCATTTACTATATTATTCCTAATTGGTCCGCGATTTACTATATTACCCCTAATTAATTATTATAAGTCATTTATATATTAGAATTAATAATTTTTTTTACTATATTACCCCTAATTAATTACTATAAGTCATTTATATATTAGAATTAATATATTTAATTAAAAACAAGAAATTTATGACGTTTGTTTCAGCTGCTTTAATCGTAATTTTACTATATCATCCCTAATTAATTATTATAAGTCATTTATGTATTAAAAAATTAATAACATTTAATTAAAAATAGATGACATGTTTGCCTATATTACCACTAATTGCTCTGTAATTTACTATATTACCCTAATTAATTATTATAAATAATTTATATATTAGAATTAATAATATTTTTTTACTATATTACCCCTAATTAATTATTATAAGTCATTTGGTTTCGACCACTGCTTCGTCATTTACTATATAACCCTTAATTGCTCTATGATTTATATATTACCCCTAATTAATTATTATAAGTCATTGATATATTAGAATTAATAATACTTTTTTATTATATTACCCCTAATTAATTATTATAAGTCATTTATATATTAGAGTTAATAATATTTAATTAAAAAATAGATATTTATGACGTTTGTTTCAACTGTTTTAACCGTGATTTTACTATATCATCCCTAATTAATTAATAAAAGTCATTGATATATTAAAAAATTAATAATATTTAATTAAAAAATAGATGACATGTCTGCCTATATTACCCCTAATTGCTCCGTGATTTACTATATTATCCCTAATTAATTATTATAAGTCATTTATATATTAAAATTAATAATATTTTTTTACTATATTACCCCTAATTAATTATTATAAGTCATTTATATATTAGAATTAATAATTTTTTTATTATATTACCCCTAATTAATTACTATAAGTCATTTATATATTAGAATTAATATATTTAATTAAAAACAAGAAATTTATGACGTTTGTTTCAGCTGCTTTAATCGTAATTTTACTATATCATCCCTAATTAATTATTATAAATTATTTATGTATTAAAAAATTAATAATATTTAATTAAAAATAGATGACATGTCTGCCTATATTACCCCTAATTACTTTGTAATTTACTATATTACCCTAATTAATTACTATAGATAATTTATATATTAGAATTAATAATATTTTTTTACTATATAACCCCTAAGTAATTATTATAAGTCATTTGGTTTCGAACACTGCTTCGTCATTTACTATATTACCCTTAATTGCTCCATGATTTATATATTACCCCTAATTAATTATTATAAGTCATTGATATATTAGAATTAATAATACTTTTTTATTATATTACCCCCAATTAATTATTTTAAGTCATTTATATATTAGAATTAATAATATTTAATTAAAAAAATAGATATTTATGACGTTTGTTTCAATTGTTTTAATCATGATTTTACTATATCATCCCTAATTAATTATTATAAGTCATTCAAATATTAAAAAATTAATAATATTTAATTAAAAAATAGATGACATGTCTGCCTATATTACCCCTAATTGCTCCGTGATTTACTATATTACCCCTAATTAATTATTATAAGTCATTTATATATTAAAATTAATAATATTTTTTACTATATTACCCCTAATTAATTATTATAAGTCATTTATATATTAGAATTAATAATATTTAATTTTAAAAATAGATATTTATGACGTTTGTTTCAGCTTCTTTAACCGTGATTTTACTATATCATCCCTAATTAATTATTATAAGTCATTTATGTATTAAAAAAATAATAATAATTAATTAAAAAAATAGATGACATTTCTGCCTATATTACCCTTAATTGCTCTGTGATTTACTATATTACCTCTATTTAATTATTATAAGTCATTTATATATTAGAATTAATAATATTTAATTAAAAAAATAGATATTTATGACGTTTGTTTCAGCTGCTTTAACCGTGATTTTACTACATCATCCCCAATTAATTATTATAAGTCATTTATGTATTAAAAATTAATAATATTTAATTAAAAAAATAGATGACATGTTTGCCTATATTACCCCTAATTCCTCCGTGATTTATTATATTATCCCTAATTAATTATTATAAGTCATTTATATATTAGAATTAATAATATTTAATTAAAAAAAGATATTTATAACGTTTGTTTCAGCCGATTTAATCGTGATTTTACTATATCATCCCTAATTAATTATTATAAGTCATTTATGTATTAAAAATTAATAATATGTAATTAAAAAATATATGGCATGTCGACCTATATTATCCCTAATTGCTCCATGATTTATTATATCAACTCTAATTAATTATTATAAGTCATTTATATATTAGAATTAATAATATTTTTTTACTATACTACCCTGATTAATTATTATAAGTCATTTATATATTAGAATTAATAATATTTAATAATAAAATAGATATTTACGACGTTTGTTTCAGCTGCTTTAATCGTGATTTTAATATATCATCCCTGATTAATTTTTATAAGTCATTTATGTATTATAAAATTAATAATATTTAATAAAAAAATTCAGCAGTTTCGTCATTTACTATATTATCCCTAATTGCTCCGTGATTTACTATATTACCCCTAATTAATTATTATAAGTCATTTATATATTAGAATTGATAATATTTTTTATTATATTACCACTAATTAATTATTTCAAGTCATTTATATATTAGAATTAATATTATTTAATTAAAAAATAGATATTTATGATGTTTATTTCAGCTGCTTTAACTGTGATTTTACTATATCATTCCTAATTAATTATTATAAGTCATTTATGTATTAAAAATTTAATAATATTTAATTAAAAAAAATAGATGACATGTCTGTCTATGGTTTCGACCAGTGCTTCATCTATATTATCCCTAATTAATTATTATAAGTCATTTATATATTAAAATTAATAATATTTTTTATTATATTACCCCTAATTAATTATTATAGGTCATTTATATATTAAAATAAATAATATTTAATTAGTAAAATAGATATTTATGAAGTTTGTTTCAATTGCTTTAACCGTAATTTTACTATATCATCCCTAATTAACTATTATAAGTCATTTATGTATTAAAAAATTAATAATATTTAATTAATAAAAATGGATGACATGTCTGCCTATATTACCCCTAATTGTTCCGTGATTTATTATATTATCCCTAATTAATTATTATAAGTCATTTATATATTAGAATTAATAATATTTTTTACTATATTACCCCTAATTAATTATTATAAGTATTTTATATATTAGAATTATTAATATTTAATTAAAAAATAGATATTTATGACGTTTGTTTCAGCTGCTTTCACCGTAATTTTACTATATCATCCCTAATTAATTATTATAAGTCATTTATGTATTAAAAATTAATAATATTTAATTAAAAAATCAGTTGCTTCGTCATTTACTATATTACCGTAATTGCTCAGTGATTTATTATATTACCCCTAATTAATTATTATAAGTCATTTATATATTAGAATTAATAATATTTTTTTTATTATATTACCCTTAATTAATTATTATAAGTCATTTATATATTAGAATTAATAATATTTAATTACAAAATAAACATTTATGACGTTTGTTTCAGCTGATTTAATCGTGATTTTACTATATCATCTCTAATTATTTATTATAAGTTATTTATGTATTCAAAAATTTATAATATTTAATTAAAAAAATATATGACATGTCTGCCTATATTATCCCTAATTGCTCCGTGATTTACTATATTACCCTAAATTAATTATTGTAAGTCATTTATATATTTGAATTAATAATTTTTTTTCTATATTTCCCCTAATTAATTATTATAAGTCATTTATATATTAGAATTAATAATTTTTAATTAAAAAATAGTTATTTATGACGTTTTTTTCAGCTACTTTAACCGTGATTTTACTATATCATCCCTAATTAATCATTATAAGTCATTTATGTATTAAAAAATTATTAATATTTAATTAAAAAAATAGATGACATGTCTGCTGTAACTGATTCAACCATAATTTTTCTAAATATCGCTTATACTTAATTATTATGAGTCATCTAAGTGTTAAAAATTTAATCATATTTTTTAAAAAATAAATTAAACATAAAATTATAAATTAACTCTTGATGTATTAAATTAAGTTGACCTCCTTCAACCGCGATTTAATTGTATCACCCCTAATTAATTATTATAAGTCATTTATGTATTAAAAATTCATAATATTTAATTTAAACATTGATTTCAACATGACTGCTTCAAGAGCTATGCCGTGATTTTACTATATCACCCCTAATTAATTATTATAAGTTATTTTTGTATTAGAAAATTAATAGTATTTAATTAAAACAAGAAAAATATGTGTTTATGACATGTTTGTTGTAGCTGCTTCAACCATAATCACCTTTGAGAAGATGATCCAAGACTTTATTGTTAATTGAAGTATCTTTTGTTCCAATTTTTATATGAAATAATCCTATGAATATTAGTTCTACATCTTTTCTATATTTTGTAACAGGTCTCAATCTTATCATTAAACAATTAAAATAACCCGACTACACGATACATCACACTCTTTTATCATGTGGAAAAAAACTATCTTATAAAACTTCACTCCTTAGCGAGTACCTTCAAATAGTTATTATTTAAAAAAATTATCATTTTAAATCAATGTACATTTATATTTGTATCTCATCAATATCGAATAGTGGTTCTAAAAGATGTCTATAGTGTTGGGCCTGTGCTGACACGGGTCATGCACGTCTAGTGTTAGATATAAACATCTATTTTTGTAAATACCTATATTTATCATTTTGATAAAGAAAAAATTATTCTGTTCTAGTTTATGAGACGCTATTATTTTATTAGTTTGTATAAAATATAAAGAAACAATACGTAGTTTCTATATTTTAGAAATAATTAACTTTACACTTCTCATTCCTTAATTCCTTAATGAAAAGCTTTAATAATCATTCAAATTGTATGGGGTTAAATCTGTACGTAGACACGTGGCACGATCAGGATAGACAGTTCGAGCACGTGACGCAACAACGCGAGCTACGATTATAAAGACTCTCTCTCTATGACTACTCAACATCCCTAATGATGACATGGTGCAGGAAGACAATTAGGGGATAATAATATGGAAAAATTACACAAATACACAACTTATGTTTTTAATATTACAAAAAATTCTAATTCCCTAAATATATTACAAAAATTCCGCATATACATAGAATGCTATGTATATATGGGCTATGTTATGTATATTAATAGGGAAAGAGAATAAAGTAATTAAAAAGTAGGAGAGAGTGTAATTACTTTTAAAAGGTTGGTATTTATGTTATTTATGCTAATAATATCGGATCCTTCAGAAGCGCAAACGAGTCCATTCGGAACAAAGCATTGGAAAAATATTAGTTGTCTCTCTAATGAATTGGACAGATGGCCCACCCGCTTAGGTCGTAGCCCTTTAAGGTATCATTGTCGAATTATAATTGGGCTAGAGCCAAATGTAGTAAAGTATAAATAGTCACCCTTAGTCACTTGTAATAAGATCTGTTGTCTCACTCCCTCAATCAATACAATAGTTGTTATTTGGTCTACAAGCTCTTCCTTATTCTCTTGAGTATTTGTTGGGTTCAATATTAAAGTATGAATAAAAAATGGAGAAAATCAAGTGGAGGGAAAAAATTGAGATAACACTCAAAAATAGAAAATATACTCAAAAGTGAAAAGTTTACTAATTCTCCCACATTGGTGGGAGAATGAAACTTTCAAGTGTTTATATTAAGAAACACTTACTCCACATGGTAAGTGAGACAAGAACCACAAGGTGCCTCGTGTTGTCGACATCGTCGCTCGGCTTTGGCTTCGGTCAAATGATCAATCCACTCTTTCTGATGAACAAACATGACTGTTCTAATGGCTATATAAATCTGCATTTTTTCATGTGTTTACACACGGAAATTTTCTGAATTTGAAATGCTTCTTGTCTTCAAAATACTCCGTGTAATCATCTAATCGTTGAGTGAGTTCGAAGAGAATCCGATCGTTTGAGGTACCACTACAGTCGAATTGTTAGGTCATCCGATCGTTTGAGGTACCACTACAGTCGACGAAAATTTTCTGAATTTGCAAATGTTTCTTGTCTTCAAAATACTCCGTGTGATCATCTAATCGTTAAGTGAGTTTGAAGAGAATCCGATCGTTTAAGGTACCACTACAGTCGGATTGTTAGGCTATCTGATCGTTTGAGGTACCACAACAGTCGGATTGTTAGGCCATTTTATCCTGAGAGGAAAATTCCGCAGCCTCGGGTACTTGAGGGGAATTATATTTCCTTAAGGACACTTCGTGAATCCAGAGGACTTGACCTTTTTCTGTTTCATCTAATTTTCTGAAAAACACTCTTCTTTGAAAGGTCATTTTGATCTCTATTTCATCTAATTTTCTGAAAAACACACTTCTTTGAAAGGTCATTTTGATCTTGTGTTGAAGGTGTTGCATAACTTCATAAGTATTCTTTTTTTATACTTGAACTTGTGTTGAAATTGTTGTTGCCAAAATACAAATTTTTGTGTACCCATTGAACAACAGTATTCACATAGTTGTTAGACATCTCGGATAACTTGGATTAGCTCTCGATTACACTAGAGAATAGTCTCGGCACTCTGACATTTGCTCGCTTTTACTTGTCTTATTCTATTCATAGCTAATTGTTTCTTTTAGTCACCTATAACGTAACTACTAATAAATTAAATCTATTAGGCTAGAAATTAACTTGTACCAAATCCACGGTAAATTAAATATCACATATTTAGTCTACAAATTCTTAAAGTTCTATAACCACATAAACATTGCAGTATATTTAAGATCAAAATTAGAAACAAAAAAATCCTGTCTTTTTAAATTCTTTTTTTTGGGTTAAATCTGCATTGCATTTCATACAAAAAAAAGGTTAAGGAATTACAAATCCAATTATAAACCGACCATCTACTTTCAATACAGTATCCTACCTGTAGTAATGTGTGTTGGGTTCAAAGAAGTGTGAATGAAAAATGGAGAAAAAATGGCGGAGAAGAGAAAACATCAATTTGGAAAGTGTACTCCAAAAATTGGAAAGTTCACTAATTCTCCCATATTGGTGGGAGAAAGAAACTTTGGAGTGTTTATAATGATGAGCACTTACTCCACATGGTAAGTGAGGCAAGAAATAAGAGATGCCTCGTGCCGTTGTCGTTGTTGCTCGCTTGGATTCGATCTATCTTTTTGGAAAAAAATTATTTGAATTCCGAAAATATCAACAGTAATGCAATAAATATTTTATGTGTTTAATACTCCATTTATATGATTTCATTACAAAAGCAACGAAAGCATGCATGCAGAAGCTATTTCAAACAGATGCTTTAGATAAATTTTCGAACTGATGCAATTTTTCACTGAAATGGTGCTCAGTTTTGAAACTGAACTGATGCACTGTTTCAGTAAACTGATGCACTGCTTCAGAACTGATGCATTATTTCAATGAACTGACACACTTATTCATGAAATGGCATGCCTGTTCAGAACAGTCACAATGTTTGGACGAATAGACATGAATTTTCAGAAAAGGTTACACCTTTTACTTTTAGATGAACCTTTGCCACTTTTCAGAAGAGGCATCTTGTGGCTATAAAAACCTGGTTTCATCCACAGGTTTGCATACAAAATTTTTCAGATTAAAAACTCTCTTCTTGTCTCAAAAATATTCTGTGTGATCACTCAAAACGTTCTGTGAGTTAGAAGATATTCCAACCGTTTGAGGTACCGTTACTGTTGGTCTGGTTAGCCATTTTATCCTGGGAGAAAAAATTCCACAACCTCGGGTATAGTGAGGGGGATTATTTACTTAAGGAAAATCCGTGAATTCGAACGACTTGGCTATTTTCTGTTTCATCTTTATTTTTCTGAAAAATAAATACACCTCTTGGAAAGGTCATTTTGATCTTGTGTTGAGGGTATTTGATACTTCATTGTGTTCTTGTTTATACTTGAACTCGAGTTGGTTTTTGTTGTAATATACAGATTCTGCAAATCCGACTATATTGTGGGAAATAACAATCTTAAGGAAATGACACTATTACAGAATCTGTATAGCTTGTTTTTAGAGATTAAAGTTTTTACTTTCTACTCCGCCTGAACTTAACTAGTGATTTGAAGTCATAAAAACTTCGTCACAAGTTAAAGATCATTCGGTTGACAATTGAAAGTCATAAAAACTTCATTGTTAACTAGAAACAAGAAGAAAAATTTAAAGTTGCTTAATTTTTATAAGTAGTATTCTGAAAATACTAAGTATTTTTTGTGTTGTGGTGACAGAAAAATGGCAACCGAAAGTCAAATGATGGATGCGACAATGTCTGTGGGGGCAACTAATATTGCCACATCAAGTCGCACAAATGCTCCGCCAACAATGGCATCGGCGGAGAAGCCCAAAATTTTTTCGGGCATTGACTTTAAGCGGCGGCAGCAAAAGATGTTCTTTTACCTCACCACTTTATGTCTGCAACGGTTCACTAGCGAAGATGCTCCTGAGGTGCCCGAGGGAACCTCGGACAAAGACCGCTTCATTATTGTAGAAGCTTAGAAATATTCGGACTTCTTTTGCAGGAATTATATTCTGAGTGGTCTCCAAGACGACCTCTACAATGTTTATAGTGGAACCAAGACATCAAAGGAACTGTAGGGGCACTTAAACGAAAATATAAGACGGAGGATGCGGGAATTAAGAAATTCCTTGTTGCACGGTTCCTGGACTTCAAAATGATAGATAACAAATCTGTTGTCTCTCAAGTACAGGAGTTGCAAGTCATCATACATGATCTCCTAGCAGAAGGTATATCTTTGAAAAATACCTTAGTTGAACAAATTAAAAATGTTCTTAATACTCATATAAACTGTTTGGTAGGTTTAATTGTGAATGATGTTTTCCAAGTAGCAGCGATAGTTGAGAAGCTACTACCTTTGTGGAAAGACTTCAAAAACTACTTAAAGCATAAACACAAGGAGATGACTGTCGAAGATCTGCGTATTGAAGAGGACAATAAAGCTGCCGAGAGAAGGTCAAAAGGGAATTTTACAATTAATGGAACACATATTGTAGAAGATGACCAAAACAATTCGAAGAAAAGAAATTAAGTTGAACATGGAAGCAATCAACTCAAGAAAAAATTAAAGAAAAAATGCTTCAATTGTGGATAAATTGGCCACACATCCACAGATTGTCGAGCCCCGAAGAAAGGCAAGAAAAAGGATCAATAAAATATGATTGAATCCAACAAAGAATGCGATGATTTGTATGTTATGTTCTCAGAATTCAACTTGGTGGGGAATCCTCGTGAATGGTGGATGGATTCTGGTGCCACCCGTCATGTATGTGCCAACAAGGTGTTGTTTTCGTCATTTGCTCCGGCTTAAGCAGAAGACATGATCTACATGGCTAACTCCGCTACTGCTAAGGTGGAAGGAACAAGAAAAATTTTCTTAAAGATGACTTCCGGCAAGGTCTTAACACTGAACAATGTGTCATACATTTCAGAGTTACGTAGGAACTTAATTTCTGTTTCACTCCTAGATAAGAACGAATTCAAATGTGTAACCATTTCTGGAAAAATTGTAATTAACAAAGGAGAAATGTATGTAGGGAAAGACTATCTGACCGAAGGCCTTTATAAGATGAATGTAATGACTGTTGAAATAAATAAAAGTTCGAATTCTTCTTATTTGCTTGAGTCTTATGATTTATGGCATGAACGTTTAGGCCATGTTAATTACAAAACATTACGAAAACTGATTAACTTAGAAGTTTTACCAAACTTTGAGTGCAATAAATCAAAGTGTCAAACATGTGTGGAATCAAAGTATGCAAAACATCCTTATAAGTTCGTTGAAAGGAATTCCAATCCCTTAGACTTAATACACACTGACATTTGTGATATGAAGTCAACACCATCACGTGGTGGGAAAAAGTATTTCATAACTTTTATTGACGATTGCACTAGATATTGTTATGTCTACTTGCTGAATATTAAGGATGAAGCAATAGATGCGTTTAGGCAATATAAAACTGAAGTTGAAAATCAGTTAGACAAAAAGATCAAAATGATAAGAAGTGATAAGGGTGGAAAATATGAATCTCCCTTTTCGCAAATATGTGTAGAGAATGGAATAATCCATCAAACTACGGCCCCATATTCACCTCAATCTAATGGAATTGCGGAAAGAAAAAACCAAACTTTGAAAGAAATGATGAATGTCTTACTTATAAGTTCTGGTTTAACGCAAAACTTATGGGGGGAGGCTATCCTTACGGCCAATCGTATACTCAATAAAGTTCCCCATAGTAAGACACAATCAATTTCTTATGAAAAATGAAAAGGAAGGAAACCCAACTTGAAATATTTCAAAGTGTGGGGGTGTCTAGCGAAGGTTCAAGTTCCTATACCTAAAAGGGATAAGATAGGACCTAAAACGATGGACTGCGTGTTCATAGGATATGCTAAAAGTAGTAAATCATGTCGATTTTTGGTTCATAAATTCGAACATCCGGATATTAATGAAAATACGGTAATTGAATCAGACAATGCTGAATTCTTTGAAAACATTTACCCGTATAAAATTAGATATGAACAGTCTAGTGAAGGATCTAAACCACCTCGAGATGAACCAAGTAAGAATGTACATAATGAAGAAAATCCAAGACGTAGTACACGTCAAAGAACGCCAACTTCATTTGGATCGAATTTTGTAATATTTCTCTTAGAAAATGAGCCTCAAACATTTAAAGAAGCGATGTCGTCGTCAGACTTATCCTTTTGGAAAGAGGCAGTCAATAGTGAGATAGATTCAATCTTAAGCAACCATACATGGGAATTGGTTGACCTTCCTCCCGGAAATAAACCTTTAGGTTCTAAATGGATCTTCAAAAGGAAAATGAAGGCGGATGGTACTATTAACAAATACAAGGCAAAACTTGTAGTAAAAGGCTTCAAACAGAAGGAAGGCCTTGATTACTTTGATACATACTCGCCAGTAACAAGGATAACCTCAATTCGAATGTTAATTGCCTTGGCAGCGGTATATGATCTTCAAATCCATCAAATGGATGTGAAGACCGCATTCCTAAATGGAGATTTGGAGGAAGAAATATACATGGAACAACATGAGGGTTTTGTGTTTCCAGGAAAAGAAAATAAGGTGTGTAAACTTGTTAAGTCACTATATGGACTAAAACAAACACCTAAGAAATGACATGCAAAGTTTGACCAAACCATGTTGGCAAACGGATTCAAGATAAATGAATATGATAAATCTGTATATATTAAAGACACACCAAATCACCAAGTCATTGTTTGTTTATATATGGATGATATGTTGATCATCAACAGAGATATTTGTGACATAAATGCAACCAAACGAATGCTCGAGAGCAAGTTTGATATGAAAGACCTTGAAGTTGAAGATGTGATCTTAGGTATAAGAATCCATCGAACTCCACAAGGGTTAGCATTGTCATAGTCTTATTATATCGAAAAAGTACTTGACAAGTTCAAGGATATGGAATTTAGTATAGCCAAGACTCCATTGGATGTGAACTTTGCACTTCGAAAGAATGAGGGTGAAAGTGACTCACAATTAGAGTACACAAGACTATTGGGATGTTTAATGTATATAATGAACTGTACACGACCAAACATAGCATGTGCAATTAGTAAATTGAGTCGGTACACGAGTAATCCCAACAAAACTCATTGAATAGCTATGAAAAGAATTTTAGGGTATCTTAAATACACTCAAAACTATGTGTTGCATTATAATAAATATCCTGCGGTACTTGAAGGATATAGTGATGCAAATTGGATCACCAGATCGAACGAAGTAAAATCCACAAGTGGATATGTATTTACTATCGGTGGAGGAGCAGTTTCTTGGAAATCATCCAAACAGACTTGTATCGCTCGCTCTACAATGAAATCTGAATTTATCACATTAGATAAAGCCGGTGAAGAAGTAGAATGGCTCCAGAATTTCTTGGAAGATATTCTGTATTGGCCCAAGCCAGTGGCACCAGTATGTATACACTGTGATAACCAAGCGGCAATAGGTAGGGCAGAGAGTGTGGTGTACAATGGTAAATCTCGTCACATACGACGGAGAGATAATACCGTTAGAGAACTCCTCTCTAGTGTAATTATCACTATAGACTATGTAAAGTCAAAGGATAATGTGTCAGATCCACTTACAAAAGGCCTATCTAGAGAAGGAGTAGAAATGACATTCAAGGGAATGGGTTTAAGGCCTAGGACAAGTCAGCATGACGGTAACTCTACCTAGCAGACTAGAATCCCAAGATCTAGGTTCAAGGAGATCAAACAAAGTTGTGTCTGGAAGGTTCAACATTGTCAATTACCCAACCCATTCTCATGATGTAGACAATGTACAGTAAACTAGGATAAGACTTAAGGTGAAAAGTTTTTAAATGATTATCTAAATTTGGCAGATTTGATCAAATAGTTTAATCTACAGGATTTAACGTTTAAAAATCACCTATGTGAGGGTGAAGTGGAAGCCGCTTCAAGGAGAATGTTAGTAAAGGCCTATTCTCTAAGCTCTCAGGAAACCGGGACGTGTTCATGGATGAAAAGAACAAAACCATGAGAACCATAAACGTTAAAAGGCTGGTTGTGTGACATGTATTGTCTAGGTGTAAAATAAAGCTCGATGGTTCAAAGATATCAAATCTACCGATTGACCGAGTGCATCCAATGCATGTTCACTACAGAAAGTTCAAAAGAAAACCTACTTATCCAGATGCAATCAATCTTTGCTTGATGATCACATACTTGTCCGTAAAGGTTTTATAAAAAATAGCCATTCCCCATTCATGTGAGGGATTGTTGGGTTCATAGAAGTGTGAATGAAAAATGGAGAAAAAATGGTGGAGAAGAGGAAACACCAATTTGGAAAGTGTACTCCCAAAATTGAAAAGTTCACTAATTCTCCCACATTGGTGGGAGAAAGGAACTTTGGAGTATTTATAATGATGAACACTTACTCCACATGGTAAGTGAGGCAAGAAATAAGAGATTCCTCGCGCCATCATCGTCGTCACTCGCTCGGTTCGGCTTCAGATTTGGATAATGATCGATCGATGAGATCTATCTTTTTGGAAAAAATTTATTTGAATTCTAAAAATACCAACAGTAACGCAGTAAATATTTTCTGTGTTTAATACTCCATTTATATGATTTCATTACAAAAGCACGAAAGCATGCATGCAGAAGCTATTTCGAACGGATGCTTCAGATAAATTTTCGAACTAATGCAATTTTTCACTGAAATGGTGCATAGTTTTGAAACTGAACTGATGCACTGTTTCAGTAAAATGATGCACTACTTCAGAACTGATGCATTGTTTCAATGAACTGACACACTTATTCACAAAATGGCATGCCTGTTCAGAACAATCACAATGTTTGGACGAATAGACATGAATTTTCAGAAAAGGTTACACCTTTTAGATGAACCTTTGCTATTTTTCAGAAGAGGCATCTTGTGGCTATAAAAATCTGGTTTCATCCACATATTTGCATACAAAATTTTTCAATTAAAAACTCTCTTCTTGTCTCAAAAATATTCTATGTGATCTCTCAAAACGTTCTGTGAGTTCAAAGATATTCCAACCATTTGAGGTACCACTACTGTTGGTCTGGTTAGTTATTTTATCCTGGGAGGAAAAATTCTACAACCTCGGGTACAGTGAGGGAGATTATTTCCTTAAGAAAAATCCGTGAATTCGGACGACTTGGCTATTTTCTATTTTATTTTTATTTTTCTGAAAAATAAATACACCTCTTGGAAAGATCATTTTGATCTTGTGTTGAGGGTATTTGATACTTTATTGTGTTCTTGTTTATACTTGAACTCGAGTTGAAGTTGTTATTGTAATATACAGATTCTGCATACCTGACTATATTGTGGGAAATGACACTGCGCTATCTATCTTCAACACAATAACTAGCAGCTGCTACAAGCTACAAAACACTAATTTGACAAAAAATAAATCTGCACAAAGTAACAATTTTCTATGCTTTGAGAAACATAAGTTGGCTGCTAAGATTTTCTCTTCATGGCATTCCTTGATCAGATGGCTAAGTGTTGTCGACCACTTTGAGATTTCTCTGCCCCTTATGTGGATAAAATAAGCTATCTTTCTTTATAATTTATCAGCATGGAAGTGACCAACTTGAAATCTCAACTGATCATTTCTTTCTCTCCATATTAAAGCTACTAGCATGCCAAAGACACTTGATATGATAGCTCCTCTACTTGACCTGCTCTTAGCCATTTGATTTGCCCATTGTAATTCTTCATTCCAATCACCAACAAGTCTTTGAACCTCCAATCAAGTAAGAAGTCTACACTAGACATGCCTTGTAAAAGGACAATCAAAATATAAGTGCTCAAATAATTAAGAGGATCTTGCCAGAAAACACATCCCATTGAGACTTGAATACCAATCTTTTTTAATCTATCAATTGTTGCAACCACAAAAGGAAGTTATGTCTGAGATATATTAGGTTGCAAAGAAATACTTTACCATGACACCTTCTGGAATTGGGGTACAAGGAACATGTACCCCAATTTAGATTATGTCACGTAAAAGGCAAGTTGTATTCATATGTTGCAAGTTTTTGCTTAACTAGCAGTAAATTAAGCAAAAAAATAATAATTAACCTGACTCTAACTTGTTATAAGGTTCTTTTGGTTGGAAACAAGTTATTCCAGGATTTTTTATCGCATAATTGTTATTTCACCTTCAATGCGGAATAAAAATAACACTATAATACCTGGATGACTAATTTTGAAATAAGTTATCCCTCAATTTTATCTCAACCAAACATAGGATGAATGTTAAATATCATATAGATAATGATCATGTAAATGCTGATAATAATCATGTAGATATTGATCAATGTAAGATTCCTAATAAGGACTCAATTGTACAAACCTACTGAGAGTTTTCTACCAGACGTGTATAGCTACTTTCCAGGATAAAATACTTGTATAAATAGACAGGTTTATGTACTGCAGTATTACCAATAAAATAATGTTCTAAATTCTCCTCAAAGTGTGTATTTTTCTCATGGTATCAGAGCTTCAGTGAAGTTAAATCTTCTGTCAATTTTTATTCTTCTTTATACACATAACACTACCAAAAAAATGACTTCCAACACCTTTTTGACATTCTCTCTTCATCACTTCATTGCTTTATGTCTTGTGAAGTTGAAGTCCTCAAACTACTTGATATGGAGGACATAAATGATACAACTTATTCAAGTAACAAAACTAGCCTATCTCATTGTCACAGTCCAAAAATCGATGGTCCTGATGACACTTATTGCCGGCGCACCTTGACAAGTTAGCATGTCATCTAAACTGATACACAAAAGGAAAAAGACAGAAATACCCCCAAAGCAAGGCTTCTAGATCGAAGCCGAACCGTACAAGTATAAATAATAAGAAAAAGAAACATATTCAAAACCATACATTCCCAAAACCAGGTGTCAATGGTGTAAGAACTACTAATAAAATCATGAGTCAAATACATTAGAAATATCCACACAGGGTCAACATCTGTCTCTGAATACAAATAAAGACATAACTACTATATAAAGATAGAGGTGAACTCCAGACACATGACTGTCCAACCGCTACCTTGAGTAATATGAAGGTGCTCGAAATCAACCAATTTGAGGCGCACTCGAGCTAGGACCTGCACCAAAAGGGCACAATAGGCGTAAGTACGGTCCACTTGTACTCAGTAGGTATCATAGTCCGATCAAGCAAAGTAGTAAATAAAGCATACAAAATATACACTAAGGGTATGTCACCTGTAGTTAGAAAATGTCCCACAATAGAAGCCCACACCGCTTGCACTAACAGTTCTACAATATCCACATATAATACAACAACACACCAGATAGGGATACAAATACATAATATCACATACAAGTAAGAACAAAAGAGGAACATGTATAATCAAGATTAGCAAGCACAATTAAAGAAAGATAGAATAATTAGACATTAACAAGTCAAGATATAGAACAAATAGATAGATGACAAGTCAATATGACAAATACAAGCACAATAAAAATACAATAAAGCATGTGCAATGTATAATATGATAATAATGATTATGATGCACGAGGTCGTCGCACAACCTTCGAGATCGTCGCACGATCCCCACATAGACCCACGGAGGCAAGCGTCTCGACATGGGACCCATGGGGGGTTCGTACATCCATATATATTTTATATATCATATTTTATTTCCGGCACATCCCTCGGAAAGAGTTTTATAAAGTGTTGCAATATCTCCTCCCGGCACATGGCTCAGGGGGGTTTATAAAAAGGTGTTGTCAATGTCTTTCAGGTGTTGCCACGGTGGTACCATTTGTTTCATGAATAAGTATGATATGAGGATATAATTCTCACAACCAATCACAATAAATATTTTCACAATCAATCACATGATATATTTCCACCACCAACCACAATGATATATTTTCATAACCACGTGAGCCAATATCCACTTATTATTTTCATTTCTTCATGAATTTTCACATGTTTCATATGCCAAAAGTATGAATATATATCACAATATACCAAAGGTACCAAAATAGGCATTTGCAATAACACAATACAGTTATTCACATGTATTCAAGGCTATCAACATCATATAGGACCCCACACGGTCATACTTATCACATAATCTCTCAATTTCAATAATTACATCACATATAGTCCCCCACACGGGCACAACATATAGATAGTCATTTTTCAAGATTAGTTCTCACCTTAACATGCATTTTGTACCATCATTTACTATCTATTTAGTCTGAAAGAGTTAAGTCATAGCCTACCCCGAATGTCAAAATTGATCTGCAACACTTCAAATCCAATCTTATTTTCCACGAACGATCTCAAAATCAACTAAAATCAAGAAATATATAATCTATGCATCAAAACAAAACTAACGATACTCATATTCCCTACTTTTGGTTCAACATCAAAACGGACCCTCGAAATGGATTTTTATAAAAGAAGAAAAAAATATAAATTTACTTCAAAAACATGTTCTCCATACTAATTTTAGAAATCTACAATTGAAATCTCAAGTCAACTCGGGTAAAAAATGAGGTTCAAATCAAGGAAAAATCACTTTTGAGCTTTATCGAGTAAAATATTTGAAATTCGCATTAAAATCAAGCATCGAAGTTATTTTGAAGGTTAAATTGACGAAACACTCTTAATTATAGGATTAAAATATTATTCAAATTGAGATTTAAAATCAAACCCTAAGATTTTTGGGGTTTTCAGAATTTAATAAAGAATTAAAGTAGAAAAGGATGAAATCTCACCATAAATTCATAATAGAATCAAGAAATAGATGTTAATCTAGCTTCCACAAACTTCACTTTTAAGATCTCACACTATTTTAGGGTTTAACTCTCAAGAGAAAACGTGAAAGAATGGGCAAACTAGGCCAAAAAGGGGCTATTTATACTGTACTCGGGTACCAGGCATTTAAAGAATAAAACGCATGCTTCAAGCCCGATTTACCCTTTGTGCATCAGGTTGCACCAGAAACCTGGTGCACCAAAATTTTCAAGTTCAACCCGAACTTCGACGGGGTACTCAGGATTCAATCAGAGTCTGATATATGCAAACGAACTATGTAATCACACTAAATTCAATGCTACAGACTTAATGGCGATATCAGAATTTCAAAAAGATATCATTTTCACAGAGTTAACCTCCGAAATTTAAAATTATAATTTTCCAAATCAAGAGTCGGAATGAGATTTAAAAGTCATAAAACCACACCAAACATGTTACCACCTTGAAATCAATGTTTCAGATGCATTGAAGAAGTCAAATTTTCAATCCGAGGTTGTTTTGACCAAATGTGGGTCCCACACTCATATTTTTTTATTTTTAACTTTTTGACCAACAGGTCGAAATGAGATCGGGTGCATCAGGACTCAAACTAAAGGCCTATCTAGCATAAAATTGATTTTTTAAAGCTGCTGGAGCAGTCTGTTCAATCATCCATCACACAGATCAAAATATAACTACACTGGTTCCTAATAAGGCTCTCGAAGCCACCAAAAATCGCAATATCACACAAATGGTACCAAAATACAACAGAAACTGTGTCAATCACTCCCACACCCCAAAAATACCATAATATAAGTATACAGAGGGGTAAAATAGTTAAATCATGCAAAAATCATAAATTTCACATATTTTATCAAATTTTCAAGTCGTTACACTCATTAATGGTAAACCAAAAGCAACCGAGGTTGAGGAAACCAGTAAAACCAGTGAAATAAGTAGCAAAAAAATTGTGAGAAGGGTAGTGATAAAAAGACTAAATCTATTGATGAATAAGAAAAAAGGAATGTTCTATTGAGGAGTTGGATATCTGAAACAATGTCAGGGGAGATCATACATTTCATTGTGGAATGTACAACTGCCAAATGGATGTGGGAATGTCTAGAAGACACTTATCTGCAGGCAACTAAAGATAAAGAATTTCAATTGAAACAATAACTCAAACCATCAGACTTAGTAGTAGAATTATTGATGAATATCTAAAGGAATTTAAAAACATATGTGATGGCTTGATTGCTATACATAAGCCTAAAGATGCCTAAAGTGATAAACTTTGCTAGAGGGTTGGGTCCTAAGTATAAGCTTTTAGGACTGTTATGCTTGGCAAGGCACCTTATCTAACATTAAGTCAATAGTACAGTCTTAAGGGGATTTGATCGTGGGTGGATGAAGAAGATGATTCAAAAAAGGTGAATCACAACATGACCTTTGCAACACAGAAAAAATCTAACAATAGAGGTCGAGAAAGTTACAACAACAAGACAGGTAATTATGGGTTTTAGACATGCAGGACAAGGAAATAATCAGATTACTTAGGGACACTCTACTAAGCATTATAAAGGTTCTAAAAGTTCTCCCAAAAGGGAAAAAAACTCTAATTCATTATTTTGTCATAATCATACTATCCTCAAGCATTTTTTATAGGTGGAACTTATCCTATAAAGAACAAGAAAACTTGCCTCACTCAATATGAGCAATCAAAATGGTAAAGACAATACTCACTATATGGACTCAGGAGCTAGGACTCACATGATCAATACTACAAGTGTTTATCAAATCTGAAACCTTATAATGAAAGTGAGAAGATTTGTAGTAGGAAATGATTATAAACAAGAAATTACTCATGCATGTTGAAAAAGGAATTGTTTTTAGATTAAAACTAAATCTAGTGTTTGTAGTTCCTAAACTAAAAAAAAATCTACTTTCAGTAAGTAAAATCGCTAGAGATAATTGTTGCACTATTGAGTTGGATGAGTCATCTTTTGTTGTAAAGGACAATAGGACCGAAACACAAATAGTCAAGGGTGCTAGAATAGGAGACATCTATTCTTTGAAGATTGACAATCTATTTGCCTTTAGTGCTACAAAAGGTAGTTCTAGTGATATTTAGCATGCTAAACTTGAGCATCCAAATTCTAAGTCTTTAGAAGTTCTTTGGAATAATAAGTGTATTAATTTCATATATTGGAATAAATCACTTACAATTTGTGTTAGTTGTCAAATAGACAAAGGTTGTTAGCTATCATTTCAATTGAGAAATAAAGTTGAGGTTGAAACATTGTTGAAAATTTTCTGTGATTTATAAGGACGTGCTCATATTGAATCTTCAAACACATGAAGTACTATGCATTATTTGTTAATGTCCACTATAGATATACATGGTTGTGTCCATTAAAAAAAATATGATTTGTTTGAAACATTTGAAATTTTTCATAAAATGGTTAAAAAATAATTTTCAAAGTGTATCAAGATTTTTCAAGGTGATGGTGGTGGAGAATTTTCAAGCTTCGAATTTTTGAAGTACTTGAAAAATTGTCGCATTGTAAGACATACCTCTTGTCCTCATACTCCAGAGCAAAATAGAATTACAGATAAAAAACACATACATATTGTAGAGATTGGTTTGAAACTTCTTCTACATGTCAATAAGTTACCTCTATTTCTGTGGACTGAGGCCTTCCTCACAACTATTTTCTTGATAAGCAGAATTCCTCTATTTGTGTTAAATAAAGAAACTCTCTTCCATAAGCTACATGAATCACACTCTTACTACAAATGTCTGAAAGTAATTGAATATAGGCATTTTTCTTATCTTAAAGGGAAGTACAAGTTGTCTCCAAAGTCATATCCATGTGTTTTCTTGGCTATATCAGCTTACATAATGGATATAGGTTTTTGCATCCATCCACAAGGAAGGTCTTTGTGTCAAGACATATTGTCATTGATGAACTAACTTTTACTTATGTGTAGGAATTAAAACTGATACTATACCTGCAGATTCTTGTCATATGGCTACATTCTTTGAGTTCCTCTAGAGTCACAAGATGAGTCTAGTCTCTTAGGCCATCCATCCACAAAGGAGGTTGTAGAAGTTGATCAGGCTGTTGAACTAAGTGATAATTGTCACGACCTAAAATATTGAATCATGAGATGCCTTTTTAATCTACCTAGAAGGAGAACCCCTTACCGTCCTACAAAAAGATATGTGAAAGTCATAAATAAATAATAAAATACCAATCCTTAATACAATAGATTTTATCAAGGTTAAATATGAAATAAAAATTACACCAAGGACCTAGTCTAAACAGGTATAAGAGTTTCTAAACAAAAAAATGGACACAGCTTCCACCATAAAGCAGAGGAGTAGAAGTTGATGAAGATCACTATTCGCGCAAAGCATGAAAGAAATGTTGATTTTTGCAACCACACTATACCCCAAAAAGGTATAGAGAGAGTAGTATCAATACAAACAACACATTCTTTTAGGTGCCATTGGCCGACTAATGTTAGATTACATAAACACAATACAGAAATCACAAGAAGAAAGCATGACAACTTATATAATAATATAATCCATATAACTTTCATCCACTTATGCTATCTTTATCTCTTATTTTACCTAAAAGTATTTTCATTCTTATTTCGTTGATCGTTAATCACCTTGACCTCAAGTGTCCTCCATCCTGACTCTCACTTGTTTAATCCCAATATTTATTCTAAGGCAATCTATTTCACTTAAATCTCAATTAACCTCAATAATAAATGATACAATTAATCATAACGTTGTAACTCGTACAACCATGAACATTTTCACACTACCTTTACCTCAATTATAATTATCATTTAGCCTTTTTAATCGATAAAGATATTAACCAAGTCAAGACATGACTATCAATCACTATCCAAGTCAACAATCAAGACTCAACAACAGTAACTTACACCTTGTATCAAATATACAAGTAATTAGACATTCATAAAATATATGCCATTCTTTTATATTCTTATCCCGGACCACTCAAGACTCAATATAATTAATAACAACAACAATGAAGAGATTTTTAAAGAGTTTTCATTAAAGATTGATCTTGCATGCAAGAAAAATGAGCTTACACTACTAAATAGATCGATCCCTCCACCCCATCATCCCCCTCCCAAGATCATATATATGAAGTTAAATTCAAACCTAATTTTGCCCCAAAAATATGTTAATATTGTGAGCTTATTCAAAGTATGTCCAAATACATGTTTACAAGTGAAAAAATTAACTAATTTTACCACACATATTAGGAACCTGGTCTCGAAAATTGCAGTAAATAACAGACAGTAAAATAAAGTGCAACGCAAATTTTACTTTGGAAAACTCCTTGCTCAAGAGAGTTAAAAACCATGACCTATACTGTGCAGAATTTCATCACCAATCTCCACTAAATTCAAAGAGATTTGTTCAAGATTATAATCCCGCAATCCTAAAATCTAACTCTTAACTCACATCTCAACAGTTTACTACAACTGTTCAATCTACTATATGAGCACTCCAAGAAGTCAAGCCCGCTTCTTTTTACAACACCTCAGAATTAAGAAGTCAAACTCACTTCTTGTTACAACACCTCATAAAAAAGAAGTCAAATGCACTTCTTATTTCTCACACTCACAACTAAATAATGTTTAGTAATATACAAGACTACAACTCAGAATCTATCCTATTACAGACTCAAAACTTATCAATTTACTCCAACTGATGAACTCAACAAAGACTAATAACTCTAGCCTTTAAATACCCAAACATCAATATTCAATAGTGCCAACTCAAACAGAAACTGTGAACCAGTTTTCTGTTTTGCTGTGATGAAGTCCTGCAGTTTTTGGTCCGATGGCTATTGCTCTCAAGATGATAAATTTTGTGGATGTGCAATAGGTGCGGCTCTCAATGACCTTCATGCCATATATATACTAGAGATTTGTCATTAAAATATCACGAACTAGGTCCTTTTCTGCAAATAGAACTTGATTTCCTATAAGAAATTATGTGATTACTTTTCTTATAAGGAGATTGTATCATATAAGCAAACCTTGACTCCTCTTTAGACTCTATTTCTTTTTTTTATTTTTCCTTTTTTGCTATTTATTTCTTTCCTTCTTTGCTCCTTTGTTTATTTTCTTCTTTATTTCGTGGCTCCAATCTTCCGTAATTGTACTTGATTTTCTTGTGTATTCATGTTATCTTTTTTGGGACCTGGTTCATATGATACAACACACAAAAGACAACAAGAAGTGAACCAGGTTCTTATTTGTAAATCATCAAAACTACAAACATGTTCTCCTACTTCTTAATAATTTTTTTCCTTTTTGATAATGTTAAATAATGCATTATATATTCTTTGTCCAGGCCATATAACTTACCCTTTTTGGCATCATTGATAATCAACAATGAAAGAACCCAATGAATATACAATGAGTGCAATATCATTTTAACTCATGGTCACTAGGATAATACTATTCAACACACTTGTTGACAATAAGGTAAGTCAACCTGAGGATATCAACCATTTTACATACACAACCAAGACATGTTGTGAAGGAACACAATGAAGTATGCTCCCCCTAAATTGGAGCTATGGTGATTTTAAAACCCCTGAACTTGGTGTTTTTCTTAAAAGAACTAGCTTTTAAAGGATGGATTAGGTTCATCAGCGCTTAAGTTTTACACATACTCAAAAAATGCATACATTGAAAGGGATGGTACATACCTGACTATAAATAAGAAACTAAGTTCCCCTTTTATGAGTTCCTCCATAATTTCTTGATGCAATTAGTAAGAAAGCAAGGGTAATATCCACAGATCTTTTAGCCACTGTCAAAGATGTGTCTGAGGTGTGTACCTATAACAATACGAGACTGAGTTGTTATATATACATTATATATCCAATCAAGCATAAAATTATTCATTTACTAGCCAATTATTAAGGAAGTGATGATATGTCAATACTTCTTGATAAGACCAAGCTTCAGGCAAAGAGAAACTAGGTTCACATTGCGTTGAACTCTCAAATCATCCAACAGTTCCCCTTTGTTTGTTCATTAGGCATATTCTCAACACTTGTTCTCCCTGTCTCATGTATCCCCTCACTGATATGAGGATCACCACTAAACTGTGAATTTAATCATTTTCAGGAACTGCTAGGGAACCAGATTCTATCAGTACTGACCATTCATAATCTTCACAACCATCTCCAGCAATAACAAATCCTTCATTATCAACCTACTCTTCAAGATCAAAATCATCAAGATTGCCATTCACAAGATAATTTTTTTATCATCTTTCTACAAAATTATACGAACCAAGTTCCTGTTGTATAATTTTTTCAATTGTTGTGAGCGAACCTTCAGTACTGAAGTTAGAATATTCTAACATTCTTCTTGATATTTGATCACATTAATCATTGTTTCACTGAATTTAGTGTTGGGCAACTCATGAACCAGGACATTCATGACTTTTTCGTTTAGAATCAAATTTCAGAATTTGAGTTTTTTTTGGTCATGAATCTAAAAGACGCTCAGCAAATTATGTTTCAAACCCTTTTGTCCCTTTCCAAAGGCTACCTTGTCACCTTGGAAATATGCGAGTGAGAGGAAATTTTCCCATATTTCGATCATGTGTATGGAGCATGCATTATTTAGATTCCATGATTTGTATTTTCCTCTTACCTTCACCTGAAACACTAGTTAAAGATTAGCCTTGGATACCCAGATTAACTTAGGCCCCTTCCTATAAGTAAAAGTATGAATGAGATCTCTTCTATCCCAAAAAGGTAAATATAAGGACTATTTCTTTTAAGCATTTGCATGGTAAGGACCTGATTTTCTTTTAACAAAATTAGTTTAATTCATATGATAAGAGCGAGGTCTCTTTTTAACTAAATCAATATTTTTATGATTTGCCGAAATTTGGCCTTGACATTGATTTTTGAGATGACCTTCCTTTCCACAATGACCACATAATTTTAATCCAGCAAGATTACCTTGTGAGGACTTATGTTCTTCAGGTTTAAAACCAATCCCATGTCTAGTGGTGGTTTGACTATCCTGAATTTGAGTTAATAGTGTTGAGCATCTGATCCATTTTTTATTGAGGTCTAACTCATCTTTAGTCCTTGAAAGATTTTTCGGCAGCAACTTGTTCCTTTCAGTAATCCCTTGAAGATTTACAGTCAATTTCTTGATGTCATTTTTCAAGGATTGTTGAAGAGTGGTTGCTTGCCTTTTTCTTTTAGAAGAAAAATCCTTTAAAGATTTTTTCAATGAATAGTTTTCTTCATAAAAAATTTGATAGTCCATTCATAAATATAATCACTCATAAGACAACTCTTCTTAGAACAAACAGAATAATAGGCATTAATAAGAACATAAGCCAAATTTTTAAATTTTCTCTTAGAAAAGCTTTTGAGTTCAGGTTTAAGAGCAAGAAAACATACCTCAGATTCTCCTCGTTCAACGTCATTGTCTGAGTATGAACTTCCCATGTGTAAAAATATGGCCTCCTTGGAATTTCTTCCTGTTGTTCACCATCTGAATCAACAATTGTAACAAGTGCTAGAGTATCCTCATTATCAAATTCCACCACATTCAGTAGTGATCGATTTTGTGGTTCCTCATCATCAAATTCATTATATGAGTTTTATTTTTAGCAAGGACACTTTTTACAGCAAGATCAGCTTCATGTTTAGTCATCTTTCTATGCGATGGAAGAATTGGGTCTTTTTTTTGCTCCTTAAATTTTTCTTAGTTATTTTTCTTGTGCTCCACAGTCCATATAGGACAAAATTTGATGAAGTGGTCAGGACTACCACACTTATGACACACTTGATCATGACTTTTCATTTCAAAGTTTCTTGGAACCTAGTTTTTTTTTTTGTGAATTCAGGCTCTTCTTCAACATCTCCTGAAATCTCCTTGTCATGAGTGCCAAATTTTTAGGTTTAAAATCTACCTTTCCAGTAGCTTTTAGAATCAAATTATTTTCCTTTGTGCCCCCGATAATTTCAAGTTCTTGATTTTTCTTAAGCTCATATGTTTTCAGGTTTACGATGAACTCATTCATGGTTAATGTGTTCAAATTACAAGCCTTAGAGATAGCTTAAACCTTACTTTTCCATGACTCCGGCAACACACTAAATAATTTTCGGATAGCCTTACCATTGGGAACAACTTCACTGAGAGAGTAGATCTCACTAATGATTGATGTGAACCTGGTATGCATCTCCTGAATAGTCTCTCCTTCCTTCATCCTAAATAATTCATATTTTCTGTTTAGTACATCAATATTAGACTTCTTCACTTGACTGGTACCTTCATGAGCTATTTGCAAAGTGTTTCAAATTTTATGTGCAGTGGAACAAGAGGATATCCT
Source organism: Capsicum pubescens (assembly GCA_030864215.1). Lineage (NCBI taxonomy): Eukaryota > Viridiplantae > Streptophyta > Magnoliopsida > Solanales > Solanaceae > Capsicum > Capsicum pubescens. The sequence continues at coordinate 65,564,103 of CM061546.1, read as the reverse complement.
ATTGTACTCATCGGGACCAATGCCACAGATTATAATTTTTTTGGCCTTTTGTTTGGAATATTGATCTTGTCATTATCATTAAATTCCAATCTCCCTTTAGAAACTCATGTCTTTCCATCTTCACTAAATTTGGTTAGGATTGTTGGTCCATCCAACACAATATTTCAGAGATCATGATTCTCTTCAATAATAAAGTCCATCATACCGTTCTTTCACCATCCATAATATTATCCGTTAAAGAGGGGAGGTCTAATTTGCAAAACACCTTCTTGAAATATTGGTGGGGAAGCCATATGATCCTTTTCAAGGTGTTAGCCTTTAATTGAAAAGAGCCTTCTTTGATACCAACTGAAAGAAATTAACTAATCTCATTACTCGTTTTAAGAACCTGATCCCAGAAATTGCAGTAGATAATAAACTGTAAAATAAAGTGCAACACAAATTTTATCATGAAAAACTCCATTCTCAAGGGAGTAAAAAATCACGACCTACACTTTGTAGGATTTCATCACCAATCTCCACTAATTTCAAAGAACTTTGTTCAAGATTACAACCCTGCAATCCTAGAACCTAATTCTTAACTCACAACTCAACAGTTTACTACAACTGTTCAATCCACTATATGAGCACTCTAAGAATTCAAACCCGCTTCTTGTTACAATACCTCACAATCAAGAAGCCAAACCCCTTCTTGTTACAACACCTCACAAACAAGAAGTCAAAACCACTTCTTATTTCTCACACTCACAACTAAATAACGTTCATTAGTAAAAAAAGATGATGTGGACAAGGAATATATAATGCATTGTTTGTCATCAACAAAAGGGAGAAATTGTTGAGAAGTAGGAGAACATATTTTTCGTTTTGATGATTGACAGATAAGAACCTGATTCACTGTTTACTAGGTCCCAGAATAGGTGACGTGAATACACAAGGATATCAAGTACAATTAAAGAAGATTGGAGCCACGAAATAAAGAAAAAAATAAACAAAGAAGAAAAGAAATAAAGAGCAAAGAAGGAAAGAAATCAAAAGAAGAAATAGAGTTTAAAGAGAAGTCAAAGTTTCCTTATATGATACAATCTCCTTATAAGGAAAGGAATCACATAATTCCTTATAGGAAATCAAGTTTTATTTGGAGAAAAGGTCTTAGTCTGTGATATTCTAGGTATGACAAATCTCCAGCATATATGGCATGAAGGTCATTGAGAGTCGCACCTATTGCATATCCACGAAATTTATCATCTTGAGAGCAATAGCCATCGGAGCAAAAACTGCAGGACTTCATCACAGCAAAACAGAGACTTGGTTCACAGTTTTTATTCGAGTTTGCACTATTGAATATTGATGTTTGGGTAGTTAAAGGCTAGAGTTATTAGTTTTTGTTGAGTTCATCAGTTTGAGTAAATTGATGAGTTCTGATTCTGTAATAGGATAGATTCTGAGTTGTAATCTTTTCTATTACTGAACATTATTTAGTTGTGAGTGTGAGAAATAAGAAGTGGGTTTGACTTCTTGTTTGTGAGGTGTTATAACAAGAAGCGAGTTTGACTTCTTGATTGTGACGTATTGCAACAAAAAACGGGTTTGACTTCTTGGATTGCTCATATAGTGGATTGAACAGTTGTAATAAAATATTGAGTTGTGAGTTAAGAGTTAGGTTCTAGGATTGCGGGGTTGTAATCTTAAACAAAGCTCTTTGAAGTTAGTGGAGATTAGTGGTGAAATCCTACACAGTTACTTCCTTGAGCAAGGAGTTTTCCACGGTAAAATTTGTGTTGCACTTTATTTTAATGTTTGTTGTTTACTGCGATTTTCAGGACCAGGTTCCTAATACGTGTGGAGGAATTAGTTAATTTCTTTCAACAAGTTTAATGTTTAGGTTCATCACTTTTATTATACGATTAGACATTATTTTTTTAACATTAAAAATTAATCAATACAATTGAATTTTAGCCATTTCAGATATTTACACTGAAAAATTCTTTTCTTTTTCTCCTTTAGTTTCACGGACAATCGTTTAATTTGTTTTGACTTTTGGATGAATTGGAAATTTTGTTCATTGCACCATTAATTGGTCAATAGGGGCGAAACCGACCTACACTAACTACTACTCTTGAGAGGCATGGTCCTCAACAACGACAAGGCTATAGAATCCGTACCAATCGGCCTAGAACATCATGTGACATTTATTTACTACCCAAACAAAGGAAGGGCACCGTTGGCGAGGAATATTGAGGGGCCGTTTGGTTTGCGGGACTAGAGTCAATAATCTCGAGATGAAATAATAATTTTGGGATAAAAATATAACTCACTCATTAGATTGTAAATATTTAGGATAACTTATCTCGGGATTAATAATTAGTTCCGGGATAAGTTATCCACCCAAATGGTGGGATAATAATTCCAAGACTATTTTTCTTTGGTATAAAATTATACAAGGACAAAAATACCCTCATTTTCATTTCTCTCTCTCTCTCACACACACACATATTTATATATATTTTATATATATAAAATATATATTTTATATGTATTCATAAATAATAAATTATGTTTAATTAACGTATAATATATTCATAAATAAATTATATATATCTAATAATAATTAACGTAAACTGGTAAATTGTATAATAATTACGTTTTGAACGTATAATATATATTATGAATAGTATAATATATTATGAACATAAATATATATTATGAATAACGTATAATATATTCATAAATATATATAAATTTGATATTCATAAATTATGTTTAATTAACGTATAATATATTCATTAATTATGAATATAATATATTACGTAATATATAACGTAATTACGCAATATATAACGTATAATATTATGAATATATATACGTTAATTATGTTTAATTATATATATATTATGTTAATATATTTAATTATAATATATTATGTTAAATTATGTTAATTATGTTTAATTATATATAACATAATAGATAACGTAATATATTCTCTCACACACATAAATTATGTTTAATTAACGTATAATATATTCATAAAGAAATAAATTTTGAACAGTTTACCGTTCAAAATGGTTGTAAAATATATAAATTATGTTTATTTATATATTTTAATTTCTCTACAAAATAATAAAAAAATTTAAGAATGAATATTTAAAGATTAAAAAGAAATATATATATATATATATATATATATATATATATATATATATATATAAAGTTAAATAAGATGGAGGGTATTTTGGTAATCAATCAATTTATTCCTAGAAATTATAACATGTATATTACTTTGAATACAACAAACCAAACACTCAATAAAAAATAATCCTTGCATAACTAATCCCATTATAACTTATCCCATCATAACTTATCCCAACATAACTAATCTCGGTATAACTTGTTTTCAAACCAAACGTTCAAAGAATTAAACCAACTTTACGGCGTTACAAAAAACTTCAGGATATTATAGATGTTTAATGATGCACAAGCAATTCAAGAATTCAATTTTATGAATTCGAAATGAACTATTATAGGTTTTTCATGTCTTTACAACACATAGGGAATTCGAGCTAAAATTATTGGTTTAGAAGAATATGTGACACACTGGACGTGGCAGAGCAACCTTATGCAGTCCGAAAATAATACTCCTATTTAGCTAGGTTAATATTTTAATTTTATGTATATATACTATATGCTGACTCCCCTTACTAATTTTTTTACTTGTGTTTATCTTTTTATACAACGTAAGAGCACCCTTAATTAGTAAAATTTGTTGCTATGTCACTATGACTCGGACACTTTAGATTTGCCCTTGTATCGAATGGATGGTGGGGCATTTTTAGTTCTTCTTATAATATTTCAATTCTCGCTGTTGAATATAAAATGCAAGCTCTCGTCTAGACAACAATTGAAGTCTGAACTTGTGAAAAGGATGTTAAGAGTTCTTTTTGGTGAAAAGGATAAATGAGAGTGATGTAAGAATGGAAAATATATATACATATATGTGTATTGGAATAGCAAAATGAAACTTTTCAGTGTTGACAGAGAGAGTACCTAAGCCTTGCCAATATATATTTTGTTAAAGAAATATATCATACAATGCATGTGCATTGCTCAGATCTCTATGAAACCAAAGAGGAAAAAGAAAGAAAGGATATGGCACTCATGACTAAATGACCAATATATTGGCCAAACTTTGAGTAAATGAGAGCAAAGCTGTATATATATATATATAGCTGGATGAAAGAGACATGATACCTAAGTTTTATAAATTCACCTTGTCTTGTTTAGAGTATTCTCTGTACTACTAGTCTGTAAAATTCAGGCTTATGCATATTGTTATCCTAATTTGTTAATCCCCATATTCTGGTGGTCCATACTCTTAACCTTACTGCAAAAGATATTAGATGATGCCCAGGTTGTTGGGCTTGGTGTGGTCGCTATATAAATATGTACATGGACCATGAAAACAATGGATCAAGGCTGTAAAATGCATTAAGACGCTTTTGCAAAAGAGATATTTGCTCCATCTCCTTCACGTTAAGACGTTTGTGGTGTGTTTTTAAATTTCCACGTTCTTAAGCAAATAGTGGTGAAATTCAACACCAAGACTTGATTTTATGTAGCAATCTATGTCAGTGTGACTACTGTAAAGTATCAAAAATCATTTCAATTTTAGAAATAATTTGGCAAAACAAGTGTTGGTATCTTGTTCGTTTGATCTATATACAGAGGCGGACCCACATGGTGCCTCGAGGGTGCACGTGCACCCGGTAACTTTTTAAAAAAATTGTATATATACGTATATATATCCTACTAAAGTGTTAATATATTTAATTGTGCACCCTTAGTAATAAAACTTGTGTGGGTGCACTAGTTTGGAACTCAAATGCTGATGCCCTTCTAGTCCAACGTCGCGTGTTCGATTCCTGATCGAGTCACTTGATTTTTTCATTTTACTTCTCCTTTATATACATTTAAATGAAAAAGGACTTTCCCCAATCCCAAGCCCCATATTTCCCCAATTTCAAACTCCCTGAACTGCTGAACACTACAATTTACAAATTAATAGTACCCAAACAAAGAGAAAGAAGCAATTTTCTATTTGATGTTAATAGGTACACATTTCTTCTTTTCATTTTTTTTATTTTTTTATTCAAGTTTGGGTAATGTTAATTGCTTTTAATATTTACTTGTTGCTTGAAAGTTAGTGCGTAAAATTTATTTATTTCTTGCTTCTATTTAAGTTCATGAGATTTGATTAAAAATAAATAAATAATTATTTTTACTTATTATATTCTTGATGAATTTTTTATTTTGTAGGAATTTGTTATTGATTCTTGTGAATTGAAATGGATAGATATTATTCTACTCAACCAAGTTCTAGTTTTAAAGACAATTCTCATCGCCTTAGCAAAAGCAAAAAAGGGCAAAAAAAACCTCAAGGTCTATTATATTTAAGCACAAAGTACAAATAAAGCGTAAGATTTAACAAAAAAAAGGCATAAAGGAGAAAAAATATAAACATATGTCTAATTCAAGAATAATAATATAAGCATGAATGACAAATATATGAACACAAAAATTATTATTTTTTATTAAGTGAAATATCAATAGTTTAGTGTTCGTTTCTCCAGAAAAGTCTCATTGACAAGGGAAAGTATATTTTATAAATTAGAACCTAAACTGCACATTAAACGAGGCTAGCGATCAACACAAATTTAAGTCATTATTCAAAACTTATGCACGCCTTTGACAATACTGATGCACCCCCAGACTTCAAATCCTGGGTTCGCCTCTGTCTGTATAGGAACAGTTGCAGATGCAAAAGACTGGCATTGCTGCCTCTGGCTTGAACTGCTTGTTTTTCTAAAATAATTAGTTGTTTAGTTATTACAAAAGTAACGTTTAAGTTGCTAAAATATTTAGTTTTTAGTTATAGTAGAAGACTAATACTTTAGTTGTAAAAGCAACCTACTACTTTATTTATTTGGCTATTAGGAAACTTATAATTAAAGAATTTTATAAGATGAATTTTTATTCATATTTTTTATTCACACACTGCACGCACATAAATACTTTTTACTGCTTGTAGATGCAGAGGGTATTATTCTCTCTTTACAGATTGCCTTCTGACACAAGCCATGTAATTATAAACAAAATTTGATAATACGCAAGGCCCAAACACTTCCCTCGGATTAATTGATTTTCTTAACCAAATAAACTATCATCAACTTGGTCATACATGAAATTCAATCACAAAATATAGCAATTATGCCACATTCCCATAGATTCCTATAAGCAACAAAAACGGTTTGATTTTTAAGATGGTCACTCAACTAAGTTGTTGTTTCAAAAAGTCACTTTCTTTATTATATTGAAAAAAGATGAACAACATTATTTTCATTCCGGAAGAGAAAAAGAGCCACTATATGAAGAATCATGGAGTAGAACATTAATTTGGTGTATACATCGAAATGATCCAATGCTGATAAATTTTTAGCGAGACACATATATAGTAAATCAGTGGGAAAAGGAATTAAAGGAAAGAGAACCAAAAAATAAATATCATGTCATAATCTTTAAATATTAATGTTATTTAGTGATCAGTCAGCAGCAGGTCTTCCTCCATAACATTATTACTATGCAAGAATAAGCCAATATTCTCTAAAGTCCACTATTATGAGTGAACGATTAGTTTCTACGTCAAAAGTAATCACTACTCTATAATAATATTATGCTACTATGTCATCAGAATCCATTCGATGTGACCCCAGATTTTATCACTTGTTTGTTTTTAATTCTTGAATTATCACTTTCAACAACAAACCCCGTAATTTTGCTGTTGGTTGTTTATCCTATCTCACCAATTCACATTAATTAATTAGGCAAACATAATTAATTAATGCATCGCATGCAGTGTTATTAATTTATACTTAAAAGTGAACTATAGTCACTTTTGTCATAGGACAAGAGGTTCGGACATTTCAAAATAATGAAACTATACAATTCAAAAAATAGAATTTAAATATGTTGTTCATCAGACATAACTTCTGTTTTTTGCTATAAGACAACTTTTAGGACAATTCAAGACAGCAAATATGTTCAACTGCCTACAAGTATATATGCCTTATAGGTAAATATGAAAACTTATTAAACGAGGACAAAAGGTCAAGGTTGAATACTTTGAGGGACAAATATATTAAAACTAAACATTTTGGGGATAAAAAAAAAACTTGACATTTGGAGGAGACAATTTTAGGACAGCACACTTTTGGGGACATCAAAAGTACTACGTAATTAATTGCCTAGCCGTTCAGGACATGTCAAGGGGCCCAAATGAGAAATCTTACCCGGACAGACCAAACGTTAGTCTTGGTTACTTAACGTGAGGGACGTGGAAATGCCAACTCTCTTTCCTTTTAGTAGTAAGTAGTGTTTCTATGACTTGACTTCCAAGACTTTGACCCTTCCCTTCACAGCTTCACTGATCACTCTCTGAGAAGATCTTTCGACTGTAGAAGTTTCATTTGTCTATTGAAAGAAACAAATGAAAATGAAAGTACTAGAATTTTGAGGTGGCCAAAAAGGACAAGAAGAAGCAATTGAGCTGCTTTACTTACCTAGTAAGCTTTTTATGTTGGTCCCATATTTTGAAAGCCTCGTTCCTATATTACAAAGCTAGAAACTATTTAGTTCTTATTAACAAGCATGGAAATCCACATACGCTTGTTTTCAGATTTGCACATAGTAATAAACTTTAATTTGTTCAATATAATAGCCACAAATCACGCTGAAAAATAAGTCGTATTAGATCAGCTCATGCAACGAGTTTGATTAAGAAGACATGTAAAGAGTGATCTTCTATCTTACAATTATTATATTTATTTTTTCAAAGACTAAATATCTTTTTACTATTCCACCAACATGAAATTCAACTATACGTTTTAAAGTATAAATAATAGGAATGGCTAATTGGTAATAATTGTGGCAGTGAAAACAAAAAAGGGACCTTCCAAAGGAACAAGAACAACTACTAGCAACAAAGGTTCTTACTTTATTTTATGCAATTCAATAAAGTTTTCATGAATTAACAAACAAATATAAAATTATAAATACTGAAAATGTACTCCGTTTGATGAAAAAAGAACAAGCACAAGCGTCACGTGGCGCATCCTAATCACCATAAAAACCCCGAGCCCTCTGTCACTCAAAGCTCGGACCATACACGTAGGATCGGAAAACACTTTGCTCACCTAAATCCACATAAATAAACAAATGAAAACAAACAAAAATCTTACTACTTGTTATGAATGTATTTACATTATATTGAATATCTATCAAGAATATAGATAAAATCTAGATCTAATAAGATCTATTAAGATCTAGTTGATATCTATCGGAATTTGAAGTATCTGTCTTTTAGTCAGAAATTAGGAGCATTTTCTCCTATAAATAGAGGAATTTGGTTCATTGTATTCTCAATCGTATGATATCTCTCATCCTCAAGAGAAAGAGAAATAAAGAACCTCCCCTCTTCTCTCTCTATTTATTCTTATTGTTCTTACTTTATATTTCATAACACGTTATCAGCACGAGACTCTGTCGTCTCAAATTTGAAGGCTAAGGTATTATTTTTTCTTTTCATATTGCTAATAATCTTACAAAATCTGAGTCCGTTGCCTCAAGCAAGAACTACCTTTCATGGGTATTGAATGCTGAAATTCACTTAGATGCTATGGGTCTTGGAGACGCCATAAAGAAAGAAAATACAACATCTAATCAAAATCGTGTTAAGGCTATGATTTTCTTGTGTCATCATCTTGACAAAATTATGAAAATTGAATACCTTACTACTAAGGATCCACTTGTTTTGTGGAATAGCCTAAAAGAAAGATTTAACTACTTGAAGATGGGTATCCTCTCAAAAGTACGATATGAATGCATGTATCATGAAAATAAGATGTTGGGTTCAGACCCCATCGATTTGTGGCCTAAGACTCCTTCATATGAATATGAATAAGACATTGAGTTTGAATATCATGATGATAAGATATTGGGTTTAAGTCCCATCAATTTATGCCTAAGACGCCTTTATATGGGTAAGACGTTGAGTTTGAATCTCAATGCACCATATTGATAATATTATGATGGCTAAGGCAAAATAATGGGTATTTGATTAAAAGTCATAAAATCTGACCTATTGAATATGCTCCATTCCATATAGTGAATGTGATAGCAATACATGGTAGGTCTGAAAAGATGACAATTTGCTCCATTCTTGAAGTGAATGTGGTAGCAATATATGATATACTTTGAAAGATAAGTATGCCTCAATATGCTCCTGAAGTAGCAATATCATGAAAGAGGTTATAAGCTATTAGAATTTGATAGGCTTAAGGCACGATTATATTTCATTTCTGTGGAATGAGAAGATTATTAATGCAAACATGCACTTGATTGTGATGGTATCACAACTCACCTTCGAAAGAGGCTGAATGACTGAGAAAAGTTATTTTGAAATCTACTTCTGAAGTAGTAAATTTGAAATTTATTCATGTACTATTAAATCTGAAATTTACTAAAGTAAAAGGTACATGTCATGGTAAAATTGGAGTTTGTCAAAATAAAAGTTCATAAATTGACATGAACGATTGCGACATCCCCAAGATGTGCATACTGATTATTCATAACTCTTAATGTTGTTTGTTCTCATGACAAGTTGGTTGGACCGACTAATATTGGGATTTGATCCCTCAAAATCTGAAAAGTATGAAAGGTGAATAAGGGTCCGTTCACCAATCATGTGATATCTTGAAAAGATGTATCAATAAGATGATCACATGTACATTCATTTTCAACCTGCAGTTTGACATTCATAAAGTTGCTTGCTCAATAAAATTGAGTTAAGAGCATAATTTTCAGATTGTGTAATTAAGATAATTCATCTAGAGGATGATAGTTTGGCATTGAATGCCTTCAATTAATAGCTAAACCATTACTAGTGAGAACAAAACTTCACATGTTAGCCTGAAATATGATATGTTGCATACAATAGTACTTGTATGCCTTAGACCAACAAATTATGATAATTTTTTCTCTCTCAATTGGTTCAAGGTCAGCAACCAGCCATTCCATCTAATAGTTGATGTGCGGTATACGATTAATGAATATACCATGATGCACAAAGATGGATTCCTCAAAGAAGATGGAGGATGTATGTTAGTTTTTCTAGCATAGGGGGAGATTATAAGTAGCTAAAAAATATGTGAGGAATTATCATCAGATCCTCATTCAAAAGATAATTCAAGTCAAGTGCCGAAAACATCTCATATTTAAGCTGCAAGTGCTCCTATTTTGTGTCTTTAAAGGACAAAGTCTATGCATGCGTGAAGCGTGGTAGACCAATCGATTCCAAATAAAATATCCTTGAAAATGATAAGGAGCAAATAATCATAATAAGAAGGCAGTGTGCTCTTGAAAAACCTATGACATAACACTTCATGAAACCTTATGAGAGGTTCAGGTACCTGAAAATAATGAAGTGATAAGATCTCAAAATGTTGCGTCACATTGTGAACCGATACGAAATGATATATCATCAATATCTTTGACACAATATCGGTGCAATATTGTGAAAGATTACGAGGATCTGAATTCTACGTTTATTTAAGCATGCTGACGTAGAAACATTTATCAAGTGACATGAAAGGGTGCATCTTGGTAAGTGAAAACTTATTTGATTTGCACTCCACACACTTGAAGATATCACACATGAAATGTTGAATATTGTCACTTGACAATATATTTTGCCAATACTACAAGGCCTGATATAGCCTTTTCGATTAATTTGTTAGCAAGGTATTGTTTTGCTCCTATTAGGAGACATCGAAATGGGATAAAACACATGATCTTAAATTATTCTAAAGATTGCAGTCTCGATCTTATTGATTATGTTGATGTTGGTTATTTAATTAACCCGCATAAATCTTGATCTCAAACAGGCTACGTGTTCATATGTGGGAATACTGTCATATCTTGGAGATATACAAAGCAGTCTATCGTAGTCATTTCATTTAATCATGCTGAGATAATAGCTACGCATGAAGCAAGCCGAGAATGTGTATGATTGAGGTTCATGATACATCTCATTCGAGAAAAATATGGTTTAAAATGTGATAATGTACACACAATTTTATACAGAGATAATGCAGCATGTATAACACATCTTAATGAAGGATTCATAAAAGGAGATAGAACGAAGCACACTTCATCAAAATATTTCTAAACAGATGATCTACAAAAAGAATGGTGATGGTGACGTGCAACAAATTCGTTCAAGTCGCTACAAAAAAACTGTGTTTAGCCACAGACACTTTTCGTCGCTATCATATGAAAATTCATCGCTAGATAGAAATAGCAACGGAACATCTTCTGTCGCTATATTGCTCGTTGCTAGCCTCATAGAGACGAAAATCGCTTTACATCGCAAAATTTATGACCCCTTAGCGACAAAGAATTTCGGTTGTTGATGTTACCGATAAATTATTTCATTACTATAGCGTTGCTATTCCCAAAGTTTATTTTTGTCGTGGCTAAATTTACGACTGAATATTTTGTCGCTGATACGTTGCAACATAGTTTGGTCGACTGAGTAGAGATCAAATTTATCCATCGCTAAAGTTTTTCAGTAGCAACAACAAAAGTTAGTCACTAATTATTTTCGCTAATACCGGCCGTCTTTAGCAACTAAATTTATCCATTTCTAAAATTTTTTAGTAGCAACGACAAATGTTAATCACTAATTTTTTGTGGCTAATAATTTTGTAAGAAAATAATTGAAATACGTAAATTATAGAATGATTAAAATAACCAACATTCATATATATAGCAAAATACACAATAATTGTGTCCAAAAATCCATAATTTTAAATATTTTATCAAACATAAACTAATGTCAAACCAAAAACCATCAAAATTAGTATTTATTACTACATACATGTTTTGTACTTTCACACAAAATAGTCTATCAAAAATTAATGAAACGATCAAGGACTACGAATACTATGAAGCTAGGAATCAACGTCGTCATCATCATCATTAGTAGAAGGAGGATCAAGTATGACCCCTTCTTGTACCCTAATACCACCAACACGCTCAATAACTATCGGAATAAAATGAGTAGTAAGTGCCGGAATCAATTATTTCACAAACTCTTGCAAAATTGTTGTAGGTAAAGAAACCGAAGGTAGTACTGATGATGAGGAAGCATTGCAGGCACAAATTTTTTTTCCAAAGTAACTGCCAGCTTCAGACCCAAGACCAAATAATCTTTTCTTATTTTCTTCTCCCACAGCTTCATAATGTGTTTCCAGTTGATCAATTTCAGATTCACACTGTAATTTTTCCCGTACAATTTCTTCATACATTTCCCGTAACAAGTGGAGTTATTAATATAGACTCAAATTCATGTCAATACAAAAGAAAAATAAGAGAAAAGTATCATATCATTAGATATAAATTATGGACTTACATATAGAAGTCGGGAACGCTCACCAACAAAAGATTTTCCATCATGATTATGTGTATTGACGTGCAAATGTAACTCACTTGGAGTTGGATCTCGACCTATTTTAAAAGCCTATACAGAATTTTCAGGTTTATAATTAGACCAACGTACATAGCAGCAAACCAAAAGAATATAGAGTCATAATCCTTTTCATTTTTCCTCCAATGCTTACTATATACATACCAAGTTTCTTTGCCCCATTCATGACACAACCACCAAGTTTATTTGCCACATTCTAAGCAAGAAAATGTCACCAAACTTCTTGGCATAACAACAAAACAAAGAGAAAAAAAAAAACTTGCAGGACACATAGCAGCAAAACAAAAAAAGGTAAAGAGAAACTTGCCCAGTTGCTTGCAGAAAATACAACAGTAGACCCAAGTGAAATATTTCAACTTGAAAATTTATGCACCTGGAAATATGATCTTATCTTAATAGGACTATAACTTACCTCTTATCTCAAAAAGAACTTCTGTTTATAATCACACAAACTACAGGAGGACAAAATGCATGTATCTAATGCACCAACGCAAGGTATAGAACAGGATGCATCCTAAGACATCATGTTTATTCATCTACAAGTTTTCAATAGAATGTTATTACAGAGGACACTATCCATCGGCTAGTGGTGATCACCCTCGAGGATAAAACACCATTCTTGGGCCAGCTATAAGAATCTTAACTCATTGGTGGGATATGAAAGCTACTAACATTATTCATAAATTGATTTTTTAGGTTACTCCAGTGGTGATCCTTTGGAAAATGTGGAAGGAAAGATGTGCTTGAAAGTATGAAAATCGAAAGATAATGTATTCGGCAAAGATAAAACATCAAGCTCTCTGGACTCTTAAAGAAATACTGCGAAAGAAGCTGATCAACTACGATTTTCATACACCATGGATCAAAATTTGTGAAGTAGCCCTGGTGATTGGTTTATTTTAAAAAAAATAACAATGACCTAACAATTTAATATCATCAACTATGTCCATCTCAATAAAAGTGTAAAATTGTTTTACCTCCGGCAACATCAGTCAATTCTCTTTTACTCTTGTCTACTGTCATGTTATAGAAGAAAGGATCCAGACTATCAAGAATAGTAAGGAGAATTGGATGAATTCTGATAACAAGATCTCCAAAGCAGCATTAACCATTACATGAGGTTCTTTAAAAGCACTTTAGGGCGTCCCAGTTTTCTAGGGAGAAAAAGGATAAGTTACTTTGATAATTAGTCTCTAAAATCTATGAAAGGATCGGTAAATGGCAAGGGAAAATGTTGTCTTACGGTGGTAAGATTACTCTTATTCATAGTGTTCTCTAATCTCATCCAATATATACTATGACTGCTATGAAACCTCCCAAAACTACTTTACTCCTTTTTGAGATGAAGATAATCATAGAAAACATCAGATACACTTAGCCTTCCTAAACATGAAGGTGAGGTTGGGTTTAGGAAAATGATTACTATTAGCAACACTTATAGACAAGAAGTGGTGGAGGTTTAGAACTCATACCTCTTTATGGGCTGATTCACAAAGGCTAAATATTGTACTAGATCTCATTGTGTCTCTAAGAAAAAAAACATCCAGAGATTCTTATATCTTGAAAATTTGATCAACAATAAAAGTAAGGTGTAGCACAATTTTATTTCGTGTACTAATGTCAGAAATCCTAGCACTTGATGGGATGATTAGACAGGTCAAGGACCATTGCAACCTACTTTCTAGGAGAATAAAAATCCAGCAAAGTGAGAGTTGCAGAATTCTTTGAAGATAATTCTTCAAGAAATCATCCCAAATGACTTGGTGAATACGATTGTTAATATTATCAGAGGCGTCCAAGATGAACAACTCGATGCAATCTGGAAGATTACTTGGTAATCTGGACGAACACGACTGTAGTTCCCTCAAATGAGAATGTAACACCCAGAACTTTCGGGCCAAAAAAAATCAATTAGACCTCTCTTCATATGTACTTATTCCTGAATCTAGAAAATTTAGGCCTAAAAATTTTTGTATTTGATTTTCTATTCTTGCTGAAGAAATATTGGACGTCGTTTTATTTGAATGTCTGATGCCAAAAAATCAAGCAAATAAAAAAATCAAAGTTCAACAACTAGAGGTTGTAATCATGCTTTAGCAACTTAAGTCTACCTTGATTGTGAAACATCAACTAAAAGGATATGCTTTCAAACTGCATATAGTGATTCTTCCTGGCTCATTAGTACAACTACTACATATACATCTTTGCTGAAAATGAGTGTACAACTAACCAACAGTAGCAACAATAAGAAGAATAAAGAAGTTAAACTATGTCTCATCATCACTTTCTTTCCCTTGAATGTCTATATAAAATTATATTAAGAAAAACTTACCAAGACTTACCAGTTATTTACATTGTTATAAATTTTGAATAGTAGATCTAGAATCTCGACACAGTAAGTGTCTATGCATCAATCAAAGATAGAATTCATAATTTAAATTTAGTTAATAATGAATTTTATTGAACTAAGATTCTGCTAAATTGTGATACTTCCTCATATTTATCATAGGCGCCATTAAATTTTGAAATTCTCTGAACCCTAACAGTCAACTATCCTAGCCCTAAATAAACCCTAACCCCAAATGCTTCCATGAAGCCTAACCCCAATCTGTTACATGCATTCAAAATCGTATAAGTAAAGTAAAATCATAAGATTCATCCATTGTAAAGTAAAATCACGGACAAACATTCAAAACCAAACTGTTTCTCGAAGAAATTGATAATTTAAAACTAATTCAAGCTTCAATTCGAATAGAGAGTGAACAATAATTGAAAATCGGCTCAAGAATTAAAGAACACACAAATTTTAATTCGGATAGAGAGTGTACAGTGAAAGCAAATACCTTCGAATGCTTCAATTCAACAAACCAGTGTCAGCTTGACCTTCAATACATGCAGAAATGCCAAAAATTCGTGCAAAAACTCATTCAAATCAGACAAAAGAGGCTTCAAATCGCGAACATGGTTCTTGAGAGAGAAAGAGTAGAAAGAGAGTGGGAGGATGAAATGAATTAAAACCCTAGAAGCCCCATTTTCTATACTTTATTATTAATTAAAAAAGTAAAATGAATATTTTACAACGAAAAAGTTGGTCACTAAATAAAATATTTTTTTTTTAAAATCTGAAGCGTCCCGGCGAATATTTTTTGCTAAATCCGTTGCTACGAAATAATTAACATAGCGATTAATATCTTGTTGCTAACCCGTCACTAAATTTAGGCGCTAATTTTTTCCGCTATTATTTTGCAAAGGAATAGTAATTCCGTCACTGATTCGTGGCTAATAACATACATAAAAATAAAATTGTTATGCATGCGACCAAATTGATAGTTCCGTCGCTATATAGTGACGGAAATGGGTCTGTCAGTAAATTTCGTCGCTAAACATAGTTTTTTTTTTGTAGTGTGACAATATAACTGATTTATTCACCAAGTCTCCTTCAGCTACAACTTTCAAGAAGATGATGCACAAGATCGGGATGCAAAAGTTCATTGATGTTCTGATCAGGGGGAGCAAATACGCGTTGTACCTTTTTTCCCTTTCAAGGTTTTGCCCCACTGGATTTTTCTTGTAAGGTTTTTAATGAGGCAGCCGGAATGCGTATCATTAGAGATGTGTACTCTTTTTTTTTCACTGAATTTTTTTCCACTGGGTTTTTTCTAGTAAGGTTTTAACGAGACACATTATCTATCAATTAGACATTTAAGACGGAGTGTTATGAATATATTTTACATTATAATGAATGTCTATCAAGAATATAGATAAGATCTATCAAAATCTAATAAGATCTATCAAGATCTAGTTGATATCTATCAGGATTTTAAGTATATGTCTTTTAGTCAGAAACTAGGAGTATTTTTCCTTATAAATAGAGTCTTATAAATAGAGGGATTTTGTTCATTGTATTCTCAATCTTATGATATGTCACGCCCCAAAATCCCATCGGGTCGGACTGGCACCCGAAACCGAGAAGGCCCGGGAGAACCCGTTCAAATACCTGTATTTTCCCTTACATTCACCAAAAATTTGGGCAGCACTTCGTTACATACAGAAGGGTCTAATTCCCTGTATCAGCACAACACGCACAAATATATATATATAATATAATACTTGGCCGTCGGAGCCACCACATATACAAATATAACATCACTATATAAACTCCCATGACTTGACCCTTCCTTATGTCTACAAAGCCTCTAGGATATACATGACAAAATGACATAACTAGGGTCGGGACAAACCCCCGCCCACACATGACTCCTGTACAATAACAAAACATAAGGAACCGACTCGGAAAGCTCCGAATCAAACTGGAACTCACCAACAATAGCTGTATGATCTGGCTCCTATCTATACTGCGAATGACCTGAAACACCTGTGCCTGCAGCATGAAATGCAGGTCCCCCGTGAGGGACGTCAGTACGAAATATGTACTGAGTATGTAAAGCTGTAAATAATCATATATAATATAGGGGATCAGGAAAATCAGACGCAAGTGAATAAATCATAATAGAAGTGAACCACACTTCATAAACACTTTTAGGATCATGTACATTATCATTAATCTGAATTGGGTTCGTGAATTCGAACACATTTGTGGAACGGTATACATTCGTTCATTTCATTCTTTACAATTATCATTCGCCATTACCTCCTCCTCCCGAACCTCCAACCACCTAACAATAATCAATATTGTACCGTACTGTGACCATTAGGCTGCCTCCAGTACATATCAACTGGGATCGACCCATGCTAGGCTTATGCCCCTGGGATACCACCCACACGTATATCAAGTAACACACATAAGAGATCTTTCCAACAACTTAGTTCAAAAGCTTTTGAGATTATTACATTAGTTTTCATGCCAATATAGTACCTTTGGAACAATGATACATCAATAGGAATCAAGTAATAGACCTTCTATACAATAACGATGTTATAAAGATTCATTGGTACATCAACAATGTGTTTCAGAATCATCAATATCACAACAATGGAATTGGAGCCTTTTGGTATATCAATGAAACATTTTTACACTTTATAGAATGGAAACAACTTCGTTGGTAATGTAGAACAATACATGTTTTTGGACAACCTTGGAATCTTACTTGATGGAACATTGGTGTTTTCATGCCAAAGAACATTGTTAGAGTATGCTTTACATACCTCGTTGTAGATTCGGATACCAATTCAATACAACTTCCCGCCTTTACAAATCACTTATCTACAATGAAATATTTGCCATCTAGTATTAGCAACCCAACACCACAATTTTCTTCCATAATTTCATACAACCACTATTTGCAAAACATTCCAAAAACCAACTTGAACAATAGGTTTATGTGTATATATATATATATATATAATCATCATTTCAATACCACATCATCCCTTCACAATTCAACATAATCCAACATCATTTCCCAATCATCTTTCAACAACAATCAAATAGCATACTTCTTATGCTCACATGCATACATATATATATATATATATATATATATATATATATATACATATTCATATAAATAACACCAACATAATTTACATTCTTACCATAAAATGGCCCTTTGATTTCGAAGTCCTGTTGGAACAAATAAGGGATGCTTCTCGAAGCCCTCGAGACGATGAACACAACTACGGAATCAATTTGGACTTTCCACGGTTGAATCACAAGATAATTGGAGTTGAAATTAGGCTAGGGTTTCCTTATTCTCAATAATATGATGATAATTGATGGATATAAGACCAATTATATCTATATAATGACCAATTTTCGTCCAAGAGATGATGGAAAATGACCATATTGCCCTTAAAAATTTAAGTAAATCCGAATCTGTCCATGGTGGACTGTTTTGACAGGCTAAAGTAAATCGGCCATAACTCTTTGCTACGATATCGGATTTGGGTGAAATTGGTATCTTTGGATAGATAATTCAAAGGGCTTTCATTTCATATAAAGTAGTCCACCCAGTTCATCCTTTACAAGGAGTTATGATCGTTTGAAGTTGACCCTAAAAAACTGTTTTGAGAGGCTGAAGTAAAACGAGTATAACTCCTTACTCAGATGTTGGATTTGGATGAAACCAATTGCATTGGAAAGAAGACTCAAAGATCTTTCTTTTGATAGATCGCATACCTCCCAGTTCATTATATTGAGAGAGTTATGATCGTTCAAAGTCGACCCAAAAAACTGGCAGGCCTCAGTAGTTTGAATTTCCTGCACATTTACTGTTCACAATTATCCCGGCCGCCGTTTTATAGTTTCGAACGTGCTCGATTATATCCGAAACTTATCCATTTTTGGAAATATTTATATCGTTGGAAATCTTATTCAATAAACTTCGTATGAAAACATCGACGGGCAAATTCCGATATATATACAGTCGATTCCTATACACATATAATCAAACTATACACTTGAAACCATCTCAAAATAATCAATACTCATACTTAAACTCATATATACCTTAGGATCAATACTTATACTCCAACACATATAACCATGGCTAATGCACGTAATTAAGTATGGGGTGTTACATCCTTCCCCCCTTAAGGACATTCGTCCTCGAATGTAAATGTAGTTATTTAGCCGAAACAAGTTCGAATTCATAATTGATATTTACGTCATCATATAGATATTATGCATATGTAAAAACTCACTTGTTAGTGTTCCAGTTGCCCTCCTTGCACTTCTTTTTCACCTTTAAACAAATAAGGGTATTTCGATTTCATTGCTTCCTCCGCTTCCCATGTAATCTCTTCCCTTTGTTGATTTCTCCAAAGTACTTTCACCGATGCTACTTCTTTATTTCTCATCTTCTTAACTTGATGATCTAATATAGCAATAGGCATCTCCTCATAGGTAAGATCTTCTGTTACTTTCACATCTTCAGTAGAAGTAATAAGGGACGGATCTCCGATGCACTTTCGAAGCATCGATACATGAAATACTGGATGCACTGATGAGAGTTCCTGAGGTAGCTCTAATTCATAAGCAACTTGCCCACATCTTCGAATAATCTTATACGGGCCTATATATCGTGGACTCAACTTTCCTTTCTTGCCAAATCTCATCACCCCTTTCATTGGCGATACCTTAAAAAATACCCAATCGCCTAACGAAAATTCTAGCTCTCTTCTTCTACTATCCGCATATGACTTGTGCCGACTTTGGGCTGTTTTCAACCGTTGCTGTATCACCTTGACTTTTTCTATGGCTTGATACACAAGGTCCGGTCCGAACATAAGAGTTTCACCCGCTTCGAACCATCCTATTGGTGATCTACACTTTCTCCCATATAAAGCTTCATATGGTGCCATTTTGATACTTGAATGATAGCTATTATTGTAGGCAAACTCAATAAGAGGTAAATGATCATCCCAGGTGCCTTTAAAATCTATAACACATGCTCGTAGCATATCTTCAAGTGTTTGAATGGTGCGCTCTGCTTGTCCATCCGTCTGAGGGTGAAAAGCTGTACTCAGATTCACTTGTGTTCCCAAACACCGTTGGAAAGACTTCCAAAAGTTTGCAGTAAATTGAGTTCCCCGATCCGATATAATAGAAGTTGGCACTCCATGTAATCGGACTATTTATTTAACATACAGCTTCGAATATTCTTCAACTGTGTAAGTGGTCTTAACGGGTAAGAAATGTGCGGATTTAGTAAGCCTATCCACAATCACCCATATAGAATCAAATTTTCGAGCTGTATGAGGCAAACCTGTAACAAAATCCATGTTGATCATGTCCCACTTCCAAATTGGAAGATCTATGCATTGCATATAGCCTCCGGGCTTTTGATGTTCCACTTTAACTCGTTGGCAATTTGGACATTCAACTACAAATTCTGCAATGCTCTTCTTCATGTCATTCCACCAATACATATCTTTCAAATCTTGATACATTTTGGTTGATCCTGGATGAATGGAATACCTTGAAAAATGTGCCTCTGTCATAATCTTCTTTCTTAGCCCGTCTACATCCGGCACACACAATCGGTTTTGGCACTGAAGTACTCCTTCTCGCGTAAGCTCAAATGCCTTGGTCGCACCACTCTGAACGTTCTCCTTAAGCTGTAATAAAATAGGATCTGCATATTGCTTCTCTTTCACTTCAGCTACTAATAAAAATTTCGCAGCATTATGTACGATAAGCTCTTTATTCGGAGTTTCAAGAAGGCGAACTCCCAAACTAGCTAACTGGTGAAGATCTTTAACCATCCCTTGCCTTTCTATAGGCTCCATCATAGCCTTACGACTTAACGCATCAGCTACCACATTTGCTTTCCCTGGATGATACAAGATATCAACATCATAGTCCTTTAATAGTTCAAGCCATCTCCGCTGCCTTAAATTTAGATCCTTCTGATTAAAAATATACTGCAAGCTCTTATGGTCAGTATATATATCAACATGAACCCCATATAAGTAGTGGCGCCATATCTTTAAAGCAAAAATAACTGCTGCCAGCTCAAGATCGTGTGTAGGATAATTTTTCTCATGTGGCCGCAATTGTCTAGAAGCATATGCTATTACCTTACCATGCTGCATCAATACACATCCTAAACCAATTCTGGAAGCATCACAATACACTGTATACCCTTCTGTACCTTCTGGAAGTACCAATACGGGTGTAGAAGTCAACTTATTCTTCAATTCTTGGAAACTCTCCTCACACGCATCATCCCATTGGAATTTGGATGCTTTATGGGTTAGCTTGGTTAAGGGTGCTGAAATGGAAGAAAAGTCTTTAACAAACCTCCTATAATAACCGGCCAACCCGAGAAAACTACGAATCTCCGTAGGCGTTGTGGGCCTTGGCCAGTTCTTCACAGCTTCTATCTTTTGAGCATCAACTTTTATCCCTTCACTAGATACAATATGACCCAAAAATGCCACCGAATTTAACCAAAACTCACATTTAGAGAACTTTGCATAAAGCTTACAATCACGAAGAGTCTGCAATGTCTGTCGTAAGTGATTGGCATGGTCCTCTTCTGATCTAGAATAAACTAGAATATCATCTATAAAAACTATCACAAATACATCCAGGAATGGCTTAAACACCCTATTCATCAAATCCATAAAAGCTGCAGGTGCATTTGTTAGCCCAAATGACATAACTAGAAACTCATAATGACCATACCTTGTTCGGAAAGCTGTTTTGGGTATATCTTTTTCTTTGACCCTCACTTGGTGGTAACCTGACCTCAAATCAATCTTAGAAAAACACTTGGCGCCCTGTAACTGATCAAATAAATCATCAATTCTTGGGAGAGGATATTTATTCTTAATAGTCACCTTATTTAATTGTCGATAATCAATACACATCCTCAGCGAGCCATCCTTTTTGCGCACAAATAACACTGGTGCTCCCCAGGGGGACATACTAGGCCTTATGAATCCCTTCTCTAGCAAATCTTTCAATTGCTCTTTCAATTCTCGTAATTCTGCTGGGGCCATTCTATACGGAGGAATGGAGATTGGTTGGGTGCCTGGTATTACATCAATACCAAACTCTACTTCTCGTTCAGGAGGCAAACCTGGAAGATCTTCAGGGAATACATCAGGATATTCATTTACCACTGGTACCGTGTGAAGATCTGATGATTCCGATTCCGTATCCTTTACTCTAACTAAATGACATATGTAGCCCTTGGAAATCATTTTTCTCGCTTTGAAATAAGATATAAATCTACCTCTTGGTGCGCCAATCTTACCTTGCCATTCAATAACTGCTTCATCAGGAAAATGTAAATACATCTTTTTCGTACAATAGTCAATTTTGGCATAACAAGACGCCAACCAATCCATACCCATTATAACATCAAAATCTACCATTTCTAGTTCCACAAGATTGGCCATCGTGTCTCGACCACACACAGTTACTACACAATCTTTATAAACTCTTCTAGCAATAATAGATTCCCCAACCGGGGTAGACACTTCCAACGGTTTATCTAACAATTCGGGGGTCCTTTTGAACTTTCCAGCAACCAAAGGAGTAACATATGATAATGTAGAACCGGGATCAATTAGAGCATATACATCAAATGAAAATATGGACAACGTACCCGTAACCACATCTGGGGAAGCCTCTAGATTCTGTCGATCCGCTAAAGCATAAGTACGATTCTGAGTCCCGCTGGAACTGGCGACTCTTTTTTCATTACTAGCGTGACCCGCAGGTCGTGCACCCCTACCAGAATAAGATACCGGTGACGATGATGCAACAGCTGATCCTGAAGGTCATGCTATGCCACCTGCGCCCCTTCGTGGGCATTCTCTCATCATATGCCCCATCATACCGCACCAATAACAAACATTTGTTCCCATTCGACATACGCCCATATGATGCCTTCCACATTTATTGCATGGCTCTCGAGCAGGTCTCGATTGGCTCATATTCCCTTGCCCATGATAACCCACAGATCGCGAACTATGACCCTCACTTCTTTGCCCAAATTGACTGCCTCTGAACCCCTGATGCTGTGGTGGAGCACTAGCTGCAGAATAAGAAAATAATGGCCTAGGTGGTCTAGCAGAAAATTGAGGTCTTAAACCTCCCTGTGGCGCCATAAACTGCCCTGTAGATCTGGCCCTCTTCGAAGATCCGCTTTCAAATTCCTGTGTTCTTCTTCTTTGCCTCTGATCTTCCATTTTCTGTGCAAATGCTTGGATCCTAGCTATATCCATGTCTTTATTCAGTGCAACAATAGTACAATCCCTAACCAAATACGAATCAAATCCATTCACATACCGATGAACTCTGTCATCCATAGTAGCTATAACATTAGGAGCATATCTGGACAAGGAATTAAATCGAAGACTATACTCCCTCACACTTGTATTACCCTGCCGAAGATTTAAGAACTGATCCGCACGGGCCTGACGAGTCTCATATGGAAGATAATGATCAATAAATGCCTCTTTGAACTCTTTCCAAGTAGCTGGGGGTGCATCAATGCCCCTTGACCGTTTCCAGTCTTCATACCAATAAATAGCCTCACCTTTGAATCTATACGCGGCTAACTCCACTGTCTCTCTGCCCGATACGTGCATCACCTCTAGGGCCCTTTGGATCTGATCAATAAAGTCCTGCGGATCTTCGTTAAGATCAGATCCGGTAAAAGTAGGCAGATCCATCTTAAGAAAATCTTGCGTCCGAAGACTAGCCGCCCTATCAGTACCGCTAGAACCCGCGGCAGGAATAGCTTGCCCTTGGACTTGCCCAGCAACTATACGAGTCAAAAGTTGCACTGCATTTCTAAGATCTTGATCAACAGCATTAATAGGTGGCTCTGGGGATATAGTTCTCCTCCCCCTTATTTCTTCCGGACTGGGGGAAGTTTCTGATGCATGCTCAGCTGGAGCCTCACTTTGATTAGCTGGTATAGTGGGTGACTTACTAGTCCCCTCTCCGGCAGCCACATCTACTTGCTTACCGGTATTTTTGCTTCTGGTAACCGGCATCATTACTATAATAAGAGGAACAAACTGATTCAGTGGTCAACTATGACTTCATATACAATATAAGCTCTATCGCACGATCTAAGACATGAAGAAAAGAAACAATTCTTAAATGTCCATAGCCTCCTATTTATAGATGTGGTGCACAACACACCGATAAACAAGACTCTACGTAGACACGGCTTTGTAGACTCACTAGGACGAACCTCTCTGATACCACTTTTGTCACGCCCCAAAATCCCATCGGGCCGGACTGGCACCCGAAGCCGAGAAGGCCCGGGAGAACCCGTTCAAATACCTGTATTTTCCCTTACATTCACCAAAAATTTGGGCAGCACTTCGTTACATACAGAAGGGTCTAATTCCCTGTATCAGCACAACACGCACAAATATATATATATAATATAATACTTGGCCGTCGGGGCCACCACATATACAAATATAACATCACTATATAAACTCCCATGACTTGACCCTTCCTTATGTCTACAAAGCCTCTAGGATATACATGACAAAATGACATAACTAGGGTCGGGACAAACCCCCGCCCACACATGACTCCTGTACAATAACAAAACATAAGGAACCGACTCGGAAAGCTCCGAAGCAAACTGGAGCTCACCAACAATAGCTGTATGATCTGGCTCCTATCTATACTGCGAATGACCTGAAGCACCTGTGCCTGCAGCATGAAATGCAGGTCCCCCGTGAGGGACGTCAGTACGAAATATGTACTGAGTATGTAAAGCTGTAAATAATCATATGTAATATAGGGGATCAGGAAAATCAGACGCAAGTGAATAAATCATAATAGAAGTGAACCACACTTCATAAACACTTTTAGGATCATGTACATTATCATTAATCTGAATTGGGTTTGTGAATTCGAACACATTTGTGGAACGGTATACATTCGTTCATTTCATTCTTTACAATTATCATTCGCCATTACCTCCTCCTCCCGAACCTCCAACCACCTAACAATAATCAATATTGTACCGTACTGTGACCATTAGGCTGCCTCCAGTACATATCAACTGGGATCGACCCATGCTAGGCTTATGCCCCTGGGATACCACCCACACGTATATCAAGTAACACACATAAGAGATCTTTCCAACAACTTAGTTCAAAAGCTTTTGAGATTATTACATTAGTTTTCATGCCAATATAGTACCTTTGGAACAATGATACATCAATAGGAATCAAGTAATAGACCTTCTATACAATAACGATGTTATAAAGACTCATTGGTACATCAACAATGTGTTTCAGAATCATCAATATCACAACAATGGAATTGGAGCCTTTTGGTATATCAATGAAACATTTTTACACTTTATAGAATGGAAACAACTTCGTTGGTAATGTAGAACAATACATGTTTTTGGACAACCTTGGAATCTTACTTGATGGAACATTGGTGTTTTCATGCCAAAGAACATTGTTAGAGTATGCTTTACATACCTCGTTGTAGATTCGGATACCAATTCAATACAACTTCCCGCCTTTACAAATCACTTATCTACAATGAAATATTTGGCATCTAGTATTAGCAACCCAACACCACAATTCTCTTCCATAATTCCATACAACCACTATTTGCAAAACATTCCAAAAACCAACTTGAACAATAGGTTTATGTGTATATATATATATATAATCATCATTTCAATACCACATCATCCCTTCACAATTCAACATAATCCAACATCATTTCCCAATCATCTTTCAACAACAATCAAATAGCATACTTCTTATGCTCACATGCATACATATATATATATATATATATATATATACATATTCATATAAATAACACCAACATAATTTACATTCTTACCATAAAATGGCCCTTTGATTTCGAAGTCCTGTTGGAACAAATAAGGGATGCTTCTCGAAGCCCTCGAGACGATGAACACAACTACGGAATCAATTTGGACTTTCCACGGTTGAATCACAAGATAATTGGAGTTGAAATTAAGCTAGGGTTTCCTTATTCTCAATAATATGATGATAATTGATGGATATAAGACCAATTATATCTATATAATGACCAATTTTCGTCCAAGAGATGATGGAAAATGACCATATTGCCCTTAAAAATTTAAGTAAATCCGAATCTGTCCATGGTGGACTGTTTTGACAGGCTAAAGTAAATCGGCCATAACTCTTTGCTCCGATATCGGATTTGGGTGAAATTGGTATCTTTGGATAGATAATTCAAAGGGCTTTCATTTCATATAAAGTAGTCCACCCAGTTCATCCTTTACAAGGAGTTATGATCGTTTGAAGTTGACCCTAAAAAACTGTTTTGAGAGGCTGAAGTAAAACGAGTATAACTCCTTACTCAGATGTTGGATTTGGATGAAACCAATTGCATTGGAAAGAAGACTCAAAGATCTTTCTTTTGATAGGTCGCATCCCTCCCAGTTCATTATATTGAGAGAGTTACGATCGTTCAAAGTCGACCCAAAAAACTGGCAGGCCTCAGTAGTTTGAATTTCCTGCACATTTACTGTTCACTATTATCCCGGCCGCCGTTTTATAGTTTCGAACGTGCTCGATTATATCCGAAACTTATCCGTTTTTGGAAATCTTTATATCGTTGGAAATCTTATTCAATAAACTTCGTATGAAAACATCGACGGGCAAATTTCGATATACATACAGTCGATTCCTATACACATATAATCAAACTATACACTTGAAATCATCTCAAAATAATCAATACTCATACTTAAACTCATATATACCTTAGGATCAATACTTATACTCCAACACATATAACCATGGTTAATGCACGTAATTAAGTATGGGGTGTTACATAATATCTCTCATCCTCAGGAGAAATAAAGAACCTCCACTCTTCTCACTCTATTTATTCTTGTTATTCTTACTTTATAGTATTTTATAACAGTACTATATTTTTTTTTTAGAAAAAATCACTTTACATTAACTATAGGGAAAATCAACCACAAAAAAGAAAAAACAACACAAAAAGCCTTTTTCTAATTTAATCATATTATTTTGATTTATCACGAAATTTAAGAAAATAAAAATAATTCTTAAATTTTACTGTCTCTCCGTTTAAAAAAGAATGACCTACTTTGATTTGATACAAAGTTTAAGAAAATAAAAAAGATTTTTAAATCATGTGACCTTAAATTAAAGTTGTATCAAATGTATCAAAATGAACTTTAATCTTGTAGTCGTACACATGTTATGTGGAAAGTTGAAATTAAAGTATTGTCAAAAAAGAAAATGGGTCATTCTTTTTTAAACGAACTAAAAAGTATAATAAGTCATGTTTTTTTAAACGAAGATAATATAATTTTAAATTAAATATAAATAAAATTAACAAGTTATCAAAAGAAAAGAATTGTTCTTCCATCTTGATTTATGTGTTGTTATTTTTCTTAGCATTGAGTTTAACAAAAGCAAGAATTTTGAAATTTATGATTTAAAATAAATCATAAATATTTGTGTGATGATAAATTATCTCATTAAAATTAAATTAATATTAAAAGAATATGGACCGACTACAAAGAAAAGTACGTAAAAACAATAAAAATATTTTATTTGAAATAAATAAAAATAAAATAAGAAAAAACAAATTTAAACAAGGGATTATATAGAAAAACATTAATGTGATCCTAGTTTGTTGTAACAACCAGTCACAGCTGTGCTCATTGCTCTATCTTCTTTTCCAAAAGGCGCCCTTCCAAAACCACATTGTATTCTTCAACAAGATTCATTCAAAAAAAGAAAAAAAATTAATCTTTTTGCCATTTGCTGGCAGTTGCTTTTCTCAGAAGCCATTCATATTTTTCTCTATAAACTGCTTCCTTTTTAGCAATTTCATGCTGTCTCCATTAAAGCTTTCACGTACCCAATCTCCCCCATTTCTCACGAGAAACTCTTTTGCTTCTCACCGAAAAGCAATACCCAAAAGTCTTCACTTCTCCCTTATATAAACAACCCCTTCTATTTTTCTTTCATCTACACGAAAAGATAGTTAAATCATTTTCATAATCATGCGGATATTGTTGGTTCTGTTTTTAGCTCATGTGATCATTTTTCATGTTGCAAATGCAATGCTTCACCCCATTGATTTCTTGGCATTACAAGCGATACATAAAAGCTTGAGTGATTTACCCGGTTCGAAATTTCTAGCTTCATGGGATTTCACTTCCGACCCATGTAACTTTGCTGGAGTTTATTGTGTTAATAATAGGGTGATCACATTGAATCTTGGTGACCCGAGAGCCGGGTCACCGGGTCTTACGGGTAGACTCGACCCGGCTATTGGGAAACTTTCTGATTTAGCTGAGTTTACTGTAGTCCCTGGCCGGGTAATCGGCGTATTGCCAGAAAGTCTGTCACAGTTGAGGAACTTAAGGTTTCTCGGAGTTAGCCGAAATTTTATCTCCGGTAGGATTCCGGCGGGTTTGGGTAAACTCCGGCGACTCCAAACACTTGATCTTAGTTATAATCAGCTCACTGGAAATATCCCGTGGGCAATCGGATCACTTCCGGTTCTTTCCAATTTCATTCTTTCTCACAACCGGTTAACTGGTTCAGTACCGCCTTTCGTTTCCCAGAGATTAACCCGGTTCGATCTCAAACACAATTTACTTTCCGGTTCGTTATTACCCAATTCGCTTCCGTCTTCACTCGAATATCTCTCATTGTCATGGAACATGTTAACCGGTCCTGTCTACCACTTATTAGCCAGGTTAAACCGGTTAAACTATCTCGACCTTAGTTTAAACCGGTTCACAGGGTTTATTCCGGGTGAATTGTTCAAATTTCCAATAACCAATCTTCAGCTACAAAGAAATCAATTCACCGGTCGAATATACCCGGTTGGACCGGTAACAATTCCCATTGTGGACCTTAGTTTCAACCGGTTCTACGGAGAAATATCGCCATTATTCTCAAGTGTACAAATATTATACATGAATAATAACCGGTTCACGGGTCAGGTTCCTGGTATAATGGTGGACCGGTTATTATCAGCTAATATACATGTGTTGTATTTGCAACATAATTATCTTACGGGTATAGCAATCAACCCGGCTGCAGAAATTCCGGTTCGGAGCTCATTGTGTTTGCAGTATAATTGCATGGTTTTGCCGGTTCAGACACCTTGTCCATTGAAAGCCGGAAAGCAGAAGTCACGGCCTACGGCTCAGTGTGGGCAATGGAAGGGGTAAAATGTCAGAAATCACAATAATATTCATTTATTAATTTTGAAATTAAAGGGTTTAAAGAAAAATTCGAAATGTGGATAAAAAAGAGAAAATTAGAGTAAAAAGGATAAGAGATAAGTTTAGTTATTATGTGTATGCTTTTTTGGTGAGCCAAAAATTGTGACTAGCAATTTTTGGCATTTCTTGTAATTAGATATATACTGGTTTACCTTATTAAGTATGTTGCAAATTTTCTAGCTTTTTCTGAACATTAATATTCTTTTTCTTGTTTTGTACTCTAGTAAAATTTTGCCTTATGGGATGTGCTGGTTGCCTTTTATTCCTGTTTACAGCAGCCTTGTTGCTCTGATAAATGTGAAGTTTTCAGGGATATACAGTAGTATCTTTTCACTGTTTTTTAGTAGGGTATTTGTGGAGTAATGGGTATAATTATTGTTACGTGATTAAAAGGTTCAAGTTGTAGAATTTAGAAATAGTCTTTTTGCTTAAATATAAGGTGATATTGCGTGTAACAATAAATTCTTATAGTCCGATCCTTCTTCGAACTCCATTCATAGCAGACACTTTAGTGTACTAGACTATTTTTTTTTTTTTTTTGGTAATGAGGAGGGAGGTAAGAGAGGGTGATGGGAGTAACGCTAAATGTATTGTGTTTTGAGTGAGAACATGTTACTAAGGTTGAGACAACAAATTTCATGAAAAAATTGAAGATAGAAGCTTGTAAGGGAGTACATAAGAAGGTGATACTGTCCTATGTAAACATGAAGCAGACGATTAGTTTTATTTCTAATGCAAATGTCATATAATACGGAGTCATATACTGAGTTAGGTGTAATTGTTGGTGCTTTTCCAACTAGAACGAGACAATTCGAAACACTTTTTCTTTAGAAAATATTTTTAATTTTTTTTTTACATGTTTGATTGATTAAAATTTCTAAATATTATTTTTTAATGCATTCTGCATTGATTGTGTTCTCGTCGCCTCTCAAAAATATTTTATCTTCTTCCAACCCAAATAGTTTCCATCCTCCCTAAATGCAAATGGACGTACTTATTATCCAAATGGTAAAAACAATTTATTAGTATTGGCAGAGGTAATAGTACTAGTTTAGTTTAATGTGTACTTTGCAACTCTGTCAGGGACTACAACTACACTGCTAAGCTAAAAAAAAAAATGAATGTTGGTCCAAATTTTTATCCATTTCTATTGTTTGGATATGGCCAACAAAAATGCTCATTCCACCTTGCACAAGGCAGAAGCCTTGTTCAAGGGCAAAGTCAAGAATTCATATTAGGGAAATTCAGAAAAATATTCCAATATCACTACACTAGAACATTTGCGTGGGTATAGAAAGTTCAACAGTTTATATATACCTCAAAATATTCTATGCAATATAATCTTTGTCGAGTTCAACTGAACCCCGTTACATCCACTTATCTGACCCTTAGCCTCGTGATTGAACCACAAATACAATTGTACTTCACAAAGATACTCCTATTATTTCCCATCAGGGGAGTCAAGTACCAACGAATTTAGCTTAATTTGAACGGAGCAAGAAACAAATTGATTATTAATCCGCCAAATGAAATTGGGAATAAGATGAGTTGAGTAAAATGTGTCAAGCAATTGATCTTAGCCTATTCCCCCCAACTCTAGTTAGTTTATTTTTTTTTAAAAATAATTTACTTAATCAACGAGCAAAACTTATAAACTTCTTCTTTATAATAGCTATCTAACTTAGCAACAATATTTTGATATGGTTTTCAAAGGATTAATTAGAGCCAGATATTAGTCCAAATCAAATTTACATGGATTGACATTAGCTTTGCCTAAATTTACTCGCCATGAAATTATGTCCAATCCAATTATCCAAACTTCAACAAGTTGGACAAATTATATATTCATGAAATAATTTTGCTATCCATATTGCCTACCTAAGCGATCGGCCAGTGGAGGATCTAGAATCTTTAATTTATTTATTTTTTATTTTGGAAGAAGATCTAGAATCTTTGATTAGTGGATGGGAGATATACATGTACCAAATCGCTTTTCATGACACTAAATGTAAACTTACTACTATAAGATTATGTACTTAAAAAAATCTAAAATGCATCTTCTTCTCTAGTCCCCATCCAAAATCACATGCATTGCCTAAACTGAGGATTTCTATATAGTGAATCCAACAAGTGACCTACGATCTAATCATGACATGAACTCATAGTTGACATTTGTTTCAACTTATCTATAGGACAATCATGTGAAATTCTCCAATAAATGCATTTTATTTGAAAAAATTCACACAAATTCCCCCTTATTCCAAGTGCAATACACGAAAACTATCACAATCCAGTGAAGTGCCCTATCCCCTAAGCTGAAATGAAGAGTGTACATGTGACATTTTTATGTAGCTGTGCAGATGGGGTCTTGATAATACAAAAGCTCTCAAGTCTAGGTGAAATATATGTTCTTTTGAGTTTTTTCCTCTTTTGTATGGACAGGCCAGTAACAAACATTGGGTAATTGATTTAGCTTATAGTATATGCATTGACATTGTGAAGATAAATTCATAATTAAGGTGACAGCTAATGCTGTAGGAGTTTTGCTAATTGGTCTCCACTTACCTAGAAACCAAAAGCATCATTAGACACGTAAAATAGACAAGTTCATGAGAATTATCGACCAATGAAAGCAATATCACAAGGCAAAAACAAGTGAAATTGCAGAGGATTTTTTGGTATACATGTCACTCAATTCCAATGGGATTTTTACGCCACATAGATGTTAGAAAAAATGTTAAAATATTTGGTATTCAATATAAACAAAATAGTAGCTGAAAACAAAATAGTAAAACAAAAAGTAGAAAACTTCGCAAATAATTGTATCGTGATAAGTCAATTCCTTGAAAACGATTTCAGTCTGACGGGAAAGCATGTTGTTGTGGTTGGTCGCTCCCCAAGATTACACAGTTACTTTTAAACACGCGTTGGTTGGAATTTTGGAGTTTGCACAAAATTATTGCCCATAAAACAAAACGAGAAAACACAATTGAAGAAGAGAGAAATTTTCAATTTGTTGACAAAAGAAGACATTTAAACACGTATATAGGTGAGATAACAATGTTGGACAGTTAGTGTGAAGATCAGAAACGGGGATAACGTTAATTGTATTGATCAGCTTCTAATGTTGGGAAAATAATGATGGCCATTTAATTCCAAGAAATGCACCTCGACTAACTTGTAATTCTAGGGACATTAATCTTGTAAAGTATGTATTTGGACATATTTCGACTAATCTCAAAGCATCAAAAATAATTTTTTGCAAAACTAAACTTAGATGAGGCCAAATCGTATATTTTTGTGCGTAGCAGACAACAAATCAATTTGTTTT
Organism: Capsicum pubescens; assembly: GCA_030864215.1. Lineage (NCBI taxonomy): Eukaryota > Viridiplantae > Streptophyta > Magnoliopsida > Solanales > Solanaceae > Capsicum > Capsicum pubescens. Next base: position 65,531,429 of record CM061546.1, on the reverse strand, counting down.
GCCTTGTAAGTCCATTTCTCATGTGTGCAAGGTCACTCTCTTTTATTAGCTCCTTACAATTTCAGTAGAAGATAATTAATGTAAAAAGAAAAAAAGTAATCTTATCAATGAGGAACCTATATCTTCCACATAAAAAGGAAACGGACACATAGGAATTTCTTTTTTCTTTACACTATCAAAATAAAAGAACAAAAATTAAGATGTTAAGAAATAATCGATAGAGTGAATATCTTCTCCACTGTCAATATTGCCTTCATTTTCAAATGAAGAGTTTCATGCATAAACCAACTATTTCCATTGGATGGAACGTTGGCAAAATTGCCTATAAAGACATGCTTTTATTTCCATTTTATACACAGATAAAAAATATAATAAATGTCTCTATTATGGGTTTCTCAGTCTCTGTTATTGTATTTTACAACACGTTATCAATACGAGACTCTATTATTCAAAATTTGAAGGTTAAGGTATTATTTTTCTTTTTATTTTTAATATGTCTATTCTTACGAAACTTGAGTTCGTTGCCCTTCAAAGTTCGGAAAAGAACGACCTTTCATGAGTATTGGATGATGAAATCCATTTGAATGCTATGGGTTTTGGAGACACCATTAAAAATGAAAATAAAGCATCAAACCAAGATCGTGCTAAGGCTATGATATTCTTGCGTCATCATATTGACGAAATTTTAAAATTTGAATATCTTACTGTTAAAGATTCACTTGTTTTTATGGAATAACCTAAAAGAAAGGTATGACTACCTAAAGATGGTCATACATCCAAAAACACGATATGATTGGGTGCATCTGAGATTTTAAGACTATAAGTCTGTTCATGAGTATAATTCTGTCATGTTCAGAATTTTTCTCAGTTAAAACTATGTGGAGAGACTATTAATGATGTTGATATGATGAAAAATAATTCTCCACCTTTCATGCCTCGAATGTACTCTTGCAGCAACAATATCGAGATAAAGGTTTCAAGAAGCATTTTGAACTAAGTTCTCATCTTCTTGTGGCTAAACAAAATAATGATTTATTAATAAAAAATTATGATCTTCGACCTACTGGATCTACACCATTTCTTGAAGTGAATGAAGTGTAAACCCACCATGCTAGGCGTGGAAAGAATCACGAATCTGATCGTGGATGTGGGCGTGACTATGATTATGGCCAAGAAAGAAATCATGTTCCTGGTGTAGTCATTCATTCATCAAAGAAATGACTGTCAAAAGAAACAAGGAAAGAATGAGAAATGTGAAGCAGGAAAAGCATGTGTTTGTTTTCGACGTGATGCAAAAGGATAATATGCATGTAGTTGTCGTACTCCCAAACACTTGGTTGAGCTTTATCAAGCATCACTAAAGAAAAAAGAGAAAAATACTGAAGCTAATTTTATCTCTGAAAATCATGTTGATGTTGCTCACTTAGATGTAGCAGATTTCTTTGAGCATCCTGAGGGAAAGACAGATCACCTGATAGGTGATGGTTCTGTGGCTATGGAAGAGTGAACAACTTTTAATGTTTGTTAGTAATAATAGTGCAATGAATAAATGTTAATTTACGAGTAACTGTTCTATTTTATTAGTATTTTCGTATTATCATAAGTTTCGTAGTAATTTATTTTTAGTTTGGTCCTATCACAATTTAATATTGCAATCTACTGTCTGCTTATGAAAAAATAAAAAATTTACTCATTAAATTATAGTCTTAATTCTTGCATCGTTTTGGATATCATAAAATATAGTTCATCGAGTTATGTTTATAAAGAAACATTTAATCAAATTACCAATAAAGTTTCTTTAACATGGACTAACTATTATTATTGGTATTGTTCTCAACAAGTACGTAAAAAAGAAATCTTAGTACTTGTGGCTTTCTATCAATACTTGACATGAAAGTGAACATCACTCATTTAATTGCTCAAATTTATTATACTACTTAGTGTTGACTTTGTAGTTTTATCCATCATTAATATTTGATATATATTAATTTTGTGTATGTAATTTTATTTGAAGATATGGATAGTTTTTAAAGCAAGTTATGCAATTATGAAGATATTTACTTAATTGATCCTGGTACAACATACAAAATATTTAAAATGAGAAATATTTTTCTCATTTAAGTATGGGCAAATAAATGTTACTATAATTTTGATAGTACTAATTTGATTGAAGGCTTCGGAAGAGCCATTTTAATTTTTTCCTAAGGGATCTAAACTTATCATAAATAATGCTATATTTTTTTCTAAGTCTTGGAGAAACTTGTTGAGTTTTAAAGATATCCGTGAAAATAGTTATCATATCAAGACAAAGGATGAGTTGAGCCATGAATATCTTTATATTACCAAGAATGTCTTTGGACAGACATGTGTTATAGAAAAGTTTCCTGCCTTATCTTCTGGCTTGTATTGGACAAAAATTAGTGCGATTGAGGCACGTTCTATAGTAAATCTAAAGTTTACTAATTTTAATATCTTTGAACTTTGGCACGATCGATTGGGACATCCCGAATCTATAATGATGAGACGAATTATAAAAAATTCAAATGGGCATCCATTTAAGAACATGAAGGTTCTTTCAAATAATGAAATTTCTTGTACTGTTGTTATCAAGGCAAGCTAATTGTGAGGTCATCACCAACTAAAGTTGATATTGAATCCCTTGCATTCTTAGAATGTATACATGTAGATATTTGTGGACTTGTTCACCCACCTAGTGGGTCATTTTGATATTTCATGGTCTTAATTGATGCTTCTTCTAGATGGTTCCATGTGTGCCTATTGTCATCTTGAAACTTGACATTTGCAAAATTATTAGCACAAATAATATGATTACGAACACAGTTTCCTGACAACCAGATCAAGTCTATTTGTCTTGATAATGCTACAGAGTTTTCATCTCAAGAATTTAATGACTATTGCTTATCAATTGGGATAAAAGTTGAATATCTTGTAGCTCATGTTCATACTCAAAATGGTCTTGTTGAGTCATTAATTAAGTATTTGTAATTGATAGCAAGACCATTGCTTATAAAAATTAAGTTATCCACCTCTATTTGGGGTCGTGCTATTTTGCATGTTGCAACACTTGATCGTCTAAGACCGATAAATTATCATAAATTTTTTCCATTATAATTGATTTTGGGTCAAGAGCCTAATATACCTCATTTGTGAATTTTTGAATATGATGTGTATGTGCCTGTTACATCACCACATTGCACAAAGATTGGCCTCCAAGAAGTTTAGAAATATATGTTGGGTTTGAATTACCCTGTGTTATTCGCTACCTTGAATCATTAACTGGAGATATTTTTATTGTTTGATTTGCTAATTGTCGATTTGATGAGAGTGTTTTTCCAAAATTAGGAGGAAAAAATAGTGAAATTAAAAGAGAAATTTTGTGAAAAATTCATCACAATCTCATCTTGATGCATGTGCTTTTATTTGTGAGCAAGAGGTACAAAAGATTATTCACTTGATAATTACAAATCAAATGTCAAACGCATTTATAGATTTAAAAAGGATTACAAAATCATACATTCTTGCAGTGAATGTTTCAATACGAATTGAGGTCCTTGTAGGACCATCTACTAGTATCGTGTTCAATGAGTTCAAAGCACTCCTGAAGCGTGGTAGACCATTATTTTCTAAGGATCAAAATCCTAGAAAATAAAAAATAAATGGTCAAGATAATACTACAAAAAAATCTCATATGAAAATTCAAGATTTGAATAACTTTGATATTTCTAAAGGAACCAATAAGCCTGAACCTCGAAAAAAAAGAGTAATTATTCCTAAATACAAATGATGGTGAAACTAATTTGAATCGATCAAAAATAGTAATAGACTATGTGTTTGCATATAATATTGCAACAAAAATCATGCATGATAGCAAGAATTTCGAATCTCAGTCAGTCACGAATGTCCGCAAAGAAATGATTGACCAAAATAGCAAGAAACAATTCAATCTGAGTTGAATTACTTGTCAAGCGTGAAGTTTTTGGACCTATTATTCAAACACCAAATGGTATTAAACCTGTTGGCTATAAATAGGTCTTTAAGCGTAAAAGAAATGAGAAAAATAAAAGAGAAAATACCCAATTAACCCCCCGAACTATACTCGAAAGAGATGTGACACACCTTAACTTCAAAGGGGTCCTATTACCCCCTGAACTAATTAAAAGTGGAATTTTCACCCCCTTAGAGCCTATGTGGCACATACGTAGCACACACGTGTGTCTACGTGGATACTTCAGTGTGTTGTGCCACGTAAGAGCCACGTATGTGCCACATAGGAACTAAGGGGGTGAAAATTCTACTTTTAATTAGTTCAAGGGGGTAATAGGACCCCTTTGATGTTGAGGTGTGTCACAGCTCTTTCGGGTATAGTTCGGTGGGGGGGGGGGGAGTAATTGGGTATTATCTCAAAATAAAATGTAAAGATATAAGACACGCCTTGTTGCACAAAGATTTTTACAAAGGCCTGGTGTTGATTATGAAAAGACATACTCACCAGTTATGGATGAAATAACATTATGTTATCTCATTAGTTTCACTGTTCATGAGAGACTTGAAATGCGTTTAATGATTGTGGTTACAACCTATCTTTATGGAGCACTTGATAATGAGATATACATGAAATTTTTTGAAGGATATAAAATGCACGAGGCATCTCGGGAAATATATGCAATTATATTGCAGAGATCATTATATGATTTGAAGAAATCTGGACGCATGTGGTATAACCATCTTAGTAAGTATTTATCTAAAGAAGGTTATATAAATAATGAAATTTGTCCATGTATTTTTATAAAGAAAACAACATCGGAGTTTGTTGTACTTACTGTTTATGTTGATGAAAAATCTTATTGAAACTTCAATAGAGCTTCAAAAGGCAATTGATTATTTAAAGAAGGAATTTGAGATGAAAGATCTTGGAAGGACAAGATTGTGTCTTGATTTGCAAATTGAACATTTGACAAACAATATCTTTATCCATCAATCTACCTATACAAAAAAAGTTTTGAAAAGATTTTTATATGAATGGAGCACATCCATTAAGTACTCCTATGATTTTTCGATCACTTAATGTGACTAAGGATCCATTCCAACCCCAAGAAAAGAACGAGAAAATTCTTGATCCTGAAGTACTATACCTTAGTGCAATCGGTACACTAATGTATCTTGCTAACTCTGCAAGGCCTGATATAGCCTTTTCTGTTAATTTGTTAGCAAGATATAGTTCTGCTCCTACTAGGAGGCATTGGAATGAAATCAAACACATATTGCGGTATCTAATAGGAACTACCAGTATGAACTTATTTTATTCTAAAGATTGCAGTCCCAATCTAGTTGGTTATGTTTATGTGGGGTATTTATATGATCCACACAAATCTTGGTCTCAAATAGGATATGTGTTCATATGTGAGGGTACCGTCATATCTTGGAGATCTACAAAGTAGTCTAGCGTGGCCACTTCATCAAACCATGCAGAGCTAGCAACTATTCATGAAGCAAGCCGGGACTGTGTGTGGTTGAGATCAATGATACATCTCATTAAAAAAAAAATATGATCTGAAATGTAACAAAGTGTCCACAATTTTATATGAAGATAATGCAGCATGCATAGCGCAATTAAAAGGCGGATTCATAAAAGGAGATAGAACGAAACACATTTCGCCAAAATTTTTCTACACACATGAACTCCTAAAGAATGGTGATATCGGTGTACGACAGATTCGTTCAAGTGACAATTTGGCAGACCTATTCATCAAAGGATTGCCAACCTCAACTTTTGAGAAGATGATATACAAGATTGGGATGTGACATCTTCGAGATGTTAAGTAATGTTTTAATCCGGGGGAGTAATTAAATACACACTCCACTCTTTTTTTCTTAATCAAGGTTTTTTCCCTTTGGCTTTTTCTTGATAAGGTTTTTAATGAGGCAGTTGATTAAAAAAAATATATTACAAGATATGCATTATTAAAGTTTCTTTTTATTTTGTGTTAGACATCCAAGGGGGGTGTTAAGAAATAATCAGTAGTGTGGATGTCTTCTCCACTGTCAACACTGCCTTCATTTTCAAATGAAGGCTTTCCACACATGAACAAACTATTCCCATTGGTTGGAATGTTGGCAAAATTGCCTATAAAGACATGCGTTTGTTTTCATTTTTGTACACAAATAAAAAATATACTCCCTCTATTTAAAAAAGAATGACCTAGTTTGACTTGGCATGGAGTTTAAGAAAATAAAGAAAACTTTTGAATCTTGTGGTGTTAAATTAAAGATATGTCAAATGTACCAAAATGCCCTTCAATCTTGTGGTCTTAAACATGTCATGTGGAAAGTTAAAATTAAAAAGTTGTTATAAAGGGAATGGGGTCATTCTTTTTGAAACGGACTAAAAAGAAAAGTAGGTCATTCTTTTTGAAACGGAGAAAATAATAAAAATCTCTACTATCTGTTTCTCAGTCTCCGTTATTTTATTTTATAACATAAGAGAAATAATTTCATCAATAGCAATCCAACAAATCACACAACAAAGAACTAATCTTAATCGTTATTGAACCCTACAATTTTAATATATAATTATTGTATAATTTGGATATAATATTGACTATATACCTATGATTATAAATAATTAGATAAGTGAAAGTTTTTTCAATCAGCATGCTGAAAAAGTTAAAGATCCCATTCCATTAGCTGCATTTTAGATAACAAGCACCCTGACGGGCATGCGGTATGTTATTTATGTAGGACTCCTTTGTCAAAAACATAATGAAAATTACACCTACAGTATCTTTGTATAATTTATGTATATTTATATTTTGATACAACAACTATTAATCTAGTGCAATTGAAATTGAAAAGACAACAAATTGGTCAGATAAATGAAATTGTCAATTGAATGGAAACAGAGTAATTACTCGTTTAATTGGTTGCTAGGTTATGAAATGTTATAGATTATTTGTATGTCCAAATCCTAGCAGTCCGAAAATGTGTTACTAAAGTAACATCATCAGAATTTTTTCGAGATGTGTGGTTTATTTATATGATTTGAGCAATTCTCACCTTTTGAGTTAGCATATGAGACTCAGTTAAGCAACGATTCATTTCTTTAATGTGATATCAAAGCAAGAGTCATTCAACTCTGGGCGTGAGTGTTAGGAAAGACGGGCACACAATCAAAGAGTCCGACAGGGTAACAACGGAAAATACTCAAGACTAAACTTTTCCTTTCAACTTGAACCAAGAGGAGACAAATAAACCCAAGCAAAATAGAGTAATATACAACAAACAACTCAACCAAATGAAACAAGACAAGAATAAAGACAATCACACGAGACACAAGATTTACGTGGAAAATCCTTCAGTGTGAAGAGTAAAAAACCACGGGACCAAAACCTCCACTATAATCACCAAAGAGTTACAATATTGTCCTCCAAAATATCCACCAAACAAGTGCCAAACAACAAGAAACAATACATAATCCACAACACCAAACACTAGAGAAATAAAGGAGTGAAAGCACAAAAAATGCAGCTACTGTTCGGGAATGAAGAACAGGAGATACAGGCCACCAAATCAAGCTCTGTTAGTTCCTAATCAAATATTGAGATGAGGGAAACAAGCAATCCAAAAATCAGCTCAATCGGACAAGAAACGAAGGGGAAATTGCAATTTGAAGTTGACAGCTGTGGCTGAAATTTAGGTGCGAAAATCAGCTTTATTTTTCTCTCTTTGGCTGCTGAAAACTCTCTTTTTGTGATGGTGAATAAGACCTAAAAAGATCAATATATATGCCCCATAGTAATGGGCCTATGGGCAAAAGTGAGTTGGTCCAAATTGGACTTCATTTATCCACATAGGAAGGGAAAAAGACCCAATAACCCAACAATTCTCCCCCTCCCAACTAAGTGGTGGAGACCGCCATCCAGGCGATCATGCAGCAATCTTCAAACTTCCCTCTTGGCAAAGTTTTAGTCATCATGTCGGAACCATTATCATCCGTATGAATCTTCTCAAGTTCAAGCAACTTAGAATCCAACACATCCCGAATCCAATGGTATCTTACATCAATGTATTTAGACCGACCATGAAATGTAGAATTCTTGCCAAGATGTATGGAACTTTGACTGTCGCAATGAAGCACATACCTCTCTTGAGCACAATCAAGTTCCCCCAAGAATCTCTTCATCCAAAGCAATTCTTTACAAGCTTCAACGACAGCAATAAGCTCAGCTTCTGTAGTAGATAGAGCAACACATTTTTGCAACCTAGATTGCCAAGACACAGCTCCCCCTGCAAAAGTAACCAAATATCCTGAAGTAGACTTACGAGTATCAACATCACTGGCCATATCTAAATCAATATAACCATAAAGAATAGGCTTCCCTGTACCAAAACACAAACTTAGACTAGAAGTGCCACAAAGATATCTCATAATCCACTTCACAACATTCCAATGTTCTCTTCCCGGATTAGAAAGAAAACGACTAACAACACCAACAACATGAGCAATATTTGTTCTTGTGCAAACCATTGCATACATCAAACTACCAACAACTGAAGCATAAGAAACTTTCTTCATATCTTGCTTCTCATCATCACTGGAAGGACACTGCTTCATGCTCAACTTGAAGTGCATAACTAAAGGTGTACTGACAACCTTAGCCTTGTCCATGTTAAACCTTCGAAGTACTTTCTGAATATACTTCTCTTGTGATAACCACAACTTCTTGGCCTTTTTGTCACGGATAATCTACATGCCAAGAATCTGCTTTGCTGGTCCTAAGTCTTTCATAGAAAAAGACTTACTCAACTCTTACTTCAACTTTTGAATCCTGCAAGCATTATGACCAACAACAAACATGTCATCAACATAAAGCAACACAATAATAAAGTCACCATCAGAGAACTTTTGCACAAAAATACAATGGTTTGAAGTAGTCTTCTTGAAGCCCTGCTGACTCATAAAGGAACCAAACTTCCTGTACCACTGCCTAGGAGCTTGTTTCAAACCATACAAGCTCTTTTTCAATTTGCAAACATAATTCTCTTTTCCTTTGACTTCAAAACCTTCGGGTTGCTCCATATAAATTTCTTCATCTAAGTCACCATGGAGAAAAGCAGTTTTAACATCCATTTTCTCAACCTCTAAATCTAGACTTGCAGCTAAGCCTAGAACCACTCGAATGGATGACATCTTTACCACCGGAGAAAATATCTCATCAAAATCAACTCCCTTTTTCTGGTTAAATCCCTTCACAACCAATCTAGCTTTGTACCGTGGAATTGGATTACCATCTTCATGTTTCACCCAAAAAACCCACCTATTTTTCAAAGATTTTTTGTCTTTAGGCAGCTTAACCAAATCAAAGGTATGATTATCTTACAAAGATTTAATTTCATCTTCCATAACATCAAATCACTTTTCTTTTTCTTCACTTTTCATGGCCTCATCAAGACTCTTAGGTTCTCCCCCATCAGTCAAGAGTACATACTCACTGGGAGAATAACGAGATGAAGGTATTCTCTCTCTTGTAGATCGTCTGAGAGAACTCTTTGGAGCATCAAGAACTGGTTACTGATCAACCATATCAACTTACACTGGAGCATCAACAACTTCTTGCTGGTCATTCTGAACATGATCATCATCTTCATTATCAGTTTGATTTTCATCATCATGAAGATTTTCTTCAGGAGCAGTAGTCAAAGAAATTGGATCAACATCAACTAGGCTCTCACTACTCTGAGAATCAACCTTCTCAGCTTTGTCAAAATCTTTAATTGTTTGGTCTTCAAAGAACACAACATCGTGGCTTCTAACAAGTTTCTTCTCAACTGGATCATAGAAATGATAGCCAAATTCATCTTGACCATAACCAATGAAGATACACTGTCTAGTTTTAAGATCCAACTTTCACCTTTCATCCTTAGGAACATGAACAAAAGATTTACACCCAAAGACTTTAAACATCCCAAAATTACCTGGAGTATAAGAAGAAAATAATTCCTTCTTTGGCGTAACATGAGTTGTAGCACCATAATCCACAAACCAGCTAGACTTATCGCGGACAAGATTAATGGCATTCTCAGCACAAGCAACAAGAAGATCATCATTAGCAACAACGGCAACACGATTTTCATTATCGTCTTCTTTCTTTTGCCATCTTATATCTCTCTTATGCTTGTAACAATATTTCATGATATTCTCCTTTTTGTTGCAATAGTCACATGTAACATTCTTGAATTTGGACCTTGACTTGCTTCTACTTTTATCTCTATCATTTGAATCTCTGGACTTATTTCTCCCCCTCTCTTCAGTAACCAAAACATCAGAGTGTGAAGATGAAGAAGATGAGGCCTGCGATTTTTTTCTCATCTCTTCATTCAAGACACCACTCTTAACATATTCCATAGTTACAATACCACCGGGAGCAGAATTAGTCAAAGAAACTCAAAGAGTTTCCCAAGAGTCAGGCAGAGTATTAAGAAGCCAAAGTCCCTGAATTTCTTCATCGAACTTTACACCCATTCCGGACAGCTGGTCAAGGACACCCTGAAAATCATTAATATGATCAGAAATAGGACTACCCTCTTTATACCTGATATTCATCAATTATTTAAGCAAGAACAACTTGTTATTGCCAGTCTTCGAAGCATAAAGTGTCTCGAGCTTGTCCCACAAACTTCTAGCATGTGTCTCATTCGCAATATGATTTATAACATTATCTTCAACCCATTGCCTTATATATCCACAAACCTGTAAGTTCTCAAATTCCCAATCCTCATCTATCATGGATTCAGGTTTAGTAGATGCAAACATAGGTAGATGCATTTTCTTGTCAAATAGAAGATCTTTCATCTTGCCTTTCCAAGTATGATAGTTACTACCATTCAAACACACCATCTTGCTCATATTTGCCTCCATAATTTAAATCTACAATCAACAACAACCAACTCTCTGATACAACTTATTAGGAAAGACTGGCACACAATCAAAGAGCCCGATAGGGTAGCAACGGAAAATACCCAAGACTAAACTTTTTCTTTCAACTTGAACCAAGAGGAGACAAATAAACCCAAGAAAAATAGAGTAATATACAACAAACAACTCAACCAAATAAAACAAGACAAGAATAAAGGCAATCACACGAGATACAAGATTTACGTGAAAAACCCTTCAATGTGAAGAGTAAAAAACCACGGGACAAAAACCTCAACTATAATCACCAAAGAGTTACAATATTTTCCTCCAAAATGGCCACCAAACAAGTGCCAAACAACAAGAAATAATACATAATCCACAGAACCAAACACTAGAGAAATAAAGGAGTGAAAGCACAAAAAATGCAGCTACTGTTCAGGAATGAATAACAAGAGATACAGGCCACCAAATCAATCTCCATCAGTTCCTAATCAAATATTGAGATGATAGGAACAATCATTCTAAAATTAGCTCAATCGGATAAGAAACGAAGCGGGAATCACAATTTGAAGTTGACAGCTGTGACTGAACTTTAGGTGCGAAAATCAGCTTTGTTTTTATCTCTTTGGCTGCTGAAAACTCTCTTTTTGTGATGGTGAATAATACCTAAAAAGATCAATATATATGCCTCATAGTAATGGACCTATGGACAAAAATGGATTGGTCCAAATTGGGCTTCATTTATCCACATAGGAAGGGAAAAAGACCCAATAACCCAACAGTAAGGAGTTCTTTAATATGGTATCAAAGCAAGAGTCATTCAACTCTGGGCGTGAGAAGGGTGTTGTTGAAGAGCGTCAATCGTGAATTTATGAGATGAATAGTCTATTTATATGGCTTATACAATCTTCACCTCTTAATCTAATTTTGGAGATTAAATTCAGTTAAGCTCAAGATTCACCCATTTAGGTTATGGATAATTTTAATATATATAATAAATAATTAGTTTACAGTAAATATAGTTAAGTTTTCTTTACAAAATAAAAATAACCCAAAAATAAACTACCCACAAAAAATAACCGCATATATATGTAATATTACTATTATATATAAGAGAGAATGTGAGATTTTGGTAGTCCTCACATGAAGCCTTTTTGTCAATTTTATCCCTAATTTAAGTTTTAATTACTTTATGAATTATTATCCATTTTGATAAATTTGGACAATTGTATGGGCTTATTAAATTCTTTAAAAGTGATGAGTCATAGAAAAATGATAGTGACACCATAAAAAATTAATTATACAATCAAATTTAAAATTGACCTAAAAGATTATTGTCTTTCTATTTTTTAGAAATATTTATTAATTTTATTTTAAATTATCATTTTTCCTGACAAAGCCATTATGGACAAGTAAATAAAGTATCTTGGGGCTTTGGGCCACAGGTGACAAAAGAGTTTTAAAATGAGGTGTAGGTGATACAAGTTTTAATTATTAGTTGGAGGTGACAATTACTTTATTATGGATTAAGAAATTTAAGAAAGTTTGAAAATAACTCACAAATTTTTAAATTTACATTTTGATCCCAATGTTTACCTAAAATAACGAGAAATGGAGAAAAAAATGTCTTTCTCTCTCTTCTCATCCATTGTTGTTTTCTCTCTCTTAGCGATTTTTATTGTTCATTATTTCTGTTGCTTTATTCATCATCTTCTACTTCATTATCATCTCCATCTTCTTCTTATCGACCATTTGTTATTGTTGTTGTTGTTGTTGTTGGTACAGGGCTACTGTTGCTATCTGATAAATTAATAAGCAAGGATTTACATAGCGTGTGATCTAAATCGACTCTACCAGGCCTATCAAACGTTACGTAACTCCGAACTCATTAACCTATCAAAATATGACCGAGTTAGTGCACAAATCAAACAAGCTTAATTTGTCAGCCTTTCTGTGATCACTCTTCTCCAATATAGATGACATGATATCTGCTATGCAAAAGTCTACACCGTCGTCAGACATGCTTGCCAGGGAGAAATTCTTCAGAAGGCATCAACAAATATCTTCTGACCATATTGCTAAGGAAACAATGACACTCAATTTGCCTTTCAATCTCGTTTGTGGTTCCGATCAGGTTAACGGCAGTGGACCTGATCAGAAACACAAATAAGAAGGCATGGGATGAAATTTAAAATTTAGAAATTATCTCCTTCACTTAGATTTGTTATTTTAACTGCAGTTGTTATTGGCGTAAGTTTTCTAGACTTACTGTACATCAATTCAACCCTCGATGCCCATGAGGCTGCTTTGTTGGTCTTCTCTTATTTTCTATCTAGGTGATAATACCGACCACGCAAATCCCTAGAAAAGTGTCCATCTGCATTATTTTTTTTTCAGAGAGACAATAGATGAAATTATATTACCGGATACACTTTCATATTTGCACTTGATTCAGATTTCACATCTTTTAAGATAATTCCATCGGCCAGATTTGCTAGAAGTTACTTTCTACCCTATGTCTCTTCTTCAATTAGCTCTCAGATGATATAGTTTTCCATCAACCACCCATTTTTCTTCGAAGGCATTCTCATACCGCACCTTTTTACGTATAATCATCACCCTGAGCGAGCAACCCAACCATATAAATTTGGGCTAGGGCAATAACTATATTGGTTTTCCGTTCTTGTTAGATGCAGTGCTATGCTTCGAAGGCCCTCTAAGGGTCCAATGCACCCTAAAAGTTAGTCCAATTGCTATTGAATCTCTTTACAATGACACCAAAACTATATCTCTTCACAATGCTTGACAAATAAACATGAGCAACAACCAACATTAAATCTTAACAGGATATCAGAACCATATTCATGGTCCCTCAGCCTTATCAGTTTGGACCTACCAAACTTAACTGTAAAATTGCAGACATCTTGTTTGAATGATCTATGACTAATCAGTGAAAACAATATTCCCAAAATCAGTGCACTCTATGTGTATTTCAATGATAACATTATCAGTAATACATACCTCTCACATATGAAGTGGTTTCATCTGCATGCAACTTATTCCTTTGAACCCATCTTTACTGCAGCCTCTTGTGATGGTCCGACAAAAGTTGATCAAGTGTTAGTTCCTTATATCTACAAAGAAGAGGAAAAAAATTAATGTCACAGAAAGAACATTATCCATCTGTTGCAACAGATGTAGAGTCTGTTGCATCAGATGTGGAGTCTGTTGCAACAGATGTGGAGTCTATTGCAACAGATGTGGAGTCTGTTGCAACAGATGTGGAGTCTGTTGCAACAGATGTGGAGTCTGATGGAATACATCAAACCAACCTTTCTGGTGGTTTGATTTGTTCTAACAGTTTCTCCATCTGTTGCAATATCAACAACATCATAAACTATAAATAAAAAATATCAACAACAAAACAACAACAATATTTGTTCCAACAACATCATCAACAACAAAGAAGTAACATCCTTTGTTCCAGAACCATCAACAACACCATACCACAAGTTCCAACAACGCCAACCCCACCAATAATATCAATAACTGCATCAACAATAACGAAACAAAAAAAATACATACAAAAAAATTATACTGCCAACAAAGCTTTTAAACTTCTCCCAACAGATGACTTTTTTTGTATATTGTAATAAAAATTCTAGATTTATTTATTCAACACTTAAAATTTCCTTCAAATTTTTTTAATAAATATGATATGGGTAAATAGTAATTAGATAAAAAACAGATGTAAATAACTTGCTAAGACAAAGATGAGAATGAAAAAGCAATAATGAACCATACCTTAATATCAAAAAGTGGATCAAAATAACAATTTCAGTCGGGGAAAGATATGGATCGGTTTAGATATAAAAGGATCTTTATGAAAAGAGACGAGAAAAGAGAGAAAAAAGGTTGTGACAATCCTAAAGAGGAGAGAAAGAAAAAAATGAGAGGTTAATAAAATAAACTGCAGCTGAAGAAAAAGAGATAAGATAATTTCTATAGATGTATTATGTACGTAGACATGGGGGTTTTCAATATTCATTAATTAATATTCATTAATTTTATTAATAATTTGAGGAGCACAAGGAAGACTAAGGCTAGTGACATTGAAAAGACAAGACAAGACTGCTCAATGAACTCACTTTTGAGATATCCAAAAAATATTTTTTACCGCCTTTAGTAGTAAGTACTACTTGATATTATCTACTCGGACAAAAGCTTGCTTCAAAATTAAAAGAAAAAAAAGATTTTGAAACAGATATGTAATCTGTTGCAACATTTATAAATATCTGTTTAGAAATCCGAACAGCTCAGTCATCTGTTACAACAGATATTAATATTTGTTTAAAAATTCTAACAGCTCAGTCATCTGTGACAACAGATGAAAATGTCCATTTGATAAGTAATTAAATCAGATATGTCATCTGTTACAATAGATATAAATATTTGTTTGAAAATTTCCAACAACTCAGTCATCGGTCACAATAGATGCAAATGTCTATTTGATAATTAAATCAGATATGTCATCTGTTACAACAGATATAAATATCTATGTAAAAATTTTCAACAGCTCAGTCATATGTCACAACAGATGCAAATATCTATTTGATAATTAAATCAGACATGTCATCTGTTGCAATAAATATGAATATCTATTTGTAAATTTTCAACATCTCAGTCGTTTGTTGCAACAAATTTTATTGTAATTAATTTAGGTGGAACTAGGGATGAATGAATAATCTCACAGGGTCAACTACAAATCCGATTGAGTCTTTGCAATTGCATGGCATTGGTATTGCGTTCATCCCGATCCGAGTCGTCGATCGATCACTCTGAGTTGAAATGAGCTCTCATCAACTCAATGTTAGGATAGTGATAGTACCTAAGTTGATTTAGGTGGAACTAGGGATGAATTAATGAGCTCACAGGGCCAACTACAAATTCAATCGAGTCTTTGCAATTGCATGACGTTGGTATTGTGTTCATCCTGTCCCGAGTCATCGATCGATCACTCTGAGTTAAAATGAGTTCTCATCAACTCAGTGTTAGGATAGTGATAGTACCTAAGTTGATTTAGGTGGAACTAGGGATGAATGAATGAGCTCACAGGGTCAACTACAAATCCAATCGAGTCTTTGCAATTGCATGGCATTGGTATTGCGTTCATCCCGACTCTAGTCGGCGATCGATCACTCTGAGTTAAAATAATTTCTCATCAACTCAATGTTAGGATAGTGATAGTACCTAAGTTAATTTAGGTGGATCTAGGGATGAATGAATGAGCACACAGGGTTAACTATAAATCCAATTGAGTCTTTACAATTGCATGACATTGGTATTGCGTTTATCCCGACTCGAGTTGTCGATCGATCACTCTGAGTTGAAATGAGTTCTCATCAACTCAATGTTAGGATAGTGATATTACCTAAGTTGATTTAGGTGGAATTAGGTTTGAATAAATAAGCTCACAGGTTCAACTACAAATCCAATCGAGTCTTTCCAGTTGCATGATATTGGTATTGCGTTCATCCCGACCCAAGTCGTCGATCGATCACTCTGAGTTAAAATGAGTTCTCATCAACTTAATGTTAGGATAGTGATAGTACGTAAGTTAATTTAGGTGGAAATAGGAATGAATAAATAAGCTCACAAGGTCAACTACAAATTCAATCAATTCTTTACAATTGCATGACATTGGCATTACGTTCATCCCGACTCGAGTCATTGATCGATCACTCTGAGTTAAAATAAGTTCTTATCAACTCAATGTTAGGATAGTGATATTTCCTAAGTTGATTAAGGTGGAACTTGGGATGAATGAATGAGCTCACATGGTCAACTACAAATCCAATTGAGTCTTTGCAATTACATGGTGTTGGTATTGTGTTCATCCCGACCTGAGTCATTGATCGATCACTCTGAGTTGAAATGAGTTCTCATCAACTCAATGTTTTAAAAACTATATCTTTAAAATTTTAAAATTAATTAAGATCAATTCGGACCAAATTAGCAATTTTAAAACTTGTCATTCTTTTCCAAAATTACAAATCAACCCATACAAATCATCTATTTGCGTGAAAAACTTTTCATTTCAAATCTGAAGTTCTCTCTCTCTCTCTCACTCTCTTGGGGTCTCCTCTCTCTCTTAATAATACAAATAACAACTACTCAATATATTGCTCAACCCTTCAAAACAGGTCAATTTTCTTCCCATTTATGACCACATATAGTTATTTTTTTCGACTTCATTCCCGCTTGTATCCATCGATTTCTCTGTCTTCATAGGTAAAAGAGTTCGAGAAGAGTTCTGCATTTGTTATTTATTCTAAAAAATAGAGTTTTTTAGTTAATGATGAAAAAAAGACTTTTAGTTGTATTATTTTCGAGAATGGGTTAACAATTTTGAGTTTTGATGCTAAAAAAGTAGGAAGGACCCGGGAAAACCCTAGTTTTTCTCTCAGTATTTTGTTGACTATCGTGGTATTGTTGGATTGTGTTTGTGGTGTTGTTGGTGGCTTTTGGTGGCTGTTGTTGGCGGTGTTGGTAGTTATATTTTTTGGCGGTGGTGTCGGTGGTCTTGGTGTTGGTATTGGTGGCATTGGTGGTGGTCTTGGTGGAATTGGTGGTGACATTGGTTGTGGTGGTGGTGGTCCACCTGTTGCAAAGAGTGAAAGATCTGTTGGGAGATATTAAATAGGTCTTCAAATAGATTCCCTATCTTTTCCAACTGATGGGTTATCCGTTGGAGTATTTTTTTTGTAATGTGGCATAGAATAATTTATTAAAATTTGTCCATCTGTTGCAACAGGTAGAATATCTGTTGGGAGATATTAAATAGTTTTTCAAACAAATTCGGGTTTCCCATCTGTTTCAACTGATGGGTTGTCCGTTGGAGTAGTTTTTTTGTTATGTAGCGTAGAATAATTTATTGAAATTTGTCTCACTTTATTTTTAAAAATTATGCAGACATCAAATGCAATGTATTTTTTATTTTTCTATTGTTTGTAGTTAAAAGATGTCTCCCAAAAGAAAAGAAACTGAAAGTGGATCAACTTCTGACAACCTAACAAAAAAGGCTAGACTACAGATAGATTTGGAGGAACCTCCAGAACAATCTCAGTCAGGGAAAAATGAAGCTAAGGAAAGTGATAACTCCTTCTCACCAATAGAGCGTGAAATAACATCGAAATCCCAACATGCTTTTGTCAAAACTATTAGTATCGTCGGGTTTCAAGTTGCGATGCCGATGAGTAACCCTAACGCAGTATTTCGTGATGTTGTACTTAAATGTCAGTTGGGGAAACCTTTTAACGAACTTAAGAGTATTTCGAAGAAGGAAAACATAGATGGACTTTTTAAGAAGAGCTGGTTTACATACTTTCTTGAGCTGTCTGGCTCCCGCCCTCTTCATTTCCCAATGATCTTGGTATATGGCCTCCTCAAGTGCAAGATCAAGTATGCGGGGGATGATGGACGTCCGAAGAAGGGCTAATAAAAGATGGATGAAGTCTGGATCAACTATTGTGGCATGCTAGTTTGTTCTGGATTGAAAGAGTTTGCCATACTGACGGACTTGAGATGCGATTGTCTAGAATAACCTCTCATCAAGAAAATACCCCACAAAGGGTCCAACAAATTCAAGGTAAAAAAAGATGAGTCGTTGGGCATTGTTGGACCTAGATACAGAGTGGATGATTTGATGGCGGATCTCAAGAATACAGACATACCAAAGCATAGGGAGAAATTGTGCTTAGTTTGGTTTGTCCATTCCGTTTTATTGGCAAGAAACGTCAGGAAAGTCATAGAACATGATTTGTTAGCGCTTGCTGGTGATTTTGGGAAATTTAACGATTATCCGTGGGGATACGACAACTACTACTTGACTGTCAAATATTTACTGAAAAAGCTAAACCCAAAGACGACCACATTATACGAATTTCCTTGGGCTTTCATGGTAAAATTGATCACTATTTTTACTCATTCATCAATTTATATTGAATATAGTTATGACTTTTTTTTTGCTTGCTTTCTATTTACAATTTTTAGGCTTGGGCATGCGAAGCCATTCCTCCCCTCCGAAAGTATTTCAAGGATTACTTGGATAAGGTTTCTCATCCAAGGATCCTTAGGTGGTTGGTTACAGTAGAGAGTAGCAAAAAAGTATTAACGAGGTTGATATCTTTAACCCTCCGGATGATGCAGTACATCTTTTTTCAACTAAAATAATTTGCCTCAAAGAAAGATATTGAAACAGATGTTCCATCTGTTGCGACAGATGGGTCGTCTGTTGCAACAGATTACCCATCAACTACAACTGGTGCAATAGATGGGTAATCTGTTGCAACAGATAATCCATATTTTGCAACAGATTAACCATTTGTTGCTCTGGTTCTCTGAACCCTGCTCAACAGATTACCCATCTATTGCAAATTATGCAACAGATGGGTAATCAGATGTAACATATTATCAATCTGTTTCAATATACAGCTCATCTATTGCGGTAGCTAGATCGTCTATTCCATAAGTTGGCTGTGTTAACATCCATGTAGCCCGATCCCCATGTAAACCAACTGACTGCAAATTATTTTTATATGATTTAAATTCCTCTTATTTTTTTATAGGTTGTGGATCCTTGGATCGTGCCTACCATTGATGGGCTGAGGATGACTTCTTTTCTTACTCTGGGTCTTATTGAAACAAAAGAAGACCCAACGGTGGAGTTAATAAAGAAGGAATTGGCTAAAGCAACATTCATAAGAAGAGCAGTTAAGCAAGGTCAGCCTAATGTTGAAGCTCTTCACTACCAACCTCAAACTGCAACAGATCCGAGTGCTTCTTTTGGGGGTGTTGCTGGTGGAGTTGTTTGTGGTGGTGGCAGCCATCCTGCTGCTGCTGCCAATCGTGATAATAAGCATGTTGGTGATCAGTAAAAATAAAATATATTTGAAAATACCCCTTGCAGAGGTCTTCCCTCTCACCCTTACATCGGTCTCTCCCACCTTTACAGTGGACCCTCTCACCCCTCCTCAAATTCTCATTACAAATGCAAAGTGTGCAAGGACAGAGAGGATAAACTCCTTGAAAAGCTAGAGGCTATTGCTGAAGCTGCCGAAGAGTTAAAATTCAGGAGGGGTGTCATACCATCCAACGAGGTAAGGGAGCCATGCACTCCTATAATGGAGGTTAGGAGGAAGATAATAAAAATTAGACAAATTCTCTCCGTTCTGAAATCAGCAAAAAATGTAACTCCTCCCACTCCAAGAGTTATTGAAGTTTAGGGGCCGCCGAAGAAGGTGTACATATTCGCGATGCTTGGCAAGGAGAAGAAGGAACTGGAAGAATTCATCAAGATAAAGGTTTAAAAAAAATACACCATGCATTCATTTGCCGCCAAAGACTTCTCAAATATGACAACTATGCGCGTGTGGTACGAGGATAAGGTAAGTTTACTTTTGCTAACCTAGCCTTCCAATCTACTCCATGAAGAAGAATATATGCAGCATATGTGTAATCTGTTGCAACAACTTGGTATTCTGTTGCAACATAATACACATCTGTTGCATAAGTTGCGTTGGCTGGGTAATCTGTGAACTGATTCAGAGAACCCTCTGCATCGAATTCTTTCCACTATGTTTTTATTCTTTACAATTACTAATCTATTTAAAAATTAACAATTACTAACCTATTTAAAAATTATCTTCTTATGCCACAGTATGTTGGTGAAATTCTCTGCCTCATGAGGGGCAGGCAATTAGCGTACCCATATGCTTATGATGTTGCCGATAGGATAATAGACCTCAACTTCTACAATAATTTCAAGGATAGGTACGCTAAACTCTGTAAGATTGCTGATTCTGGTGGCCCAAAATTTGATCAGTTAGTTTCTACGTTCCAATGGGATAAAGAAGCGATTAAATATGTTAGAGGGAAGAGGCTATATCCACCCGGCAAGAGCTGGACCAAGGCAAAGAGAATCCTTGCAGTCATGAACGTGGATGTCACATATTTTCTCACTGTTGAGATACTACTATACAAGGGAAAGATTAAGGTTTATGACTACAACTCACTTGTCTTCAGCGAGAAGACGTTTTTAACCCACATGCAACCACTCTTGAAGTTGTTGACCTAGAGTAAGCTGATGGATCATTTTCCAGATGAAGACTTGGCGAAAGAATCATGGGATTTTGAAGGTCGAAATAAGAACATCCAGCTCCCAAGAAATGCAACCGGTGCAGCATGCGGGCCGTACTCGCTTGCATACATCGAGTGTTTGCTGACCGACACACAAATGACCGATGTGTGTGACACCATTGTGGGAAAAATGATATAGGTCTAGGCATATGGGGTTCTATCTAAATGGTTGGAGCCCATGTATAAAAAATAACATGTATAAAGATAGACGAACACGATAACAAATTTTTATTTTAAGCCAATTCACTTTACATGTAGTGGCAATAGTTTTTATGTCTGGCCAAGTTAAATTTTTGTAATGCAACTGATTTTGTATCTGTTGTGATAGATTGATTATCTTTTGGAATAGGTTGGTCATCTATTGCGTTATGCAGATGTTTCCAGTCTGTCTGTTGCAATATATAATCTATCTGTTGCTACTGATCGGTAATTTGTTGGAGAAAATAAAAAAAGTAAGAAGACCTGTTATATAATTTCCATTAGATGACCTACGTGTTGCATATCATGTTGCAATATATGTCTAAATCTGTCTGATAGGATATGTCGTCTGTTGCAGCAGATGTATTATCTGTTGCGATATTTGAATCTAGTACTCCATTTCAATTAACATGTCCAAAACTAAGGATTAATTTATATTCATAGACAATAAAATAAATTGAAGCCTTCGAAAATTACATGAAATAACTCAACAAATAACTGAAATGTAAAAAAAATTATTATGGGTACAAACGATCTACTCTACAAATAAATCAATAAGTTAAACCAAAGAGGATTGGTTATTACATTGACGGACTCAAGCTATAAAGATCTAATCAATATGGACAAGTTGTTCTTCATCCGGTGCTACGGAATTCGGCTTTGGTCGTCGTGGATCTGTAACGTCAGTTGCGTACGGCTTCTGAGCTTTCGCTTCTCCGTATTTTCATAAAAGAGCAGCATATGTTTTACGGAGTAATCCGACATCAATTCCATCATTTGGTACTTGTAATCCATCGCTCAAATACTCGGCGTAGGCTGCAAAAAAAGGACCACAATCCATGCGTTATAAAAAACAGATAATCTATATCTTGCAGTTCATGCAAGCATTGTAAAATTTGTGAAATGAAACTAAATCATGACACTTAAACTTACAAGCTACCAGTGTTTTGTTGAACAATTCCTTCAATATATTGTACATCAAATGGATTAGCCATTTTATATCGATATGCTTCAATCGTCGACCAATCAGTACGAACCTTTTGGTCCAAAAAGCCACTCATATTAAGGTAAGTAGGCAATATTTTGGCCAGTTTTTATATCTTAGACGACGTCCCAGAACGTCTCCTTCGCGATATCGAGTCATAAACTCGGATACGCCTTTCTTTTAGAACGACGATAGCCAACACCTGATAGAATTCATCATCACAATTGATTGGGATGTACACTTCGTCGACCAAATGCCACGGTAAGCCAGCCGAAATGCTAAAACCTTTGATGATGTTGATTAAGCATTTCTCATTTCAGAAAACTTCCAGCTATTGTTGACAATACCTATCGTAGGCATTATGATGTAAACTTTGTACAAATAATTTCCTGTTGTGTATCTGTATTATTCTTGTGTTAGCAACTTGGCCTTCTTTCGGAGGTAGTAAACAACGACATCGATGTGCTGCACATATTATCAAATATTTTGGATTACGTGATGAAAAATTAATACACAGATGCAATTAAATAAAGTATTAATCAATAGTAATATGTATGGCATTTAAACCTCATCATTCCAGCAAGTTTGGGACTGTGACATCAAATAGAACCAATTCTTCATTTCGGGATGTGCAACAACAAAGCCGAATATATCAAAACCAAGAATCGATTTATTCACTTTGTAGCGCTCGTTATTTTGTTTTCTACATGATGATTTATATGTATTAATGTCAGGTTCTTACAACAAGAATTGTATAAACCAATATCTATAAAATTGATTTATCTACCTGTCCGTATGATGCTTTAACAACCCATCGGCAATCCATTCTGAATAGTCGTTGATCAATTGTGTTAGTTTTTTTAGAGCCTCGTCCGAGATATTGAAACCTTCAAACGGGTAATTTTTTCGTTCTCCGAAACTGACAGGCTTCACTTTTTCTTCTTCTTTGGAAGCAGTTGATGGATTATCAACTGTAATATTATGCTCTTTGGCAGTAGCTTCTACTGTGACATCCACTTGAAAAACCAGAATTGTCAATGCTAAGTAGAGATATACAACAGATTGTCCATTTGTTGCAACAGATGAGTCTTATATTGCATTATATGGATTATCTGTTGGGACAAATTCGAGTAGGTAAATCCGAGAAGTATGATAATTTTGAACAGATGGCCCATCTGTTGGGACAAATTCGAGTAGGTAAATCCGAGAAGTATGATAATTTTGAACAGATGGCCCATCTGTTGCAACATAAAACTCATATGTTGAAATAGATAACGAATCTGATGCAACATGTTAGACAATAGTTGCAACAGATGTATATATCTGTTTGATAATTTTCAGCAGATGTATCATCTGTTGAAACAGATATGTGCCTGTTTGTTATTTGGAGCAAATGATGTACATTCACCTTCTTCAGCTCATGCTGCTCTCCTGTGGCCCTTGCATACTGAACATCAGTGCAAGATAAAGACAGAGTCGTTGCAATCTTACTTTTTTTATGCTTGATGATGCCTTGGCAGTGTCTTTCCTTCTCCTCTTAGCCGCCTTGATCTCTAGTGGAGTGTTTGAATATAAAATCCTCTTTGATGGAATGACACCTCTCTTAGATGTCATTTTCTTTACAGAAGCAGTTTGTGCATTAATAGCATTAGTCACTCTGTCGTGTTTTGCCTTGCAGTCTTGACATTTGCATGCAGAACATTCGCTAGATGTGGCAAAATCTGTACAATCATTATGATCATAATCATAATGGCTTGTTATTTCAAAAACTGTAAGAGGAGCATCGTTAGCCCCACCCTCCAAAATTATTTTTCTTGTGATGGCTATTGCACCAAACAATTCCACTTTTATTCCATCAATGACCTTAGGGTCCTATAAAGTTTGTACAGACCGTAAAGTAAGAAAAATGGCGTCTTCAACTCTCAGTTGGTCGGAACAAGCCACAGATGGATAATCTAAAATAAATCAGTACATATATTAAGAATGATGATGAAATCATCTAATCATTAATTAAAACATAAACTTGATTAGAATTGGACTTACTGCTTCCTTAGGGGGATTGAAAAGATTAAGAAATTTTACATTTTTATCGGTTTTGGCCGACAATCATCTCAAAATTCTTGGACAGGAAACTTCTTCCTGGTAGTTCACTTATTGTCTCAAATATGGAATGACTTCAAATGCCCAAGCCTATAACATAATGCCAATAAATCAAAAGCATTATTGAATAAAAAAATGATGAATCATATCATGATAAAAGAAATATTTACCATGAAGGCCCATGAAAAGCCATATAAGTTGACTGTTTTTGGCGTTAATGGAGTCAACAAATATTTGACAGTCATTTTAACGCTTTATAACCCCAAGGATAGCTGTTAAATGGCTTAAGATCCTTGGAGAGATTTATTAAACCGAGGCTTATGTTGTTGTTAACGTCTCTCCCCCAAAGAACATTATGTACAAACCAAACCAAAAACAATGATTGCTTGTGCTTCTTTGAAAGTCCTTTACCTTTCAACTCTTTTATCAGATTTTTATTTTTGAAGCTTAGACCAACAATGGACACCAGGTCATCACAATCACTCGACCTGCCTTTACCTTTTTTGGGTGTACGGGTACTTTTTTTTGGTCAGAGTAGGTATAACTTGAGAAGGAGAAGGAGGATAATATTTTTGGCCGGTAACTATGGCAAACTCCTTCCAACCAAAACAAAGAGGCATGCCACAATAATTTATCCACACCTCATCCATCTTATCTTTGTTTTCATACATAAACCTGGGTTTGAGAAGATCATATACCATTTTCATCTGAAAACGAGCATTGTTGTCCTCCGACAAATCAAGATATTGCCCAAATCAGCTTTCATTGAAATAAGAATCCAATTTTTATTCTCAAAGTATTTTTCTGAAGGCGTCAAAAGAGTTTTCCATGACTGACTTAACCACAAGATCACCCGTTAAATCTGTGGCACCATCGCACTGCATTCTCACAGGATAACGATCAATGCTGAAGGTTTTGACCAACTCTTCCGCAGAAGGGCTATTAGCGTTTGGATTATCTCTTTTGAAAGATTTCTCCTCCCCGTGTTCATTATCTTCTGCTCCTGATTGAGATAACGCTTGTAAAGCAAGCTTATAGAGTGGTGGATGTAGTTGAGTTGTTACAATTATTCCTTTACTTGAACTTGATTCGATTTCTTTTCTTTTGGGAGCCATATTGTCTTAAATTAACAGGAACATAACATTGATTATAATTGATTAATGCATAACAGTAATATAATATTTCCAACAGACCACTAATCTGTTGCACCAGGTATGTTATCTGTTGCAACATATAATTGACCTATTACAACGGATGAGTAATCCGTGGAAATCATAAAAATATATCACTAATCTGTTGCACCTGGTATTTTATCTGATGCAACATCTAACCGACCCGTTGCAACGGATGAGTAATCCGTGAGAACCATAAAAATAAATCACTAATCTGTTGTACCTGGTATTTTATCTGATGCAATATATAATTGACCCGTTGCAACGGATGAGTAATCCATTGGAAACCATAAAAATAAATCACTAATCTGTTGCACCAGGTATGTTATTTGTTGCAACATATAGCCGACCTGTTGCAATGGATGAGTAAACCGTTGGAAATAATATAAACAGATCACTAATCTGTTGCACCAGGTAGTTTATTTGTTGCAACATATAACCAACATGTTGCAACGGATGAGTAATCCATTGGAAACCATAAAAATAGATCACTAATCTGTTGCACCAGGTATATTATCTGTTGCAATATATAATCGACCTGTTGCAATGGATGAGTAAACTATTGGAAAGAATAAAAATAGTCACTAATCTGTTGCAAAATGAAGAGTAAACCGTTGGAAAAAAATAAAAACAGATCACTAATCAGTTATCTATTGGATCAATATTATTTATATTTCTTCCAAACGGAAGAGTCGTTTGTCGCAACAGATGAATGATCTATTAGATTGTTCACCTGTTGCATCAGATTTTCAAAGTTACATCAGATGTTTCCATCTGTTGTATCAGATGTATTCATTTATCACATCAGATGTTTTATCTGTTACATCAGATATTTTATCTGTTGCAACACCATTTTTACCAAAACGAACAACAAATCAATCCAGCAACACCAACACATCACACACACACACAAACACACTAAGAACATCAACTGTGACAAAAAATCACCAACAAATTCAAATCAATATTACGACAACAACAAGAAGAAATACCAGAAATTAGGGTTTTATTCAACCCACATTTCATTACCAGAAGAGTAGTTGACTCAAGTTCCTCTATTTCTTCATAATTTTTTACTTGTGAAAAAAGAAATGGGACGACGAAGAACTCGAAGTTGTTGTCGATGGAGAAGTGTTCAAGTCGATTGACGGTTGAAAGTCGAAAAGAAATTTGCCCAACTATTTATCACCGGAAGTTGAAGGGAGAAATTTTGCAGAACTGTTGGTTGGGAGAGAGTTGAGAGAAGATGTCAAGAGAGAGAGAGTGGTTGATTTGGATTGAAGAGGGGTGTGGGTTGGGTTGATTTGTATTTTTGAAAAGATTAGAAAGTTTTGAAAATATTAATCAAGTCCACAATTAACTTAATCAAGTTTCCTAATGATGTTTGACCCCTTTAAGTTGGTCAATGTCATCAATCCTTTATTCAAGACTTAAAAGACACCTTTCCTTCAATTTTCTCAAATATCTTGAAATTCCCTTTCTAACTTAATACATGCTTAATTATTAAATCAAAAATTATATTTTATGTATAATTAAAAATGTTTGAAAGGTTAACTTTTAAAAAATATAATTTAACTTTCCAAATATTAATGATACTAAATAATGAAAAAGCAGACTTATTTTTTCACATTTTTTGATAATACATTTTTAATAAAAAAAATTGGATAATCAATATTTTATATAATTTAGGATAAAATAATTAATTTAACATGAGATATTAAAGCTTCATACATGTTTAAGAAATATCAATATAAATTTCATAGCATGTGTTTTTAGGGAAAAAACTATTAAAGTTAAAAAAATTAGGAACTTTTCAATTTCTTTCGTGTATTTTGTTGAATCAATTCCTTAAATTGAGAAAAGCCGAATGAAAAATAGGTTAGTCAATATAAGTTGAATTAAGAAAAAAATGATGAAGTTAATTCAACATAAGGTAAAACTCGATTTGAATCATTAAAGCCTTTAATCTCCAAAACTATCATTAAAATAAAAGAAAATAGTCCTGGTGCATGCTAGTGTTTGAAACTAAAAAGAAAAAGTCTAAAATAAACTCTAAGAAAAATATTATACTTTTAACTTTTTCTTAAAAAATTATTTGATTAATATTAGAAATATTGAGATATTATCGAACTATCTTTACAACTAATATAATGTCACAAAAGTAAAATAAAAATTAAAAAACAAAAATAGCAACAAGATAAAAAAAGTTACAAAGCTAAAATTTAACATTAATTTTGGGTCCGGGCTCAGCACGGGCCAAATATGACAAGTATATATATATATATAATGTATCATAAAATTTATATAACGTATCGATATTATATAAGTGGTATATAATGTGTATCAATATTGTATAAATGATGTATAAACATGTATGATATCGTATAAATAATTATGTAATGCCTAAAAAAGAAATTTTCTTTTTCTCTTTTAAAAAATACAGGTTTCTCTCTATCACTACCTGCCACCACCCTTGTCAGAATCCACCACTGTCACTTCTCCATTTCTTCCATTTTTTTCGGGCAAACTTGGGGAAAACAAACAACCATCCAACCCATTTTTCTTTTTTTCCCGACAAAATAAACATCAAAGACTCACTATACCACCACCCAAACAGCAACCAAACAGTTCCTTCCACCCTTTGTCTTCAACTCTTCTCCCTCACAACAAATTAGTAAACTCTGACGAAGCTTTCACTTGAATCAGAAAGCAAGCAGTGACCACGAAGAGATCAAGACAGACAGACCCACATCGTTGCTACGTCTGAATCAACGAACTAGAGCTTCAACAATATTATTCTATCATAACTCCGATGGACACCAACAATCTTCAGCTCCAACCATGACAGATTAATGCTCGGTCGACAATTTTTTGTAATTTTAAACAAAGTTAGGCTAATCTTTTTACAATTAATATAATCGAATGGCTATTTCCTGGCTCTTCCTCCTTTGGATATAGCTCTGGTGAAAAACAAAACATTCATTTTCATTGTGTTCCAGCAGTTTGTAATTCTTGCAATACTTTGGTAGATAGTTATACTTGATTTGAATCTTCTTTGCAACTATTTCTCCTAATTTTTATTTTATCCCTACATTATTTTATTTTTTTTGTAGAAAATCACCAAGCAAATCTACCTCCACTTTAACTCTGGCGCAACTTAATCTTGTTCTATTGGTTGTGGCCATATCCACTTGCAATGGTTTACCTACAGTAGTTGTTAATGAAAAAATTATTTTTTTCCCAAAGAAATTAGGCGGGAGTCCAGGTAATAAAATCCAGTCTATTGCAATGGATGTTTCTTCTTTAGGGTCTAAAAGTGAATCCCATTTTAGAGTGTGCATGGGACAGTTTCAATTCTTTGAGAAATATAAAAAAATAATTTTGACAATAGATTCGCATAGTCCTTTTGCCTAGAGACCCTAATTAGTACATATCAGGTCATACATATAAGAATTTTTTAACTACTGCAATCGTAGGTCCTCGTTTGAAATCATCTGTGTTATCTCCTCTTCCTCTCATATTGTTCTTGGTTCACCATGCAAAAACATAATAGGTTTAAGAGGCAAAGGTGTGTAAACTGGTTGCAAGGTTGCATCGAAATTCATATCACCAATTGGTATGGTGCTGAGATGAGATTAGTATGTTGAACAGCCTCCGACGGTGGATGCCCAACGACCGTCATAGCCATTAACGATGAAGTTTGTACGCAAAATTAGTTTTTTCATCTTTGGTTCTTGAGAGTGTTTTGTGAAATTACAAAGGTATAAGAGAAACTTGAACAGGTAGAGAAAGAAAAAAGGAAAGAAAACAACTTTCAAGAGCCAAAGCATGAGAATGGAGCAAGAAGAGGGAGATACTTATATAGAGGAGGAATGACCCAAAGATGGAACCCAAGAAAGAAGAAGCAGTTGTCACCGTAAATAAATTTAGGGCACTGAAAACAACAGATGGGGATAAAGAGGCAGAAGAAATCAGAAGTTCTAAGGAGGCAGAAACCCCAAAATATGCAAAGAAGTGGGTATAGGATATCTTTAAGAAACAACTTGATGAAAGTTGAAATCTAGTAAAAAAAGGTACATTAGATAAATGTGAAGGTCCAAACAGAGAACAGGCAAGTCCAACATCATTTAGAGAAAAGAAAAATCAAAAGAAGGCAACAAAGGGTCAAAGTGAAACCGCAAAGCATGCAACAGATAGCCAAGACTCTCCTTTAAGATTAGCAACAGAAGAATATAGTGGAGTCATCACCACTGCTACCAAGTAATAAGAAAAGAAAACCACCAAATAACAGTGGTGACATAACATCAAATAGAGTGGCAGAGTCAACTCATTTATAATTTCAAGACTCTGACACAGGTGGCACAGTTATCACAAGATGACATTGATAGAAGGAATGAAGAAGATGAAGATATCCAAGAGAACATCAAATTTGTGAATAAAAATGGAGATTTATTTCCTAAACATGCAAAGGAATAAATATACATAAATCAGATACATCAAGGACCGCACGGATTAGCTCAGCAAACCCCCCCATTGATTAAATAGTTATTAACAAAATACTTTGCTGGAACATTAAATCAATCAACACTCAAAGTTCTTTTGAAAAGTTGATTGATTCACATAAAAGAAACAAATATGCATACATTGCCCTTTTATAACCTTTTCAAGGACCTCAAGAAACAGAAGAGTATAGAAAAAAAATTGAGGATGGGACATTTTAATATTAATAGCTTTTCAAAAATTTAGATTTTTTGAAATCAAGATTAGAGGGGAGAAGTAGTTACAGATGGTTACCAACAACTTACCATTAAATTTACAAATGTCTTGATGTAGAAGAAAATGTACATAATTGTTGATGCTAGATGCAGTGCTTTAAAGAAATACTTTGAAATGATATGTATATAATTGTTGATGCTAGATCCAGTGCTTTAAAGGAATGCTTTGAGATGATATAGAATACTTGAGTGGAAATATCAACAAGACGTGTGTCACGACCCGAACTAGGACCTGACCGTGACGGACATCCCGAACCCTGAAGGCCCGGACGTCCTGCTCTATCTGGTAGCCATGCACAACATTTATATAATAAGAGAAGATGCGGAAATACAATCTGATACAGAAACATGGTCATTAACTCTGAGATTCAAGACATAAGAACGAAAGCTACAATTCAAAACATCTAAATAAGATCTGACTAGGTCTGCAAAATCTCTACTATATCTCAAAACTGTTCTGAAAACTGGGACAAGGCCCCCAGTAGACCAAAACAACAGAATACCTAATCTGAAATAACAGGCCTTCTGGAACAAAAAAGGCTCACCACTGCACGGATCACTTCTTTCTGGAATACTATACTAATTAGCCGGACCCTTAGACTGAGCCTCCGAACCTGGGAGGTAGGGGGTCAATACAGATGTACTGGTACGCAGAGCAAATACAAAATAATAATTTATATTCAACATAAATGAGAGCAATTTAAAACAGTTCATAAACAATCATATAGTAAGAAATCTCATGGGCATTTTTGAAAGACTCTGTAAAATCATCTGAACTCTGTGACACTCTTTGTTTTACTTCTGCGCTAGGTGGTATACCCTACAACTCTGAAATTCCACGGGATATATGGAATCCGTCATTGACTCGGCGGGGAAGCCTCCAACCCAAGTATGTCGCAAGGGTTGGAGTCTCTGACTCGGCTACGCCACACAACCGTCGCTAGCGTAAAAATAATATACCCGGGTCGACAAATCACGGTTTTAGGCTAAGAGTTACTTGAACTCAAGCCTTCTTCGGGTAACCACCTAACCCCTTTTAAGCCCATTTTTAACTCATTATAATATGCATTCTCTGAAAACATACTCTGTTATGGCATACATATTGTAACGCCCCGAAATCGGGTTCCGAGACGTCACACGGTGCTTAGGATCACAAATGACCCCAAGCTAACCCTTCTACTGGAATAACTCATAAGCAACTGAACAAAAAGTATAAATCTATACAAATCTGCAGAAAATAACTCTTTTCTGAATCTGATCAATACAAAACCGAATTTACAAGATTACAATTCTGCCTTTACAACCAAAACTGAAACAGAATACATCAACTTCTACTGACTGTCTATAAAGACTCTACTAGTACTGACTGTAGGTAGTCGGGTCATGACTCCTGACTATCCCAACTCAATACGACTGAATAAAGAAAATACAACACTATTAGTTCTGCATAACTGACCCAAGCCCTTGATCAAAAGGACTCATCACCTGCTGACTGGATACAACGAACTGACTGGATCTGAAGGTGCATACTATACCTTGTACCTACATTCCGAGAAAATGTAGCCCACATACGAATATGTGGGTCAGTACCATGGAAACGTACCGAGCATATGGGGGTGAAATGCATATATAAAATAATATCTTAATATCATCACAGTTTATAAAATTATGCATGCTGATATAAATGACTCACTTAGCTCGAATAAAATCATCATAATCATAAGAGAGTAAGATATATCAGGTAAAACATGTGAGTCATCATAATAAGTTCTCAATTCACTTTCACCTCGTTTTCAAATCATCAAAGCAATCAAATCTCATAACAATTCTCTTTAGAATATATCCTTTCAATTTTTCAAAAACAACAGCTTTCTCAAACTCAGTCTTTCAAGAGAATATATTTTCATCTTAGATAGAAGAGTACACACACACACACACATTGGGAGTCTCTTACAACCGACATAAACCATGTGAGCTACATGGAGTCCAACGTCTTACCCACGTTGGGGAGAGCTGTCCTATCCTTGCCATCGGAGTAGGACCTTAAATCGTCAATCCAAACACTAGTGATCACTATATAAATCAGCCTCTGGCTCACATCCTACGAAGGCACGTAGTTCTAGGAAAGTACCAAATCCTGCTATACCTCCCGCTCGGTGCTAAAGACTACTTCCGGACTTAGCTCAGATCTTTTTAAAATAAAATTCACTAACAAACATTTCAACAATTCACAACGGGAGTCATCATGCTACCCTTTTTATAATAATCAATAAAAGTGGATTCTTTTTCTCATCTCGGGTTCAAAAACACCCTTCTTTACGATTGAAAGGTCAAAGCTTCTTCATCATTTCAACTAATTTAATTTTCAAGGTAGTTATAACATATGATTTCTCAAAATAATAAACTCAAATAGGGTTCCAAAAACCCATACATCAATATCACCATAAAACCTTCCAAAGTTTCATACTTTATGATATAAGCATAAAAATAATCACGTAAAAGTTAAATTTTCAGCTTTATAGGTAACCATATCAACATTCTCATGAAACATCGTAAGGTATAAAATTCATATATTCAAGTTCGTAGTAAAACATATCAAATCATACATCTTTGTAAAGAAAATTAACTTTGGGATTCAAATCTCATTGTGCTTATAGCACATAATTTCTCAAAGTACAATTTCAAAGGAGGTTCGAAGACCCATATATCAATATCACGATAAAATCTCTCAAGAATCATGCTTGTCATCATAAACATATATAAATTACTTTAATACCTGGAAATTTCAGCTTTTTGTACAATAATATCATCATTCTCATATAATTCCACTTCTAAAATATCAAAAGTATCATAGTCTCATGAGAATCAATGTAGAGTATAAATTTATGCTTCAAATTGATGATAGAACATGTAAAAATCCATAACTTCGTAAAAGAAAATATTTTTGGGCACAAGAACGAAAGGGTGTTCTTGTTGAAAAACCCCACATACCTTAAAATTGAAGCTTTGAATGACTTTTCAAATGACGTAATGCTATTCATAAACTTTTGGGTGTCCCTCGTAGCCTTCGTAACGGGGATTCCGAATATGTAAAAATTATAGAATTCTCACGGTTGAATCTCTAGATATTGGGGTTTTTAGGTTGAAACCCTAAAGGTTGTTTTTGGTGATTTTGAGAGAAAGTAAACTTATTTTGATGTTGTGGGAGTTTAATCCCGTGTTATAGACATATATAGGGGTGTTTTTGGCACTTGGAAGTGAGGTATGCGGCACACAACCCATGGCAGACCTTAAGGTGTGCGTCACACACCTTATGGAATACATTTAAGTGTGCCTCGCACTCCCAATCGCACACATTTGATTGGGCGGCGCATTGCCCATCGCACACCCTTACTGCCTCTCACGAAAATAGGCATAACTCTTCGCTCGAGTATCGGATTTTTGAAAAATTGGTATCGTTGGAAAGCTAATTCAATTATCTATAATTTTATAGGTCTTGGGATAAAAATTTCCATGTATATTAATATATATTTACGTTTGAAGTTGACCCTGGTAGAATCGAATGTCAAACTTTGGATGAGTCAATTGGTCTTAGCTCAACTTTGTTCTAGGTCATTGCAATGAACATTTTTCACCTCTAAACTACTCCATAGAATAGGATAATGATCAAGCAACTTGTATTCACATGAGAATATCTTGGATTAGAGCATAGACGCGTAGGAATGGTGGTTAGAGTTCTAGCACGAGAATATAGGGTATTACATTATCTCCTCCTTGAGAACATTCGTCCCCAAATGTGGATAATTAACCTGAAACACAGAGGGATATTAGTCTTCAATCTATCATGTGTAACTGATAGAACTGAATCACTGGATCTCAAGAATAATGAGCTACTGAACTGGTCTGCAAGTGCATGAATCCTCAAGAAAAATAACTATATGGCTAAGATATAAATGAGAGTGTCAACTTATGAGTAACCATTACTTTGCACTGGATCTGATCTCATGAGAAAGGATGAGAGGTTTATGACATGAAAACTTGGGGTATTACATATATTTATGGTATCATCATACCATTGACTTGCAAGTCACATCTCTGAGCCATTATTAGTATATTACAATCTCTATTTTCAAAACATAAATTCAGGACCACCATATCAATAAATCATTTCAAAGAAATCTTTCTCTAAAACACATGTAAACACCTGTATGCAACTCTCTTTGTCAAACTTTCAATGATGCAAGGTCGCCATGTAAAAACTCTTAATCTCATGCAAATCTTTCTCTTTTAACAAAATATATTTACATTAAGAAACTCTCTCTCTTAAATCTCTAAATCATGCTCAAAATACTATGGTATTTGAGTAAACTATTTTTAAGCCATCACTATAAGAAAAAGGTTTATTTACGACCGACTTTTAGGGATGAGTCAATAAATTGACCTCTAAAAGTATACTTATTAGAACAAGATAAAATTACGGTCCTTACTAGTACATTTTATTGTGAAGGAAAAAAATCTGGTCCCTAATATTTTTTATCTGGTCCCAAATGTTAATTGGGAGATTTGAGAGGAAAAAAAATGCCAAAATAAAATATGTAATTTCACTATAGCGCCTAATTATTTTCAGTAGCATATTTTCACTCTCCCTCTCTCGTACAATGCACTACTTCTATTTACTCTCTCTCTCGTACACAACAAACACATATAGCTACTCTTCAACAGATCACTCTCTCTTGCGAACACAGTAAACACACTACTCTCATCTTCCAATTCTTTCATTCACATATACACACCATCTTGATTCTCGATCTCGATCGATTACAACGATGCACACACACCATCTTGATCGCAAATGATACCCTTTCACTGTATCTTTAAATTTCCCAAATTGCCCTCATCGACCGCCGTTCCTCCCCGTCAATTCACACAGGAGATGCGGTAGAATCTTCTCCAGGATAGGCACAACTTATAGGTATATTGTTTTCTGTAACCCTATTGAATTTAAGACTTTGCCCTAATTTAGGGATCGATCGACTGTGCTGAGAAATTTGGTTTAACTTTACCCTATTCGCGGTGTTTTGATTCTGATACGTAACAGAGTAGCTCAGAATTTAGGTTTAAGTTTTTCCTTTATGTAATAGAACCTCTTGGTTCATTATTTGTGTTTTCCTTATTTGTTGTGTAATTTAATTGTACTCTGTAGGTATGTTTTTGTTTGAATTAGTTTTGAATTTGTTCTTTCAATCGTAGATAGAAAAACATATGCTTAAAATTGAAGTTTTTTAGTTTTTTCTAGTTAAAAAGTGTAAGGTTTATTCTTTTTGTGTGTGTGTTGAGCTTCAGAGATTTGCTTATTTGAAGCACTAATATCTTGTGTTGATGATATTTGTTTGAGTGTTGCTTCAGTGGAGCAACATGGTCAGTGAGGATTTATATAGTCCGTCCAACTTGCTAAGTATTGAGATATAGTTATCATCGTCATATTGGACTAACCTACTATCTTTGTTTTGATTTTCCTTGTGTGGTTGATTCTAGTTGAAGATGAATAATCAATATAAATTTTTCAAACATAACAAAGTAAATAAAAGTATGATTTTTTCTACTAAGATGTTAGACGAGATAGTCACACACTTTAACAACATGATTAGAGTTGCTTTTGGTTCATCATTTCTGGGGACGTTAACTTATCTTTTCTCGCTTACAGGTTCGTGTAAAGGAAAGTCTGTGTAGTGGAAAGTTTATGAGCCACTGAAAGAGGTTTTATTTACTCCAGTCCTTTACCATTACGACAACCCTAAATTTTACCTTTAGTTAAACGTTCCAGAGATAAGTACTATCTCTTACTGGATATGTTGTTGTTGTTGTTATACATCTCAAATTTCATTTGCTATCATGTTTCTGTCTTTGCTTTTGTTTAAATATCTAACAGTAATGTGCAAATGGCATTTTGATTGTTATTTGTCACCAATATGCTCCTCGTCTTAATTATGGGTCTTTGCATGTATTAGTAAACTGCACTACTTTTGTATCTCAAATTACTCTGTTAATAAGAGATCCCACCCCTCGTCTCTCTAACCACTTATCTTAGATAATAATTGAGACTGAAATCATGTTGTGAAGTCCTCTCTATATAAGGATAGAATATTTACTTAAAATTAGGTGAATTCCTGGATTTGAATTGATAAAAGTTCAAATGCGATGAGATTTTCTTAGGAGCAGTTCAAAATCCCAGAAAATATATTTTCTGTGGATTGAACTGTGCAGTTCAAACTTCAGGGAGAAAACAGAAAAGATGAAGATGCAGCTACTCTGCTACTTTCAAATAAAGAAGGTAAGGGCAGAAAGATCATTGTAACTGAAAAGTGGTTATTATTAAACTACAGATCATCAACTGGTCACTAACTCCAAAAAAGGGACCAACTGGTGGCTAACATTGGAAGCTGTTATATACGCCAGTCCTTCACCATTATGACAACCCTAAATTTTTGTTTGCTGTCTCTATTCAGTTCACTAGAATTGTCAAGCATTTGCTTTGAGAATTATTGTTTTGGAACACTTAGATTATGATTTTTTCTGTACCATTCCCATAATCCGATGGTCAAGATAACAAGGACTGAGAAAAGTTGAGGTTTACGTATCATTCTCCGGTTTGCCGAATAAGCATAACCATTGTAGAAGTTGTACTTACTAAGTTCTACTAGTGAAACAACACTGTAACCAGAAATTTAGAAATATCAATCGATAAAGAAAATGTTGTAGTGTACTTCTATTTTCTTAAATTTTTAAAGTTGATGATTGTCCGATCATTTTTGTTTATCTTTTAATGTTGAACTTGCAACTAGTAAATTTCACTCATCTTCATGAGTTGATTAGGTCTAGCGAAGTTACTTCATCTTCATGAGTTGCATATAATTTTTTATAATTTTATCATTTAATTTATCTCAGTCTAATATTTTATGTATTTTACAAGGTTATGGCACCCAGTAAGCAGTGGATGAAACTTAATGACTGGGATAGTGAAATATACAAAAGTGGGGTGAAAAAGTTTTTGAATTATGCTTTTCGAATGACAGGAGAAGAAAATGAAATACGATGTCCATGTATCTCAAGTATGGGAAGAACACATGTAGTCTCATTTTTATTATTTCCTTTAGGGTAATTTCCTTTCTATATGAGATTTATGATTCACTTTAATTTTTTAGTGAATTTGCACAAACTCAAAAGGATAGTATTCGACACTTGTCTGATGCTGAATGGAACCGACAATTTATTAAATGGTTAAAAGATAGGGTAAGTAATACATAACCATCAAATTTAATATTTTAATATTACATTACTCATTCTAAAGTATTTAGTGCAATCTTGTTCATAGGTCGCACAATTGCATAAAGGAGATGATAGTCAGATCATGGAAGATCTGCTTTCACTTTCACGCGGTCCTACCAAATATTTGACACATTGCAATGGTTATATTGTTAATGGATATAGATTTCATGTAGAAGATTATGATAAAAAGTTACGAACTCAAAATTGTGTTGTTGTTGTAGTTGGCGATACTGGTAATCCTGGTGAGAATGTTGATTACTATGGTATTTTAACAGAGGTTATTGAATTGCAATTTGTAGCAGATAGAAGAGTCATTTTATTTCGATGTAATTGGTTCAATGTATATGATGAAGTAAAGGGAGTCAAAAAAGATGAGTATGACTTCGTGAGTGTTAATTCGGGTAAATTTTTGAAAACAATTGAGCCATTTGTTTTAGCGGACCAAGCATCTCAAGTGTTTTATGTTAATGATAATTCCAACAAAGGTTGGCAAGTAGTGAGGAAGACTCTACCTTGTGATTCGTATGAGACATTGGAAAAAGTGGATGATGATATTGAAATGGATGATGATAGTTTTGAGTTAGGAAGTCCGTCACAAAAAAAACAAAAAAGAACTAATGAGGTAATGGCTTGGTTATCTAAAATAATATGTATGTTGATAGACATTCTTATGACATGCATCCAGTATTACTATATCGTCCCACATTTTTTTCATACTCTTATTTTCACTTTTGTTTGTTTTATAGGTTCAAGATGAAACGATTGAAGATTGAAAATAAGGTCGTATCTACTGGAAAAAGTACTATGTACACATTTATTGCGCCTGGTGTTATAGGAAAAGGACGAGGACGAGGACGAGGGCTTAGATCTTTATCTGAGAAAGATAATATGTCAACTAAGAGTTTATTTATTCAATCTAGTAATATTGTCAAGCAATACCTACAAGACATTGAAACAGGTAAGATATTTTATATACCGATTGAAATCAGGTTGCTATTGAATTTAAATGCTTCCAATATGATTTGTAAGTCAAGGTTCTATAGGGATTGGTCGCAGACAAGGGAATAAATACTCCACCATATCTGTTAATGAAGGAATGGAAAGCATTGGTAAGAAATACACTCATGAATGTGAAACAAGTAAGTATCTTATGTTTATTCCAAATCAACTATGTACTTGACGAACTTTAATTATATATATATGTTTTTTGCTTTCAAGTGCTATAGGAAAGGGACTAGAGAAAAGACCTCGATCTTTGAGCTCTACTTTAGGGATTGCTGGAAAAAAGGTGGAATCTTTAAACAAGAGCACCCTCTATGCTAACCAACATGTGCAAACTCCATCTAAAATCACAAGTTCAAGATCTACCAAGCCTTCTAATTAAGAAATTCGAAATATTAATGAAGATTTTTTGACTCTTGAGCAACAGGATATGCAAGCCAATATTTCATTGCCTCCATATGTTGATCAAGTCAAGCAACACTCTCAAAATATTGAAAAAGGTATATTTTGAAGTCTAGTGAAGCCCTGTGGGGATCTTTCGATTCACTAGCATTGTTGTTGTTGTGTTCATCTTCTTTCTCAAAATTAACTCTACAGTATAGTGAAGCCGTGAGTGGCCTATTTCGATTCACTAGCATTGTTGTTGTTGTATTCATCTCTTTTCTTGCTCAAAACTAAATCAAAAGTCTAGTGAATCCGTGAGTGGCCTATTTCGATTCACTAGCACGTTGTTCTTCATGTTGTTGGTCTTGTGTTGGCCTATTTCATTGCCTCCATCATTAACAGTCGCACTTTCTGTTTCTTGCTCATTTGCTCAACTTAGAAGGATTATGATAAAACTTCACAAAAGAATGATACATATTTATAATTAGATATATTTTAAATTTATGTCTGGTAGTGAAAATTAAGTCAGGTCCTAAACAGGACTCTCAAAATGTTAACTTGTATCCAACATTTATTTTCATGACCAGAATCTGATTTGTGCAGTTTAATATTGCATCATCATATTAACATTTTATTTGAATCTTAATTACTGCAGTTAAACATTCAATTATCACCACCTTCAGTTTTATAGCAACTTCTATTATCACTTAGCGAATCATACTCATAGCTAATACTCTTTTGGCCGAGTAGTTCACCACTTCCAAATGTGATAACTGAGAACTGTGATTCTTGTCTTAACCAATTCTTGCCATCATGCTATGGCTTTAGCATTTGCTGAGCCCAAAAATGGAAAGTCACCCCCAACAGAGACCTATATAGAAACCTTACCAAGTATATCATAACTGATAAAGGAATTATCCACCCCAACCCCCAAAAGTTAGAGTACATGTGCTGACCTCTCTGCCACTATATCAAAATATCCTTTGATTTTTTAAGCATGAGTTTACCAGATAGCTGGCAGTTGCCTAGATAATGGATCTGCAGCTGGTAGACCCATGGACATAGTAAAATTTTAGGAGATTACTTTTTAGAAGATCTCTTACTAGAGCACTTTGCTAATTTGAGCAAATCTATATAAAGACAGGATACAATAATTTCATGGGTGCCAAAAAACTGCAGAAGAACTAATTCTTCCCCTGAAACTTTGTTTAGACCTTGACAACCGTTAGAACTGATTCTAATCTCATATTTGTCCTAGGAAGTCAACAAGCAAGCATAATTAAGCAATCTAAAGGACACAAGTAAGCATGTAAAACTTAAAAATGGAGAAATTATATGCTTGCAAATCCCTTTCTTTTAATCACGACGCAATATCTTCTGCTTGACGGTAGCCAAACTGATGCTCTATCTCCCAGTTCAACTTTGAAGCAACACTTTCATGAGAAGAAACATATTCCTCGAGTTTCTTGACAAGATCTGTTGCTTTACTTCTCCTATTGTATCACCAGTTAACTCTCTAGGCGTGTTCTATTGAATACTGGTTGATAAAACATCATAATTTTTTTTTCCTTTTTAGTGGTTTCTAAAAAAAAGGGGAATCTTTCGGCAAGAGCACCGTAAATGCGTACATTTTACCCTCCCTAGACCTCACTTTGTGGGAATACACTAGGTTTGTTGTTGTTATTGTATGCTATCTTAAATTCATGGAACTTGTAATAAATCTTGAATTGAAAACCAAACATCAATACATACATGAACACAATTAAATTCAAGCATGTAAATCCTGAAATCACTAATCTTGTAGTTTAAAAAGGGTTCTTGAACTCCAAGGGTGGAAGAAAACCCAAGGATGAACACCTAACATAACTTGATTGTTAATTCTCTGAAAGTTGTTGGTGATTTCTTTAGCGTATGGCTTGAAGTTGAATGACCTAGGGTTTTGTTCTTGAGAGAAATTAAGAATAAAGAATGAATTTTTCCTATAGGATAGCTTAATATCGTGTTTTAGGGATGAATAAAAGTAGGGAAATTAACGTAAATGCCTCTCTGGATGCGGATTTAATTACTGAAAAACACACCCAATGACGCGCAAACCAATGCACTACATCGATGGAGGAACCATGCCACGTCGAGTTCACGTTAGCTCACTGAAAATTGCATGGGCATTGAAGGCTGACGATACTGTCGATTGATGATAGGCGTATTTACACGCCTAAAGCACCTTAATGTACCCATATTTTAGCTAAGTTTTGAGGACAAAATATATAATTCCTGGACTTTTAGTCCTTTTTCCTGTAAGTGAGCTAACAAACGTGATTAGCAAGTTTTCAGGTATAAATGATGAAGATTCCAGCACTTTATGGATAACTTGACGCCAAAGGAAGCTTCACGAAAGACGGAAAGCAGCGTTTGGACGCCTATGGACTGAAAGTGATGCATGGATAACTTGTCTCGGGCAAAAATAACATTTCTAAAGACTTTGGGGATCAGCAGTAACTTAGTAGGATTAGGATAAGGATGCAGTAACCTAGTAGGATTATAAATACCCTATTTTGCTGAATTTTTCAGCATTCATGCTTTTCAATTAATTCAAGCTTTTGACAATTCACTCATTCATTAATTCAAGTATTTTCCATTCGACTTTTACTATTATTCAAGTTACAGATTCTGTAAGTCCAAAATAGAGAAAGGCCGGCAAACACTTGATCAACGGAAGGAGCAAAAATGTCCAACCCTAGTTGACGTTAACATCATCTATTGCGAAGATTATTCTAGATTTTGGTATGATGATGATGTCTATTGTGATTTCCATTGCACTCATGAGTAGCTAAACTTCTCTGTTAGGGTTATGGAAGCCTTATGAGATACTATCTGTTGTTACGAGTTTGTGAATTCTTGATACGTATGCTGCTTATATCATTACTCTCTTCATCTTAATTGAATTCTTGTGGTTGCAAACATATAGAATACGCCAGTATAGAATTAACTTGTTCGAAAGAAAAGTTACATGTCTGGAAAAGACAGAATGAAAAGGAAATAGGGCTACTAAACCCTGTTTAAAAGTTAGTTCCGTAACTGGATTAACCTCTTGGAGAATTCGTACCATTAGTATACGCTTTAAGCTCAAAAAAGTTAAAGTGATATAATCCTTGATGGTTGAAAGACGCTAGGATTTATCATAGAATACGAATCTCTATAAGCGCATGCATGTCTGAATTCCGCGTAACTCATAGCCAATAGATATGTAGAACTCATAAGGTGGACATAACCCTAACTTACAATTCTCATTGATTAAAACCTTCCAAGCATTCCATTTTTACTTTGCTATTTTGATACTTTTACTTCACGCCTAAACCATCCCCCCTTTCCATAGAATTTTCGACCAACAGTCTAATAATAATTGTAATACTTAGTGACCAAGTATTCCCTGTGGGATTCGACACCCAACCCAGTTGGGTTCTATATTTGACGACGACCGCTTACACTCTTACGAGAGCTGTAGTTTGAGTGTTATCAAATTTTGGCGCCGTTGCCGGGGAATACGGTTGTCAACTAAGTTTTTGCTAGTTACTAGACCCTTTGTTCAAAGATTCTCGTATTTTACTTTTAGTTGTTGTTTTTGTTTTATTCAGGTTTGCCTGAGTGCATGCCAAACACTCGAAGTTCAGGTCAACCGTTATTACCTATCAATCCTGAACCTCAACTTATTGGCAGAATGGATGCACAACGTGACATTGACAGAAGGGCAGCTCAACAGGAGCAGGCTAGACTAGCTGCACTGGCAGCTGCTCAGGTGCATCATCAAAATATTGATAACCCAGGTCAGGCAACAAATCCTGATAATGAGGACCTGGGTGATGAGGAGTTACTTAATCCACGGTGTGCAGATGAGGTGGCAGCACCTATGCACAGGAGAGATCGTCAAGCTAGAATGAGACCTGACTGCCGAGCTATGCAGGATCCTTTTGATGATGATGATGACGATCTGGATGGAGCTGGTGCCACAGGGGCTATTATTCCTCCACCCTTGGCACCCGGAGCTAAGTTCAATATCACTAGAACCATGATTCAGTTATTGCAGCTCAAGGGGTTATTTGGTGGACTCACAGGAGATGATCCAAATATGCATCTGATCAACTTTATTTCAACATGCAAGTCGTTTGACAATCCAGGAGTTGGGCAGAATGCAATTCGGCTGCGCTTATTTCCATTGTCTCTGTCTGGGGAGGAAACTCTATGGTTGAACGGGCTAACTCCTGATTCTATTACTAATTGGAGGCAACTGAAAGACGCTTTCCTAGAAAGATTCTTTCAGCCATCCAAGAGAGCCCAACTACGGGATGAGATCAACAATTTTCGACAGCTTCCAACTGAAGCTCTCCACGAAACATGGGAGAGGTTCAAGAAGAAGCTTATGCGGTGCCCAAATCATCAGATGACCAACATCCACTTGATGGAGATATTATACAGGGCTTTGAACTCAGTGACTAAGCCAGTGGTTGATAATGCTGCAGGTGGGTCATTCATGGACCTTACTTTTCTTGAGGCAAGTGATATGCTAGATCGTATGAAAAAGCAGAGTAGGGCTTGGCATACCAGGGATTCTGAGGTAGAAAGCTCTACCGTATCTATTGGC
This sequence comes from Capsicum pubescens, assembly GCA_030864215.1. NCBI lineage: Eukaryota > Viridiplantae > Streptophyta > Magnoliopsida > Solanales > Solanaceae > Capsicum > Capsicum pubescens. Next base: position 65,487,721 of record CM061546.1, on the reverse strand, counting down.
TTGACTGCAGAGCAGAGGTGTAGACAAGAGGAACGCGACCAAGATATGGCTCACATGAAAACGCAGATGGATCTTCTTACCAAGCATTTATTATCAGGAAAGACCGAAAAGGTTAAGGCCGTTGTATCATAGGGAAGAGATGAATCCGACTATAAGGAAGAAGCAAACTACTTGAATAATCAGGGGGGATCCCGAGGCAATGCCCAAGGAAACCAAGGTTGGAACTATTATGATAAATCTGGATACAAGGACCACGATCAAGGTGGTTGGAAGAATAAGACTGACAGGAGTGGTTTGTATGTTCCTCCTAAAAACCGTGAGGCTGTGGCATCTGGCTCTGGAAAGATTTCCTTGGATGATATGATGGCTAAGCTGTGTAAAGGAGTGTAGGCAACCAACATGGGTGTAACCGAGGTGAAGAATGATTTGTCTTCAATAAACCAATTGGTTGACTCGCATTCTACTGCAATAAAATAGCTGGAGCAATAATTGAGTCAACTATCAGCGACATTCAACCAAAGTAAGGCTGGAACGTTACCTAGCGACACTGTGCAAAACCCAAGTAACAACGGATCATGTATGGCTATTACTACCCGGAGTGGTAAAGTGTTGGAAAATCCACCCAAGGACAAGTAGGTGGTTGATGATATAGCAGAGAATGATGATAAAGCAGAGTTTGAAGATGCCGTAGAAGCTGAAGTGAGTGCTCATGATGTTACACATAGACGTCACCAGCCTAAAAAGAGTGATAATCGAAAGCAAGATAAAAAGGAAGTGGTGGAGAAAATGATTCCTCTTCCACCACCACCTTTTCCTCAGAGACTGAAGAAGAAGGCTGATGACACTCCTGTAAAGGTTGATAATCGGAAGCAAGATAAAGAGGAAGTGGTGGAGAAGACGATTCCCCTTCCACCACCACCTTTTCCGCAGAGACTGAAGAAGAAAACTGATGATACCAGGTTCAGTAAATTCATGACCATGTTGAAGCAGCTGACTATTAATGTTCCGTTGGTAGAGGCGCTGGAACAGATGCCTGGGTATGCTAAATTCATGAAGGACCTGTTGACAAAGAAGCGGGCAGCAAGTTATGAGCTGGCAGATAATGTTCATCATTGCAGTGCAATTGCCACGAGGTCTTTAGTACAGAAGAAGGCAGATCCTGGTGCTTTCACTATTCCTTGCACAATTGGATCGTTGGATTTTGCTAAGGCGTTGTGCGATCTGGGGGCTAGCATCAATTTGATGCCATTATCCGTTTACAGAAAGTTGGGGTTGGGTGATCCTACACCAACCAATATGCGGCTCGTGATGGCAGATAGGTCGGTAAAACGACCTGTTGGTATCTTAAATGATGTGTTGGTGAAGGTTTCCACCTTCATTTTTCCTGCAGACTTTGTGATTTTGGATTGTGAGGTAGATTTTGAAGTACCCATAATCTTAGGACGACACTTCCTCGCAATTGGAAGTGTGCTTATTGACATGAGAGATAATGAGCTTTTATTTTGAATGAATGACGAAGTGATTCATTTTGATTTGTGAAAATCGATGAAGCAGCCGAGAGATATGGATGTGTTCTCTGTAGCTGATGTTCATTATGAAGATAAGAAAGCATTATCTGTAGAGAAACAACTTACTGTTGAGCCATTATCTACTGCGCTGCTGAATGTTGAGCATGCGGACGATGAAGATTATAAAGAAACTATGTGTGCTCTAACAGAAATAGGGTCCTATTCTCATACTCCTAAGCAGCCGGACCTTGATCTTAAGAATCAACCGTCACCAACAGCGAAGACTTCCATTGAAGAGCCCCCAGTGCTAGAATCGAAAGAGCTCCCCAATTATCTAAGGTATGCGTTCTTGGGAAGTGGAAATACACTTCCGGTGAGTGTGGCGGATGATTTAAGTAAACAACACGTAGAGGCTCTCATCTCTGCTCTGAAGAGATACAAGAGAGCTATGGATTGGACTATTGATGATATAATTGGTATCCCTCCGGGGATATGTATGCACAAGAGTCAAATCGAAGAAGATTGCATGCCTACAAGTAAGCATCAGCGTCGTCTGAATCCATTCAGAAAATGATGCCCCATCTATCTCGATGAAGTCTAAGTAATCGAGATAGCTATGTCGTGCCGCGACAATAAATCAAGCGCTTGGTGGGAGGCAACCCATCGTTTTTAATTGTTTTGTTTTCTTAAGATTTTGTCGAGCCACGACCAAAACTAAGGCGCTTGATGGGAGGCAACCCATTGTTCTAATCGTTTTTGTTGTTTTTGAGTAAATGTAGGTGCAAGAGGTGTAAATGAGGAGATTGGTTTCAAATTTTGATTTGGAAGTATCGCATGTTGAAGGTTGTAAGTTAGGAATAAATAAGCAAAAGGCTATGGGTTAGGCATTGCCTATGAAAATATAGGCAAAGAACAAGGCAAGGCCGATGTAAATCTAGGCCACGAACAAGGCAAGGCCTATGCTCAACAATGCCATAGCATAGGCGCCGCCTATGCAAAAGCCTTTTGTCTCTGAATCTAGTATGCCATGGCATAGGCGCCTCCTATGACTAACAATGCCATAGCATAGGCGCCGCCTATGCTCAACAAGGCTTTGCAAAAGACGCCGCCTATGCCAAGCATAGGCAAAGCATTAGGCGCCGCCTATGGTCACTTTTGGTCTCCAAATCCAATTCCAAATGGGTCAAAACCCGTCCCAAGCTTGTCCTATAAATAGAACCTTAGTCTTAGAACAAAAATGCATTGCAACTTCAACCTAGGCGCCGCCTACCTCTCCAAAATCTCTCAAAAATTTTCCTTTTGCTCTTTTACTTTGCAAGAACATCTTCCGAGGCCATCAACCAAGTAAGTACTTCTTCGTTCTTCTTTTATATTCCGTAAGTACTACACTACTATGCCTATAATGAATTGTTAAATCTTGAAGTAGTATTGGTGATTTGAATGTGGTTGATTTGTTGTGATACAACTAAGTGAGTGAAAGAATACGTAAGGATTATCTTGACTTGTTTCCAACTTGTATTTGCTTTTGATACACTGTCATACTTTTGCAGAATTGACATGGTCAAGAAAATTGCATAATCTTGTAACTAGAAAGCTTACATGTTCGAATGACTTGTTCATCGAGATTAAAATCATGGTTGACTACAAACATACGATGTTATGATTATTTCTAATGCCATAACTTGATTCAATCTCTATGTAGTAGTCTTGCTCAAAAGGTACATCAATCCAAACATGAAAGTATTGCCAAGATTTCATGAAATAGAATAAAAAAAAAGGATAGTTAAGATGACAGGAAAAGTATGACTGCACTGATTATATTGTTGGAACATAATACCTAAACGTATATCAATGAAGTCTGAGTAATCGACATCTTTCACTTTATTAGTTTGTCACAACAAATTAAGTGTGGGGTGGTACCACTACTATTTGTTTGTCAATTGTATCTACTGAGATGAAGCTAACATGACTATTATTTTAATCTCAGGTACAATGGCACCAAAAGCAAGACAAGGAAAAGAAAAAACAACCACTTCACAAAAAGGCCAGAAAAAGGGACGAAAAGAGCAAGGTGAATCCTCCTCGCTGCAAATACCTCGACGCATGTATGGGATCAAATGGGTCCTAGAGGAGCAAGGAAAGGAGTGGTACAAGAACAATAAAGTAAAAAAATATGTTCATGTGGAGTTGATACAAAAGGAGAGCCTAGCAAAGAAAGAACCCTGCATTTTGGCTAAAATCATGGCGCTACATCTTGATTTCATTTTCCAAGATATGGGAGAATGCAATATTGATCTAACACGAGAATTCTATGCCAATTGGTCCCCAAAGACTACCGGAAGTGAAGTGAAGATTCGGGGCCAAGTCTTGCAACTGAATGCGGAGTTCTTCAACTTTTTTCTTGGTTTTCTATCTGTGGATCCATCACCACTCAAGGAGATTTATCGCAGACCTCCATACAGGGCAATCAGACACACACTATGCGGAACAAGATCAATGGCACGGTGGAGTCGTCACAAGGATATCGGTCGGCACAATACCTTCTCGTATGCCTCCTTGAACAGAGAAGCTCGGATATGGTTGTGGATAGTCAATTATTGCCTGATTCCAGGGTCACAGTACACAAAGATCACACGTGATAGAGTGTGCTTGGTTTACGCTTTGATGACGAACATCCCCATCAACATTGGGGCGATTATTCGATCTTCAATGCGTAAGGCCAGGCTGCACAAGAGGTCCCACTTCAGCTTTGGCAATCTGTTGACCGCGATATTGAGGAAGAAGGACATCGAAGAGGAACCTGCAGATCATAAGCTTCCACACAACCCGAAGAAGGTTGACCTCACAAAGGTTAAAGATGTTGAATCCATGCATGGCGTCAACCTAACCACTGCAGAAAGACATGCTCGCGATGAAAGCTTCTCCCGCCATTTATATGGAATGATAAAGTTTACCATGATGAACGGGGGTCGTGTTCCAACTACTGTAGAGCTCCAACAGTTGGATTATGACTACCTAATGAATGAGAATGCGAGGGCGATGTGTGGAGTAGGTGTATATTTTGAGGAACCTCTTGATGACGACATGCCAACCGATGATGATCTACGAATGCCAGACTTCGACGTGGAGGAGAACTCTGATGACGACGACTCTGATGATGATTCCGATGCAGGGGGTATGACCCCAGACATAGAGGATGAGTCCGACTAATCAGGTTCTTCTTATTTATTTTCCACTGGGGGCAGTGTGTCCCGTCTAAGTGTGGGGTACTGGTATTTGTATGCTATACTTCTTTGTCTGCATTTGCATTTATTCTAGTTCTTGTTCGTTTTAATTAGTCGTAATTAGTTAGTTTAATTTTAAATTTTTTTATTGCATGAAATTGTTCTAATAGACGACATGGTATTATGACAAGAGTTTGTGCTAAAATCATTGCTATTGAGACGTTTAGGCTCCAAGTGTGACTCACTGTGTGATATTTGTGTGGTTTAATTCATTCATCTGTGGGGTCAAGAGTCTATACTGCTCCCAATAAAGTCGACCATGTGCCTTGTGTGTGTGAGGATATAGTATATTCTGGGTTGTGACTGATGCTAGAACTTGCCTGGTGTGTGTGTAAAGCAAAATAAAGAGTGCAAGTTTAGGAGATGATTTAAGCATTTCTTTGGCAACCTGTATTTATTTACCTTCCATTTACCTACCCATGGACATTATCTTAGTTAACCCCCTTTGAGCCTTTAGCCATTTTCTTTGACAGCCTCATATGTAAGCCGAATCCATTTTTTTTCAAGACCATAATTTGATCCAAATTCCTAAGTGCTTTAAGTTGTGAAGTCATGTGACAAAATAAGAGGAAATTGGGTGAGAGTGATGCCTTAAAGTGAATTGGTACTTGAATTTGTTATGAAAAAAAAAGAGTGGCTATCATAGAGGTGTGTTATAAAAAAAAAGAGAAAAGAAAAGAAAAAGAAATAGAAAAACAAAAAGATAAATTGTGTTTATGATTAAATAAAAAGATAGTTATGCTTGAATGGCAAAATAGGTGAAAAGGGGTGATAGATGAAAGAAAGGTAGTAGGGTTGATTAAAAGAGAGTGTTAATGGCATAATGTGATGTATTAAAGCGCTTAGGAACATAGTCACTATTTCTGGCCAAAATAGTCCTACCCGTCCCTTAGCCTACATTACAACCTGTAAAAGACCTAATTGATCCTAAGCTTAACATTCTGATATTAGTAGAGCATTACACTAAGGTCAAGCCTATGGTCATCAGTTGCAACATATGAATTCTTTGAGAGAGTGAGAGCAAGGATAATCTTATACCCATGTTCTGAAAAATGCAATACTTGTGAGTGATTATGGGTAATATCTTATGTGAGACACACATGGTTGATGAGTTTTGGGTAGTCTTGTATGATTCTTTGTACCTTAACTTTTGAATACGAATTAACCATCATCACGAGTCTATGTTGGAGGTTGAATTGTTTCTAGAAGTGATTAGAAAACTACTCTTTGTTAATAATTGTCGTGCCTGTCTTGATGAATATTTTGTGTTGTTACTGTGAAGCCCTAGGTAGATGTTTCTATGGACATGATATATTGTTCGAGGACGAACAAAGATTTAAGTGTGAGGTATTGATGATAGGCGTATTTACACGCCTAAAGCACCTTAATGTACCCATATTTTAGCTAAGTTTTGAGGACAAAATATATAATTCCTGCACTTTTAGTCCTTTTTCCTGTAAGTGAGCTAACCAACGTGATTAGCAAGTTATCAGGTATAAATGATGAAGATTCCAGCACTTTATGGATAACTTGACGCCAAAGGAAGCTTCACGAAAGAAGGAAAGCAACGTTTGGACGCCTATGGACTGAAAGTGATGCATGGATAACTTGTCCCGGGCAAAAACAACATTTCTAAAGACTTTGGGGATCAGCAGTAACTTAGTAGGATTAGGATAAGGATGCAGTAACCTAGTAGGATTAGGAAAGGCCGGCAAACACTTGATCAACGGAAGGAGAAAAAACGTCCAACCCTAGGTGACGTTAACATCATCTATTGCGAAGATTATTCTAGATTTTGGTATGATGATGATGCCTATTGTGATTTCCGTTGCACTCATGAGTAGCTAAACTTCTCTGTTAGGGTTATGGAGGCCTTATGAGATACTATCTGTTGTTATGAGTTTGTGAATTCTTGATACGTATACTGCTTATATCATTACTCTCTTCATCTTAATTGAATTCTTGTGGTTGCAAACATATAGAATACGCCAGTATAGCATTAACTTGTTCGAAAGAAAAGTTACATGTCTGGAAAAGAGAGAATGACAAGGAAATAGGGCTACTAAACCCTGTTTAAAAGTTAGTGCCGTAACTGGATTAACCTCTTGGAGAATTCGTACCATTAGTATACGCTTTAAGCTCGAAAGAGTTAAAGTGATATAATCCTTGATGGTCGAAAGACGCTAGGATTTATCATAGAATACGAATCTCTATAAGCGCATGCATGTCTGAATTCTGCATAACTCATAGCCAATAGATATGTAGAGCTCATAAGGTGGACATAACCCTAACTTACAATTCTCATTGATTAAAACCTACCAAGCATTCCGTTTTTACTTTGCTATTTTGATACTTTTACTTCACGCCTAAACCATCCCCCCTTTCCATAGAATTTTCGACCAACAGTCTAATAATAGTTGCAATACTTAGTGACCAAGTATTCCCTGTGGGATTCGACACCCAACCCAGTTGGTTTCTATATTTGACGACGACCGCTTACACTCTTACGAGAGCTGTAGTTTGAGCGTTATCAGTCGATGCAATGGATGACGCATCGCATCGAGATTGCATCGACCCACTCTTTTGGTCATCCAAATATGCTTCTAATGACGTTCAAAAAATTCAAAACTTGTTCGAGAACACCTATCGACATCCTTGATCATGAATCAATCTAAGAATCGACATTTTAAGGTCGTAAGGGTCGTAATTTATGTCATTGAAAAATCGAGGCAAAAAATAAGACTAAGTGTCAATACTTAACTTGAAATTTTCTATGTTTGAAACCTCTTTTGGCATGCTATACATGACTGAAATGAATGAAATTTTGTGGGGTCTTACAACATCTCCCCCTTGGGAGCATTCGTCCTCGAATGAGACTGACTAAACTAAGAATACTGATAGACTAGTTTACATACTAGACATGCACAACTGAAGCATGATTACATGGCTGAGCTGATTTATGAATGCATGACTGTCATGGGGATGATATGCAACGGTAATTGATACCAAATTGGTAAAGAAAATCTGAGCATGGAACTGAGTAATTCTAAGAAAGGTTGTTACCTTGAGCTGAGTTTGAGTTTACGGAGAAGAGGCGAGGATACTTAGTCCACATATCTGCTTCTTTTTCCCAAGTAGCTCTTTCAACAGACTGATTCCGCCAAAGAATTTTGACCAAAGGAACTTCTTTGTTCCTTTAGTCTGCAAACCTGATGATCAAGGATTTTGACTAGAACTTCCTCATAAGAGAGACCGTTCTGAACACCTATACCCACTATAGGGACTACAACTTCTTGGTCACTAATGCATTTCTTTAGTAAGGAGACATGAAACATTGGATGTACTGAAGCTAAGTCTGAAGGCAACTCAAGCGCGTAAGCTACCTTTCTGAAATGGCTGAGAATTCTGTAAGGACTGACATATCGGGGACTGAGTTTCCCCTTCTTGCCAAATCTCTTCTTTCCCTTCATGGGAGAGATTTTTAAATACACAAAATCGCTAATCTCAAATTCAAGATCCTTTCTCTGCACATCTACATATGATTTTTATTGGCTCTGAGCTGTCTTGAGCCTCTCTCTGATCAACTGAACCTTTTCTAAGGCATCAAATACCAAGTCAGGCCCCACTACCGTGACCTCACCTACTTCAAACCAACCAATGGTAGATCTACATCTTCTCCCATAAAGAGCCTCAAACAGAGCCATCTGTATACTAGAATGATAACTATTGTTATACGCGAACTCAATCAAAGGCAAGTGATCATCCCAACTACCCTTAAAGTCAACAACACACACTCTGAACATATCTTCTAAATTCTGAATGTTCCTTTCTTCTTGACCATCTGTCTGAAGGTGAAAGGCTGTACTGAGGTGAACTTGGGCACCAAGACCCTTTTGGAAGACTTTCCAAAAGTGAGAGGTGAATTGCATACCTCTATCTGAGATGATGGACAATGGGACACCATGCAATCTAATCAACTCTCTAACATAGATCTTGGCATATTCCTCAACTGAATAAGAGGTATGAACTGACAAGAAGTGGGCCGATTTGGCCATTCTGTCCACAATAACCCCAATCGAATCATGTTGTCGATGAGTTCGAAGAAAACCCTTCACAAAGTCCATGTTCACTTTTTTCCACTTTTAAGTGGGAATACTGAACTCCTGCATAGACCCATTAGGCTTCTGCTGCTCAATCTTAACCTACTGATATATTGAGCACTTTGCTACAAACTCTGTAATATCTCTCTTTATCCCACTCCACCAATACATCTCCCATAAATTTAATGTTGTAAATTTCAAAATATATTTATGGCTAAAGTAGTAGTCAATGTTCGTTGTTTTTTTACCAACTAGTTTAGGTGTACGCACCTTACGCGTGTACCTCACTTTAATGAGTTTAAACATTACATTAAATAAGATATTTATTTAAATAATAAAGATGAATACAACAACAAGAACAACAACAGACCCAGTGTATTCCCACAAAGTGGGGTCTGGGGGGGGGGGTAACATGTACGCAGTCCACACGGCTACCTCCAAAGAAGTATAGAGGCAAATAATAAAGATGAATATAATAATTAAATTTAAGATCTTTTGAGTATGTAAAGTTGGAGAATTTATTTATTAAACCTAATTTTTACCAATAATAGTTTTAAAAGTTGATCGACATTCATCTACAATCTATAAATTGCAATAAAATAATACAATGATAGAGACAACAAAATAATGCAATTAAATCAAATCTTTACAGACCAAAATATTTTCAAAGTCGTTCGACAGTCATCTACCACCTATAAACAATAACAAAATAATACGATAATAGAGATATCAAAATAATACAACTAAACCTAACCTTTACATAAAAAAAATCCTCAAAATCGATCAACATTTATCTATCACCTGTAAATTGTAACAAAATAATATGATAAAAGTGATATCAAAATAATATAAATAAACTTAAATTTTAATTAAAATAAATAATAAGATAATATATATATCAAAACAATACAATTAAACCTAACCTTTACACAAGAAATTCTTCAAAGCTAACCGACATTCATTTACGACCTGTAAACTATAAAAAAAAATATAATAGTGATCACAAAACTTTGATTTTGATCCAACTAATTCTTGTCTGAGCAAAAATTTTGACCCTAAAGAATGCTTTTGAATGAAAATAAAGAAATATATATACACACATGTTGAATTCTATTATTCTGACAAAAATAGTGAAGAAGATGAGGGTTAGAAAATCAAGCATCCACTATCTAGACATCCAATCGAATCAAGTTAAATGAGCATCAATCATATTCTCTCGATAGGCAAACCGGTTTGTTCTCTAGTTTAACGTACATGTCAATATTTATAGAAGTATTTTCTTAATAAAGTCCTATTTTAGGAGTATTTTCCTAATTGAACAGTAGAAAGAAAAATATTAATTAATTCTCCTACCATGTATTTTAGGAAGTCTAATTAATATAATAAAAAATAATTAAATAATAAATTAAAAAAGAGTGAAAAGACAGTTTTGTCTAAAGAAAAGTTTTTTAATGAAGGGTAAAAAGTTCAAATCACTTTTCTAAAGTCTTCACACTTTTAATATATTATATATTATAGATTATAAATATATGTATATCAATTACAAAACTTTGCATATATTTTCTATTAAAATAATTGTCAATATTAACTAATTTTTTTACCTCAATTTAATATAATTAATTTGATGACAGTAAAATTATTATTAATATTATAAATATCTACTTACCATAAATATGATGAATTATTTTTAATAGAAATATTTAGTGCTAGGATTGTTGTAAAAAACATTATAATATGTATAAAGTCTGTTAGGCTTTGTGGGATAATGTCTTGTATAATAGTATTGTTCCTTAAACATTTGTCTGTAGCAGTGGTCCTCTGCAATGTTCATACATATGTTTAATCAATACTAGTGGTAACTTTGTTTATACGTGAATTTGATTATCTATCTTAGAAATCATATAATATCTTAGAATAACATACTTTAATACTACTGTCACTTTCTAATTTGAAAATAGAGCTTTAGGGTCCTTAATTTGTTTCTATCTTTAAGGACAATAATTTTTGTTACATAAGACCTCTAAGTACCAGTTGAGCTTGTACCTAAATACTGTACGCACCAATAAATCAGTATGTTTACAGACCAGAAATATGGTCCTTAAAAGTGTTCCAAGGATAAAAAACTTTCTGGACACAAATACTCATTAACGACCGGTCAATAAATCTCGTCACAATATAGAGCTGTGGAGCCTCTAGGGAAGGGTATTGACTTTTAGGGATCAGAAATAGAGGGATCATTTTTCTCATCCCTAAAAGCCCTTTTTCTTGTTGTGTAACTTGAAAAAGGATGTGGCCAATTTATTGTCTAAGTACATGATGTGTTAACAAGTGAAGTTTGAGCACTTGAGGCTTGGTAGTTTGTCTGAAGAGATTGAGGTGTTCATGTGGTAGAGGGAAGTGATTAATATGGATTTTTTTACTTGTCTCTCACGGTCTCGCGATCAATTTGATATTATTTAGGTCATCATGGATAAGATAACAAAGTCTGCTCACTCCTTGCTAGTGAAGAATAATTCTTCGACAGAGGATTACGCAAAGCTCTTCATTGAGGAGATCGTGATGTTGCATGGTTCTAGAGTTTCAACCATATCTGATCGAGGTACTCAATTTTCTTCTCATTTTTTTCATTTCTTTCAAACGGGTTTAGGGACTAAGGTGGACCATAGCTCTCTTTCCACCCTAAGATGGATGGACAAGGAGAGAGGACAATACAAACTTTTTAGTATATGTGAAGGTCTTGTGTGATCGATTTTTATGGTAGTTGGATTGACAATTTTACTCTCATTAAATTTATGTATAATAATGGCTATCACTAAAGTATTGGGATGGATGATTTTTGAGGAGTTGTATGGTAGGAGATGTAGGTCTCCTATTAGGTGTCATAAGGTTGATAAGAATAGGTTGTATGGTCCCGACTTGGTTCAACAAGCAATAGAAAAGGTGAAGGTATTCAAGATAGGCTTAAGACTTCCTAAAGTTGCTAAAAGAACTATGCGGATGTAAGGGTAAGGGACTTAGAGTTCTATGTGAATGATTTGGCATTCTTGAAGGTGTCTCTAATGAAGGGACTGATGCTGTTTGGAAAGAAGTGAAAGCTCAGTCCTCGTTATGTGGATCCATATTTTATTTTGAGGTGAGTAGTCATAGTGGCTTATGAGTTAGAATTGCCTTCCAGTTTAGGTTACATCCATCCGGTCTATTATGTATCAATGTTGAAGAAGTGAGCAGGTGATCCTCAATTGTTTTTTCCCTTGGAAAGTGTGGGTGTCTTTGATTCTTTATCATATAAGGAGGTCCTAATTTAGATTTTGGATCGACAAGTCTGCTGATTACAAGTAAAGGACATGGCTTTAGTAAAGGTTCTATAGAGACACCAAAAGTGTGAAGAAGTTACTTGGGAAGACAAGGAGGACATGAGGTACAAATACCAATTCATGTTTCCCATTTTGGATAATCGTACCTTAGGTATGCGTATTCTTTATCATCTTTGTTTTCTGACGTTGGTATGGGAAATTGTGAATTCCTTGATATCTTTGTTTACTATCTTTGTTAGAAGTAAGTATGATTGTATTTAGAGTTAAATTATGCTAACAAATCCTTGTCCAATCACTCGAGGACAAATGATTAGGGGGGGAGGGGGGAGGGATTCTTAATGAGTGAATAATGATATAAATAATAATCCAAGTGTTTAAGTACTTGAATACAATGTTTATGGTGTCTTTCAAACAATTTTGTACTTAAATTGGTCAGTTAGAGTTCAAATGAGAAAACTAGTGTTACTGCCTGAGCTACGTGTTTGTCTAGTTGACCTCGATGAATTCTAGTGTATCTAATGGGTTCATAAGATTATTATTGTATAATTATGGGTGGAACAAAGTGTTAATAGTGTTCAAGATTTAATTGGATCAAGCCTAGAGTCGAACAAGAAGTTAAAGATCAAAATGGGCAAAACTAGTTCTTAGCTTAAGTTTCTAGTTTGTTGTCCTATATATTATGTTGTTTTGAGATCTAATCCACGGTGTTTGATTCTATAGGATCCTTGGTGAGTTTATTGTGCTGATATATGGATGATAAACAAGATGTAAAAATAAAGTGGAAACACCACCACCTTGGGATGGAATGACAAGTGCACAAGACATAGATATAGCTTACAAGATGACTTTCTAGTAAGGGTCTGTGATAGCCCCATGTCACACACCCTATTCCGATAGAATGAGATAGGTTGATCACAACTTATTCATAAGGAATGATCCCCGTGGTGCACACTCTATTCCAATGGAATGGAAGGGCCAGGGCACACCCTATTCCAATGATATGGGAGGGCCAGTGCACACCCTATTCCAATGGAATGGGAGTGGCGGTGCGCACCCTATTCCCACATCGGTGAAATTGTCCTCGGATAAATAGGATGCTTGAACTTGATGTTATACACCTTGGACATCTTTGAAACTTGGATAGGTAATGGAAAACACTTAAATTAGGGATTTTCTATCTTTAATATTGTTTGTTTATGGATTATAAAATGTTTTTTATCTCCGTAATTACGGTTATGTCCATGAGTGTCTAAAAGCCCCCTTTCTGGGGGTAAGGACACAAATATGATTACCATTGCTTTTAATTTATTTAGTTTTTATTGCTTGCCATATTTGGTTGCCTATTTATCCTTTTTATAACTATTTTAAGGATTATCTACCCTTAGAATACATCCATTATCATCTTTGGGAACTCAAGTGGGGGAATAAGAGGATAGAACATAGGAATAAATAGAGTAAGGTTCTTATTCTTTTATAAAATAAGGGATTTGGATTAGCATTTATGATAGGGATATACTTAGAAGCCTTCTTATGTTCACTTCCAGGATGATATCTTAATGCATCTAAATGGATTATTGCATCCCTGTTCAAAGATGTAGTTGTAATGTCCAATTAGGTAGAAGATTAGAGGATTGGGAAACCATGATCATACTATAAACCCTGCGAATAAACAACCAAGATAAGTAAACTAACTAATGAAGTTCAGTAGCTTATTATGATGTTCGTAGTGCTGTAACCCCGACTTTCTCTTCATTGATTGTCCAAGAATTTTACTTTTTCGTATTGTTTATTTTACTTTTAAATCATAATTCTCAAATTGTTGTTGTCACATTTGCACCACTTTAATCTCAATCACTAAAATTTAATTCGATAGTTATCAACTCAAGTTCCTGTTTGATTGATACTTGAATTCTAAATGGCCACTTTACTATTTGGTGAGACCACGTACACTCGTGTATGCGCTTGGATGTATCAAGTTTTTGGCGCATAATCTCAAGTCAATCTCTTAGTCTAATCTGCTTCTTCTCTTTATTTCAGAACATGCCTCCCAAGAATCCAGCCTGTCCAAGAAGATCCCTTGGACGAATATGTTTCCCATGCAGAGTTCAGAGCTACATTCACTACTCTTGTTCAGTCAGTTATTGCTCAGAATGAACGACCAGCTATAGTTCCGGCCAACCCAGTGGCCAATTCAGCTACAGCAAGAATTTGGGACTTCACCCAAATGAATCCTCCATCCTTTCTCAGGTCTAAGTATATGAGGACCCTCAGGAATTCCTAGATTAGGTTCAAAAGGTTACAGACATAATGGGGGTTACCTCTATTGAGAGTGCTGAGCTAGCTGCATATCAATTGTAGGATGCTGCTCAAACTTGGTACAAGCAGTGAAAGTCAGAGAAGGTGGTTGATGTAGGTTCAGTTGAGTGGGAGGAGTTTGCTTCTACTTTCCTTGATAGATTCTTTCCCCTAGATCTTAGAGAAGCTAAGGTGTTAGAATTCATCAACCTCAGGCAGGGCAACATGATGGTAAAAGAGTATTCTCTTAATTTTACTCAATTAGCCAGATATGCCTCTCATGTGGTTGCAGATAGCAGGGCCAAGATGAGTAAGTTCGTTTCAGGGGTGAATGATAGCGTGGTTAATGAGTGCATATCCGCTATGATGAATAGTGACATGACTTTAGCCAGGCTTATAACTCATGCTCAGCAGATAGAAGATCAAAAGGTTAAGATGAGGGAGAAGTAGAATAAGAGAGCGAAGATAGGTAGTTTCAACTTTGCTCAGCCTAAATCAAAAGGAGGAAACCATTTTCTGTTTCGTCCTAAGTCATCAGTTCCAGCTCCTTCTTCAGCTAGTGCTCCAACTCCTAAGTTCAGGGATGGTAACAAAGATAGAGCACAAGTCTCTAAGTCTCAGGGCAGTGTTAGTAGTGCCCGCATCTATCTTCTTTGCCAGACTTATGGTAAGCACTATCAGGGTATTTACAGAGCTGGATGTGGTATTTATGTCGAATGTGGCAAGTCAGTCCACAGAGTCAGAGATTATCCTCAGCCAGGTCTCAGGGTCAGCAGAACCGTCCCTCATCTCAGCCCGGTCACCCAAATCAACAAGGGGCCACTTCCAGCGCTACAAATGGGCAACGCCCAAACAGACTCTATGCTCTCCAGTCCCGGCAAGATTAGGAAAATTCTCCTGATGTGATTATTGGTATGTTACAAATCTTTCATGTGCATGTTTATGCTTTGCTAGATCTAGGTGCTTCCTTGTCTTTTGCTACTCCCTATATAGCAGGCGATTTCAGAATCAGTCTCAAAATTCTACCAGAGCCCTTTTCATTTTCTACCCCAGTGGGTAAAACCCTCATAGCTTAGTGGGTATACAGGAACTGCCCAGTTATTATATTTCAGAAAGTCACATTAGCAAACTTAGTCAAATTAGAGATGACTGATTTCAATGTCATTCTTGGCATGGATTGGCTTTATTCCTGCTATGCCACAGTCCACTGTAGAAACAGAATAGTCCAGTTTCAGTTTCTAAATGAACCCGTCCTAGAGTGGAAAGGTAGTACTTCAGCTTTCAGAGGTCAGCTTATTTCCTACCTTCGGGCACGGAAAATGATATATAGGGGATGTGTCTATCATCTTATTTGAGTTAAGGACACTAGTTTCAAAACTCCCAGTCTTAAATCAGTCCCAGTCGTGAATGAATTTTCAGATATTTTTCCCAAAGATCTTCCAGGAATTCCTCCCGAATGGGAAATAGACTTCGGCATTGATCTTCTTCTAGATACTCAGCCTATATTTATCCCACCATACAGAATGGCACCAGTAGAACTCAGAGAATTGAAAGAGCAGTTGAAGGATCTCTTAGATAAGGGATTCATCAGGCCTAGTCTTTCCCCGTGGGGTGCACCAGTCTTATTCGTGCGCAAGAAAGACGGTTCTCTCAGAATTTTTATAGACCACCGTCAACTTAATAAGGTCACGGTCAAGAACAAGTATCCTCTTCCTAGAATTGATGACTTATTTGAGCAACTTCAGGATACCAACTATTTCTCTAAGATAAACCTCAGATCCTGTTATCATTAGCGCAGAGTTAGAGAATGTGACATTTCGAAGACAACTTTTCGTACTCGGTATGGTCACTTCGAGTTTCTAGTTATGTCCTTTGGTATTACCAATACCCCAGCGGCTTTCATAGACTTGATGAACTGCGTGTTCAAATAGTACTTGGACATGTTTGTCATAGTCTTCATAGATGATATTCCGGTCTATTCCCGTAGTGAGTGAGATCATGCGACTATCTCAGAACAACACTTCAGACTCTTAGAGATCATCAGTTATTCGCCAAATTCAGTAAGTGCGAGTTTTGGCTAAGATCAGTAGCATTCCTTGGTCATATCATTTTCGGTGATGGCATTAGAGTAGATCCTCAAAAGACCGAAGCAGTAAGAAACTGTCCTCGCCCTGTCTCTCCATTAAATATCAGGAGTTTCTTGGGTTTGGCTGTCTATTACAGATGGTTTGTCGAAGGATTTTCTTCTATTGTGTCCCCTATGTCCGGATTGACTCAAAAAAAAGTCAAGTTTCAGTGGTCAGATCCTTGCGAGAAGAGTTTTTAGGAGTTGAAGACTCGACTAACCTCAGCTCCAGTCCTAGCACTTCCAGATGGTTCAGATGGGTTCGTAGTGTATTGTGATGCATCCAGAGTAGGTTTGGGTTGTGTCCTCATGTAGCATGGTAATGTCATATCCTACACCTTCAGACAGCTTAAACCCATGAGAAGAATTATCCTACTCATGATCTTGAGTTAGCAGCCATAGTTTTTGCCTTGAATATTTGAAGGCATTATCTATACGGTGTTCATGTAGATGTGTTCACAGATCATAAGAGCCTTCAATATGTCTTTTCTCAGAAAGATCACAATCTTCATCAGAGAAGGTGCTTAGAGCTCTTAAATGATTATGACATGAGTGTCATTTATCATTCGAGCAAGGACAACATAGTGTCTGACGCTCTCAGTAGACTGTCTATGGGTAGTGTTGCTTATGTCGAAGATAGTAAGAAGAATTTATCTCAGGAAGTCCATCAGTTTGCCAGACTAGGCATTGTCTTAGTCGATACAGAAGAGAGTGACGTTGGGTTCAGAGTAGTGCAGAACCATCTCTAGTTTCCGAGGTGAAAGAAAACCAAGATAGAGACCCCAGTTTAGTCAAGTTGAAAGAGTCAGTCAAGGATCAGAAAGTAGAGGTTTTCTACCAAGGGGGAGATGGTGTTCTGCATTGTTATAGCGTCTTTGTGTTCTAGGTGTAGATGACTTAAGGCAGCAAATTCTTGCAGAATCGCATGGTTCACGCTACTCTATTTATCTAGGGGCCACAAAGATGTACCTCGACTTGTGGAAAATCTATTGGTGGAGTGGGATGAAGAGAGACGTTACAGAGTTTATGGCTAAGTTCTCTACATGTCAGTAGGTTAAGATAGAGAATCAGAAGCCTAATGGGTACATATAGGAGTTCAGTATTATTACTTGGAAGTGGGAAGGAGTGAACATGGACTTCGTGATAGGTTTGCCTCGTACCCATTATGATCATGATTCAGTCTGGGTCATTGTAGATAGAATGACCAAATTAGCTCATTTTCTTCCATTTCATACCTCTTATTCAGCCGAGGATTACACCAAGCTCTACATCAGAGAGTTGGTCAGATTGCACGGTGTTCCATTATCTATTATCTTATACAGAGGTACCCAGTTCACCTCTCATTTCTGGAAAGCATTCCAAAAGGGTCTTGGTACCCAAGTTCATCTCAGTACAACCTTTCATCCTCAGACAGATGGTCAAACAGAAAGGACCATTCAGACTTTAGAAGATATGTTGCGTACGTGTGCAATTGATTTCAAGGGTAGTTGGGATGACCACTTGCCTTTGATTGAATTTGCATACAACAACATCTATCATTCTAGTATTCTTATGGCTCCATTCGAAGCTCTCTACGGTAGGAGATGTAGATCTCCAATCGGTTGGTTCGAAGTTAGTGAGGCCTCAGTTATAGGGCCTAACTTAGTATTCGATGCGTTAGAGAAAGTCCACTTGATCAGAGAAAGACTCCGGGCTGCTCAGAGCCGACAAAAGTCTTATGTAGATGTTTATATAAAGGATCTCGAGTTCGATATTAGTGACTATGTTTACCTAAAGATCTCTCCCATGAAGGGAGTGAAGCGATTCGGCAAGAAGGGAAAGCTTAGTCCCCGATATGTCGGCCCCTTCAAGATTCTCAGTCATTTTGATAAAGTAGCTTATGAGCTCGAATTTCTTTAAGATTTAGCCTCAGTTCATCCAGTATTCCATGTCTCTTTGCTCAAAAAATGCATAGGTAACCCATCAGTTGTAGTCCCTATTCAGAGCATAGATGTTCAGAACAACCTCTCTTATGAAGAGATTCTAGTTGAAATCTTAGACTATCAGACTCGTAGATTGAGGAATAAAAAAGTCCCTCTAGTTAAAGTTTTTTGGCAAAATCAGTCCGTCGAGGGAGCTACTTGGAAAGCAGAAGAAGACATGCATACCAATTATCCTCACCTCTTCTCCACTAACTCAGATCAAGTTCAAGGTAACAGTTCTCCTTAAGCTTACTCAGTTTCATATTCAGTGTTCATCACAAACTTGGTATCAAGTACCATGGCATATTAAATCATGCATTCTTGTATTGATTCAGTTATATAATTATGCATGAGACATGCACTCTCATTGTGAGAAAATTAGTTCCTCAGAACACCCAGTCATGCATTCATGAATCAGTTACACATGTATCAGATATGCATGTTCAGTTGATATATTCAGTTATCAGTCATGTCAGTCATGAAATCATGTTCCAGCCAGTCATGTTCAGTATGTAAGTCAGTTTATGCTCTTCCCCTCACTCTCAGTCTCATTCAAGGATGAATGTTCTCAAGGGGGAGATATTGTAATACCTCATACTTTTTTCTAGCTTAAAATTATCCCAAAAATGTTAGAAGCTTTCTTTGAAAGATGAATCCACTTTTCTACATGTGGTATTTTTAAGTGGGAAATTGAATTATCTTTCTAACGATACCAATTTCATCCAAATACGGTATCAGAGTAAAAAGTTATGGATGTTTAACTCAGAGCTTTCAGAATCGCCCAGGTGCGACGGCCAGGTTGACGGACTGTCGACCTAGCGACGAACCGTCTCCTTGACCGTCACAACCAAGGCAGTAAGGCAACCTTCTGGATAAGGTGCGACGGACAGGTTGATGGACCTTTGAACTTGCGACTGACCATTGCGTAGGACGTCGCTACTTAGGCAGTAAGCCCTTTTCTTGGTCCATGTACGACGATCGAAATGACGGACCATCGCACGAGCTATCGCAGGTTTCGATTCAACAAATTAAAGCCGTTTTAAAAGGGGATTTTTGGTCTTCTACCACCCGTTTATATACCCAATTATATCCGACCAAAGCTCAGAAATTCCTTATTCTTCTACAACAACAAAATTAGGATTTTCTCTCTAACATTTAATCTCCAAGAACAAAATCCAAATCTTCTTCAAGAACTAAGAGATTTAAATTCTTCAAGTTTAAGAACTTCAAGAAGCTCAACCCAGGTATGCATAGTGTTCATTCATGGACTCCTTTCGTCCATGAAACCCACAAATCTCTTTTCAAAGATCAAGTGTATGGATTGTAATAAATTTCATGTTGGGTTTGTTTTTGTAGTTCATGTTGATAATGACCAATTAAATTCTATTCCATGTTTTGTGATAAATCTTAAGTGGAATTGAATATTTTAGGTATAGTTTCATGTGAATCCGTAATTAAAACCTTGAATGGTGAAATTAGAGTTGAATCATGATGTTTACTTGTTGTGTAATGTTGTCTACATATACTATGCTCACCATGTATTTGACTAAATGCCTATGTGAAGGAAAAGTGCCCTACTAGTATGATAATATGAAATCCCCATTTATGTACAAGTTTATGCATATCAAATGTTTGATGGAATGCCTTAACAAATGAATTCTGGACTGTGATGTTGGTCATGTATTCAAGTAAGTCATGCTTTATCACTTTTTTTCCATCGAGTCCTGGGGGTACTTGTACCCGATAATTTAGTTGTATGCCTAGTGCCTATGTCATGTTTTCAAGATACTCTCAGTCAAGCCATGTTCGGTAGAATTCAGACAGTCTTATGACTTAGGAAAACTCAGTAACATCAGTAAATCTAAGTCAGTTATCAGACCTCAGTAATATTCCGCTAGTCAATAAAACTGAGCTAACTCAGTCCAGTCAGTTCAGTTAATCATGTTCAGTGTCTATTCAGATGGGAGTAGGAATTAGCACCGAGTGAACCCAAGTATGGAAACTTACCTGTTATATGAGGGTGTGATTCTTAGAAGCAATCCTTGCGTTCCGGAACTATGTACCCAGCATAGGTTGAGATATCATAGCCTGCTATATGAGGGTAGATGAGGTGGCTTAACCTGATATATGAGGGTTCCCACCATTCTCACTAGAGTTACCTGTTATATAAGGGTTACTCACAGATTGTCCTTACCAGTGGCGCGGTATTGACATCCTTCCAATCAGGGCACAGATTGGACCCTAATTTAGCTATAATGCATTATTTGGGGCATGTTAGTTAGATAAATACCTCCCACAGTTTCAGTATTAGTATCAGTAAAAAACTCAGATAGTTCTTTAGAATTCAGGACTGTCAGATACAGTACGAAACTCAGCTAGTTCTATCAGATTCAGGACTGTCAAATACAGTCACTCATGTTATTAGTTATACCAGTTATCAGAACTCAGTCATTAGTCATGTTAGTCATCATCATACTCATGTTATCACGATTTTAGATATAGTCAGTTAGCCAGTATTGTTCATGCATATGAAACCCATGCATCCAGCCTACCACACATGCATACCAGTACATTTGAAGTACTGACGCATTTGCGATATGGTGTCTTATACCATAGGTTCAGAGACACGAGCTCCAGTGCATCAGTAGATTCCAGATATCCGCAGACAAAGTTAGCAGTGAGTCCTCATCCTTCGAGTACATGATTATTTCTTATTATCTCATTAATTAATTTATTAGTTGGAGTTAGTTGGGGACATGTCCCATCAACTCCTTATTCAGACAGTCATATTTTAGAGGCTTTTCAGACTACAGTATATTCAAATAGCTTATTTTAGTTCTATTTTGGGTATTTAATACCCTATCCTTGTGTTATGAATTATCAGATCTTATGTACCAGTTTGAACCTTATGGCCTTTCAATTCATGTTTCCATATTTTATAGTATATTATGCAGTATACAGGTACACATATCAGTCATG
Organism: Capsicum pubescens; assembly: GCA_030864215.1. NCBI lineage: Eukaryota > Viridiplantae > Streptophyta > Magnoliopsida > Solanales > Solanaceae > Capsicum > Capsicum pubescens. Next base: position 65,466,155 of record CM061546.1, on the reverse strand, counting down.
GGTTAACGTGTGGTCCTTTGGGGTCATGAGCACCGTGTAGCATTTTGGGTACCAGATTCAGGGTGTTACAAGTACAAACGACCTCCTGGAAGACTTGCAGAGAAGGATTGTGAAAAATCGGAAAGGGATATGTTTGGAAAGAAGAACATCAACTCATGCAGTGGTTATGGTATAAGGGTCACAATAGACGTTTGTGTAGGAAATATCGTATATGATACATTTGTTCTTCTATATTTTTTCTTTATAATTTCTTTTACTCTTTTAATAATAATGAAAACTAAACATAGCATTTTTACAAAAAAATACAAATAAATACATGTTAATCCAAAATGTATATTTAACCTATCATCTTCACAAATCAGCTTTACTGAAATTCCTAAATACATATCAGCTAATCAGTAAATACATGTTAGCTTCACAAAAAAATACATATTACCCCAATTTATAAAGCTTTACTGAAATCCCTAATTATATAAAAGTAAATAAAAATACATATACAACAAAAAATACCTCTTCCTCCATTTCTTTTTCAGATTCATTAGCAGAAGAGTTTTCAACATCGTCATCAATATTGCTTGACTCTGCAATTTCTTTTGCTTTTTTTTTCTTCTCATATTTTTTTTATTTTTTTGTCTTTTAGAGAAGAAATTTTTTTCAACCATTTTTTTTTTCAAAATATCAGCCATCTTCAAAAAAATCCAACCAACAACAACAAATCAATAGATTTTTGTTGAAGACTCCCCTTCTCATACAATAGAAGACTCTCCTTCTCATACAATAGAAGACTCTCCTTCTCATACAATATAACAATAACATCCACAATGACAATATAACAATAGCATCCACAATGTAGTCGTTGAAAGAGTTTTGTTTAGGGAGAGAGTTTTGTTTAGGGAAAGAGTTTTGTTTAGGGAGAGATTTTTTCCCAATAGATTTTTTATTTTCAATATTAGTTTTCATAACTTTGTCTCCCTTATCTCTGATTTAGGACTGTCAGATACAGTCACTCATGTTATCAGTTATACTAGTTATCAGAACTCAGTCATTAGTCATGTTAGTCATCAGCATACTCATGTTATCACGATTTCAGATATAGTTACTATGTATGCATGCATGTATTCTCATGTTCATATTAGTCAGTTAGCCAGTATTGTTCATGTATATGAACCTCATGAATCCAGCCTACCTCACATGCATACCAGTACATTCAAAGTATTAACGCATTTGCGCTATGGTGTCTTATACAATAGGTTTAGAGACACGAGCTCCAGAGTATTAGTAGATTACAGATATCCGCAGACAGAGTTATCAGTGAGTCCTCATCCTTCGAGGACATGATCATTTCTTATTATCTCATTAATTAATTTATTAGATGGAGTTAGTTGGGGACATATCCCATCAACTTCTTATTCAGACAATCATATTTTAGAGGCTTTTCAGACTACAGTATATTCAGATAGCTTATTTTAGTTCTATTTTGGGTATTTCATACCCCATCCTTATGTTATGAATTATCAGATCTTATGTCCCAGTTTGAACCTTATGACCTTTCTGTTCATGTTTCCGTATTTTACAGTATATTATGCAGTATATAGGTACAGATATTAGTCATGGGTTAGCTTGTGGTCCTTCGGGGTCATGAGCACCGTGTAGCATTTCAGGTACCAGATTTGGGGTGTTACAAGTACAAATGACCTCCTGGAAGACTTGCAGAGAAGGATTGTGAAAAATCGAGAAGGGATATGTTTGGAAAGCAGAACATCAACTCATGCAATGGTTATGGGTCTAAGGGTTACAATAGACGTTTGTGTAGGAAATATCGTAAATGATACATTTGCTCTTCTGTATTCTTTCTTTATAATTTCTTTTACTCTTTTAATAATAATGAAAACTTTTGTTAAATTTATTTTGTGACATTTATCTACCGTTTGCTATAATGCTTTATAAATGACTATTAGGTATACATAAATGTATTACTAAATTTGAAAGACAAAAACATATGCTTTTGCTGTGAAAAATACATATGTTTTAGTGCATATGTATTTCAAATATGATGAGCTATACATATTTGTTATATGAAATGCATATGCATTTCAGTTTTCACATAATTATTTACAAAAGATGTGTATTCGAAAATACATTTGTCGAGAATACATTTGTCTAAATGTATTTGTTAAACTATATACTATAACAACACACAGTATTCTATATAGTGTATGAAAAGGTAGTAAAATACATATATGAAGCAGATTATGTATTTAGTATTATATGATAATACAGTAAAATAGATATATAAAGCAGCATACGTATTTGAAATCAAATGAATAAAGACTAAAATACATATGTTGTTAACTGCATATGTATTTTGAAGTTTAATCTGAAAACTGCATATGTATATATTGCAACTCTGCATAGTGTATATGTATTTTTAAATTTAATCTGAACAGTGTACAAAATCATACTGAACACTGGAATAAAACACATACTACAAACTTATAGAAAACATATTCAACATAAAAGGTTAAAATGAATAACTTACATTCACTTTACAATTAGCAACTTTGATTCACATCAAAACATAAAATAACTTTTTAAAATTAATTTCAACATTCAGTTTAATCTTGTCACTACACAATGTAATAAAATCATCAACCATCAGACTTCAAATATTTATGTGACACTTGTTATCTTGCTTTCCCTAACAGGCCTCAATGGTGCTTCGTCGTCACTTTGAGCGTTCATAAATTTCTTTTGGTGGTGGATCCTGAAAATCATCATTTGAATCAACTGAACGTTCATCATCAACTCCATCCTGCTCTGGTATTTCAAACTTTGACATTTCCCTTTGAGTTGGCTCAATGTTCTTAAATACAACCAAAGAATATAGAAAAAATATGTTAAAGTATCTGTTAAATAATTGTAATGCAAATGTATATAAGTAGACTATAAAATACATATCTCATAAAAAATGAAGTCATACCTCTTACCGACACAAATACAAATACGTCCATAACCACAAATGTATTTGTATATTTCAACATTTCAATATACTGAAAATACATGTCAATTATAATAAAAATACATATAGACAAATACCTCTTCGTGAGTAGTTCATATATAAATGTATTTTTTTCATACATGCAAGTTAGCAAATTCATTTAACATACAAATACACCTAAACATAGCAGCTTTACAAAAAATACAAATAAATACATGTTAATCCAAAATGTATATTTAACCTATCATCTTCACAAATCAGCTTTACTGAAATTCCTAAATGCATATCAACTAATCAGTAAATACATGTTAGCTTCACAAAAAAATACATATTACCCCAATTGATAAAGCTTTACTGAAATCCCTAAATATATAACAGTAAATAAAAATATATGTACAACGAAAAATACCTCTTCCTCCATGTCTTTTTCAGATTCATTAGCAGAATAGTGCTCAACATCGTCATCAACATGGCTTGACTCTGTAATTTCTTTTGCTTTTCTTTTCTTCTCATATTTTTTTTATTTTTTTTCTTTTGAAGAAGAAATTTTTTTCAATTGTTTTTTTTTAAATATCAACCATTTTCAAAAAAATCCAACCAATAACAACAACAAATCAACCCAAAATCATCTATAATATTCATTCAACTCCAATTATCTTCCATTAATCGCAACAAAACAAAACCCAGTTCCAATTCTCATCCAAAATTTAATTTTTTCAACTATATCAACTCATAAAATATCAAATTTCACTGAAAAACAAACAAAACAAAATTCAGCAAATCTGATCACCTTGATTCTCCGTTAACAACTACAAAAATCAAAACCTTAAAGATGAAGTAGAGAAATTGTTTACAGTACAAAATTAAGAAAAAAATATTGAGAAATTGATAACATGCAATAACTGGATTAATTGGTTACCTGAAATTGTGGAACAATATCCTTATCAGATCGTGCAAAAGACGTTAAGAAGGAAAAATTTTTGAAAGAGAAAATTTGAGAAAAAGCGTGAAAAATGGTAAAGTAGAAAGCAATTAAAGGAAAGAGAAAAATTTTAAGCGTGAATAATAGAACCTACTTCTGAGAGGCGGTAATTGTGGTCCCCCACTTAAAATAATGCTAGGTTTGCTACACATGGTAATTTCATTAAAGTGTTGCTATTTTTTGTAATTTAAGATTTAGGTATGTTACTCTATGTAGTTTTTCCATAACCTAAAGGGATAATTATAGGATATAGCCACTTTTTTTTAAAAAATAAAAATTTGATGGCTGATTTGGCTATTTTATAAATTAAATGAGTCTGGCCCAAAAATAAAGCAAAGTAAAAAGAATTACACAGACTAATTTTTGAACGGGTTAAAGCCCACTTGCCAACAACAGACCAAGCTACATACTTTTGTGTCCCTTCAAATATTATCTTCACTTTTCATTTCAGCCCTAACTTTTTATTTTTATTATATAGAAGAGAGGGTTTCGACATGCCTGCTTCAGCAGGTTGCTTGCTTCGTGATTTTATTATATCACCCCTAATTAATTATTATAAGTTATTTATATATTAAAAATTAATATTATTTAATTAAAAAATATAAAATAGACATTTATGACATGTCTGCTTCAACTGCTTCAATCATGATTTTACTATATCACCCTAATTAATTATTATAAGTCATCTATGTATTGACAAATTAATAATATTAAATCTGTGATTTTACTATATCGCTCATAATTAATTATTATGAGTCATTACGTATTAAAAATTAATAATATTTAATTAAAAAAAGATAAAATAAACATTTATGACATGTCTGCTTCAGCCATGATTTTACTATATCACCCTAATTAATTATTATAAGTCATGTATGTATTAAAAAAAATATTTAATTAAAAAAAGTAAATAGACATTTATGACATGTCTGCTTCAGCTGCTTCAACCATAGTTTTACTGAATATCACCTCTAATTAATTATTATAAGTCACTTGAGTATTAAAAAAATAATAAAATTTAATAAAGAAAAGTAAAATAGATATAAAAATGATAAATTAACTTTTGATGTCTTAAATTAACTTGACGTCTTATATGAGGTTCACTTAAATTTTTGTCACAAGTATTTTTTATAGTAATTTTGCTTTGTCACTTCTAATTAGTTGTTGTAAGTCATTTTAGACATTTATGTTCCGCTGCTTCAATCGTGATTTTACCATATCACCCCTAATTAATTATTATGTCTATCTTAGCATTGTGCCACTTAAATTGAAATAGAAAAAATATTATAAATCACAATAACTAAAAATTTAAATTATTTAAAAAATATAATTAGATTTCGACGATACAGAACTCTGGACAAGGAGAGTAACATATATTATTCAAAAATTACATAAAAAATATTATAAATTACAATAGTTAACAACTTAAAATATATAAAAATAATTTAATCTTCTATATATCTCAAAAAAATACATAAAAAGTACTATAAATTACAATAATTAACAACTTACAAAATTTAAAAGATATAAAATATTTGTTTGACTCTCGAAATTATATTAGTATCACTTAAATTGAAATAGAAGAAAAGTATTATAAATCACAATAATTAAAAACTTAAATTATTTCAAAAATATAATTCACTATCAATACCACAAAAGCTTGGATAAGAAAATCAACGTATATTATTTGAAAATTACATTAAAAATATTATAAATTACAATAGTTAACAACTTAAATTATCTAAATACATATTAAAAATATTATTGATAATCTAAATTCTCTATGTGTCACATAAATTGAGATAAAAAAAATATATATATTGAACCCGTGCTAGATCCCGGATGAATCTTAGAATGTAAATGCAATTCTTTTTTTAAAAAAATCTTTTGTTTAAATATATCAAGATTGAAAAGGCAGGTTCTAATACAGCACACCAAATAATGTATACGAAATATTGATAGCATAAATAACACCAATATTACTAATTCAAGCATTATTAATGCAAACTTTACTAATACGTTCTATTCAAAATTATTTTTATAAAATCTAACAAATGATTCCTACGTTTTAATGGAAGGAACATATACAAAAGCAAAGTTCGATAAAACATTAACAAAAGTATATTTTATCGTGTTCTCAAGGTCAAATTACTTAAATTGATATGACAGATGGTAACTTATAATTTTTTTTATATAACTTTTGAAACACTTAAAATTTAAATTTAAAATATTAATTTAATTTAACTTCAAAGAACAAGTTGACAAATAAAAGAGAAGGAAAAATGAAAGTAAAGGATGTTTATGTCGGCTTAGTAGAGGAATACGATGTAATATTGGATTATTAATTACAACCCACATGTGATGTAATATGCAATGACTAAATAACCCTTTATATTTTTCAACAATTATTTTCTATTTTATACAACAAGTGTAAAGTCTTATGTATTAGTTTTAAGCTCATATTTTGTACTTAATGTAGCAAATCTCAGTCGTATGATTCAAGATCTAAACATTAAAATGCATCGAATTTTTTATTTATATGAATAAGTTATATTTAATTATCTTGCAAGATAATTTGACTAATTGAAAATTATTATCAAGTAATTAATATATTTTTTGTATTAATTTTTTATAATTCATAATTCAAATTAACATCAATTTACTTATTATACATAATCAAAATATCTTAATGTTGGGCCCGTGCTGAAACGGGCCATGCTCCTCTAGTCTTTGAGATACTTCCCTACTGTGGCCACTTCAACTTTCGTTTGCTCTGCCTACTTCTCTGGGTGATCAATGTTGTTTCTGTTAGGGTTTTTGCCATGATTTTCTTACCAAATTTAAGTTTTATTTTTCTTGAAAGGAAAATATAAATTTTTTCCATATTTGACTAACCTCTTTCTTAAAGAAAAGATTTTGCAACTCTATAAATAGAAGATCCTCCTTCTCATATAATATGAACAATAGTATCTACAATGTAGTCGTTGAAAGAGTTTTATTTTAGGATTGGTTTTATATTTTCATTATTAGTTTTCATATGTAGGTCATTTGACCAAAATATCAATAATATATTTTTAGTATTATGTTTTTCTTTATCATCTGAATTATTGTTCTATGATTTGCAAACTATAAGCTTTCGCATGACAACCTCTGAATTTTGAACCCAACAAGTGATATCGGAGCTTACGGTTCAAAGGTTCAATTGTTTGGTGAAACGAGATTAATGACATGTTCAAAGCGGTTTCAAATCAAGTTGTAACCAGTTTGATGATAATGACGATTTTTTCTAACTACATGTGGAGAAGAAGTTTTAAGCATACTTCAACATTCTTGTTGTTGCATCCTTAAAAATAAAAATAAAATATATATTTTTAACCCATTTTTATTCGTAATATTTTAAATCTTATTTTTAAATATGACAAGCAACAATGATGAAGATTATGTGAAGATCGAAGTTATGCATGTGAAGAAGGCGGATAAATAAAAAAAATCAAGTAAAAAATGAGAGATTTGTTAGGGTTTTTTCCCTGATTTTCTTACCAAATTTAAGTTTTATTTTTTTTAAACGAAAAAAAAATAATACCATAATTACTTTACTTTTCCTAAAAAAATATATATATAATTTTTTCATATATGGCCAACCTAGAGTTTTGGAACTCTATAAGTAGAAGACTCCCCTTCTCATACAATAGAACACTCCGCTTCTCATACAATATAACAATAGCAGCCACAATGACAATATAACAATAGCATCCACAATGTAGTCGTTGAAAGAATTTTGTTTAGGGAGAGAGTTTTGTTTAGGGAGATATTTTCTCCCAATAGATTTTTTATTTTTAATATTAGTTTTCGTAGGCTCTTTGATCAAAATATCAATAATATATTTTTAGTATTATGTCTTTTTTTGTCATATGAATTATTGTTCTATGCAAACTATAAGCTTCCGCATGACGCCATCTGAATTTCGAACCCAACAATCTCCTATGCTCGATTGTTACTTTTATTCACAAAAGAAATATCAAATGATCAAGGTATTGTTCCTTCTACTCTGCTTCTATGATTTTTACCTTTTTCTCTACAAACTAAATATTTTACAAGTGGCTGGGATATCTCTACAAGGTGATGTGAAATAATCATGCCGTCTAGAATTCTCAGTCACCCATGTATGATTTTCTTTCTTCGACCTCTAGTATTCTTATTTCTGATCTCTGACATTTTATCTTCATAGATGAGTGATGAACATGATTTTTTTTGGCTGACTTAGGCTTGTAGCTAAAACATGTGATGTAACTCTTTTTGTTTTTGGTGATTTTTTTTTGTCCTAATGTAGCTTAGCCAATCTGATTTAGCATCTCCAGAATTCCTTGTAAAAGGAAAGTCTCTAATGTAGATAGTTTTGTTGCTCAGAATTTGCATTTTGAATGCTTTATGCATATTGAATGCTCCATAAATATGACTTGATGCTTCTAGCTGTAATTCTCAATAATGGAACTTGTGCTTTGACTATATTAATTATCTTTGTTTTCGCTGCTGGTAACTATTGAAAATTTTTAAACACTTGTATTTCCTTGATTTTCATTGCTAGATTAGCTAAGTAATTTACAAATATGTAACCTTCCCGTTATGTGTGTATTATTATAGCATCCAATTCCTCCATGATCCTATTTATCTCCTCCATGTGTTCTGTTAATTCCATGGAGTATGCTAGACCTTTTTTATTATGTTGACCATGATCAAAGAATCTGATTCTACCTCCACTTTCTGATAAACCTTAGCTAAATAGTATCTCAATGATTTTAGGACTGCTCTTGTTTCTGCTTCAACATTGGTTGTAATACTAATGCTTTCATCCTGAGCATATACTAGATCTCCCTGCCAATTTCTTAATCCAAAACATAAGATCTCAAATCAGGATTACCTCTGTAAGCCTCATCTGTGTTACATTTTAATCTTCCTACATTTGGTAAAGTCTATTTAATTGTATAAACGTGCCATTTTGGATTGTATGTTTCTCATACTTGTATCATCTCCTTCCTAAATTCTTGATCCAAGGAAATCTAACCCTTAGCATTTGTTTGTTTATATGTTGCACTTGATATATCATGCTCTTAAGATTTAGGTTCCCTTTATGTCATTTCTTGTTTCTTCTTTTTCATAGTACCCACATTATTACAGCTGGTATTACACTATAAAGTTGTTGCAGCATTACTGGTTCATCTGTGTACCAGCAAGTCATAGTGACTTGTGATAATTGTTGCCTTTCCATCTTGATACCTACAAAATTAGCAAATTAATTTCATAGCCTTACAACTATGAGCGATATTAGAGAAAGATAATCCAATACTTTTCTAATTATACTCCTCAAAACACCAACACCTTGACTTAATATTTGTTCTCATCTTTAGTTGATTATCATCGGTTGTTATCCTTTCTTTCTATGCTCTCCATAAGAAAAAAAAGTATTTTTGTATGAAATTCTTTTAACTAAATTTTCTAGAGAACTTCCCTCCCATCTTTCTTTTTTCTTAAGATCTCCCATTCAGATTTGACAGTGAACTAATCCTCGAGAGTTCCCATCCTTCATGTCATATCTTTTTCACTCTCCTTAAATATTGATTTGATGTTCTCTATTATATGCTTTGTCATTTCTTCTGAGATATGCATTCTCAGCTTCTCCATATCCCATTATCCATTGTTGGTAATGAAACTCTTGACTTCTATGTCTTCTTCTACATCAACTTACTCCTCATCATAGTATAGTGGATCTTGTTTGGTCCAGTTCAAATAAAAAACAGACTTCTTCTACTTTTACTTGTCACCAAATATTGAGTTCTACTTCCTCTATGATTCGTATCATTTTCTTTCATATAAGAGAGACCCATGACCCTTGAGCAATAACTAATTTTTTTATATTATTTATAACATAAAGTGACCCTATAAGGAATTAGTGATTGTTCTGAAATTTCACCATAACTTTGCAAAAAGTGCATCAGCTACAGTATCCAGGGATCGAAAATCCACTCCTCATTCCTACCTTGAATAACAGAGGTCCTCCCAAGCCACCCAATGTTTACCTTTTAGTCCTTCTATCTTACCCTAGAATAATCTTACCATAAGCACATGAATCTGATTTATTTCTTATTTTTGGAAATTCTTTGCTAACATTAAGAATATATTAACACATGTCTCCCTCCGTAAGTAAATAACTTATTATGCCATGACATAATTCTTTTTTCCACCTTCTTCACTGAGTCTTCAAAATGAGTCGTTTTCTTTCTCCTATAAAATATGGGACACCCAAGTAGAAGAAAGAAAAAAATCTAGCAGTAATACATGTTAGTTTCTTCATGTAACACTACAAAAAAATGGGTTTAGCAACGGATATGTAGCAACAAGCACTTTTTCGTCGCTAATTAATGATAGAATGCAACAAAATAGAGTTTTTGTCGCTAAATAATTGAAAATAAAATTAGTAGCCTAGTTAGCGATATATTAGCAACAAAAAGTATAATCTGTTTCTATATTTTGGTGGTAAATATTGGCGCCTTTATTTTGGTGACAAAATTAGTGACATAAAAAGGAGAAACAAATTTTTGACATGGTGGAGACGGAAATAACAACGAAATTTTTGTCACTAGAATTATTTTATCATTTTTTAAAAAAATATATATATTTTTAAATAATTAGCAACGGATTTTTCACCCGTTGCTGAATCCGTCACCCTACCAAATAATTATTAGGGCAAAGTCTTTTATTTCACTTTGTTCCCAACACATTGTATCCTCTGCCTCTCTCCAAAAACAACCTCTCCTTTCCCTTTTCTCTCCATTGTCTCTCAATTGAGAAAAGGAAATCACTCAATATCAATCGAAAAGGGAATTAATCACTCAATTTTGAATCTAAATTAGAGGTACGATTCTAAATCTCGTAATGTGAGTTGTTTTTTCCTCCTTTAATTTCTTAATTTCTATGTTAGATTTCACTTGTAAATGATAGTTTTAGGGTTGTTTGAGCTCTTTAACTTAGGGTTGTTTGATTATTGTGTTAAAAAGTTTGATAAATGGTTATTTACTTGAAATGGGAATCGGATTTTTTCTCAGAATTTTTGTTTGTGGTTTTTTTAACTTGAAATGGTAGGTGTTGTTGGGGGAGTTGTACTACTTGTGGTGTTTTTGGCAGTTGTCCTTCTCTTCTTTTGTAGAAGATCACAACATACATACATGTCACTATGTGGATCGGTACATGTTTCCCAAAGTTGTGCAAGATAATGCACAACCCAATATTTCTGATGAGCTCCTGGAAAATGCTAGTAAGTTGTAGTTTGACTTTAGTTTCAATGTCAACTCTAAATAGGCAGATTTCCTGCAGAAAAGTTTCTAAGCCAATTACTTAAGTTTTCAGTGGATTTGATTAGAATTTTTTTAACTTATTTTACCTGAGGAATCATTTCTCAAGAATCAACACTTGGATCACAAGGTGCTACATAATATCGGGTGTTCTCCATGGAAGAGTTGGAAGAAGCGACAGAAAAATTTGATAAATCAGCATTGTTCGGTGAAGGCTCCATTGGAAAAGTACTGCTCTAAAACTGTTTGTACTCCCAAATTAATTTAGGAAGAGAGCTTAGTATATTGTTTCCTTGCATATATCTATTCAAAATTCATGTTATATTTTGTCGGAGGATAAAATTTTTGTTGCTAATTTTGTTATCATCCATGTGGTGCCATAGTATTCCCAGAGGTCATGATCTCTGTGAGTAATTGACACAATCAAATTAGTTTTCCAGGTAGTTTTCATTGAATAACTTAAATCAGACAATTAAATAGATGCACAACTCACCAAGATAAGAAGTTGATTAAATATTTTTTTTGGTTTTTTATGTATTGTCTATGTGCATAAGTGCTTATGCATCTCGACTTTGCATTTTGATACCATATAATGCTGATTACAATTAGGAGTAATGCATATTTTGATTTGTTATCTATTGAACTTTGACAATTAATATCACTAAAGCGAGGCACTTATGTCGCTTACTTAAAGTGCATATGCAGTGAGTTGACATCTTTTCAAGCCTTCTGTCCTAGGCTTTATTCTTTTTTCATTCAAAGTTGGACTATTTGGTTTAGCTAACAACTTGTATGACATATCTTTCCATATCAGATTTACAAGGGAAAATTAGAGAATGGAACCTATGTTGTTGTAAGGGAATTGGTTGTTTATAAACGATGCACTAGTTGAAACTTCAAACTTCAAATGAATTTGCTTTCAAAGTTTTGCCATAAACATTTAGTTAGCCTTCCGGGTCCTACCCTCCCCATTCCCCACTTGTAGATTATGTGTTGTGTAAATCAAGATTAATTGACCAGAAAACAAAACCTATTTTTTTCTGTTTTCATTTAGATGCTCATTCAGGTTGGTCTGCTTGGCTGTGATTGTTGATGTGGCTGTCTAAAAATAAGCTGGCATATGAAACCCAAGTAGAAATATTGGTGTACTTTTTAAGATAGAGTACTGTTGGTATCGGTTGTCCTGATTCCTACAGAGTTCTGGGGCTGGGCTGGATAAATTCTCTGAACTAATGCATGAGTCAGTGAAGTAGAAATTATAAGGGATGCCTTGTCCTATGCTCAGAGTGAATCTTAAAGATAGACAAGCAGTAGCAGGAACATGGAGAAAAGCCTCTAAGGTATGATGCCAACTGATCAACAAGTTTACCTGCTTCAGGTTTGAAACCACTTGATTTTAGATGATTTAATAAATACTCTTAGCTTTAGATTTGAGGCGATTTTCATCTTGTAAATTCAGGTTGTATATGTGCTGATCTAATATCTTCGTCATGTTGTGGAGTCTACCTGGAACTTTGTCCATTCTATTTGATAATTTCCTAAAAACTAAGTTTCATGAGAACTTTTGTGCACCAGCAATGTAAGTTATTATATAAGGTATGTGTGTGTATAAATAAATATGATTTTGGTCTTTAGCCGGGGGTCTATCGGAAATGGCCTCTCTACTTCTTCAGAGGTAGTGGAATGGACTGAGTACATTATACCTTCCCCAGATCCCACTATGTGGGAATACATTGGGTTTGTTGTTGTTTTTGTATTTATATGCTCACTAAGATTTCCTCTCTATACATGCTTAGAACCGATTCTTTGGAGAGTTGTTAGTGAAGAGATAGAACAAGCATTGACTAAATTTACCCCTGCCAGAATTGCTAAAAAGTTAGGCAATGAACCATTTTATATTTTTATCTAAGTCATGGTTTTCTTATGAACATTATTTGGAAAAGGTTTTGCATTTTTATTCTTCTAGATAAAACAATTCTACCTTTTTAAATTTTAAAAAATCAGAATAGCCAAATAGACACTATGTAGTTGCACTAGATTGTGTTCCCGACCCTAACTTCACCAGATTTTATTTAGGCAACTCCGTGTTCAAAACTAGTTCAAACACTTTTTACCACCTTGTATGATCAAGTTAAATGACTTCATTGATCCTGATCATAAGCTTGTCTGACACCATGCACTCAATTCGAAAATCATTGTTATCTCCTCTTGTGTTTATATTGCTTGTCTTTTACTGGTTTGTTTGTCGTCAATAAGTTTCTTTGTTGATTTATCTTGTCAACCTATTAAATATTCTAACCAGTTCTTTCTAGATATTAATAGAAATAGCTATTTATCAAATATAGCCAATCATATTTCAAATTGTACACTAGTTTAATTTTCCAAATTTGTATTTTCATTGGCATATATTGCGTTGCTTTAGCAGAGAAGTGGTTGCGGTTGTTCCAATCCAGAGAATCTTACCAAGAGGTTGTTTTATTTTAGGAGAATTATCGGGCTTGTATTCAGTAATTTCTCTGGAAATGGATTCTTCTCTAAGTGCAGCCAATGCAACCTTCTCTCTCTTTATATTCCTTCTAACTTTTTATCTAATTCTGAAGTGCAACTTTACTCTTTTCAGCTGCCTCAGTTTTGTTTATCGCCTGCTTAGCTCTCGCCCTCAACTCGCTATTTTTCAATGTTGTTGTTTTCAGTTCTTTCTTCAATACTTGAATTTCATTTGGTTTTGCATGCACTTCAGATTCTCATACTACTTCCTTAGGCTTTGATGGGTAGAATGTAATAATTGTTAGACATAATATTGCAGTAGGTGTTTGGCATTAGGTGTATTTGTCTCGTGGGTTTTTATTGCTGAATTTTGTCATCTTTTCCTTGAAATTCATGTAACTTCCCACTCTTTATTCATCCATTAACTCTTGTAAGTTATATCGTCCACTCTTGAAGATAAGGTAATTGGGAGTGGGAGAGCACCTCCTTAAGCTTTAAGCTCACCCCGTCATATTCTAATTCCAGGTTCTAGCCAAAAGTGCATTTAGTATATTTATTCTGAACGTATACAGTTATATTAAGTCATTTGAAATACAATTCTCTCTTAGGGAAAGTTTTGGTTTACATTTTAACTTGATATCAACTCAATTATTTTCTATGGCATGGTAACTACGAAAGTAAATGTTTCCTCTCTTCAACAACAAAAGAAGTGTTTCTTTTAGAATTCCCCATATGTGCCTTCTGCATTAATGTACTAGGCTAATTGTCTATTAGAAGCTGAATATATATGTTATTTGTAGGTGATCCTGAGGTTATAGGAGTAACAACAATGAATACTGTTCCATTACCAATAGCGAGCCTGTACAATTTTTAGCCCCTGCCTTTTTTTGTAATTTTTTGCCTTCTTGGTATCTTTGAAATACAAGAACTTCAAGTAAAAGATCTTCCGGGAATTGGTCACGTCTTGGAAGAAAAGTTGAACAGGAGACAAATAACAACTTTTGGGCAGCTGCGTATGATCTCCAAGGTTTTCATTGTTTATTATTTATTTATTTCTGTAATATGTTCATGATTGCCCTCATTGTTTTGATTTTTTATTTATTTATAGTTTGTATATAACAAACACTATTTTGCATTTTTTTCTTCAAGGGGACGCCATGAATCATTGAATTTCTTGCTGCAGAGATCTTCTTTTTCATTTCATGGTTGTTACTACCAGGAAGTTACTACAAATTGTATTACGGGGTGTGGTTGTTATATATGTAAGAGTTTGTGAGCAGAGTTTCTCCCAAGACGGTGGGTGGCCTAGCGGTTAACAACCGGAGTGACATATGGGCATGGAGGGTATAATATTTTTGATATAGTATTTTCGGTGATAACCTTGTGCTCTATGTTGTTTAACTAAAGAAATTTCTGTTTTCCTTCCTGGTTTTAATTGCATTATTCCACTTGTAGGTGCCAATGGCTACAGACAGCGTTGATGTGCTTGAGAGAATCGCTTCACAGATCTTTACTACTTCACACATGGGTAATTTCTTGTTACACCTTTTTAAAGGGTTCTAAGTCCGCAGACAAGGGTGTGGCCTAGTGGCCAATGAATTGGCCTGGTTTAATATTGGCGGTGATGGTTATCTTGTTGATGATGTTAATTTCTGATGGCTATAATAGGAGCAGTAGTTTAATGAAGAGAAAATTCAAGTGGTCTCTTATCCTAATAAGCTTTTTGTTGATATGAAAAGTGAGCCACTGTCTGATGCTAGTGTACCAAATATGGATGTGATTATTAATGCTCTGGTCTCAGGAGGCATCAGTCTAATGCCCTCTTCTCTTAGTCAAGTGCACACCTCTATTTTTCAACAATTGCCTGAGAAGTTTCTCGCAAAGTTGAAATAGTATGTCTTTTACGCTTGGTAATATGTTGAATCCATAAAATGATTTATGGTCAAAAGATGTGGTAAACTAGCTAAAATATCTTTGAACAACAAGCTACTAAATATTTGTAGTTTAAGATTTCTTGATCATCTTAGTTGATTCATAGGCCAAGTCGCCAAAGTTTCTAAAGTAGTGATAAATCATGTTAATAAAACGGGTTCTATAGAAAGTTCGTCCATAAAAAATGATGTCACAATAATTGACAGTCCAAAATATTTCTGATTTGAATTAAAAAGGAAGCGTTTTTGCTAATTTCTACTTCTGTCATGTTCTTTATTGCAGTGAGTTGTTGTGCAATAGCAAGATTGCTATTATCCAACTTGGTTTCTGCATTCTAACCTTAACAGAATTGTGGTGCAAGTTGCTAGATACTCCTAATGAACAACTCTGGCCTGGGGTGAGCAAATTAGTTAACTGGCACGAATACCCCCAATGGAAACCACAACCACTCTCATCTATTATACCTGGTCTAGCTGAAGATGGACATAATTATGTGTTTAGATGTTACTATATTTGGTATTGTGGATGTTTAGATTTTGCTATCTATATATGTGGGTTCTTTTATATGAATGTTGGATATTTTAAGAAGACTTTGCTATCTATATATATGGGTTCTTTTGTATGAATGTTGGATATTTTAAGAATTTTATAATATGTTTTTAATATGATTCAACATGATGTATGTAAAATACAAATAAAAAAGTTATTGGAAGAAAAGTAATGACGATAGATTTAGCAACAAATTTAATCATTGCCAAAGAAAAATATTTGCAACGTATTGAGGAAAATATTTTTTTGTCACAAAAATTGGGAATATTTAGCGACGGACTGGCAATGAAATATTTGGTCACGAAATAATCAAAACGATGAAAAATACCATGAAATTAGTAACGACATTTATAAATATAACAACGAATATATTCGTTGTTAAAAAATAGCAACGGATATAGGGCATCTCTATTTTGTTGCAAATCTAGCAACAGATTTTATTTTATCCATTGCTAAATGGTTAGCAACGCGCAATATAGCAACGACTAGTATTCCGTTGCTGATCCATCTCTAAATGGCTTTAGCGATGGATTTATGTTGATTAGCAACGTTATTGGTCTCTTGCTAAATGCGAATTTTTTAGTAGTGTAAGTACATACAAATTTTGGATAAATTGATCAGCTGAACAGATACATTCTCTTACACTTGTAGTACCCTCATCATCTTCTTCACTGACCCTTTGTGTCCTGATCAGAATATAATAGTATCATCAACATATAATAGGTGATTTATCTTCCCACTCCATTTAGAAAAATCAAAACCTATAAGGTTATTATCATAAGTAAGGTTATTTAAACTTCTAGCAAGAACTTCAATTGCAATTATGAACAAGGCGGGTAACAAAGGGTCACCTTGTTTTAAATCCCTTGTAAAGGGAAATAAATAATAAGAGTTACCGTTGACCAATACAAAATATCAATTATTCGAGATCAACCACCATTTCATATCTATCATTCTCTTTGAGAAGCCAAATTTTTGCATTACTTTGTTAGAAAAATTCATGATACTTTATTATAGGCCGTTGTCATACTAATTTTTATCACTACATTGTGTCATTTATTTTCTTTGTTGATATCCCTTATTATCTTCTGTCTGGATTATACATTCTCTGCTATACTTCTTTCCTTCATAAAACAAGTCTATTGTGAAAATATTTGTTAGTACTATAACGATTCTCCCATGAATGACCCTTGATGTCACCTTATTTATGAAAGTACTGAGACTGATTGGCCTATGGTCAGTAAACTTTTTCACTTTATTTTTTGGTATTAGCACTAGGCTTATATGTGTAATGTACCTAGAAAGTTCTATACATAAAAAAGTCACACCACTGTCACCATATCCTGCTCAATTATGTTCCAGCATTTTGAAAAAAAGCTTCTAAATAATCAACAAACCCACTTGCACTATCCTTGTTTAAGGAAAAATTTACCTCTTTCACCTCTTTTTTTGTGGGATCTCTGTCCATCTCACCTCTGTGCTCTTCTTTAATATTTTTGGTATATAGTTGGTCATGCCATAATCTTCTTGATGTCCAATATGAGTGAACTCATCCTCAAAAGTTTGGAGCTTTAGTAGCAATTTTACATGATTCTTTCAGTAACATCTCTTGATCATTCTCAATCTCTGTGATCCTTTACTTTATCCTCCTTCCTTTCACATAAGAGAAAGAATTTTGTATTTTTTTCCATCTTTGAATCAAGCCATTCTTGCTTTTTTGCTTTTAGGTTCTTCCTTTAATTGGTATAATTTTTTGAATTTTTCTTCTACTTCTATTAACTCCTTCCTATTATCCTCTGAATTTTTAATTTTCAGCTACATCTCTTTATCTCTGTCAAGTTTTCAAGGGTAGCAATTTTCTGACATAAGTCTGCTCCATTTTCACTAATTCTTTTTTAATAATCTTAAGCTTTTCTTAAAAAACATGATAAGGATTAGTTTTTACTTCCACATTTTAATGTTTCTTCACCACTCCTTGAAAGTTTTCATGCTTAGCCCAGAAATTTAAAAATCTGAAAAGTCTAATAACCCTGTCCAAGCTTTAGTTACAATAGATTTGTAAAGGGGCATGATCATATTGTTGTACTCCAGCGGAGGAAACTCATTCATGCAATTCTGATTTTTAAAGATCCTATCTAACCTTTTAAAAATGTATTTTCCCTCAATTCTATGATTCCATCAGGAATAATTGTTACTTGTGTATTTCAGATTAGTGAGAGCATAATAACTAATACATTTGGACAAAATCAATATTTTTTTTATTCAACCCTCTATTTTTCTGATTCATCCATTATAATATTATAATGTTCACCACCTATTACCCACGTTGTAACACCCCACATTTCGGGCTGGGACGAAAACCGTCATTTCTATGCGTAGATGATCCAAAAGCCATAAATCCTATACAAATTTTCCATGTTAATCAATTATGTAGTGTGGGAAATTAAATGAGCTTTCCGTCGATATAAGATTCAATCACGATTCGAACTAGGGCCTGGCCGTGACGGACATCCCGAACCATGAAGGCCTGGAACGCCCTTCTCTATCTGGTAATCATGCACAATATTTATATAATAAAAGAAGATGCAGAAACATAATCTTCTATGGAAACATGATCAATTTTGAATTCATCATAAGTATGGAAACTGTAAATCAACTACATCTAAATAACATCTGACTCAATCTGCGAAATCTTTACTACATGAAAATATGACAACTGTCTGAAACTGGGACAAGGACCCCAGTAGACCAAAACCATATCTAATAATAGTTGTCTAAAAATAAACAGGCCTTCTGGAATAAAGAAAGCTCACCAACTGGGCACTGCAACTCTGTCTGATAAAATATATTACTTTTCTGGACCCCTAGACTGAGCTTCAGAACCTGGAGGGAGGAGGGGGGTCAATACAGATGTACTGGTACGCAAAGTATTCCAAAATAAAACTTTTATATAAGTGAAATAGTGGAGAGCAATTTGTTAAAACATCATGCATAAACAGTTCTCAAAACACATGGGCACTTTCTGAAAATCATAAGTCATTCTTGTCGATGTACTGTCTATTCTTTGTATTACTTCTGAGATAGGTGGTACACCACTACAATTTTAAAATCCCACGGTCTATATGGAATCCTCCATTAACTCGGCGGGGATGCCCCCAACCCGAGTGTACCGCAAGGGTTGGAGTTTCTATTTCTGATACGCCACACAACACTAGGCCAGCGTAATATAATATACCCGGATCGGCAAATCAAGGTTTCGGGCATTGATTTATCTGAACTCATGCCTCCTTCGGAGAACCACCTAACGTCTCTTTATGCCCAGTTTTAACCACTTCTAAACATACATTATTCTAAATCTGAAAGTCTGATTTCAAGCATGCATTCTATTCTGTTCTGAACTATCATGGCATAATCTGAATTGGTGTCATCACACCAAGACTTGCAAGTCGTAATTCTAAGCCATAAATACTTTAAATATAATTCTTTCATTAAACTCAATTCAGACCACCCAACATTTCAAATAGTATAAGAGATTTCATGTTCCAAAGCATAAGTCAAAACTATGCAAGAATTCATTAAACGTATGGTGGTCATGTGCCTTTGGCAAAATCATACATTCTTTCCTTATATGAATATTTTCAAAATTTATCAACACAACTACCCTCTCTTTGGAAATCCAGATCTTAATCCAATCACAATCCAATTCAAGACATTTTAAACCATGCTTTTCAAGGATGCATTCAAAACATCTATAGCATATGATAAGTAAAGGAAAATCAAAACAACAAAGGGATTTTACATAAGTCATGCTCTCAATTAAATTTTCAACCTCAAAACACAAGCATAAATATATATACAATTTCAAATCGATGTGGGGGAATGTCAAAAGACCAAAACAATACCGTCAAGATTTCTAAAACATGAACGTATTCATAAATCTGAAAACCCTTTTCTTAAAATCATGATTTCTATGCCCATGAAATTTTAAGAAAACCCCGCGTACCTCTATTTCGAAGAATAATGAATGATTCTTGAAGCTTACGGATTGGGGATTCCAAATCTCTAATTATCTTCAAAAACTCACGGTTGAATCTTGAGTTATGAGGATTTTTAGTTTGAAACTCTAATGGAGTTTCTTGAGAGATTTTGATGAAAATAATCTTACTTTGGTGTTCTTGGGATTAAATCCCGTGTTTGAATGGGTTTGGGGACATGGGAAATGTCTAGTTTGACCTTGAAATTTAAATTTCAGGACTGGAACGCCATAAAAAGGATTCACCGTGATGCGCTGGAAATTACAGTGAGCTACTGGAACTGACAAATGTCGATTTAAGGCTCATCGCGATGCGGTGGCCAGTCAATCAGGAAAGCTGACACTAAAAATTCTCTAACCTCTTCCCCGAGTGTCTGTTTTAGGCGAATTTGGTATCGATGGAAATTTAATTCGAAGATCTTTCATTAGATATATAGTAGGACACCCAATTCATTATATACAATTATCTATAGTCGATTGAAGTTGACTCAAGTTTTGACGCTCACTAAAACTCGAACGATAGAAAAACTTTCAACTTGACCTTGAGTTAAGGGACCTTTATGATCTCAATTCATTCTCAAATAGGTTACCACACTACATACTTGATTAAAATGGAAAATTTGAATAGGATTTATGGCTTTTGGGACATCTACGCATAGAAATGACAATTTTCCTTCTAGATCGAAACACGGGGCGTTACAGATTCGCCCAAATCCGATACCCGGGCAAGATACTATGGCTAATTTTAGTCCTAGTCGTAAAACACCATCATTTTAGTTCTTGGAGCATTGCGGAGGGGTTTTATTTAATGATTGTCAAATTCCAGTAGCCTAGCGCGATTGTGACGCGTCGCGCTGAAGTTCCAGGTCACAACCAGTGGGACGACGCGATGGATCCGCGTCGCGGTGACCCTATAAATCCCATTCATCAATTTTCAGTGAGCCACCATGATAGTGGCGCGTTGCGGTGGCCCATAAAATCGGGCTCCCAGTTATATTTTATTCCATCTCATTAAGGGTATATGGGTAATTTTCACCCCCTTATCAGCTTAAACACGGAATTTTTCTTCCAAGTGACCACATTATTCTTATTTTCTTCAAAAAATCACAAGAACACTCTCTAGGGTTTCAAACTAAAAACCCAAATAACTCAAGATTCAACCGTGGATTTTTTAAACTAATTGAAGATTTGGAATCCCTAGACCGTAGGCTTCAAGAATCATTCATCAAATTCCTAAATTGAGGTACATGGTGTTTATCCTAAGACTACATGGGCTTGTTAAGAACACCCAATTATGATTTAAAAATTATCAAGCATGAATTTGTTAAAGGGATTTTTAGATCCATGATTATATTATGCTTTATGTCTGTTTAATGATATTGTTGTTTCGGCCTTTAGGCCTTATCCCCTTAAATTGATTTATACATATATGTATATGTATGAAACTTGAAATTAAAGATTTGTTTGAGAGCACAAATAATGAAAATCCCTCTCTTGTGATAATCTTATGTTTATGATCTTATGGTGATTGATTGAAATGCATGATTTATGGCTTGAAAATAGTTTACTCAAATACCATAGTATTTTAAGCATGATTTAGAGATTTAAGAGAGGGAGTTTCTTGATGTAAATATATTTTGTTAAAATAGAAAGATTTGCATGAGATTAAGAGTTTTGACATGGCCATCTTGCATCATTGAAAGTTTGACAAAGAGAGTTGCATATAGGTGTTTACATGAATTTTAGAGAAAGAGTTCTTTGAAATAATTTATTGATATAGTGGTCCCGAATTTATGTTTTGAAAATAGAGATAGTAATATGCTAATAATGGCTCAGAGATGTGACTTGCAAGTCAATGGTATGACGATACCATAAATATGCATGCCATAACAGAGTATATTTTCAGAATATGTTTTCAGAGAATGCATGTTATAAAGAGTTAAAAATGGGCTTAAAGAGGGTTAGGTGGTTACCCGAAGAAGGCTTGAGTTCAAGTAACTCTTAGCCTAAAATCGTGTTTTCCCGATCCAGGTATATTATTTTTACGCTGGCAATGACCGTGTGGCATATCATAGTCAGAGACTCCAACCCTTGCGGCACACTTAGGTTGGAGGCTTCCCCACTGAGTCAATGGCGGATTCCATATAGCCCGTAAAATTTCAGAGTTGTAGGGTATACCACCTAGCACAGAAGTAAAATAAAGAGTGTCACAGAGTTTAGATAATTTTACAGAGTCTTTCAAAAATGCCCATGAGACTTCTTACTATATGATGTGTTTATGAACTATTTTAAATTGCTCTCATATATGTTGAATATAAATTATTATTTTAGATTTGTTGTGCGTACCAGTACATCTGTATTGACCCCCTACCTCCCAGGTTTGGAGGCTCAGTCTAAGGGTTCGGCTAATCAGTAGAGTATTCCAGAAAGAAGTGATCCATGCAGTGGTGAGCCTTTTTTGTTCTAGAAGGCCTGTTATTTTAGATTAGGTATTCCGTTATTTTGGTCTACTAGGGGCCTTCTCCTAGTTTCAGAATAGTTTTGAGATGTAGTAGAGATTTTGCAGACTGAGTCATATCTTATTCAGATGTTTTGAATTGCAACTTTCATTCTTATTTCTTGAATCTCAGAGTTAATGACCATGTTTTCGTATCAGATTGTATTTCCGCATATTCTCTTATTATATGAATATTGTGCATGGCTACCAGATAGAGTAGGACGTTTGGGTCTTCAGGGTTTGGGATGTCCGTCATGGCTAAGCCCAAATTTAGGTCATGACAAACTTGGTATCAGAGCACAGTTCATGGTCCCAGGGTGCCTGAAAAATTACATCGGGTAGAGTCTTATTTATAGCTGTGTAGCGCTCCACACTTATAAATAGGAGGCTACTAGGCGTTTAGGAATATTTCCCTTTCTTCATGTTTTAGTTCATGCTATGGCGTCAGAATGTTCCTCTTTCATACTTTAATTCGTGCTATGGTGTTGCCCATACGAAAGTACATTTATCCCAATTCTTTTCTTACATTGATGTGCTCAGATATGTCTCATTATTGAGGTGAATCAAGTGCAGAAGTTTAGAATTTAAATGGTATGACCCTTTCTAATTGAGCCATATAAGATTTTGAAATTGTGTAAGAATTTGTGAAGAGTCTGTTAGTGCCTCAGAGTGTATTGATTCTAGTGTGAACTTTGATTCTGACTAAATTATGCTTTTCAGCCTGCGATATTAAGTGTATTCAGTCCTTTTCAGAATTTATGTTGCAGATGTCACGCTTAAGGGGGAATGACGTGTAGCAGAATATTGGAACTATATTTCCACCCGAGTAGTAGTATAAGTTAAGTGTCGGTGTCATGACCTATTGGTGGTGATGTTGAACCAAGAAGTTGGTGATGTGAAGTCACAAAGTTAGAAGTTAGAGTGAGGGTGACTTTCGTGTAAATAAATATTTTATTTGAATAACCGATGTCTGAGGATGATTTACCTCTTTATAGTGATAGACTAATGTGGTGGCTAGTAGTATGTGTGGATTGTATGGTAGTTTGTGGGGGAGGTGTTTGACTCAGATTTTTATTCATACAGAGTAAGATATGTATTCTTAGATCATTAATTATTGTGTGTCAAGTTTATATCTCTTGTAACCTTGTTATCGTTGTGTTGTTGAAACTCAAAGTCTAGTGAAGCCGTGTGGGGCTCTTTCGATTCACTAGAAACTTGTTGTCCATCTTGTTGATTTTTGTGTTGGTTGGAACTGGGGGTTTAGAGGCATAAAGATAAGAAAAATGGTAAGGGCGATTTATTGAATGTTTGTATAGTCGAACCTTTTTGCATGAGATTGAGTTGGTATTAAAGTGATACGTCCTTATGTGTTAGTTTAGTAAAAGGTAGAGAAGGAGTTATTAGCTAAGGTGATTTGTTGTTTGCTCGACGTATGAAAATGGTTAGATTAGCCAGTAAGTTATAATTATAGACACAAGGCTGTTTGTGGAATTTGAAGGTAGTCTAAATGTATGCTTGGGTAAGTAAGTGTGATGTGAGAAAGCCATATAAGTAGATAATATTGTATGGGGTTATTATATAAGATTAAGGTTGACCATGTCTATTATGTGACTCTACCCCCCCCCTTCCCCTACCTTGACCTTCTTTTCTTTGGTAGTTATAAACTAGTACTGTTTGTGAGAAGGTATGTAGTAGATTTTGAGGCATAGCAGTGATGTCATGAAGGTGTTTTGGTTTTGGGTTGTAAATTATGTTTAGCCCTAGACATTAAGTTTGAACAGTTGATGGCCATGCAGGTGGATGTGATTATTTCTTGGTTAACGATACTAGTTTTATGGAAGCAATCTTGTAGGCTTGAACAACGTATGCAAGAGCTTAAGTTTATTTGATTCGTAATGAAGTATGATGTTGTATGTATGAAGTATAAATATGTCAAGGTGATATGAGGTTGTGATGATAGGAGAATTTACACGCCTATAGCACTATATTTTGCCCATATTTTAGCCTAGTTTTGAGAACAAATTATATATTTCATGCACTTTTAGTCCATTTTCCTGTAAGTGAGCTAACGAACATGATTAGCAAAGTTTCAGGTATAAATGATGCAGAATTCAGCATTTCATGGATAACTTGACGCCAAAGAAAGCTTCACGAAAGGAGAAAAGCCAATCTTGGACGCCAAGGACTAAAGATGGCGCATGGAAATTCTATCCCGGGCTAAAACAACATTTCTGAAGACTTTTGGGACTAGCAGTAACTTATTAGGATTAGGATAATGATACATTAACCTAGTACAATTGGGTTAAGTATTACATTAGCTTGTTAGGATTAGGATAATGATACATTAACCTAGTAGGATTTGGATAAGCATTTCATTAGCTTAGTAGGAATAGGATATGGGTATTATAAATACCCTATCTTGCTAGAGATTTTAGGACATCTTCTCACATTCTATTCTATTCTACTTCTAAGACATTCTAGTTCTAAACAATCATTCTTCCATTAATTCTATTTTTCTTCTTCTATTCATCTATTCTTAAATTCCGCAACAAGAGAAACGTTACCTTGCTAAGGAATTCACGCCTAACGCCTACCACACCATTACAAATGTGAAATCTTTATTGTGGTATAACAACAATGTCAATTGTGATTTCCTTCGCACTCATGGGTAACTAAACTTCTCTGTTGGGGTTATGGAAGCCGAATGAGATACTATCTATTACTGTGAGATTGTGAGTTCGTGACACGTATGTTGCTTATATCATTATTCTCTTCATCTTAATCTAAATTCTTTGTGGTTGCAAACGCAAGAATACGCCAGTATAACATTTAACTTGTTCGAAAGAAAGGTTATCTGTCTGGAAAAGAGATAATGTCAAGGTAGTAGGGTCCCATCCCCTATTAAAAAGTTAGTGCCGTAACTGGATTAACCTCTTGGAGAATTCATACCGTTAGACACGCTTTAAGCTCGAAAGAGTTAAAGTGAAATAATCCTCGAATAGGTCGAAAGACGCCTGGATTTACCATCGAATACAATTCTCTATAAGCACATGCATGTCTGAATTCCGCACACTCATATCCAATAGAGACGTATAACTCAGAAGGTGGACATAACCCCAACTCCTCAATTCTCATTGTTTCACAACCTACTAAACATTCTTTCTTTTTACTTTGCTATTTCAGTTTTTGCTTTAATAATTTGGTTACACATTACAAACCCCCCTTCTTACGAGACTTGCACTAAAAGTCTAGTAATCGTTGCTTACTTGTTGACCAAGCTATTCCCTGTGGGATCGATACCCAACCCAGGTTGGGTTCTATATTTGCTAACGACCGATTTACACTCCTACGAGAGCTGTAGATTGAGCATTATCAAAAATTGGCGCCGTTGCCGGGGAATACAAGTGTCAATTAAGTTCGTAATAATTACTAGAACCTTTGGTCAAAGATTCTCGTACTTTTACTTTTAGTTTTTGTTTTTGTTTACTGCAGGTTTTTATTCAGTGCATGCCCCATACCCGAAGTTCTGGTCAACCGTTATTACCTATCAATCCTGAACCACAACGTATTCGCAGAATGGAGGAACAACACACAATTGAAAGGATGGATGCTCAACAGGAAAAGGCGAGACTAGCTGCGCTAGCCGCCGCTTAAGTGCATCAACAGAATATTGATAACCCTGGGCGAGCAACAAATCCTGACGATGAAGATCTAGGTGATGACGAGCTACTAAACCCTAGGCATGCCGCTGAGATCACAACACCTGCCAACAGAAGAGATCTTCAAGCTAGGTTTAGGCCTGAACGCCAAGCTATGCAGCCAGCTTTCGACGATGATGATGATGATCTTGATGGAGCCGGAGCCACAGGAGCCATTATTCCTCCACCATTGGCACCCGAAGCCAAGTTCAACATCACGAGCACCATGATTCAGTTATTGCAACTCAAGGAATTATTTGGTGGACTAGTAGGAGATGATCCGAATATGCATCTCATCAACTTTATTTCTACATGCAAGTCGTTTGACAATCCTGGAGTTGGTCAGAATGCAATTCGGTTAAGCTTATTTCCATTGTCTCTGTCTGGGGAGGCAACTTTATGGTTGAATGGGATAACTCCTGATTCTATTACAAATTGGAGGCAATTGAGAGACGCTTTCCTAGAAAGATTCTTTCCGCCATCCAAAAGATCACAAATGAGAGATAAAATCAGCAACTTTCGTCAGCTTCCAACTGAAGCCCTTCATGAAATATGGGAGAGGTTGAAGACGAAGCTAATGAGGTGCCCAAACCATCACATGACTAATGTTCACCTAATGGAGATACTTTACAGAGCCTTGAATTTAATAACTAAACCAGTTGTGGATAATGCGGCTGGAGGATCATTTATGGATCTCACCTTTGGTCAGGCAAGCAACATGCTAGATCATATGACGAAACAAAGTAGAGCTTGGCATACCAGGGATTCTGAGGTAGCAAGCCCCACTTTATCTATAGGCATGACTGCAGACCAAAGGAGAAGAGAAGAAGAACGTGATCAAGATATGGCGCACATGAAAACACAAGTGGATCTTCTTAGAAAGCATCTATTATCAGGGAAGACCGAAAAAGTCAAAGCTGTTGCGTCAAAAGGAAGAAACGAATTTGATTCGGAAGAAGAAGACAACTACTTGAACAATAAGGGGGGTTTCCGAGGCAATGCCCAAGGAAACCAAGGTCGGAACTATCATGGTAAATCTGGAACCATGAACCAAGGTAGTTGGAAGAACAAGAATAACAGTAGTGGTTTGTATGTTCCCCCTGGAAGACGTGACGCCACCACATCTAGTTCTGGAAGTATGGAAGACATGATGGCTAAACTATTGAAAGGAGTGGAAACAACTAGCACGGGAGTAACGGAGGTAATAAATGATTTGTCCTCTATGAAGAAATTAGTTGATTCACATTCCACTTCAATCAAGCAAATAGAGCAGCAATTGAGCCAACTTTCAGCAGCACTCAATCAAAGAAAGGCTGGCACTTTACCTAGCGACACTGTGCAAAACCCAAGGAATGATGGGTCATGCATGGCCATCACTACCCGAAGTGGTAAGGTGCTGGAAACTTCAGAAAAAGGCAAGCAAGTGGTTGACGAAAAAGCGGAAATTGATGATAAGGCGAAAGGGGAAGATGCCGCAGCAGCCGATCCTAACGTCCTTAACATCAATCCTCACGATGTGCAGCCTGGAAAAGCTAAAAAACGGAAGCAAGAGGAGAAGAAAACTGTGGAGAGAACAATTCCATACCCACCACCACCTTTTCCCCAAAGATTGAAGAAGGTGGCGGATGATACGAAGTTCAGCAAATTCATGACTATGTTAAAGCAGCTGACCATTAATGTTCCATTGGTGGAAGCACTTGAACAAATGCCTGGGTATGCGAAATTTATGAAGGATCTTTTGACAAAGAAGCGGGCAGCAAGTTATGAGTTGAAAGATGATGTCCATCACTGCAGCGCAATCGCTACCCGATCAATAGTTCAGAAGAAGGCTGACCCTGGTGCTTTCACTATTCCTTGCACGGTTGGATCTATGAATTTTGCTAAGGCATTGTGCGATTTGAGAGCTAGCATCAATTTGATGCCACTATCCGTCTACAGAAAGTTGGGGTTGGGCGACCCTACTCCAACCAATATGCGGCTCGTGATGGCAGATAGGTCGGTAAAATGACCTGTGGGTATCTTGAATGATGTGTTGGTGAAGGTGTCTACCTTTATTTTTCCTGCAGACTTTGTGATTTTGGATTGCGAGGTGGATTCTGAAGTTCCTATAATCTTGGGACGTCCTTTCCTTGCAACAGGAAGTGTGCTTATTGACATGAGAGCTAATGAGCTTTTATTTCGGTTGAATGACGAAGTGGTCCGCTTTGATATATGCAAATCGATGAAGCAGCCCAGCGATATGAATGTGTTCTCTGTAGCTGATGTTCATCATGAGGATAAGAAAGAATTATCTGTAGAGAAACAACTTACTGTTGAGCCATTGTCTGCTGCGCCACTGAATGTTGAGCATGAGGACGATGAAGATTATGAAGAACTTATGGGTGCTCTAACAGAAATTGAGTCCGATTCCCATACTCCTAAGCAATCGGACCGTGATCTTAAGAATCAACCATCACCAACAACGAAGACTTCCCTTGAAGAGCCACCAATGCTAGAATCGAAAGAGCTCCCCAATTATCTAAGGTATGTGTTCTTGGAAAGTATAAATATACTTCCGGTGAGTGCGGATGATTTAAGTAAACAGCACGTAGAGGCTCTCATCTCTGCTCTGAAGAGATACATGAGAGCTATGGGTTGGACTATTGATGATATAATTGGTATCCCTCCTGGTATAGGCATGTACAAGGATCATCTCGAAGAAGATTGCATGCCTACAAGTAAGCCTCATTATCGTCTGAATCCATTCAGAAAATGATCCACCATCTATCTCGACGAAGTCTAAGTACTCGAGGTAGCTATGTCGTGCCGCGACAATAAATCAAGCGCTAGATGGGAGGCAACCCATCGTTTATCGTTTTTTATTTTTTTGTCTTTCTCTCATTACTAGTATGTGTTTCGTTTTTAATAAATAAAAATCCAAAAATAAGAGTCGTGCCACGACCAAAACTAAGGCGCTTGATAGGAGGCAACCCATCGTACTAATTGTTTTCATTGGTTTTGAGCGAATGTAGGTGCAAGAGGTATAAAACGAGGAGATCGATTTCAGATGTGATTTGGACATATGGCATGGTAAAGGTGGTAAGTTAGGAATTAAGATGCATAAGGATATGGATTGAGCATTGCTCATGACAAAATAGGCATCGAGCAAGTCTAGGCCTAGGTAAAACTAGGCCACGAACAAGGAAAAGCCTATACTATAGCCCAAGGTCTCGGAATCTAGTGTGCTATAGCATAGGCCCCGCCCATGCTCAAGTATGCCATAGCATAGGCGCCGCCTATGCCAAAGCATTTTGTCTCTGAATCTCATAGGCCATGCTAAAGGCACTTCCTATGGTCACTAAAGGCATTGCACTAGGGGCCGTCTATGCTCACCATAGGCTTTGCATTAGGCGCCGCCTATGCCAAGCATAGGCAAAGCTAAAGGCGCCGCCTATGGTCACTTTTTGTCTCCAAAACCGATTTTAAATGGGTCAAAACCCGACCCATTATTTTCCTATATAAAGGAGACTTAGTCTTGAGGCACAAGCACATTGAAAACCTAACATAGGCGCCGCACATAGCATCCAAATCTTCCCAAAACTTTTGCTCTTCCACTTCACAAGAACATCTCCAAAGGCTTCAATCACGTAAGTACTCTTGTGTTCTTCATCTATTTTTCATAAGTACTACGTTACTATGTCTATTATGAATTGCTAAATCTTGAAGAAGTATTGGAGATGTGAATGCGTTTGAATTGTTGATACACAACCAAGTGAGTGAACATATACGTTAGGATGATCTTAACTTATTTCCGACTTCAATTCGATTTTGATGCATTGTCATACTACTTGTGGAATTGCTATAGTCATGAACATTTCATACTCTTGTCACTTGAATACTTACATGTTGGGATGTCTCGCTCATCGGAATAAGACTTATAGTTGCCTACTGACATAGGAGATTGTGATTATTGATAGAAACTATACCATGATGTAATCCCTATGTAGAAGTCTTGATATACCTAACATGAAAGTATTGCAAAGATTGCAAGAAGTGTTACATATCTGAATTTCTTGTTGGAATATAGCCCCTAAAACGTATGTCGATGAAGTCTGAGTAATCGACCACTTTCACTTCACTAGTCTGTACCAACAAACTAAGTGTGGGGTGGTGCCACTACTGCTTGTTTATAGATTGTATCCATCGAGATGATGCTAACATGAACATTATTTTAAGTCTCAGGACAATGGCACCCAATGCAAGACAAGGCAAAGATAAGGCTACCACTTCACAAAAAGGCAAGAAAAGAGGCCGAAAAGAGCAAATAAAACCCTCCTCGCTGCAAATACCTCGACTCACTCTTGGAATTAAGTGGGATACTTATGAGGAACTTCTGAGGATGACGACTCTGATGATGATTCCGATGCAAGGGGTATGACCCCAGACATAGAGGATGAGTCCGACTAACCAGGTTCTTCTTATTTATTTTCCACTGAGGACAGTGTGTCCCGTCTAAGTGTGGGGTGCTAGTATTTGCATGCTATACTTCTCCATCCACATTTGCATTTATTTATGTTTGTTTGTAGTTAATTGTTTTTTTTAGCTTAGCTTCGCATGAAATTATTCTAATAGGCAGCATGAGATTATGACAAGAGTTTGTGCTAAAATCATGACTATTGAGACATTTAGGCTCTAATTGTGACTCACTATGTGATATTGTTTGGTTTAATTGCTTCATCTGTTGGGTCAAGAGTCTATACTACCCCCAATAAAGTCGACCATGTGCCTTGTGTGTGAGAGCTAATAGTATATTTTGTGCTTGTGGCTGATGCTAAAACTTGCCTGGTATGTATGTAAAGCGAAAATAAGGAGTGTAAGTTTAGGAGATGATTTAGGCATTTCTTTGGCAAACTATATTTGTTTACCTTCATTTTTACCTACCCATGGACATTATCCTAGTTAACCCTTTTGAGCCTTTAGCCTATTTTCTTTGACAACCTCATATGTAAGCCTAATCCATTTTTTTTCAAGACCATAATTTGATCCAAATTCCTAAGTGCTTTAAAGTGTAAAGTCATGTGACAAAATAAGAGGAAATTGGGTGAGTATGATGCTTTAGAATGCATTGGTGCTTGAAATTGCTATGAAAAAGAAGTGCTATCATAAGAGGTATGTTATGAAAAGGAAAAGGAAGAAAAAACTGAAAAGTTAGTCATGTTTAAAATCGAAAAACAAAAGAGGAGAAAAAGGGTGGTAGAATAAATGAAAGAAAGGTTGTTAGAAAGAAAAGTATTAATAACACAATGTGATGTATTAAAGCGGTTAGGAACATAGTCACTATTTCTGGCCAAAATAGTCCTACCCGTCCCTTAGCCTACATTACAACCATCAAAAGACCTATTTGATTCTAAGCTTAGCATTCTGACATTTAGTGGAGCATTACACTAAGGGAAAGCCTATGGTCATCAGTTGCTGCATATGAATTCTTTGTGAGAGTGAGATCAAGGATATTTTGATACCCATGTTTGAAAAATATGCTATACTTGTGAGTGATTATGGGTAATATATTGTGAGACACACATGGTTGATGAGTTTTTGGTAGTTGTGTATGATTCTTTGTGCCTTAACTTTTGAATATGAAAGAGTAAACATTTCTTATTGATGAAAGATAGTTGTACATTTATTTGAGTTAAGGCGGTAATTGTGGAGTAAGATTAAGGTAAGATTGAGGCCGAGTCTTTGATACGTGTCAAGGTTAGAAGTTTTATGTGTTATATTTGGGAAAAAGTGTTGTGCACTTGTTTTATGTAAGTCTATAAGTTGAAAGAATTTTAAGGTGAAATTTCATGTATGGCTTGGTTAGTTGAGGATATTTTATGTGTATCATTTGAATAGTGCAGGGAAGTTTTTATGATAGAAGTATTAGAGAATATGAGAAATATGTTGTATGAGTGGTTGTTTAAAAGTGCATATGTGGGTATGAAGGTAGGCTTGAATTTTATGTTTGTATGCATATGGATGGATGCCTTGAGTGTTTGTGAATGTCTAATACGAAGTTGAAGGTGATTGCTGGAGTGGCAATAAGAATTATGTAGGAGATGAAGAATTGTGAAATGCAGGGTGTGCAAAATTAATGATTCAGACTAGTACTACAGTATTATGTGGTGCGTCTTGTGATTTTGAGTTAGGCTTGAAGATGATGAGGGGATTTAGTTCAGTTTAGACATTCGTAGATGGAAATATCAGCGGCTATGTGAGAAAAATAAGTGGAATCAATGAGCATAGTGTTTAAGGGAAAAGTATACTTGAGAAAGTATTTTAGAAATGTGGCTAATCTTGAAAGTAAGAAGTTGCAATGCCTAAGTCTTGGTAATTCTATCCTAGTTTATGAGTTATATGTCTATATTCCATGCTATAGAGTAGTGTCATTGTTGTGATTACTTAGTTGGATGTCTTGTGTAACTCATGTCAGAGATTCTTTGCTCCCTAATGCTACTAGAACTTCTTTAGAAAGAGTGTTGAAGAGATACTCCAGTTAAGTATAAGTGTCCAGTATGATTCAATTTAACAGTCAGGCAAACAAGTTATTGTGGTTTTCCATCTTTTCACCCAGTCCTACTATCTGAAGTCCAATGCGTATGACCATCCCAAAAGATAATCTATTCCATTCGTGTAAGTTGCGAACTCAATTCAGTCCAAGCATCATATTTCAAATTCAGTTATTTAGTCATGACTCAGTTCATAAGAGTTCAGCACATAATTTCAAATTTTTTCCAGCTATTTTAGCTCAAACAGTGTAATACCTTTGTACGATCTAAATCTTGTTGCCTCATGATTCGTACTTACCTAAGTTCTCACTTCCAAATCCAATGTGTGTGATTTGAGCATAAACAATTCGGGAAAAATACTAACCTCTCAGCATGAATCAACACCCTAAAATAAGTAAGGGCAAGTCAGTTCAGAATTCAGTTTCAAGATAGAAGTTTAAATGTTTCAGATCAGTTATATCCTTTCTTAGAAGACACATAATGTTCGCGTTATTCCGCACCTTTAAGCTTCAACGTTCCTACCCATTTTTCGAGAACGAATGATCCCAAGGGGAAGATAATGTAACACCCCATATTTTGGACTGGAATGAAAACCGTCATTTGTATGCGTAGATGATCCTAAAGCCATAAATCCTATGCAAATTTTCCATGTTAATAAAATTATGTAGTGTGGGAAATTGAATGAGATTTCCGTCGATAAAAGATTTTCCCAAATCCGATACCCGGACAAGATGTTATGGCTAATTTAAGTCCTAGTCGTAAAACACCGTCATTTTAGTGCTTGGCGCGTCGCGGAGGGGGTTTATTTAACAATTGTCAAATTCCAGTAGCCTAGCGCGATTGTGGTGCATCACGCTGAAGTTTCAGGTCCCAACCAGTGGGACAATACGATGGCTCCGTGTCGCGGTGACCCTAAAAATCCCATTCGTCAATTTCTAGTGAGCCACCGCGATAGTGGCGCGTCGCGATGGCCCATAAAAGTGGGTTCCCAGTTATATTTTATTCCTTCTTATTAAGGGTATATTGGGTAATTTCAACCCCCTTATCATCTTAAACACGAAATTTTTCTCCCAAGTGACCACATTATTCATATTTCCTTCAAAAATTCACAAGAACACTCTCTAGGGTTTCAAACTAAAAACCCAAATAACTCAAGATTCAACCGTGGGTTTATGAAACTAATTGAAGATTTGGAATCCCCAAACCACAGGCTTCAAGAATCATTCATCAAATTCCTAAATTGAGGTATGTGGAGTTTATCCTAAAACTACATGGGATTGTTGAAAACACCCAATTATGATTTAAAAATCATCAACCATGAATTTGTTAATGGGATTTTGAAATCCATGATTATATTATGCTTTATGCCTATTTAATGATATTGTTGTTTTGGCCTTTAGGCCTTATCCCCTTAAATTGATTTACACATATAAGTATATGTATGAAACTTGAAATTGAAGATTTGTTTAAGAGCACAAATAATGAAAATCCCTCTCTTGTGATAATCTTATGGTGATTGATTGAAATGCATGATTTATGCACTAGAAGAAAAACAGCCTATAGGGAAGGGAAATATGGTCCCAGAAAGTTCAAATCTTGTCCCAGCTGGTCTTTAGGGATCAAAAAACTACGGTCGCGGCCCATCCTAACAGGCTCCGACACTAAAGGTCATTAGCGACGCGTCCAAAAAACCGGTCGCTAATACTCATTTGCGATGGTTAAAAATCCCGTCTTAATTAACTTTTAGAGATGGTATATCTTGTCCCAATAGACAAACTAACTGGTCTTAATTGTTCTTTTACGACGACCAATCTCGTCCCAAATAGAGTAACTACCTTGTCGTAAATATTATTTAGCGACAATATTTCTCATCACAAAAAGATTAACTACCTCATCGTAATTATCTTTTTACGATGTGGAACGTCGTCCCAAATAAACTAACTATCTTGTCGTAATTATCTTTTAGCGACTCCAAAAAAAATGGTCCCTAATAATCATTTGCGACGGTAAAAAAATTAGTCTTAAATACCTTTTAGTGACGGTATATCTTGCCCCAATCAACAAACTAACTGGTCTTACTTGTTCTTTTGCGACGACCAATATCATCTAATATAGTGTAACTACCTTGTCATAAATATTATTTAGTGATGGTATTTCTTGTCTCAAAAAGACTAACTACCTCATTGTAATAAATTCATGACCACAAATGAGCCTAATATCACAAAATAATAAATTTCATTAAATAAATACCAAATTTCTATCAAGAATCTCAATACAAAAACATAATATATATAATTAGAGACCAGAAAACTTAGTTAACATCCCATTATATTAATTATTTTCAATACAAAAACATGATATATATAATAAAGACATCGACTTTCACTTCAAATTTCCAGCTTGCAGCACAGGCCAAAAAATAATTAAAATCCTCGACTTTCAATTCGAACTGTTTCACCTTAATCAAGTAACTCCTGCAATAGTAAAACAAAAATTTACTACATCGCTTCACCATATATGCTCGACATAAATCACGTAAGTAAATATATCAAAGTATCAAATTCAATTTATAAACATAAGTGCAGAGAAAGCTCGAAGAGATGAAGAAATAACCATTTGTTCAATGTAGATTACAACAAAGAACTTTAATTTGATAGTTTCATTATACTGCATAATCAATTTAGATAATCCAAGTGTCGCCCAATATGTACATCATATATTAACATTAAGCATAATTAAATACTTCATCAGTTAACAAGAGAGTGAGTTCAAGAGTATAGACAAACCTTTTTGTATCACTTCATTGTCACAACTTGAAGCTCAAGGCTGCTTCTATTCTACTTCAATAAGAAATATGTTCTATCATTATTCCATAAATTTTCAAGTAATTAATATACATATTAATTTTACCAAACACACATGTTTTTGAATTGCTTCAGGTTCAATGAGCTTGTTAACTTTCTTTCGACTCTCATAGAAAATAGTCCCCACATCTGGTGGATTGCCATCTTTCCCCCCTTTTACATCAACGACAAACATGTCAAATAATACCTCATAAATATTTTTTTAGGAAAATAAATTTATTATAATACCTTTTCATAAATAATTTCTCGAATAGGCTTGCTACCCATGTGATGAAGCATCGTCAACTTAGCTTAGTTCACTGCATTCCTTTGGCTTTTCACCTATATTATTTGTAAAACAATTAGCTAACTTTTAATAATACAAATTAAAGATGTAAAACAAAAGGGAGTTGCATAAATGTCCACAAGGAAATCTATCTCGAAACAGTGAGTTGTAACAAATAAAAGTACTATCATACCTGAAAAGCTTCAGAAGAAAAATGTTCCTTTACCAACCACTCCCATTCTTTCTTGTCTATTCCATATGGCTTATTCTTCAGAGCTTGTTGAAGTGGCTTATTCTTAACATATTTCCCAAATAAGTATCCTCTCCATTTGTTCCATAAGTCATTCATCCATCTGAAAATATGTTCACGATGATCAGTTAGTTCAACACCCTCAAATTTACCCTACAATAATCAAAATATGGGATAAGTTAAAGCATAGCAAAAACTATCAAACTTTTTTACCAAGAAATAACAAGAACATGAATCAGTAGATATGTTAATTACCTCAACAACTGCCGACGTGTGATTCAATTTTTCTTGGCTAATATCACTCCATGATGATACTCCCAATGGACATATATTACTATCATGAATAATTTTTCCCAAATGCCTCGAAAATAATTTGTCATTTTTTCCAATCGTTCGATTATTGTAAAAGGTTAGTTTCAGCTTTTCTCCAACTTCAAGTGAAGCAACTTCTTTGTACTTATTGCTACCTCAAACTCTTTTCACCTTTTCTCGATTAGATGAAGCTAGAGTTGTACAATTTGGTAAAAACTACCACAATCAACTTTAATTCAACAAATTAATAATATATGAACTCAAAATATACCTATTTCAACATTTTGAGAGTGTCGCTGAACTTGATCAACAAATGAAGACAATGACACATTGGGTTGCATTTTGACTTTCTCAAGAACCAAGGGATCTTTATCCATTGTTCACAGTACTTCAATAGAATGCGTATGTTGGTTAGCATTTACGGTGCTCTTGCCGAATGATTCCCCCTTTTTTTAGAAACCACTAAAAAGGAAAAAAGAAATTATGATGTTTTATCAACCAGTATTCAATAGAACACGCCTAGAGAGTTAACTGGTGATACAATAGGAGAAGTAAAGCAACATATCTTGTCAAGAAACTCGAGGAATATGTTCCTTCTCATGAAAGTGTTGCTTCAAAGTTGAACTGGGAGATAGAGCATCAGTTTGGCTACCGTCAAGCAGAAGATATTGCGCCGTGATTAAAAGAAGGGGATTTGCAAGCATATAATTTCTCCATTTTTAAGTTTTACATGCTTACTTGTGTCCTTTAGATTGCTTAATTATGCTTTCTTGTTGACTTCCTAGGACAAATATGAGATTAGAATCAGTTCTAACGGTTGTCAAGGTCTAAACAAAGTTTCAGGGGAAGAATCAGTTCTTCTGCAGTTTTTTGGCACCCATGAAATTATTGTATCCTGTCTTTATATAGATTTGCTCAAATTAGCAAAGTGCTCTAGTAAGAGATCTTCTAAAAAGTAATCTCCTAAAATTTTACTATGTCCATGGGTCTACCAGCTGCAGATCCATTATCTAGGCAACTGCCAGCTATCTGGTAAACTCATGCTTAAAAAATCAAAGAATATTTTGATATAGTGGCAGAGAGGTCAGCACATGTACTCTAACTTTTGGGGGTTGGGGTGGATAATTCCTTTATCAGTTATGATATACTTGGTAAGGTTTCTATATAGGTCTCTGTTGGGGGTGACTTTCCATTTTTGGGTTCAGCAAATGCTAAAGCCATTGCATGATGGCAAGAATTGGTTAAGACAAGAATCACAGTTCTCAGTTATCACATTTGGAAGTGGTGAACTACTCGGCCAAAAGAGTATTAGCTATGAGTATGATTCGCTAAGTGATAATAGAAGTTTCTATAAAACTGAAGGTGGTGATAATTGAATGTTTAACTGCAGTAATTAAGATTCAAATAAAATGTTAATATGATGATGCAATATTAAACTGCACAAATCAGATTTTGGTCATGAAAATAAATGTTGGATACAAGTTAACATTTTGAGAGTCCTGTTTAGGACCTGACTTAATTTTCACTACCAGACATAAATTTAAAATATATCTAATTATAAATATGTATCATTCTTTTGTGAAGTTTTTATCATAATCCTTCTAAGTTGAGAAAATGAGCAAGAAACAGAAAGTGCGACTGTTAATGATGGAGGCAATGAAATAGGCCAACACAAGACCAACAACATGAAGAACAACATGCTAGTGAATCGAAATAGGCCACTCACGGCTTCACTAGACTTTTGATTTAGTTTTGAGCAAGAAAAGAGATGAATACAACAACAACAATGCTAGTGAATCGAAATAGGCCACTCACGGCTTCACTATACTGTAGAGTTAATTTTGAGCAAGAAGATGAACACAACAACAACAATGCTAGTGAATCGAAAGATCCCCACAGGGCTTCACTAGACTTCCAAATATACCTTTTTCAATATTTTGAGAGTGTTTCTTGACTTGATCAACATATGGAGGCAATGAAATATTGGCTTGCATATCCTGTTGCTCAAGAGTCAAGGAATCTTCATTAATATTTCGAATTTCTTAATTAGAAGGCTTGGTAGATCTTGAACTTGTGATTTTAGATGGAGTTTGCACATGTTGGTTAGCATAGAGTGTGCTCTTGTTTAAAGATTCCACCTTTTTTCCAGCAATCCCTAAAGTAGAGCTCAAAGATCGAGGTCTTTTCTCTAGTCCCTTTCCTATAGCACTTGAAAGCAAAAAACATATATATATAATTAAAGTTCGTCAAGTACATAGTTGATTTGGAATAAACATAAGATACTTACTTGTTTCACATTCATGAGTGTATTTCTTACCAATGCTTTCCATTCCTTCATTAACAGATATGGTGGAGTATTTATTCCCTTGTCTGCGACCAATCCCTATAGAACCTTGACAAACAAATCATATTGGAAGCATTTTAATTCAATAGCAACCTGATTTCAATCGGTATATAAAATATCTTACCTGTTTCAATGTCTTGTAGGTATTGCTTGACAATATTACTAGATTGAATAAATAAACTCTTAGTTGACATATTATCTTTCTCAGATAAAGATCTAAGCCCTCGTCCTCGTCCTCGTCCTTTTCCTATAACACCATGCGCAATAAATGTGTACATAGTACTTTTTCCAGTAGATACGACCTTATTTTCAATCTTCAATCGTTTCATCTTGAACCTATAAAACAAACAAAAGTGAAAATAAGAGTATGAAAAAAATGTGGGACGATATAGTAATACTGGATGCATGTCATAAGAATGTCTATCAACATACATATTATTTTAGATAACCAAGCCATTACCTCATTAGTTCTTTATTGTTTTTTTTGTGATGGACTTCCTAACTCAAAACTATCATCATCCATTTCAATATCATCATCCACTTTTTCCAATGTCTCATACGAATCACAAGGTAGAGTCTTCCTCACTACTTGCCAACCTTTGTTGGAATTATCATTAACATAAAACACTTGAGATGCTTGGTCCGCTAAAACAAACGGCTCAATTGTTTTCAAAAATTTACCCGAATTAACACTCACGAAGTCATACTCATCTTTTTTGACTCCTTTTACTTCATCATACACATTGAACCAATTACATTGAAATAAAATGACTCTTGTATCTTCTACAAATTGCAATTCAATAACCTCTGTTAAAATACCATAGTAATCAACATTCTCACCAGAATTACCAGTATCGCCAACTACAACAACAACACAATTTTGAGTTTGTAACTTTTTATCATAATCTTCTACATGAAATCTATATCCATTAACAATATAACCATTGCAATGTGTCAAATATTTTGTAGGACCGCGTGAAAGTGAAAGCAGATCTTCCATGATCTGACTATCATCTCCTTTATGCAATTGTGCGACCTATGAACAAGATTGCACTAAATACTTTAGAATGAGTAATGTAATATTAAAATATTAAATTTGATGGTTATGTATTACTTACCCTATCTTTTAACCATTTAATAAATTGTCGGTTCCATTCAGCATCAGACAAGTGTCGAATACTATCCTTTTGAGTTTGTGCAAATTCACTACAAAATTAAAGTGAATCATAAATCTCATATAGAAAGGAAATTACCCTAAAGGAAATAATAAAAATGAGACTACATGTGTTCTTCCCATACTTGAGATACATGGACATTCTATTTCATTTTCTTCTCCTATCTTTCGAAAAGCATAATTCAAAAACTTTTTCACCCCACTTTTGTATATTTCACTATCCCAGTCATTAAGTTTCATCCACTGCTTACTGGGTGCCATAACCTTGTAAAATACATAAAATATTAGACTGAGATAAATTAAATGATAAAATTATAAAAAATTATATGCAACTCATGAAGATGAAGTAACTTCGCTAGACCTAATCAACTCATGAAGATGAGTGAAATTTACTAGTTGCAAGTTCAACATTAAAAGATAAACAAAAATGATCGGACAATCATCAACTTCAAAAATTTAAGAAAATAGAAGTACACTACAACATTTTCTTTATCGATTGATATTTCTAAATTTCTGGTTACAGTGTTGTTTCACTAGTAGAACTTAGTAAGTACAACTTCTACAATGGTTATGCTTATTCGGCAAACCGGAGAATGATACGTAAACCTCAACTTTTCTCAGGCCTTGTTATCTTGACCATCGGATTATGGGAATGGTACAGAAAAAATCATAATCTATGTGTTCCAAAACAATAATTCTCAAAGCAAATGCTTGACAATTCTAGTGAACTGAATAGAGACAGCAAACAAAAATTTAGGGTTGTCATAATGGTGAAGGACTGGCGTATATAACAGCTTCCAAGCTTAGCCACCAGTTGGTCCCTTTTTTGGAGTTAGTGACCAGTTGATGATCTGTAGTTTAATAATAACCATTTTTCAGTTACAATGATCTTTTTGCCCTTACCTTATTCATTTGAAAGTAGCAGAGTAGCTGCATCTTCATCTTTTCTATTTTCTCCCTGATGTTTGAACTGCACAGTTCAATCCACAGAAAATATATTTTCTGGGATTTTGAACTGCTCCTAAGAAAATCTCATCGCATTTGAACTTTTATCAATTCAAATCCAGGAATTCACCTAATTTTAAGTAAATATTCTATCCTTATATAGAGAGGACTTCACAACATGATTTCAGTCTCAATTATTATCTAAGA
Source organism: Capsicum pubescens (assembly GCA_030864215.1). Classification (NCBI taxonomy): domain Eukaryota; kingdom Viridiplantae; phylum Streptophyta; class Magnoliopsida; order Solanales; family Solanaceae; genus Capsicum; species Capsicum pubescens. The sequence goes on along the minus strand of CM061546.1, from coordinate 65,424,745 downwards.
TGAGTGGTTAGAGAGACGAGGGGTGGGATCTCTTATTAACAGAGTAATTTGAGATACAAAAGTAGTGCAGTTTACTAATACATGCAAAGACCCATAATTTAGACGAGGAGCATATTGGTGACAAATAACAATCAAAATGCCATTTGCACATTACTGTTAGATATTTAAACAAAAGCAAAGACAGAAACATGATAGCAAATGAAATTCAAGATGTATAACAACAACAACAACATATCCAGTAAGAGATAGTAATTATCTCTGGAACGTTTCACTAAAGGTAAAATTTAGGGTTGTCGTAATGGTAAAGGACTGGAGTAAATAAAACCTCTTTCAGTGGCTCATAAACTTTCCACTACACAGACTTTCCTTTACACGAACCTGTAAGCGAGAAAAGATAAGTTAACGTCCCCAGAAATGATGAACCAAAAGCAACTCTAATCATGTTGTTAAAGTGTGTGACTATCTCGTCTAACGTCTTAGTAGAAAAAATCATACTTTTATTTACTTTGTTATGTCTGAAAAATTTATATTGATTATTCATCTTCAACTAGAATCAACCACACAAGGAAAATCAAAACAAAGATAGTAGGTTAGTCCAATATGACGATGATAACTATATCTCAATACTTAGCAAGTTGGACGGACTATATAAATCCTCACTGACCATGTTGCTCCACTGAAGCAACACTCAAACAAATATCATCAACACAAGATATTAGTGCTTCAAATAAGCAAATCTCTGAAGCTCAACACACACACAAAAAGAATAAACCTTACACTTTTTAACTAGAAAAAACTAAAAAACTTCAATTTTAAGCATATGTTTTTCTATCTACGATTGAAAGAACAAATTCAAAACTAATTCAAACAAAAACATACCTACAGAGTACAATTAAATTACACAAGTAATAAGGAAAACACAAATAATGAACCAAGAGGTTCTATTACATAAAGGAAAAACTTAAACCTAAATTCTGAGCTACTCTGTTACGTATCAGAATCAAAACACCGCGAATAGGGTAAAGTTAAACCAAATTTCTCAGCACAGTCGATCAATCCCTAAATTAGGGCAAAGTCTTAAATTCAATAGGGTTACAGAAAACAATATACCTATAAGTTGTGCCTATCCTGGAGAAGATTCTACCGCATCTCCGGTGTGAATTGACGAGGAGGAACGGTGGTCGATGAGGGCAATTTGGGAAATTTAAAGATATAGTGAAAGGGTATCATTTGCGATCAAGATGGTGTGTGTGCATCGTTGTAATCGATCGAGATCGAGAATCAAGATGGTGTGTATTAGTGAATGAAAAAATTGGAAGATGAGAGTAGTGTGTTTACTGTGTTCGCAAGAGAGAGTGATCTATTGAAGAGTAGCTATATGTGTTTGTTGTGTACGAGAGAGAGAGTAAATAGGAGTAGTGCGTTGTACGAGAGAGGGAGAGTGAAAATATGCTACTAAAAATAATTAGGCGCTATAGTGAAATTACATATTTTATTTTGGCATTTTTTTTTCCTCTCAAATCTCCCAATTAACATTTGGGACCAGATAAAAAAATATTAGGGACCAAATTTTTTTCCTTCACAATAAAATGTACTAGTAAGGACCGTAATTTTATCTTGTTCTAATAAGTATACTTTTAGAGGTCAATTTATTGACTCATCCCTAAAAGTCGGTCGTAAATAAACCTTTTTCTTATAGTGATGGCTTAAAAATAGTTTACTCAAATACCATAGTATTTTGAGCATGATTTAGAGATTTAAGAGAGGGAGTTTCTTGATGTAAATATATTTTGTTAAAAGAGAAAGATTTGCATGAGATTAAGAGTTTTTACATGGCCACCTTGCATCATTGAAAGTTTGACAAAGAGAGTTGCATACAGGTGTTTACATGTGTTTTAGAGAAAGATTTCTTTGAAATGATTTATTGATATGGTGGTCCTGAATTTATGTTTTGAAAATTAGAGATTGTAATATGCTAATAATGGCTCAGAGATGTGACTTGCAAGTCAATGGTATGATGATACCATAAATATATGTAATACCCCAAGTTTTCATGTCATAAACCTCTCATCCTTTCTCATGAGATCAGATCCAGTGCAAAGTAATGGTTACTCATAAGTTGACACTCTCGTTTATATCTTAGCCATATAGTTATTTTTCTTGTGGATTCATGCACTTGCAGACCAGTTCAGTAGCTCATTATTCTTGAGATCCAGTGATTCAGTTCTATCAGTTACATATGATAGATTGAAGACTAATATCCCTCTGTGTTTCAGGTTAATTATCCACATTTGGGGACGAATGTTCTCAAGGAGGAGATAATGTAATACCCTGTATTCTCGTGCTAGAATTCTAACCGCCATTCCTACGCGTCTAAGCTCTAATCCAAGATATTCTCATGTGAATACAAGTTGCATGATCATTATCCTATTCTATGGAATAGTTTAGAGGTGAAAAATGTTCATTGCAATGACCTAGAACAAAGTTGAGCTAAGACCAATTGATTCATCCAAAGTTTGACATTCGATTCTACAAGGGTCAACTTCAAACATAAATATCTATTAATATACATGGAAATTTTCATCTCAAGACCTATAAAATTATAGATAATTGAATTAGCTTTCCAACGATACCAATTTTTCAAAAATCCGATACTCGAGCGAAGAGTTATGCCTATTTTCGTGAGAGGCAGTAAGGGTGTGCGATGGGCAATGCGCCGCCCAATCAAATGTGTGAGATTGGGAGTGCGAGGCACACTTAAATGTATGCCATAAGGTGTGTGACGCACACCTTAAGGTCTGCCATGGGTTGTGTGCCGCATACCTCACTTCCAAGTGCCAAAAACACCCCTATATATGTCTATAACACAGGATTAAACTCCCACAACATCAAAATAAGTTTACTTTCTCTCAAAATCACCAAAAAAAACCTTTAGGGTTTCAACCTAAAAACCCCAATATCTAGAGATTCAACCGTGAGAATTCTATAATTTTTACATATTCGGAATCCCCGTTACGAAGGCTACGAGGGACACCCAAAAGTTCATGAATTGCATTACGTCATTCGAAAAGTCATTCAAAGCTTCAATTTTAAGGTATGTGGGGTTTTTCAACAAGAACACCCTTTCGTTCTTGTGCCCAAAAATATTTTCTTTTACGAAGTTATGGATTTTTACATGTTCTATCATGAATTTGAAGCATAAATTTATACTCTACATTGATTCTCATGAGACTATGATACTTTTGATATTTTAGAAGTGGAATTATATGAGAATGATGATATTATTGTACAAAAAGCTGAAATTTCCAGATTTTAAAGTAATTTATATATGTTTATGATGACAAGCATGATTCTTGAGAGATTTTATCGTGATATTGATATATGGGTCTTCGAACCTCCTTTGAAATTGTACTTTGAGAAATTATGTGCTATAAGCACAATGAGATTTGAATCCCAAAGTTAATTTTCTTTACAAAGATGTATGATTTGATATGTTTTACTACGAACTTGAATATATGAATTTTATACCTTACGATGTTTCATGAGAATGTTGATATGGTTACCTATAAAGCTGAAAATTTAACTTTTACGTGATTATTTTTATGCTTATATCATAAAGTATGAAACTTTGGAAGGTTTTATGGTGATATTGATGTATGGGTTTTTTGAACCCTATTTGAGTTTATTATTTTGAGAAATCATATGTTATAACTACCTTGAAAATTAAATTAGTTGAAATGATGAAGAAGCTTTGACCTTTCAATCGTAAAGAAGGGTGTTTTTGAACCCGAGATGAGAAAAGGAATCCACTTTTATTGATTATTATAAAAATGGTAGCATGATGACTCCCGTTGTGAATTGTTGAAATGTTTGTTAGTGAATTTTATTTTAAAAAGATCTGAGCTAAGTCCGGGAGTAGTCTTTAGCACCGAGCGGGAGGTATAGCAGGATTTGGTACTTTCCTAGAACTACGTGCCTTCGTAGGATGTGAGCAAGAGGCTGATTTATATAGTGATCACTAGTGTTTGGATTGACGATTTAAGGTCCTACTCCGATGGCAAGGATAGGAAAGCTCTCCCCAACGTGGGTAAGACGTTGGACTCCATGTAGCTCACATGGTTTATGTCGGTTGTAAGAGACTCCCAATGTGTGTGTGTGTACTCTTCTATCTAAGATGAAAATATATTCTCTTGAAAGACTGAGTTTGAGAAAGCTGTTGTTTTTGAAAAATTGAAAGGATATATTCTAAAGAGAATTGTTATGAGATTTGATTGCTTTGATGATTTGAAAACGAGGTGAAAGTGAATTGAGAACTTATTATGATGACTCACATGTTTTACCTGATATATCTTACTCTCTTATGATTATGATGATTTTATTCGAGCTAAGTGAGTCATTTATATCAGCATGCATAATTTTATAAACTGTGATGATATTAAGATATTATTTTATATATGCATTTCACCCCCATATGCTCGGTACGTTTCCATGGTACTAACCCACATATTCGTATGTGGGCTACATTTTCTCGGAATGTAGGTACAAGGTATAGTATGCACCTTCAGATCCAGTCAGTTCGTTGTATCCAGTCAGCAGGTGATGAGTCCTTTTGATCAAGGGCTTGGGTCAGTTATGCAGAACTAATAGTGTTGTATTTTCTTTATTCAGTCGTATTGAGTTGGGATAGTCAGGAGTCATGACCCGACTACCTACAGTCAGTACTAGTAGAGTCTTTATAGACAGTCAGTAGAAGTTGATGTATTCTGTTTCAGTTTTGGTTGTAAAGGCAGAATTGTAATCTTGTAAATTTGGTTTTGTATTGATCAGATTCAGAAAAGAGTTATTTTCCGCAGATTTGTATAGATTTATACTTTTTGTTCAGTTGCTTATGAGTTATTCCAGTAGAAGGGTTAGCTTGGGGTCACTTGTGATCCTAAGCACCGTGTGACGTCTCGGGACCCGATTTCGGGGTGTTACAATATGTATGCCATAACAGAGTATGTTTTCAGAATATGTTTTCAGAGAATGCATATTATAAAGAGTTAAAAATGGGCTTAAAAAGGGTTAGGTGGTTACCCGAAGAAGGCTTGAGTTCAAGTAACTCTTAGCCTAAAACCGTGATTTGCCGATCCGGGTATATTATTTTTACGCTAGCGACAGCTGTGTGGCGTAGCCGAGTCAGAGACTCCAACCCTTGCGACATACTTGGGTTGGAGGCTTCCCCGCCGAGTCAATGACGGATTCCATATATCCCATGGAATTTCAGAGTTGTAGGGTATACCACCTAGCGCAGAAGTAAAACAAAGAGTGTCACAGAGTTCAGATGATTTTACAGAGTCTTTCAAAAATGCCCATGAGATTTCTTACTATATGATTGTTTATGAACTGTTTTAAATTGCTCTCATTTATGTTGAATATAAATTATTATTTTGGATTTGCTCTGCGTACCAGTACATCTGTATTGACCCTCTACCTCCCAGGTTTGGAGGCTCAGTCTAAGGGTCCGGCTAATTAGTATAGTATTCCAGAAAGAAGTGATCCGTGCAGTGGTGAGCCTTCTTTGTTCCAGAAGGCCTGTTATTTTAGATTAGGTATTCTGTTGTTTTGGTCTACTGGGGGCCTTGTCCCAGTTTTCAGAATAGTTTTGAGATATAGTAGAGATTTCGCAGACCGAGTCAGATCTTATTTAGATGTTTTGAATTGTAGCTTTCGTTCTTATGTCTTGAATCTCAGAGTTAATGACCATGTTTCCGTATCAGATTGTATTTCCGCATCTTCTCTTATTATATAAATGTTGTGCATGGCTACCATATAGAGCAGGACGTCTGGGCCTTTAGGGTTCGGGATGTCCGTCACGGTCAGGTCCTAGTTCGGGTCGTGACACACGTCTTGTTGATATTTCCACTCAAGTATTCTATATCATCTCAAAGCATTCCTTTAAAGCACTGGATCTAGCATCAACAATTATATACATATCATTTCAAAGTATTTCTTTAAAGCACTGCATCTAGCATCAACAATTATGTACATTTTCTTCTACATCAAGACATTTGTAAATTTGATGGTAAGTTGTTGGTAACCATCTGTAACTACTTCTCCCCTCTAATCTTGATTTCAAAAAATCTAAATTTTTGAAAAGCTATTAATATTAAAATGTCCCATCCTCAATTTTTTTTCTATACTCTTCTGTTTCTTGAGGTCCTTGAAAAGGTTATAAAAGGGCAATGTATGCATATTTGTTTCTTTTATGTGAATCAATCAACTTTTCAAAAGAACTTTGAGTGTTGATTGATTTAATGTTCCAGCAAAGTATTTTGTTAATAACTATTTAATCAATGGGGGTTTTTGCTGAGCTAATCCGTGCGGTCCTTGATGTATCTGATTTATGTATCTTTATTCCTTTGCATGTTTAGGAAATAAATCTCCCTTTTTATTCACAAATTTGATGTTCTCTTGGATATCTTCATCTTCTTCATTCCTTCTATCAATGTCATCTTGTGATAACTGTGCCACCTGTGTCAGAGTCTTGAAATTATAAATGAGTTAACTCTGCCACTCTATTTGATGTTATGTCACCACTGTTATTTGGTGGTTTTCTTTTCTTATTACTTGGTAGCAGTGGTGATGACTCCACTATATTCTTCTATTGCTAATCTTAAAGGAGAGTCTTGGCTATCTGTTGCATGCTTTGCGGTTTCACTTTGACCCTTTGTTGCCTTCTTTTGATTTTTCTTTTCTCTAAATGATGTTGGACTTGCCTGTTCTCTGTTTGGACCTTCAAATTTATTTAATGTACCTTTTTTTACTAGATTTCAACTTTCATCAAGTTGTTTCTTAAAGATATCCTATACCCACTTCTTTGCATATTTTGGGGTTTCTGCCTCCTTAGAACTTCTGATTTCTTCTGCCTCTTTATCCCCATCTGCTGTTTTCAGTGCCCTAAATTTATTTACGGTGACAACTGCTTCTTCTTTCTTGGGTTCCATCTTTGGGTCATTCCTTCTCTATATAAGTATCTCCCTCTTCTTGCTCCATTATCATGCTTTGGCTCTTGAAAGTTGTTTTCTTTCCTTTTTTCTTTCTCTACCTGTTCAAGTTTCTCTTATACCTTTGTAATTTCACAAAACACTCTCAAGAACCAAAGATGAAAAAACTAATTTTGCGTACAAACTTCGTCGTTAATGGCTATGACGGCCGTTGGGCATCCACCGTCGGAGGCTGTTCAACATACTAATCTCATCTCAGCACCATACAAATTGGTGATATGAATTTCGATGCAACCTTGCAACCAGTTTACACACCTTTGCCTCTTAAACCTATTATGTTTTTGCATGGTGAACCAAGAATAATATGAGAGGAAGAGCAGATAACACAGATGATTTCAAACGAGGACCTACGATTGCAGTAGTGAAAAAATTCTTATATGTATGACCTGATATGTACTAATTAGGGTCTCTAGGCAAAAGGACTATGCGAATCTATTGTCAAAATTATTTTTTTATATTTCTCAAAGAATTGAAACTGTCCCATGCACACTCTAAAATGGGATTCACTTTTTGACCCTAAAGAAGAAACATCCATTGCAATAGACTGGATTTTATTACCTGGACTCCCGCCTAATTTCTTTGGGAAAAAAATAATTTTTTCATTAACAACTACTGTAGGTAAACCATTGCAAGTGGATATGGCCACAACCAATAGAACAAGATTAAGTTGCGCCAGAGTTAAAGTGGAGGTAGATTTGCTTGGTGATTTTCTACAAAAAAAATAAAATAATGTAGGGATAAAATAAAAATTAGGATAAATAGTTGCAAAGAAGATTCAAATCAAGTATAACTATCTACCAAAGTATTGCAAGAATTACAAACTGCTGGAACACAATGAAAATGAATGTTTTGTTTTTCACCAGAGCTATATCCAAAGGAGGAAGAGCCAGGAAATAGCCATTCGATTATATTAATTGTAAAAAGATTAGCCTAACTTTGTTTAAAATTACAAAAAATTGTCGACCGAGCATTAATCTGTCATGGTTGGAGCTGAAGATTGTTGGTGTCCATCGGAGTTATGATAGAATAATATTGTTGAAGCTCTAGTTCGTTGATTCAGACGTAGCAACGATGTGGGTCTGTCTGTCTTGATCTCTTCGTGGTCACTGGTTGCTTTCTGATTCAAGTGAAAGCTTCGTCAGAGTTTACTAATTTGTTGTGAGGGAGAAAAGTTGAAGACAAAGGGTGGAAGGAACTGTTTGGTTGCTGTTTGGGTGGTGGTATTGTGAGTCTTTGATGTTTATTTTGTCGGGAAAAAAAGAAAAATGGGTTGGATGGTTGTTTGTTTTCCCCAAGTTTGCCCGAAAAAAATGGAAGAAATGGAGAAGTGACAGTGGTGGATTCTGACAAGGGTGGTGGCAGGTAGTGATAGAGAGAAACCTGTATTTTTTAAAAGAGAAAAAGAAAATTTCTTTTTTTAGGCATTACATAATTATTTATACGATATCATACATGTTTATACATCATTTATACAATATTGATATACATTATATACCACTTATATAATATCGATACGTTATATAAATTTTATGATACATTATATATATATATACTTGTCATATTTGGCCCGTGCTGAGCCCGGACCCAAAATTAATGTTAAATTTTAGCTTTGTAACTTTTTTTATCTTGTTGCTATTTTTGTTTTTTAATTTTTATTTTACTTTTGTGACATTATATTAGTTGTAAAGATAGTTCGATAATATCTCAATATTTCTAATATTAATCAAATAATTTTTTAAGAAAAAGTTAAAAGTATAATATTTTTCTTAGAGTTTATTTTAGACTTTTTCTTTTTAGTTTCAAACACAAGCATGCACCAGGATTATTTTCTTTTATTTTAATGATAGTTTTGGAGATTAAAGGCTTTAATGATCCAAATCGAGTTTTACCTTATGTTGAATTAACTTCATCATTTTTGTCTTAATTCAACTTATATTGACTAACCTATTTTTCATTCGGCTTTTCTCAATTTAAGGAATTGATTCAACAAAATACACGAAAGAAATTGAAAAGTTACTAATTTTTTTAACTTTAATAGTTTTTTCCCTAAAAACACATGCTATGAAATTTATATTGATATTTCTTAAACATGTATGAAGCTTTAATATCTCATGTTAAATTAATTATTTTATCCTAAATTATATAAAATATTGATTATCCAATTTTTTTTATTAAAAATGTATTATCAAAAAATGTGAAAAAATAAGTCTGCTTTTTCATTATTTAGTATCATTAATATTTGGAAAGTTAAATTATATTTTTTAAAAGTTAACCTTTCAAACATTTTTAATTATACATAAAATATAATTTTTGATTTAATAATTAAGCATGTATTAAGTTAGAAAGGGAATTTCAAGATATTTGAGAAAATTGAAGGAAAGATGTCTTTTAAGTCTTGAATAAAGGATTGATGACATTGACCAACTTAAAGGGGTCAAACATCATTAGGAAACTTGATTAAGTTAATTGTGGACTTGATTAATATTTTCAAAACTTTCTAATCTTTTCAAAAATACAAATCAACCCAACCCACACCCCTCTTCAATCCAAATCAACCACTCTCTCTCTCTTGACATCTTCTCTCAACTCTCTCCCAACCAACAGTTCTGCAAAATTTCTCCCTTCAACTTCCGGTGATAAATAGTTGGGCAAATTTCTTTTCGACTTTCAACCGTCAATCGACTTGAAGACTTCTCCATCGACAACAACTTCGAGTTCTTCGTCGTCCCATTTCTTTTTTCACAGGTAAAAAATTATGAAGAAATAGAGGAACTTGAGTCAACTACTCTTCTAGTATTGAAATGTGGGTTGAATAAAACCCTAATTTCTGGTATTTCTTCTTGTTGTTGTCGTAATATTGATTTGAATTTGTTGGTGATTTTTTGTCACAGTTGATGTTCTTAGTGTGTTTGTGTGTGTGTGATGTGTTGGTGTTGCTGGATTGATTTGTTGTTCGTTTTGGTAAAAATGGTGTTGCAACAGATAAAATATCTGATATAACAGATAAAACATCTGATGTGATAAATGAATACATCTGATACAACAGATGGAAACATCTGATGTAACTTTGAAAATCTGATGCAACAGGTGAACAATCTAATAGATCATTCATCTGTTGCGACAAACGACTCTTCTGTTTGGAAGAAATATAAATAATATTGATCCAATAGATAACTGATTAGTGATCTGTTTTTATTTTTTCCAACGGTTTACTCTTCATTTTGCAACAGATTAGTGACTATTTTTATTCTTTCCAATAGTTTACTCATCCATTGCAACAGGTCGATTATATATTGCAACAGATAACATACCTGGTGCAACAGATTAGTGATCTATTTTTATGGTTTCCAATGGATTACTCATCCGTTGCAACATGTTGGTTATATGTTGCAACAAATAAACTACCTGGTGCAACAGATTAGTGATCTGTTTATATTATTTCCAACGGTTTACTCATCCATTGCAACAGGTCGGCTATATGTTGCAACAAATAACATACCTGGTGCAACAGATTAGTGATTTATTTTTATGGTTTCCAATGGATTACTCATCCGTTGCAATGGGTCAATTATATATTGCATCAAATAAAATACCAGGTACAACAGATTAGTGATTTGTTTTTATGGTTCCCACGGATTACTCATCCGTTGCAACGGGTCGGTTAGATGTTGCATCAGATAAAATACCAGGTGCAACAGATTAGTAATCTATTTTTATGATTTCCACGGATTACTCATCCGTTGTAATAGGTCGATTATATGTTGCAACAGATAACATACCTGGTGCAACAGATTAGTGGTCTGTTGGAAATGTTATATTACTGTTATGCATTAATCAATTATAATCTATGTTATGTTCCTGTTAATTTAAGACAATATGGCTCCCAAAAGAAAAGAAATCGAATCAAGTTCAAGTAAAGGAATAATTGTAACAACTCAACTACATCCACCACTCTATAAGCTTGCTTTACAAGCGTTATCTCAATCAGGAGCAGAAGATAATGAACACGGGGAGGAGAAATCTTTCAAAAGAGATGATCCAAACGCTAATAGCCCTTCTGCCGAAGAGTTGGTCAAAACCTTCAGCATTGATCGTTATCCTGTGAGAATGCAGTGCGATGGTGCCATAGATTTAACGGGTGATCTTGTGGTTAAGTCAGTCATGGAAAAATCTTTTGACGCCTTCAGGAAAATACTTTGAGAATAAAAATTGGATTCTTATTTCAATGAAAGCTGATTTTTGCAATATCTTGATTTGTCGGAGGACAACAATGCTCGTTTTCAGATGAAAATTGTATATGATCTTCTCAAACCCAGGTTTATGTATGAAAACAAAGATAAGATGGTTGAGGTGTGGATAAATTATTGTGGCATGCCTCTTTGTTTTGGTTGGAAGGAGTTTGCCATAGTTACCGGCCAAAAATATTATCCTCCTTCTCCTTCTCAAGTTATACCTACTCTGACCAAAAAAAAGTACCCGTACACCCAAAAAAGGTAAAGGCAGGTCGAGTGATTGTGATGACCTGGTGTCCATTGTTGGTCTAAGCTTCAAAAATAAAAATCTGATAAAAGAGTTGAAAGGTAAAGGACTTTCAAAGAAGCACAAGCAATCATTGTTCTTGGTTTGGTTTGTACATAATGTTCTTTGGGGGAGAGACGTTAACAACAACATAAGTCTCGGTTTAATAAATCATTCCAAGGATCTTGAGCCATTTAACAGCTATCCTTGGGGTTATAAAGCGTTAAAATGACTGTCAAATATTTGTTGACTCCATTAACGCCAAAAATAGTCAACTTATATGGCTTTTCATGGGCCTTCATGGTAAATATTTCTTTTATCATGATATGATTCATCATTTTTTTATTCAATAATGCTTTTGATTTATTGGCATTATGTTATAGGCTTGGGCATTTGAAGTCATTCCTTATTTGAGACAATAAGTGAACTACCAGGAAGAAGTTTCCTGTCCAAGAATTTTGAGATGATTGTCGGCCAAAACCGATAAAAATGCAAAATTTCTTAATCTTTTCAATCCCCCTAAGGAAGAAGTAAGTCCAATTCTAATCAAATTTATGTTTTAATTAATGATTAGATGATTTCATCATCATTCTTAATATATGTACTGATTTATTTCAGATTATCCATCTGTGGCTTGTTCCGACCAACTGAGAGTTGAAGATGCCATTTTTCTTACTTTACGGTCTGTACAAACTTTATTGGACCCTAAGGTCATTGATGGAATAAAAGTGGAATTGTTTGGTGCAACAACCATCACAAGAAAAATAATTTTGGAGGGTGGGGCTAACGATGCTCCTCTTACAGTTTTTGAAATAACAAGCCATTATGATTATGATCATAATGATTGTACGGATTTTGCCATATCTAGCGAATGTTCTGCATGCAAATGTCAAGACTGCAAGGCAAAACACGACAGAGTGATTAATGCTATTAATGCACAAACTGCTTCTGTAAAGAAAATGACATCTAAGAGAGGTGTCATTCCATCAAAGAGGATTTTATATTCAAACACTCCACTAGAGATCAAGGCGGCTAAGAGGAGAAGGAAAGACACTGCCAAGGCATCATCAAGCATAAAAAAAGTAAGATTGCAACGACTCTGTCTTTATCTTGCACTGATGTTCAGTATGCAAGGGCCACAGGAGAGCAGCATGAGCTGAAGAAGGTGAATGTACATCATCTGCTCCAAATAACAAACATGCACATATCTGTTTCAACAGATGATACATCTGCTGAAAATTATCAAACAGATATATACATCTGTTGCAACTATTGTCTAACATGTTGCATCAGATTCGTTATTTATTTCAACATATGAGTCTTATGTTGCAACAGATGGGTCATCTGTTTAAAATTATCATACTTCTCTGATTTACCTACTCGAATTTGTCCCAACAGATAATCCATATAATGCAATATAAGACTCATCTGTTGCAACAAATGGACAATCTGTTGTATATCTCTACTTAGCATTGACAATTCTGGTTTTTCAGGTGGATGTCACAGTAGAAGCTACTGCCAAATAGCATAATATTACAGTTGATAATCCATCAACTGCTTCCAAAGAAGAAGAAAAAGTGAAGCCTGTCAGTTTCGGAGAACGGAAGAATTACCCGTTTGAAGGTTTCAATATCTCGGACGAGGCTCTAAAAAAACTAACACAGTTGATCAACGACTATTCAGAATGGATTGCCGATGGGTTGTTAAAGCATCATGCGGGCAGGTACATAAATCAATTTTATAGATATTGGTTTATACAATTCTTGTTGTAAGAACCTGACATTAATACATATAAATCATCATGTAGAAAACAAAATAACGAGCGCTACAAAGTGAATAAATCGATTCTTGGTTTTGATATATTCAACTTTGTTGTTGCACATCCCGAAATGAAGAATTGGTTCTATTTGATGTCACAGTCCCAAACTTGCTGGAATGATGAGGTTTAAATGCCATACATATTACTATTGATTAATACTTTATTTAATTGCATCTGCGTATTAATTTTTCATCACGTAATCCAAAATATTTGATAATATGTGCAGCACATCGATGTCATTGTTTACTACCTCCGAAAGAAGGCCAAGTTGCAAACACTAGAATAATACAGATACACAACAGGAAATTATTTGTACAAAGTTTACATCATAATGCCTACGATAGGTATTGTCAACAATAGCTGGAAGTTTTCTGAAATGAGAAATGCTTAATCAACATCATCAAAGGTTTTAGCATTTCGGCTGGCTTACCTTGGCATTTGGTCGACGAAGTGTACATCCCAATCAATTGTGATGATGAATTCTATCAGGTGTTGGCTGTCGTCGTTCTAAAAGAAAGGCGTATCCGAGTTTATGACTTGATATCGCGAAGGAGACGTTCTGGGACGTCGTTTGAGATATAAAAACTGGCCAAAATATTGCCTACTTACCTTAATATGAGTGGCTTTTTGAACCAAAAGGTTCATACTGATTGGTCGACGATTGAAGCATAACGATATAAAATGGCTAATCCATTTGATGTACAATATATTGAAGGAATTGTTCAACAAAACACTGGTAGCCTGTAAGTTTAAGTGTCATGATTTAGTTTTATTTCACAAATTTTACAATGCTTGCATGAACTGCAAGATATAGATTATCTGTTTTTTATAACGCATGGATTGTGGTCCTTTTGTTGCAGCCTACACCGAGTATTTGAGCGATGGATTACAAGTACCAAATGATGGAATTGATGTCGGATTACTCCGTAAAACATATGCTGCTCTTTTATGAAAATACGGAGAAGCGAAAGCTCAGAAGCCGTACGCAACTGACGTTACAGATCCACGACGACCAAAGCCGAATTCCGTAGCACCGGATGAAGAACAACTTGTCCATATTGATTAGATCTTTATAGCTTGATTCCGTCAATGTAATAACCTATCCTCTTTGGTTTAACTTATTGATTTATTTGTAGAGTAGATCGTTTGTACCCATAATAATTTTTTTTACATTTCAGTTATTTGTTGAGTTATTTCATGTAATTTTCGAAGGCTTCAATTTATTTTATTGTCTATGAATATAAATTAATCCTTAGTTTTGGACATGTTAATTGAAATGGAGTACTAGATTCAAATATCGCAACAGATAATACATCTGCTGCAACAGACGACATATCCTATCAGACAGATTTAGACATATATTGCAACATGATATGCAACACGTAGGTCATCTAATGGAAATTATATAACAGGTCTTCTTACTTTTTTTATTTTCTCCAACAAATTACCGATCAGTAGCAACAGATAGATTATATATTGCAACAGACAGACTGGAAACATCTGCATAACGCAACAGTTGACCAACCTATTCCAAAAGATAATCAATCTGTCACAACAGATACAAAATCAGTTGCATTATAAAAATTTAACTTGGCCAGACATAAAAACTAGTGCCACTACATGTAAAGTGAATTGGCTTAAAATAAAAATTTGTTATCGTGTTCGTCTATCTTTATACATGTTATTTTTTATACATGGGATCCAACCATTTAGTTAGAACCCCATATGCCTAGACCTATATCATTTTTCCCACAATGGTGTCACACACATCGGTCATTTGTGTGTCGGTCAGCAAACACTCGATGTATGCAAGCGAGTACGGACCGCGTGCTGCACCGGTTGCATTTCTTGGGAGCTGGATGTTCTTATTTAGACCTTCAAAATCCCATGATTCCTTCGCCAAGACTTCATCTGGAAAATGATCCATCAGCTTACTCTAGGTCAACAACTTCAAGAGTGGTTGCATGTGGGTTAAAAACGTCTTCTCGCTGAAGACAAGTAAGTTGTAGTCATAAACCTTAATCTTTCCCTTGTATAGTAGTATCTCAACAGTGAGAAAATATGTGACATCCACGTTCATGACTGCAAGGATTCTCTTTGCCTTGGTCCAGCTCTTGCCGGGTGGATATAGCCTCTTCCCTCTAACATATTTAATCGCTTCTTTATCCCATTGGAACGTAGAAACTAACTGATCAAATTTTGGGCCACCAGAATCAGCAATCTTACAGAGTTTAGCGTACCTATCCTTGAAATTATTGTAGAAGTTGAGGTCTATTATCCTATCGGCAACATCATAAGCATATGGGTACGCTAATTGCCTGCCCCTCATGAGGCAGAGAATTTCATCAACATACTGTGGCATAAGAAGATAATTTTTAAATACGTTAGTAATTGTTAATTTTTAAATAGATTAGTAATTGTAAAGAATAAAAACATAGTGGAAAGAATTCGATGCAGAGGGTTCTCTGAATCAGTTCACAGATTACCCAGCCAACGCAACTTATGCAACAGATGTGTATTATGTTGCAACAGAATACCAAGTTGTTGCAACAGATTACACATATGCTGCATATATTCTTCTTCATGGAGTAGATTGGAAGGCTAGGTTAGCAAAAGTAAACTTACCTTATCCTCGTACCACACGCGCATAGTTGTCATATTTGAGAAGTCTTTGGCGGCAAATGAATGCATGGTGTATTTTTTTTAAACCTTTATCTTGATGAATTCTTCCAGTTCCTTCTTCTCCTTGCCAAGCATCGCGAATATGTACACCTTCTTCGGCGGCCCCTGAACTTCAATAACTCTTGGAGTGGGAGGAGTTACATTTTTTGCCTATTTCAGAACGGAGAGAATTTGTCTAATTTTTATTATCTTCCTCCTAACCTCCATTATTGGAGTGCATGGCTCCCTTACCTCGTTGGATGGTATGACACCCCTCCTGAATTTTAACTCCTCGGCAGCTTCAGCAATAGCCTCTAGCTTTTCAAGGAGTTTATCCTCTCTGTCCTTGCACACTTTGCATTTGTAATGAGAATTTGAGGAGGGGTGAGAGGGTCCACTTTAAAGGTGGGAGAGACCGATGTAGGGGTGGGAGGGAAGACCTCTGCAAGGGTTATTTTCAAATATATTTTATTTTTACTGATCACCAACATGCTTATTATCACGACTGGCAGCAGCAGCAGGATGGCTGCCACCACCACAAACAACTCCACCAGCAACACCCCCAAAAGAAGCACTTGGATCTGTTGCAGTTTGAGGTTGGTAGTGAAGAGCTTCAACATTAGGCTGACCTTGCTTAACTGCTCTTCTTATGAATGTTGCTTTAGCCAATTCCTTCTTTATTAACTCCACCGTTGGGTCTTCTTTTGTTTCAATAAGACCTAGAGTAAGAAAAGAAGTCATCCTCAGCTCATCAATGGTAGGCACGATCCAAGGATCCACAACCTATAAAAAAATAAGAGGAATTTAAATCATATAATAATAATTTACAGTCAGTTGGTTTACATGGGGATCGGGCTACATGGATGTTAACACAGCCAACTTATGGAATAGACGATCTAGCTACCGCAATAGCTGAGCTGTATATTGAAACAGATTGATAATATGTTACATCTGATTACCCATCTGTTGCATAATTTGCAATAGATGGATAATCTGTTGAGCAGGGTTCAGAGAACCAGAGCAACAGATGGTTAATCTGTTGCAAAATATGGATCATCTGTTGCAACAGATTACCCATCTGTTGCACCAGTTGTAGTTGATGGGTAATCTGTTGCAACAGACGACCCATCTGTCGCAACAGATGGAACATCTGTTTCAATATCTTTCTTTGAGGCAAATTATTTTAGTTGAAAAAAGATGTACTGCATCATCCGGAGGGTTAAAGATATCAACCTCGTTAATACTTTTTTGCTACTCTCTACTGTAGCCAACCACCTAAGGATCCTTGGTTGAGAAACCTTATCCAAGTAATCCTTGAAATGCTTTCGGAGGGGAGGAATGGCTTCACATGCCCAAGCCTAAAAATTGTAAATAGAAAGCAAGCAAAAAAAAGTCATAACTATATTCAATATAAATTGATGAATGAGTAAAAATAGTGATCAATTTTACCATGAAAGCCCAAGGAAATTCGTATAATGTGGTCGTCTTTGGCTTTAGCTTTTTCAGTAAATATTTGACAGTCAAGTAGTAGTTGTCGTATCCCCACGGATAATCGTTAAATTTCCCAAAATCACCAGCAAGCGCTAACAAATCATGTTCTATGACTTTCCTGACGTTTCTTGCCAATAAAACGGAATGGACAAACCAAACTAAGCACAATTTCTCCCTATGCTTTGGTATGTCTTTATTCTTGAGATCCGCCATCAAATCATCCACTCTGTATCTAGGTCCAACAATGCCCAATGACTCATCTTTTTTTACCTTGAATTTGTTGGACCCTTTGTGGGGTATTTTCTTGATGAGAGGTTATTCTAGACAATCGCATCTCAAGTCCGTCAGTATGGAAAACTCTTTCAATCCAGAACAAACCGGCATGCCACAATAGTTGATCCAGACTTCATCCATCTTTTATTAGCCCTTCTTCGGACGTCCATCATCCCCCGCATACTTGATCTTGCACTTGAGGAGGCCATATACCATGATCATTGGGAAATGAGGAGGGAGGGAGCCAGACAACTCAAGAAAGTATGTAAACCAGCTCTTCTTAAAAAGTCCATCTATGTTTTCCTTCTTCATAATACTCTTAAGTTCGTTAAAAGGTTTCCCCAACTGACATTTAAGTACAACATCATGAAATACTGCGTTAGGGTTACTCATCGGCATCGCAACTTGAAACCCGACGATACTAATAGTTTTGACAAAATCATGTTGGGATTTCGATATTATTTCACGCTCTATTGGTGAGAAGGAGTTATCACTTTCCTTAGCTTCATTTTTCCCTGACTGAGATTGTTCTGGAGGTTCCTCCAAATCTATCTGTAGTCTAGCCTTTTTTGTTAGGTTGTCAGAAGTTGATCCACTTTCAGTTTCTTTTCTTTTGGGAGACATCTTTTAACTACAAATAATAGAAAAATAAAAAATACATTGCATTTGATGTCTGCATAATTTTTAAAAATAAAGTGAGACAAATTTCAATAAATTATTCTACGCTACATAACAAAAAAACTACTCCAACAGACAACCCATCAGTTGGAACAGATGGGAAACCCGAATCTGTTTGAAAAACTATTTAATATCTCCCAACAGATATTCTACCTGTTGCAACAGATGGACAAATTTTAATAAATTATTCTATGCCACATTACAAAAAAAATACTCCAACGGATAACCCATCAGTTGGAAAAGATAGGGAATCTATTTGAAGACCTATTTAATATCTCCCAACAGATCTTTCACTCTTTGCAACAGGTGGACCACCACCACCACAACCAATGTCACCACCAATTCCACCAAGACCACCACCAATGCCACCAATACCAACACCAAGACCACCGACACCACCACCAAAAAATATAACTACCAACACCGCCAACAACAGCCACCAACAACACCACAAACACAATCCAACAATACCACGATAGTCAACAAAATACTGAGAGAAAAACTAGGGTTTTCCCGGGTCCTTCCTACCTTTTTAGCATCAAAACTCAAAATTGTTAACCCATTCTCGAAAATAATACAACTAAAAGTCTTTTTTTCATCATTAACTAAAAAACTCTATTTTTTAGAATAAATAACAAATGCAGAACTCTTCTCGAACTCTTTTACCTATGAAGACAGAGAAATTGATGGATACAAGCGGGAATAAAGTCGAAAAAAATAACTATATGTGGTCATAAATGGGAAGAAAATCGACCTGTTTTGAAGGGTTGAGCAATATATTGAGTAGTTGTTATTTGTATTATTAAGAGAGAGAGGAGACCCCAAGAGAGTGAGATAGAGAGAGAGAGAACTTCAGATTTGAAATAAAAAGTTTTTCACGCAAATAGATGATTTGTATGGGTTGATTTGTAATTTTGGAAAAGAATGACAAGTTTTAAAATTGCTAATTTGGTCCGAATTGATCTTAATTAATTTTAAAATTTTAAAGATATAGTTTTTAAAACATTGAGTTGATGAGAACTCATTTCAACTCAGAGTGATCGATCAATGACTCAGGTCGGGATGAACACAATACCAACACCATGTAATTGCAAAGACTCAATTGGATTTGTAGTTGACCATGTAAGCTCATTCATTCATCCCAAGTTCCACCTTAATCAACTTAGGAAATATCACTATCCTAACATTGAGTTGATAAGAACTTATTTTAACTCAGAGTGATCGATCAATGACTCGAGTCGGGATGAACGTAATGCCAATGTCATGCAATTGTAAAGAATTGATTGAATTTGTAGTTGACCTTGTGAGCCCTTGTGAGCTTATTTATTCATCCCTATTTCCACCTAAATTAACTTACGTACTATCACTATCCTAACATTAAGTTGATGAGAACTCATTTTAACTCAGAGTGATCGATCGACGACTTGGGTCGGGATGAATGCAATACCAATATCATGCAACTGCAAAGACTCGATTGGATTTGTAGTTGAACCTGTGAGCTTATTTATTCAAACCTAATTCCACCTAAATCAACTTAGGTAATATCACTATCCTAACATTGAGTTAATGAGAACTCATTTCAACTCAGAGTGATCGATCGACAACTCGAGTCGGGATGAACGCAATACCAATGTCATGCAATTGTAAAGACTCAATTGGATTTATAGTTAACCCTGTGTGCTCATTCATTCATCCCTAGTTCCACCTAAATTAACTTAGGTACTATCACTATCCTAACATTGAGTTGATGAGAAATCATTTTAACTCAGAGTGATCGATCGCCGACTAGAGTCGGGATGAACGCAATACCAATGCCATGCAATTGCAAAGACTCGATTGGATTTGTAGTTGACCCTGTGAGCTCATTTATTCATCCCTAGTTCCACCTAAATCAACTTAGGTACTATCACTATCCTAACACTGAGTTGATGAGAACTCATTTTAACTCAGAGTGATCGATCGACGACTCGGGTCAGGATGAACATAATACCAACGTCATGCAATTGCAAAGACTCGATTAAATTTGTAGTTGGCCCTGTGAGCTCATTAATTCATCCCTAGTTCCACCTAAATCAACTTAGGTACTATCACTATTCTAACATTGAGTTGATGAGAGCTCATTTCAACTCAGAGTGATCGATCGACGACTCGGGTCGGGATGAACACAATACCAATGCCATGCAATTGCAAAGACTCGATTGGATTTGTATTTGACCCTTTGAGCTCATTATTTCATTCTTAGTTCCACCTAAATCAACTTAGTCACTTTCACTATCCTAACATTGAGTTGATGAGAACTCATTTCACCTCAGAGTGATCGATCGACGACTCGGATCGGGATGAACGCAATACCAATGCCATGCAATTGCAAAGACTCAATCGGATTTATAGTTGACCCTGTGAGATTATTCATTCATCCCTAGTTCCACCTAAATTAATTACAATAAAATTTGTTGTAACAAACGACTGAGATGTTGAAAATTTACAAATAGATATTCATATTTATTGCAACAGATGACATGTCTGATTTAATTATCAAATAGATATTTGCATCTGTTGTGACATATGACTGAGCTGTTGAAAATTTTTAGATAGATATTTATATCTGTTGTAACAGATGACATATCTGATTTAATTATCAAATAGACATTTGCATCTATTGTGACCGATGACTGAGTTGTTGGAAATTTTCAAATAAATATTTATATCTATTGTAACAGATGACATATCTGATTTAATTAATTATCAAATGAACATTTTCATCTGTTGTCACAGATGACTGAGCTGTTAGAATTTTTAAACAAATATTAATATCTGTTGTAACAGATGACTGAGCTGTTCGGATTTCTAAACAGATATTTATAACTGTTGCAACAGATTACATATCTGTTTGAAAATCTTTTTTTTCTTTTAATTTTGAAGCAAGCTTTTGTCCGAGTAGATAATATCAAGTAGTACTTACTACTAAAGGCGGTAAAAAATATTTTTTGGATATCTCAAAAGTGAGTTCATTGAGCAGTCTTGTCTTGTCTTTTCAATGTCACTAGCCTTAGTCTTCCTTGTGCTCCTCAAATTATTAATAAAATTAATGAATATTAATTAATGAATATTGAAAACCCCCATGTCTACGTACATAATACATCTATAGAAATTATCTTATCTCTCTTTCTTCAGCTGCAGTTTATTTTATTCAACTCTCATTTTTTTCTTTCTCTCCTCTTTAGGATTGTCACAACCTTTTTTCTCTCCTTTCTCGTCTCTTTTCATAAAGATCCTTTTATATCTAAATCGATCCATATCTTTCCCCGACTGAAATTGTTATTTTGATCCACTTTTTGATATTAAGGTATGGTTCATTATTGCTTTTTCATTCTCATCTTTGTCTTAGCAAGTTATTTACATCTGTTTTTTTATCTAATTACTATTTACCCATATCATATTTATTAAAAATTTTTGAAGGAAATTTTAAGTGTTGAATAAATAAATCTAGAATTTTTATTACAATATACAAAAAAAGTCATCTGTTGGGAGAAGTTTAAAAGCTTTGTTGGCAGTATAATTTTTTTGCATGTATTTTTTTTGTTTCGTTATTGTTGATGCAGTTATTGATATTATTGGTGGGGTTGGCGTTGTTGGAACTTGTGGTATGGTGTTGTTGATGGTTCTGGAACAAAGGATGTTACTTCTTTGTTGTTGATGATGTTGTTGGAACAAATGTTGTTGTTGTTTTGTTGTTGATATTTTTTATTTATAGTTTATGATGTTGTTGATATTGCAACAGATGGAGAAACTGTTAGAACAAATCAAACCACCAGAAAGGTTGGTTTGATGTATTCCATCAGACTCCACATCTGTTGCAACAGACTCCACATCTGTTGCAATAGACTCCACATCTGTTGCAACAGACTCCACATCTGATGCAACAGACTCTATATCTGTTGCAACAGATGGATAATGTTCTTTCTGTGACATTAATTTTTTTCCTCTTCTTTGTAGATATAAGGAACTAACACTTGATCAACTTTTGTCGGACCATCACAAGAGGCTGCAGTAAAGATGGGTTCAAAGGAATAAGTTGCATGCAGATGAAACCACTTCATATGTGAGAGGTATGTATTACTGATAATGTTATCATTGAAACACACATAGAGTGCACTGATTTTGGGAATATTGTTTTTACTGATTAGTCATAGATCATTCAAACAAGATGTCTGCAATTTTACAGTTAAGTTTGGTAGGTCCAAATTGATAAGGCTGAGGGACCATGAATATGGTTCTGATATCCTGTTAAGATTTAATGTTGGTTGTTGCTCATGTTTATTTGTCAAGCATTGTGAAGAGATATAGTTTTGGTGTCATTGTAAAGAGATTCAATAGCAATTGGACTAACTTTTAGGGTGCATTAGACCCTTAGAGGGCATTCGAAGCATAGCACAGCATCTAACAAGAACGGAAAACCAATATAGTTATTGCCCTAGCCCAAATTTATATGGTTGGGTTTCTCGCTCAGGGTGATGATTATACGTAAAAAGGTGCGGTATGAGAATGCCTTCGAAGAAAAATGGGTGGTTGATGGAAGACTATATCATCTAAGAGCTAATTGAAGAAGAGACATAGGGTAGAAAGTAACTTCTAGCAAATCTGGCCGATGGAATTATCTTAAAAGATGTGAAATCTGAATCAAGTGCAAATATGAAAGTGTATCCGGTAATATAATTTCATCTATTGTCTCTCTGAAAAAAATAATGCAGATGGACACTTTTCTAGGGATCTGCGTGGTCGGTATTATCACCTAGATAGAAAATAAGAGAAGACCAACAAAGCAGCCTCATGGGCATCGAGGGTTGAATTGATGTACAGTAAGTCTAGAAAACTTACGCCAATAACAACTGCAGTTAAAATAACAAATCTAAGTGAAGGAGATAATTTCTAAATTTTAAATTTCATCCCATGCCTTCTTATTTGTGTTTCTAATCAGGTCCACTGCCGTTAACCTGATCGGAACCACAAACGAGATTGAAAGGCAAATTGAGTGTCATTGTTTCCTTAGCAATATAGTCAGAAGATATTTGTTGATGCCTTCTGAAGAATTGCTCCCTGGCAAGCATGTCTGGCGACGGTGTAGACTTTTGCATAGCAGATATCTTGTCATCTATATTGGAGAAGAGTGATCACAGAAAGGCTGACAAATTAAGCTTGTTTGATTTGTGCACTAACTCGGTCATATTTTGATAGGTTAATGAGTTCGGAGTTACGTAACGTTTGATAGGCCTGGTAGAGTCGATTTAGATCACACGCTATGTAAATCCTTGCTTATTAATTTATCAGATAGCAACAGTAGCCCTGTACCAACAACAACAACAATAACAAATGGTCGATAAGAAGAAGATGGAGATGATAATGAAGTAGAAGATGATGAATAAAGCAACAGAAATAATGAACAATAAAAATCGCTAAGAGAGAGAAAACAACAATGGATGAAAAGAGAGAGAAAGACATTTTTTTTCTCCATTTCTCGTTATTTTAGGTAAACATTGGGATCAAAATGTAAATTTAAAAATTTGTGGGTTATTTTCAAACTTTCTCAAATTTCTTAATCCATAATAAAGTAATTTTCACCTCCAACTAATAATTAAAACTTGTATCACCTACACCTCATTTTAAAACTCTTTTGTCACCTGTGGCCCAAAGCCCCAAGATACTTTATTTACTTGTCCATAATGGCTTTGTCAGGAAAAATGATAATTTAAAATAAAATTAATAAATATTTCTAAAAAATAGAAAGACAATAATCTTTTAGGTCAATTTTAAATTTGATTGTATAATTAATTTTTTATGGTGTCACTATCATTTTTCTATGACTCATCACTTTTAAAGCATTTAATAAGCCCATACAATTGTCCAAATTTATCAAAATGGATAATAATTCATTAAGTAATTAAAACTTAAATTAGGGATAAAATTGACAAAAAGGCTTCATGTGAGGACTACCAAAATCTCACATTCTCTCTTATATATAATAGTAATATTACATATATATGCGGTTATTTTTTGTGGGTAGTTTATTTTTGGGTTATTTTTATTTTGTAAAGAAAACTTAACTATATTTACTGTAAACTAATTATTTATTATATATATTAAAATTATCCATAACCTAAATGGGTGAATCTTGAGCTTAACTGAATTTAATCTCCAAAATTAGATTAAGAGGTGAAGATTGTATAAGCCATATAAATAGACTATTCATCTCATAAATTCACGATTGACGCTCTTCAACAACACCCTTCTCACGCCCAGAGGTGAATGACTCTTGCTTTGATACCATATTAAAGAACTCCTCACTATTGGGTTCTTGGATCTTTTTCCCTTCCTATGTGGATAAATGAAGCCCAATTTGGACCAATCCATTTTTGTCCATAGGTCCATTACTATGAGGCATATATATTGATCTTTTTAGGTCTTATTCACCATCACAAAAAGAGAGTTTTCAGCAGCCAAAGAGATAAAAACAAAGCTGATTTTCGCACCTAAAGTTCAGTCACAGCTGTCAACTTCAAATTGTGATTCCCGCTTCGTTTCTTATCCGATTGAGCTAATTTTGGAATGATTGTTCCTATCATCTCAATATTTGATTAGGAACTGATGGAGATTGATTTGGTGGCCTGTATCTCTTGTTATTCATTCCTGAACAGTAGCTGCATTTTTTGTGCTTTCACTCCTTTATTTCTCTAGTGTTTGGTTCTGTGGATTATGTATTATTTCTTGTTGTTTGGCACTTTTTTGGTGGAAATTTTGGAGGAAAATATTGTAACTCTTTGGTGATTATAGTGGAGGTTTTTGTCCCGTGGTTTTTTACTCTTCACATTGAAGGGTTTTTCACGTAAATCTTGTATCTCGTGTGATTGCCTTTATTCTTGTCTTGTTTTATTTGGTTGAGTTGTTTGTTGTATATTACTCTATTTTTCTTGGGTTTATTTGTCTCCTCTTGGTTCAAGTTGAAAGAAAAAGTTTAGTCTTGGGTATTTTCCGTTGCTACCCTATCGGGCTCTTTGATTTTGTGCCAGTCTTTCCTAATAAGTTGTATCAGAGAGTTGGTTATTATTGATTGTAGATTTAAATGATGGAGGCAAATATGAGCAAGATGGTGTGTTTGAATGGTAGTAACTATCATACTTGGAAAGGCAAGATGAAAGAACTTCTATTTGTCAAGAAAATGCATCTACCTATGTTTGCATCTACTAAACCTGAATCCATGATAGATGAGGATTGGGAATTTGAGAACTTACAGGTTTGTGGCTATATAAGGCAATGGGTTGAAGATAATGTTATAAATCATATTGCGAATGAGACACATGCTAGAAGTTTGTGGGACAAGCTCGAGACACTTTATGCTTCGAAGACTAGCAATAACAAGTTGTTCTTGCTTAAATAATTGATGAATATCAGGTATAAAGAGGGTAGTCCTATTTCTGATCATATTAATGATTTTCAGGGTGTCCTTGACCAGCTGTCCGGAATGGGTGTAAAGTTCGATGAAGAAATTTAGGGACTTTGGCTTCTTAATACTCTGCCTGACTCTTGGGAAACTCTTTGAGTTTCTTTGACTAATTCTGCTCCCGGTGGTATTGTAACTATGGAATATGTTAAGAGTGGTGTCTTGAATGAAGAGATGAGAAGAAAATCGCAGGCCTCATTTTCTTCATCTTCACACTCTGATGTTTTGGTTACTGAAGAGAGGGGGAGAAATAAGTCCAGAGATTCAAATGATAGAGATAAAAGTAGAAGCAAGTCAAGGTCCAAATTCAAGAATGTTACATGTGACTATTGCAACAAAAAGGAGAATATCATGAAATATTGTTACAAGCATAAGAGAGATATAAGATGGCAAAAGAAAGAAGACGATAATGAAAATCGTGTTGCCATTGTTGCTAATGATGATCTTCTTGTTGCTTGTGGTGAGAATGCCATTAATCTTGTCCGCGATAAGTCTAGCTGGTTTGTGGATTATGGTGCTACAACTCATGTTACGCCAAAGAAGGAATTATTTTCTTCTTATACTCCAGGTAATTTTGGGATGTTTAAAATGGGCAATAATGATGAAGTTAAAGTACTTGGCATTGGCATGATTTGTTTGGAAAGTAACAATGGTTCCAAACTAGTTCTCAATAATGTCAAGCATGCTCCATATGTTCACCTGAATTTGATTTCTGTAGGAATTCTTGATGATGAGGGTTATGTTAATACCCTTGGTGCTGGCCAGTGGAAGCTTACTAAATATTCGATGATTATGGCTCGAGGTGACAAGTTGTTTAACTTGTACGTATTTCAGGGCTCTACTTCTAGAGGCCTGATAAACTTGATGGAGAATGATACTTCATCAGAGTTTTGGCATAGAAGGTTGAGTCATATGAGTGAGAAGGGAATTGATAGTTTGGCTAAGAAAAATTTTCTTTCTGGAGTAAAACAAGCAAAGTTGAAGAAGTGTGTTCATTGCTTAGCCGGTAAACAGAAAAGAGTTTCTTTTCAGAGTCATCCATCTTCAAGAAAGCTCGATTTGCTGGAGTTAGTGCATTCTGATTTATGCGGTCCTTTTAAAGTATGGTCTCATAGCGGTGCAATTTACTTTGTGACTTTTATTGATGACTATTCTCGCAAACTCTGGGTATTTCCTTTGAAGTTCGAGGATCAAGTACTTGATGTGTTCAAGAATTTTCAGGCCTTGGTTGAAAGACAGACATGGAAGAAATTGAAATGCATCCGTTCAGATAATGGTGGTGAGTATATTGGTCCTTTTTATAGATATTGTAGAGAGCAGGGTATTCGGCATCAGAAAACTCCTCCAGAGACTCCTCAGTTGAATAGCTTAGCAGAGAGGATAAACAGAACACTAGTTGAGAGGGTTAGATGTATGCTTTCAGATGCTAAGCTGCCAGATTCCTTTTGGAAAAAAATACTTAATACGGGTGTTTATGCTATCAATTTATCTCCTACTGTTGCTTTGAATGGTGATGTCCCTGACAGAGTTTGGTCTGGTAAGAATGTTTCTTATGATCATCTTAAAGTCTTTGGGTGTAAATCTTTTGTTCATGTTCCTAAGGATGAAAGGTCAAAGTTGGATCTTAAAACTAGACAGTGTATCTTCATTGGTTATGGTCAAGATGAATTTGGCTATCGTTTCTATGATCCAGTTGAGAAGAAACTTGTTAGAAGCCACGATGTTGTGTTCTTTAAAGACCAAACAATTAAAGATTTTGACAAAGCTGAGAAGGTTGATTCTCAGAGTAGTGAGAGCCTAGTTGATGTTTATCCAGTTTCTTTGACTACTGCTCCTGAAGAAAATCTTCATGATGATGAAAATCAAACTGATAATGAAGATGATGATCATGTTCAGAATGACCAGCAAGAAGTTGTTGATGCTCCAGTGTAAGTTGATATGGTTGATCAGTAACCAGTTCTTAATGCTCCAGAGAGTTCTCTCAGACGATCTACAAGAGAGAGAATACCTCCATCTCGTTATTCTCTCAGTGAGTATGTACTCTTGACTGATGGGGGAGAACCTAAGAGTCTTGATGAGGCCATGAAAAGTGAAGAAAAAGAAAAGTGATTTGATGTTATGGAAGATGAAATTAAATCTTTGTAAGATAATCATACCTTTGATTTGGTTAAGCTGCCTAAAGACAAAAAATCTTTGAAAAATAGGTGGGTTTTTTGGGTGAAACATGAAGATGGTAATCCAATTCCACGGTACAAAGCTAGATTGGTTGTGAAGGGATTTAACAAGAAAAAGGGAGTTGATTTTGATGAGATATTTTCTCCGGTGGTAAAGATGTCATCCATTCGAGTGGTTCTAGGCTTAGCTGCAAGTCTAGATTTAGAGGTTGAGAAAATGGATGTTAAAACTGCTTTTCTCCATGGTGACTTAGATGAAGAAATTTATATGGAGCAACCCGAAGGTTTTGAAGTCAAAGGAAAAGAGAATTATGTTTGCAAATTGAAGAAGAGCTTGTATGGTTTGAAACAAGCTCCTAGGCAGTGGTACAGGAAGTTTGGTTCCTTTATGAGTCAGCAGGGCTTCAAGAAGACTACTTCAAACCATTGTATTTTTGTGCAAAATTTCTCTGATGGTGACTTTATTATTGTGTTGCTTTATGTTGATGACATGTTTGTTGTTGGTCATAATGCTTGCAGGATTCAAAAGTTGAAGTAAGAGTTGAGTAAGTCTTTTTCTATGAAAGACTTAGGACCAGCAAAGCAGATTCTTGGCATGTAGATTATCCGTGACAAAAAGGCCAAGAAGTTGTGGTTATCACAAGAGAAGTATATTCAGAAAGTACTTCGAAGGTTTAACATGGACAAGGCTAAGGTTGTCAGTACACCTTTAGTTATGCACTTCAAGTTGAGCATGAAGCAGTGTCCTTCCAGTGATGATGAGAAGCAAGATATGAAGAAAGTTTCTTATGCTTCAGTTGTTGGTAGTTTGATGTATGCAATGGTTTGCACAAGAACAAATATTGCTCATGTTGTTGCTGTTGTTAGTCGTTTTCTTTCTAATCCGGGAAGAGAACATTGGAATGTTGTGAAGTGGATTATGAGATATATTTGTGGCACTTCTAGTCTAAGTTTGTGTTTTGGTACAGGGAAGCCTATTCTTTATGGTTATATTGATTTAGATATGGCCAGTGATGTTGATACTCGTAAGTCTACTTCAGGATATTTGGTTACTTTTGCAGGGGGAGCTGTGTCTTGGCAATCTAGGTTGCAAAAATGTGTTGCTCTATCTACTACAGAAGCTGAGCTTATTGCTGTCGTTGAAGCTTGTAAAGAATTGCTTTGGATGAAGAGATTCTTGGGGGAACTCGATTGTGCTCAAGAGAGGTATGTGCTTCATTGCGAAAGTCAAAGTGCCATACATCTTGGCAAGAATTCTATATTTCATGGTCGGTCTAAATACATTGATGTGAGATACCATTGGATTCGGGATGTGTTGGATTCTAAGTTGCTTGAACTTGAGAAGATTCATACGGATGATAATGGTTCCGACATGATGACTAAAACTTTGCCAAGAGGGAAGTTTGAAGATTGCTGCATGATCGCCTGGATGGCGGTCTCCACCACATAGTTGGGAGGGGGAGAATTGTTGGGTTATTGGGTCTTTTTCCCTTCCTATGTGGATAAATGAAGTCCAATTTGGACCAACTCACTTTTGCCCATAGGCCCATTACTATGGGGCATATATATTGATCTTTTTAGGTCTTATTCACCATCACAAAAAGAGAGTTTTCAGCAGCCAAAGAGAGAAAAATAAAGCTGATTTTCGCACCTAAATTTCAGCCACAGCTGTCAACTTCAAATTGCAATTTCCCCTTCGTTTCTTGTCCGATTGAGCTGATTTATTGATTGCTTGTTTTCCTCATCTCAATATTTGATTAGGAACTAACAGAGCTTGATTTGGTGGCTTGTATCTCCTGTTCTTCATTCCCGAACAGTAGCTGCATTTTTTGTGCTTTCACTCCTTTATTTCTCTAGTGTTTGGTGTTGTGGATTATGTATTGTTTCTTGTTGTTTGGCACTTGTTTGGTGGCTATTTTGGAGGACAATATTGTAACTCTTTGGTGATTATAGTGGAGGTTTTGGTCCCGTGGTTTTTTACTCTTCACACTGAAGGGTTTTCCACGTAAATCTTGTGTCTCGTGTGATTGTCTTTATTCTTGTCTTGTTTCATTTGGTTGAGTTGTTTGTTGTATATTACTCTATTTTGCTTGGGTTTATTTGTCTCCTCTTGGTTCAAGTTGAAAGGGAAAGTTTAGTCTTGAGTATTTTCCGTTGTTACCCTGTCGGGCTCTTTGATTGTGTGTCCGTCTTTCCTAACACTCACGCCCAGAGTTGAATGACTCTTGCTTTGATATCACATTAAAGAAATGAATCGTTGCTTAACTGAGTCTCATATGCTAACTCAAAAGGTGAGAATTGCTCAAATCATATAAATAAACCACACATCTCAAAAAATTTCTGATGATGTTACTTTAGTAACACATTTTCGGACTGCTAGGATTTGGACATACAAATAATCTATAACATTTCATAACCTAGCAACCAATTAAACGAGTAATTACTCTGTTTCCATTCAATTGACAATTTCATTTATCTGACCAATTTGTTGTCTTTTCAATTTCAATTGCACTAGATTAATAGTTGTTGTATCAAAATATAAATATACATAAATTATACAAAGATACTGTAGGTGTAATTTTCATTATGTTTTTGACAAAGGAGTCCTACATAAATAACATACCGCATGCCCGTCAGGGTGCTTGTTATCTAAAATGCAGCTAATGGAATGGGATCTTTAACTTTTTCAGCATGCTGATTGAAAAAACTTTCACTTATCTAATTATTTATAATCATAGGTATATAGTCAATATTATATCCAAATTATACAATAATTATATATTAAAATTGTAGGGTTCAATAACGATTAAGATTAGTTCTTTGTTGTGTGATTTGTTGGATTGCTATTGATGAAATTATTTCTCTTATGTTATAAAATAAAATAACGGAGACTGAGAAACAGATAGTAGAGATTTTTATTATTTTCTCCGTTTCAAAAAGAATGACCTACTTTTCTTTTTAGTCCGTTTAAAAAAGAATGACCCCATTCCCTTTATAACAACTTTTTAATTTTAACTTTCCACATGACATGTTTAAGACAACAAGATTGAAGGGCATTTTGGTACATTTGACATATCTTTAATTTAACACCACAAGATTCAAAAGTTTTCTTTATTTTCTTAAACTCCATGCCAAGTCAAACTAGATCATTCTTTTTTAAATAGAGGGAGTATATTTTTTATTTGTGTACAAAAATGAAAACAAACGCATGTCTTTATAGGCTATTTTGCCAACATTCCAACAAATGGGAATAGTTTGTTCATGTGTGGAAAGCCTTCATTTGAAAATGAAGGCAGTGTTGACAGTGGAGAAGACATCCACACTACTGATTATTTCTTAACACCCCCCTTGGATGTCTAACACAAAATAAAAAGAAACTTTAATAATGCATATCTTGTAATATATTTTTTTTTAATCAACTGCCTCATTAAAAACCTTATCAAGAAAAAGCCAATGAGAAAAAACCTTGATTAAGAAAAAAAGAGTGCAGTGTGTATTTAATTACTCCCCCGGATTAAAACATTACTTAACATCTCGAAGATGTCACATCCCAATCTTGTATATCATCTTCTCAAAAGTTGAGGTTGGCAATCCTTTGATGAATAGGTCTGCCAAATTGTCACTTGAACGAATCTGTCGTACACCGATATCACCATTCTTTAGGAGTTCATGTGTGTAGAAAAATTTTGGCGAAATGTGTTTCGTTCTATCTCCTTTTATGAATCCGCCTTTTAATTGCGCTATGCATGCTGCATTATCTTCATATAAAATTGTGGACACTTTGTTACATTTCAGATCATATTTTTTTTTTAATGAGATGTATCATTGATCTCAACCACACACAGTCCCGGCTTGCTTCATGAATAGTTGCTAGCTCTGCATGGTTTGATGAAGTGGCCACGCTAGACTACTTTGTAGATCTCCAAGATATGACGGTACCCTCACATATGAACACATATCCTATTTGAGACCAAGATTTGTGTGGATCATATAAATACCCCACATAAACATAACCAACTAGATTGGGACTGCAATCTTTAGAATAAAATAAGTTCATACTGGTAGTTCCTATTAGATACCGCAATATGTGTTTGATTTCATTCCAATGCCTCCTAGTAGGAGCAGAACTATATCTTGCTAACAAATTAACAGAAAAGGCTATATCAGGCCTTGTAGAGTTAGCAAGATACATTAGTGTACCGATTGCACTAAGGTATAGTACTTCAGGATCAAGAATTTTCTCGTTCTTTTCTTGGGGTTGGAATGGATCCTTAGTCACATTAAGTGATCGAAAAATCATAGGAGTACTTAATGGATGTGCTCCATTCATATAAAAATCTTTTCAAAACTTTTTTTGTATAGGTAGATTGATGGATAAAGATACTGTTTGTCAAATGTTCAATTTGCAAATCAAGACACAATCTTGTCCTTCCAAGATCTTTCATCTCAAATTCTTTATTTAAATAATCAATTGCCTTTTGAAGCTCTATTGAAGTTTCAATAAGATTTTTCATCAACATAAACAGTAAGTACAACAAACTCCGATGTTGTTTTCTTTATAAAAATACATGGACAAATTTCATTATTTATATAACCTTCTTTAGATAAATACTTACTAAGATGGTTATACCACATGCGTCCAGATTTCTTCAAATCATATAATGATCTCTGCAATATAATTGCATATATTTCCCGAGATGCCTCGTGCATTTTATATCCTTCAAAAAATTTCATGTATATCTCATTATCAAGTGCTCCATAAAGATAGGTTGTAACCACAATCATTAAACGCATTTCAAGTCTCTCATGAACAGTGAAACTAATGAGATAACATAATGTTATTTCATCCATAACTGGTGAGTATGTCTTTTCATAATCAACACCAGGCCTTTGTAAAAATCTTTGTGCAACAAGGCGTGTCTTATATCTTTACATTTTATTTTGAGATAATACCCAATTACTCCCCCCCCCCACTGAACTATACCCGAAAGAGCTGTGACACACCTCAACATCAAAGGGGTCCTATTACCCCCTTGAACTAATTAAAAGTAGAATTTTCACCCCCTTAGTTCCTATGTGGCACATACGTGGCTCTTACGTGGAACAACACACTGAAGTATCCACGTAGACACACGTGTGTGCTACGTATGTGCCACATAGGCTCTAAGGGGGTGAAAATTCCACTTTTAATTAGTTCAGGGGGTAATAGGACCCCTTTGAAGTTAAGGTGTGTCACATCTCTTTCGAGTATAGTTCGGGGGGTTAATTGGGTATTTTCTCTTTTATTTTTCTCATTTCTTTTACGCTTAAAGACCTATTTATAGCCAACAGGTTTAATACCATTTGGTGTTTGAATAATAGGTCCAAAAACTTCACGCTTGACAAGTAATTCAACTCAGATTGAATTGTTTCTTGCTATTTTGGTCAATCATTTCTTTGCGGACATTCGTGACTGACTGAGGTTCGAAATTCTTGCTATCTTGCATGATTTTTGTTGCAATATTATATGCAAACACATAGTCTATTACTATTTTTGATCGATTCAAATTAGTTTCACCATCATTTGTATTTAGGAATAATTACTCTTTTTTTTCGAGGTTCAGGCTTATTGGTTCCTTTAGAAATATCAAAGTTATTCAAATCTTGAATTTTCATATGAGATTTTTTTGTAGTATTATCTTGACCATTTATTTTTTATTTTCTAGGATTTTGATCCTTAGAAAATAATGGTCTACCACGCTTCAGGAGTGCTTTGAACTCATTGAACACGATACTAGTAGATGGTCCTACAAGGACCTCAATTCGTATTGAAACATTCACTGCAAGAATGTATGATTTTGTAATCCTTTTTAAATCTATAAATGCGTTTGACATTTGATTTGTAATTATCAAGTGAATAATCTTTTGTACCTCTTGCTCACAAATAAAAGCACATGCATCAAGATGAGATTGTGATGAATTTTTCACAAAATTTCTATTTTAATTTCACTATTTTTTTCCTCCTAATTTTGGAAAAACACTCTCATCAAATCGACAATCAGCAAATCAAACAATAAAAATATCTCCAGTTAATGATTCAAGGTAGCGAATAACACAGGGTAATTCAAACCCAACATATATTTCTAAACTTCTTGGAGGCCAATCTTTGTGCAATGTGGTGATGTAACAGGCACATACACATCATATTCAAAAATTCACAAATGAGGTATATTAGGCTCTTGACCCAAAATCAATTATAATGGAAAAAATTTATGATAATTTATCGGTCTTAGACGATCAAGTGTTGCAACATGCAAAATAGCACGACCCCAAATAGAGGTGGATAACTTAATTTTTATAAGCAATGGTCTTGCTATCAATTACAAATACTTAATTAATGACTCAACAAGACCATTTTGAGTATGAACATGAGCTACAAGATATTCAACTTTTATCCCAATTGATAAGCAATAGTCATTAAATTCTTGAGATGAAAACTCTGTAGCATTATCAAGACAAATAGACTTGATCTAGTTGTCAGGAAACTGTGTTCGTAATCATATTATTTGTTCTAATAATTTTGCAAATGTCAAGTTTCAAGATGACAATAGGCACACATGGAACCATCTAGAAGAAGCATCAATTAAGACCATGAAATATCAAAATGACCCACTAGGTGGGTGAACAAGTCCACAAATATCTACATGTATACATTCTAAGAATGCAAGGGATTCAATATCAACTTTAGTTGGTGATGACCTCACAATTAGCTTGCCTTGATAACAACAGTACAAGAAATTTCATTATTTGAAAGAACCTTCATGTTCTTAAATGGATGCCCATTTGAATTTTTTATAATTCGTCTCATCATTATAGATTCGGGATGTCCCAATCGATCGTGCCAAAGTTCAAAGATATTAAAATTAGTAAACTTTAGATTTACTATAGAACGTGCCTCAATCGCACTAATTTTTGTCCAATACAAGCCAGAAGATAAGGCAGGAAACTTTTCTATAACACATGTCTGTCCAAAGACATTCTTGGTAATATAAAGATATTCATGGTTCAACTCATCCTTTGTCTTGATATGATAACTATTTTCACGGATATCTTTAAAACTCAACAAGTTTCTCCAAGACTTAGAAAAAAATATAGCATTATTTATGATAAGTTTAGATCCCTTAGGAAAAAATTATAATGGCTCTTCCGAAGCCTTCAATCAAATTAGTACTATCAAAATTATAGTAACATTTATTTTCCCATACTTAAAGGAGAAAAATATTTCTCATTTTAAATATTTTGTATGTTGTACCAGGATCAATTAAGTAAATATCTTCATAATTGCATAACTTGCTTTAAAAATTATTCATATCTTCAAATAAAATTACATACACAAAATTAATATATATCAAATATTAATGATGGATAAAACTACAAAGTCAACACTAAGTAGTATAATAAATTTGAGAAATTAAATGAGTGATGTTCACTTTCATGTCAAGTATTGATAGAAAGCCACAAGTACTAAGATTTCTTTTTTACGTACTTGTTGAGAACAATACCAATAATAATAGTTAGTCCATGTTAAAGAAACTTTATTGGTAATTTGATTAAATGTTTCTTTATAAACATAACTCGATGAACTATATTTTATGATATCCAAAACGATGCAAGAATTAAGACTATAATTTAATGAGTAAATTTTTTATTTTTTCATAAGCAAACAGTAGATTGCAATATTAAATTGTGATAGGACCAAACTAAAAATAAATTACTACGAAACTTATGATAATACGAAAATACTAATAAAATAGAACAGTTACTCGTAAATTAACATTTATTCATTGCACTATTATTACTAACAAACATTAAAAGTTGTTCACTCTTCCATAGCCACAGAACCATCACCTATCAGGTGATCTGTCTTTCCCTCAGGATGCTCGAAGAAATCTGCTACATCTAAGTGAGCAACATCAACATGATTTTCAGAGATAAAATTAGCTTAAGTATTTTTCTCTTTTTTCTTTAGTGATGCTTGATAAATCTCAACCAAGTGTTTGGGAGTACGACAACTACATGCATATTATCCTTTTGCATCACGTCGAAAACAAACACATGTTTTCCCTGCTTCACATTTCTCATTCTTTCCTTGTTTGTTTTGACAGAGTCATTTCTTTGA
Organism: Capsicum pubescens; assembly: GCA_030864215.1. Classification (NCBI taxonomy): domain Eukaryota; kingdom Viridiplantae; phylum Streptophyta; class Magnoliopsida; order Solanales; family Solanaceae; genus Capsicum; species Capsicum pubescens. The sequence continues at coordinate 65,388,432 of CM061546.1, read as the reverse complement.
TGAATGAATGACTACACCAGGAACATGATTTCTTTCTTGGCCATAATCATAGTCACGCCCACATCCACGATCAGATTCGTGATTCTTTCCACGCCTAGCATGGTGGGCGTACACTTCATTCACTTCAAGAAATGGTGTAGATCCAGAAGGTCGAAGATCATAATTTTTTATTAATAAATCATTATTTTGTTTAGCCACAAGAAGATGAGAACTTAGTTCAAAATACTTCTTGAAACCTTTATCTCGATATTGTTGCTGCAAGAGTACATTCGAGGCATGAAAGGTGGAGAATTATTTTGTTCCAGCAGTTTGTAATTCTTGCAATACTTTGGTAGATAGTTATACTTGATTTGAATCTTCTTTGCAACTATTTCTCCTAATTTTTATTTTATCCCTACATTATTTATTTTTTTTATAGAAAATCACCAAGCAAATCTACCTCCACTTTAACTCTGGCGCAACTTAATCTTGTTCTATTGGTTGTGGCCATATCCACTTGCAATGGTTTACCTACAGTAGTTGTTAATGAAAAAATTATTTTTTTCCCAAAGAAATTACGCGGGAGTCCAGGTAATAAAATCCAGTCTATTGCAATGGATGTTTCTTCTTTAGGGTCAAAAAGTGAATCCCATTTTAGAGTGTGCATGGGACAGTTTCAATTCTTTGAGAAATATAAAAAATTAATTTTGACAATAGATTCGCATAGTACTTTCGCCTAGAGACCCTAATTAGTACATATCAGGTCATACATATAAGAATTTTTTCACTACTGCAATCGTAGGTCCTCGTTTGAAATCATCTGTGTTATCTCCTCTTCCTCTCATATTATTCTTGGTTCACCATGCAAAAACATAATAGGTTTAAGCGGCAAAGGTGTGTAAACTGGTTGCAAGGTTGCATCGAAATTCATATCACCAATTGGTATGGTGCTGAGATGAGATTAGTATGTTGAACAGCCTCCGACGGTGGATGCCCAACGGCCGTCATAGCCATTAACGACGAAGTTTGTACGCAAAATTAGTTTTTTCATCTTTGGTTCTTGAGAGTGTTTTGTGAAATTACAAAGGTATAAGAGAAACTTGAACAGGTAGAGAAAGAAAAAAGGAAAGAAAACAACTTTCAAGAGCCAAAGCATGAGAATGGAGACAGAAGAGGGAGATACTTATATAGAGGAGGAATGACCCAAAGATGGAACCCAAGAAAGAAGAAGCAGTTGTCACCGTAAATAAATTTAGGGCACTGAAAACAACAGATGGGGATAAAAAGGCAGAAGAAATCAGAAGTTCTAAGGAGGCAAAAACCCCAAAATATGCAAAGAAGTGGGTATAGGATATCTTTAAGAAACAACTTGATGAAAGTTGAAATCTAGTAAAAAAAAGGTACATTAGATAAATGTGAAGGTCCAAACAGAGAACAGGCAAGTCCAACATCATTTAGAGAAAAGAAAAATCAAAAGAAGGCAACAAAGGGTCAAAGTGAAACCGCAAAGCATGCAACAGATAGACAAGACTCTCCTTTAAGATTAGCAACAGAAGAATATAGTGGAGTCATCACCACTGCTACCAAGTAATAAGAAAAGAAAACCACCAAATAACAGTGGTGACATAACATCAAATAAAGTGGCAGAGTCAACTCATTTATAATTTCAAGACTCTGACACAGGTGGCACAGTTATCACAAGATGACATTGATAGAAGGAATGAAGAAGATGAAGATATCCAAGAGAACATCAAATTTGTGAATAAAAAGGGAGATTTATTTCCTAAACATGCAAAGGAATAAAGATACATAAATCAGATACATCAAGGATCGCACGGATTAGCTCAGCAAAACCCCCCATTGATTAAATAGTTATTAACAAAATACTTTGCTGGAACATTAAATCAATCAACACTCAAAGTTCTTTTGAAAAGTTGATTGATTCACATAAAAGAAACAAATATGCATACATTGCCCTTTTATAACCTTTTCAAGGACCTCAAGAAACAGAAGAGTATAGAAAAAAAATTGAGGATCACATTTTAATATTAATAGCTTTTCAAAAATTTAGATTTTTTGAAATCAAGATTAGAGGGGAGAAGTAGTTACAGATGGTTACCAACAACTTACCATCAAATTTACAAATGTCTTGATGTAGAAGAAAATGTACATAATTGTTGATGCTAGATGCAGTGCTTTAAAGAAATACTTTGAAATGATATGTATATAATTGTTGATGCTAGATCCAGTGCTTTAAAGGAATGCTTTGAGATGATATAGAATACTTGAGTGGAAATATCAACAAGACGTGTGTCACGACCCAAACTAGGACCTGACCGTGACGGACATCCCGAACCCTAAAGGCCTGGACGTCCTGCTCTATCTGGTAGCCATGCACAACATTTATATAATAAGAGAAGATGCGGAAATACAATCTGATACGGAAACATGGTCATTAACTCTGAGATTCAAGACATAAGAACGAAAGCTACAATTTAAAACATCTAAATAAGATCTGACTCGGTCTGCGAAATCTCTACTATATCTCAAAACTGTTCTGAAAACTGGGACAAGGCCCCCAGTAGACCAAAACAACAGAATACCTAATCTGAAATAACAGGCCTTCTGGAACAAAGAAGGCTCACCACTGCACGGATCACTTCTTTCTGGAATACTATACTAATTAGCCGGACCCTTAGACTGAGCCTCCGAACCTGGGAGGTAGGGGGTCAATACAGATGTACTGGTACGCAGAGCAAATCCAAAATAATAATTTATATTCAACATAAATGAGAGCAATTTAAAACAGTTCATAAACAATCATATAGTAAGAAATCTCACGGGCATTTTTGAAAGACTCTGTAAAATCATCTGAACTCTGTGACACTCTTTGTTTTACTTCTGCGCTAGGTGGTATACCCTACAACTCTGAAATTCCACGGGATATATGGAATCCGTCATTGACTCGGCGGGGAAGCCTCCAACCCAAGTATGTCACAAGGGTTGGAGTCTCTGACTCGGCTACGCCACACAGCCGTCGCTAGCGTAAAAATAATATACCCGGATCGGCAAATCACGGTTTTAGGCTAAGAGTTACTTGAACTCAAGCCTTCTTCGGGTAACCACCTAACCCCTTTTAAGCCCATTTTTAACTCTTTATAATATGCATTCTCTTAAAACATACTCTGTTATGGCATACATATTGTAACGCCCCGAAATCGGGTCCCGAGAGGTCACACGGTGCTTAGGATCACAAGTGACCCCAAGCTAACCCTTCTACTGGAATAACTCATAAGCAACTGAACAAAAAGTATAAATCTATACAAATCTGCGGAAAATAACTCTTTTCTGAATCTGATTAATACAAAACCAAATTTACAAGATTACAATTCTGCCTTTACAACCAAAACTGAAATAGAATACATCAACTTCTACTGACTGTCTATAAAGACTCTACTAGTACTGACTGTAGGTAGTCGGGTCATGACTCCTGACTATCCCAACTCAATACGACTGAATAAAGAAAATACAACACTATTAGTTCTGCATAACTGACCCAAGCCCTTGATCAAAAGGACTCATCACCTGCTGACTGGATACAACGAACTGACTGGATCTGAAGGTGCATACTATACCTTGTACCTACATTCCGAGAAAATGTAGCCCACATACGAATATGTGGGTCAGTACCATGGAAACGTACCGAGCATATGGGGGTGAAATGCATATATAAAATAATATCTTAATATCATCACAGTTTATAAAATTATGCATGCTGATATAAATGACTCACTTAGCTCGAATAAAATCATCATAATAATAAGAGAGTAAGATATATCAGGTAAAACATGTGAGTCATCATAATAAGTTCTCAATTCACTTTCACCTCGTTTTCAAATCATCAAAGCAATCAAATCTCATAACAATTCTCTTTAGAATATATCCTTTCAATTTTTCAAAAACAACAGCTTTCTCAAACTCAGTCTTTCAAGAGAATATATTTTCATCTTAGATAGAAGAGTACACACACACACATTGGGAGTCTCTTACAACCGACATAAACCATGTGAGCTACATGGAGTCCAACGTCTTACCCACGTTGGGGAGAGCTGTCCTATCCTTGCCATCGAAGTAGGACCTTAAATCATCAATCCAAACACTAGTGATCACTATATAAATCAGCCTCTGGCTCACATCCTACGAAGGCACATAGTTCTAGGAAAGTACCAAATCCTGCTATACCTCCCACTCGGTGCTAAAGACTACTCCCGGACTTAGCTCAGATCTTTTTAAAATAAAATTCACTAACAAACATTTCAACAATTCACAACGGGAGTCATCATGCTACCCTTTTTATAATAATCAATAAAAGTGGATTCCTTTTCTCATCTCGGGTTCAAAAACACCCTTCTTTACGATTGAAAGGTCAAAGCTTCTTCATCATTTCAACTAATTTAATTTTCAAGGTAGTTATAACATATGATTTCTCAAAATAATAAACTCAAATAGGGTTCAAAAAACCCATACATCAATATCACCATAAAACCTTCCAAAGTTTCATACTTTATGATATAAGCATAAAAATAATCACGTAAAAGTTAAATTTTCAGGTTTATAGGTAACCATATCAACATTCTCATGAAACATCGTAAGGTATAAAATTCATATATTCAAGTTCGTAGTAAAACATATCAAATCATACATCTTTGTAAAGAAAATTAACTTTGGGATTCAAATCTCATTGTGCTTATAGCACATAATTTCTCAAAGTACAATTTCAAAGGAGGTTCGAAGACCCATATATCAATATCACGATAAAATCTCTCAAGAATCATGCTTGTCATCATAAACATATATAAATTACTTTAAAATCTGGAAATTTCAGCTTTTTGTACAATAATATCATCATTCTCATATAATTCCACTTCTAAAATATCAAAAGTATCATAGTCTCATGAGAATCAATGTAGAGTATAAATTTATGCTTCAAATTCATGATAGAACATGTAAAAATCCATAACTTCGTAAAAGAAAATATTTTTGGGCACAAGAACGAAAAGGTGTTCTTGTTGAAAACCCCCACATACCTTAAAATTGAATCTTTGAATGACTTTTTGAATGACGTAATGCTATTCATGAACTTTTGGGTGTCCCTCGTAGCCTTCGTAACGGGGATTCCGAATATGTAAAAATTATAGAATTCTCACGGTTGAATCTCTAGATATTGGGGTTTTTAGGTTGAAACCCTAAAGGTTGTTTTTGGTGATTTTGAGAGAAAGTAAACTTATTTTGATGTTGTGGGAGTTTAATCCCGTGTTATAGACATATATAGGGGTGTTTTTGGCACTTGAAAGTGAGGTATGCGGCACACAACCCATGGCAGACCTTAAGGTGTGCGTCACACACCTTATGGCATACATTTAAGTGTGCCTCGCACTCCCAATCGCACACATTTGATTGGGCGGCGCATTGCCCATCGCACACCCTTACTGCCTCTCACGAAAATAGGCATAACTCTTCGCTCGAGTATCGGATTTTTGCAAAATTGGTATCGTTGGAAAGATAATTCAATTATCTATAATTTTATAGGTCTTGGTATGAAAATTTCCATGTATATTAATATATATTTATGTTTGAAGTTGACCCTTATAGAATCGAATGTCAAACTTTGGATGAATCAATTGGTCTTAGCTCAACTTTGTTCTAGGTCATTGCAATGAACATTTTTCACCTCTAAACTACTCCATAGAATAGGATAATGATCATGCAACTTGTATTCACATGAGAATATCTTGGATTAGAGCTTAGACGCGTAGGAATGGCGGTTAGAATTCTAGCACGAGAATACAGGGTATTACATTATCTCCTCCTTGAGAACATTCGTCCCCAAATGTGGATAATTAACCTGAAACACAGAGGCATATTAGTCGTCAATCTATCATGTGTAACTGATAGAACTTAATCACTGGATCTCAAGAATAATGAGCTACTGAACTGGCCTGCAAGTGCATGAATCCTCAAGAAAAATAACTTTATGGCTAAGATATAAACGAGAGTGTCAACTTATGAGTAACCATTACTTTGCACTGGATCTGATCTCATGAGAAAGGATGAGAGGTTTATGACATAAAAACTTGGGGTATTACATATATTTATGGTATCATCATACCATTGACTTGCAAGTCACATCTCTGAGCCATTATTAGCATATTACAATCTCTATTTTCAAAACATAAATTCAGGACCACCATATCAATAAATCATTTCAAAGAAATCTTTCTCTAAAACACATGTAAACACCTGTATGCAACTCTCTTTGTCAAACTTTCAATGATGCAAGGTGGCCATGTAAAAACTCTTAATCTCATGCAAATCTTTCTCTTTTAACAAAATTTATTTACATCAAGAAACTCCCTCTCTTAAATCTCTAAATCATGCTCAAAATACTATGGTATTTGAGTAAACTATTTTTAAGCCATCACTATAAGAAAAAGGTTTATTTACGACCGACTTTTAGGGATGAGTCAATAAATTGACCTCTAAAAGTATACTTATTAGAACAAGATAAAATTACGGTCCTTACTAGTACATTTTATTGTGAAGGAAAAAAATCTGGTCCCTAATATTTTTTTATCTGGTCCCAAATGTTAATTGGGAGATTTGAGAGGAAAAAAAAATGCCAAAATAAAATATGTAATTTCACTATAGCGCCTAATTATTTTCAGTAGCATATTTTCACTCTCCCTCTCTCGTACAACGCACTACTCCTATTTACTCTCTCTCTCGTACACAACAAACACATATAGCTACTCTTCAACAGATCACTCTCTCTTGCGAACACAGTAAACACACTACTCTCATCTTCCAATTCTTTCATTCACTAATACACACCATCTTGATTCTCGATCTTGATCGATTACAACGATGCACACACACCATCTTGATCGCAAATGATACCCTTTCACTGTATCTTTAAATTTCCCAAATTGCCCTCATCGACCGCCGTCCCTCCCCGTCAATTCACACCGGAGATGCGATAGAATCTTCTCCAGGATAGGCACAACTTATAGGTATATTGTTTTCTGTAACCCTATTAAATTTAAGACTTTGCCCTAATTTAGGGATCGATCGACTGTGCTGAGAAATTTGGTTTAACTTTACCCTATTCGCGGTGTTTTGATTCTGATACGTAACAGAGTAGCTCAGAATTTAGGTTTAAGTTTTTCCTTTATGTAATAGAACCTCTTGGTTCATTATTTGTGTTTTCCTTATTACTTATGTAATTTAATTGTACTCTGTAGGTATGTTTTTGTTTGAATTAGTTTTGAATTTGTTCTTTCAATCGTAGATAGAAAAACATATGCTTAAAATTGAAGTTTTTTAGTTTTTTCTAGTTAAAAAGTGTAAGGTTTATTCTTTTTGTGTGTGTGTTGAGCTTCAGAGATTTGCTTATTTGAAGCACTAATATCTTGTGTTGATGATATTTGTTTGAGTGTTGCTTCAGTGGAGCAACATGGTCAGTGAGGATTTATATAGTCCGTCCAACTTGCTAAGTATTGAGATATAGTTATCATCGTCATATTGGACTAACCTACTATCTTTGTTTTGATTTTCCTTGTGTGGTTGATTCTAGTTGAAGATGAATAATCAATATAAATTTTTCAGACATAACAAAGTAAATAAAAGTATGATTTTTTCTACTAAGACGTTAGACGAGATAGTCACACACTTTAACAACATGATTAGAGTTGCTTTTGGTTCATCATTTCTGGGGACGTTAACTTATCTTTTCTCGCTTACAGGTTCGTGTAAAGGAAAGTCTGTGTAGTGGAAAGTTTATGAGCCACTGAAAGAGGTTTTATTTACTCCAGTCCTTTACCATTACGACAACCCTAAATTTTACCTTTAGTTAAACGTTCCAGAGATAATTACTATCTCTTACTGGATATGTTGTTGTTGTTGTTATACATCTTGAATTTCATTTGCTATCATGTTTCTGTCTTTGCTTTTGTTTAAATATCTAACAGTAATGTGCAAATGGCATTTTGATTGTTATTTGTCACCAATATGCTCCTCGTCTTAATTATGGGTCTTTGCATGTATTAGTAAACTGCACTACTTTTGTATCTCAAATTACTCTGTTAATAAGAGATCCCACCCCTCGTCTCTCTAACCACTCATCTTAGATAATAATTGAGACTGAAATCATGTTGTGAAGTCCTCTCTATATAAGGATAGAATATTTACTTAAAATTAGGTGAATTCCTGGATTTGAATTGATAAAAGTTCAAATGCGATGAGATTTTCTTAGGAGCAGTTCAAAATCCCAGAAAATATATTTTCTGTGGATTGAACTGTGCAGTTCAAACTTCAGGGAGAAAATAGAAAAGATGAAGATGCAGCTACTCTGCTACTTTCAAATGAAGAAGGTAAGGGCAGAAAGATCATTGTAACTGAAAAATGGTTATTATTAAACTACAGATCATCAACTGGTCACTAACTCCAAAAAAGGGACCAACTGGTGGCTAACATTGGAAGCTGTTATATACGCCAGTCCTTCACCATTATGACAACCCTAAATTTTTGTTTGCTGTCTCTATTCAGTTCACTAGAATTGTCAAGCATTTGCTTTGAGAATTATTGTTTTGGAACACTTAGATTATGATTTTTTCTGTACCATTCCCATAATCCGATGGTCAAGATAACAAGGCCTGAGAAAAGTTGAGGTTTACGTATCATTCTCCGATTTGCCGAATAAGCATAACCATTGTAGAAGTTGTACTTACTAAGTTCTACTAGTGAAACAACACTGTAAGCAGAAATTTAGAAATATCAATCGATAAAGAAAATGTTGTAGTGTACTTCTATTTTCTTAAATTTTTAAAGTTGATGATTGTCCGATCATTTTTGTTTATCTTTTAATGTTGAACTTGCAACTAGTAAATTTCACTCATCTTCATGAGTTGATTAGGTCTAGCGAAGTTACTTCATCTTCATGAGTTGCATATATTTTTTTTATAATTTTATCATTTAATTTATCTCAGTCTAATATTTTATGTATTTTACAAGGTTATGGCACCCAGTAAGCAGTGGATGAAACTTAATGACTGGGATAGTGAAATATACAAAAGTGGGGTGAAAAAGTTTTTGAATTATGCTTTTCGAAAGACAGGAGAAGAAAATGAAATACGATGTCCATGTATCTCAATTATGGGAAGAACACATGTAGTCTCATTTTTATTATTTCCTTTAGGGTAATTTCCTTTCTATATGAGATTTATGATTCACTTTAATTTTGTAGTGAATTTGCACAAACTCAAAAGGATAGTATTCGACACTTGTCTGATGCTGAATGGAACCGACAATTTATTAAATGGTTAAAAGATAGGGTAAGTAATACATAACCATCAAATTTAATATTTTAATATTACATTACTCATTCTAAAGTATTTAGTGCAATCTTGTTCATAGGTCGCACAATTGCATAAAGGAGATGATAGTCAGATCATGGAAGATCTGCTTTCACTTTCACGCGGTCCTACCAAATATTTGACACATCGCAATGGTTATATTGTTAATGGATATAGATTTCATGTAGAAGATTATGATAAAAAGTTACGAACTCAAAATTGTGTTGTTGTTGTAGTTGGCGATACTGGTAATCCTGATGAGAATGTTGATTACTATGGTATTTTAACAGAGGTTATTGAATTGCAATTTGTAGCAGATAGAAGAGTCATTTTATTTCGATGTAATTGGTTCAATGTGTATGATGAAGTAAAGGGAGTCAAAAAAGATGAGTATGACTTCGTGAGTGTTAATTCGGGTAAATTTTTGAAAACAATTGAGCCGTTTGTTTTAGCGGACCAAGCATCTCAAGTGTTTTATGTTAATGATAATTCCAACAAAGGTTGGCAAGTAGTGAGGAAGACTCTACCTTGTGATTCGTATGAGACATTGGAAAAAGTGGATGATGATATTGAAATGGATGATGATAGTTTTGAGTTAGGAAGTCCGTCACAAAAAAAAACAAAAAAGAACTAATGAGGTAATGGCTTGGTTATCTAAAATAATATGTATGTTGATAGACATTCTTATGACATGCATCCAGTATTACTATATCGTCCCACATTTTTTTCATACTCTTATTTTCACTTTTGTTTGTTTTATAGGTTCAAGATGAAACGATTGAAGATTGAAAATAAGGTCGTACCTACTGGAAAAAGTACTATGTACACATTTATTGCGCCTGGTGTTATAGGAAAAGGACGAGGACGAGGGCTTAGATCTTTATCTGAGAAAGATAATATGTCAACTAAGAGTTTATTTATTCAATCTAGTAATATTGTCAAGCAATACCTACAAGACATTGAAACAGGTAAGATATTTTATATACCGATTGAAATCAGGTTGCTATTGAATTTAAATGCTTCCAATATGATTTGTTTGTCAAGGTTCTATAGGGATTGGTCGCAGACAAGGGAATAAATACTCCACCATATCTGTTAATGAAGGAATGGAAAGCATTGGTAAGAAATACACTCATGAATGTGAAACAAGTAAGTATCTTATGTTTATTCCAAATCAACTATGTACTTGACGAACTTTAATTATATATATATGTTTTTTGCTTTCAAGTGCTATAGGAAAGGGACTTGAGAAAAGACCTCGATCTTTGAGCTCTACTTTAGGAATTTCTGGAAAAAAGGTGGAATCTTTAAAAAAGAGCACCCTCTATGCTAACCAACATGTGCAAACTCCATCTAAAATCACAAGTTCAAGATCTACCAAGCCTTCTAATTAAGAAATTCGAAATATTAATGAAGATTCCTTGACTCTTGAGCAACAGGATATGCAAGCCAATATTTCATTGCCTCCATATGTTGATCAAGTCAAGCAACACTCTCAAAATATTGAAAAAGGTATATTTTGAAGTCTAGTGAAGCCCTGTGGGGATCTTTCGATTCACTAGCATTGTTGTTGTTGTGTTCATCTTCTTGCTCAAAATTAACTCTACAGTATAGTGAAGCCGTGAGTGGCCTATTTCGATTCACTAGCATTGTTGTTGTTGTATTCATCTCTTTTCTTGCTCAAAACTAAATCAAAAGTCTAGTGAAGCCGTGAGTGGCCTATTTCGATTCACTAGCATGTTGTTCTTTATGTTGTTGGTCTTGTGTTGGCCTATTTCATTGCCTCCATCATTAACAGTCGCACTTTCTGTTTCTTGCTCATTTGCTCAACTTAGAAGGATTATGATAAAACTTCACAAAAGAATGATACATATTTATAATTAGATATATTTTAAATTTATGTCTGGTAGTGAAAATTAAGTCAGGTCCTAAACAGGACTCTCAAAATGTTAACTTGTATCCAACATTTATTTTCATGACCAGAATCTGATTTGTGCAGTTTAATATTGCATCATCATATTAACATTTTATTTGAATCTTAATTACTGCAGTTAAACATTCAATTATCACCACCTTCAGTTTTATAGCAACTTCTATTATCACTTAGCGAATCATACTCATAGCTAATACTCTTTTGGCCGAGTAGTTCACCACTTCCAAATGTGATAACTGAGAACTATGATTCTTGTCTTAACCAATTCTTGCCATCATGTTATGGCTTTAGCATTTGCTGAGCCCAAAAATGGGAAGTCACCCACAACAGAGACCTATATAGAAACCTTACCAAGTATATCATAATTGATAAAGGAATTATCCACCCCAACCCCCAAAAGTTGGAGTACATATGCTGACCTCTCTGCCACTATATCAAAATATCCTTTGATTTTTTAAGCATGAGTTTACCAGATAGCTGGCAATTGCCTAGATAATGGATCTGCAGCTGGTAGACCCATGGACATAGTAAAATTTTAGGAGATTACTTTTTAGAAGATCTCTTACTAGAGAACTTTGCTAATTTGAGCAAATCTATATAAAGACAGGATACAATAATTTCATGGGTGCCAAAAAATTGCAGAAGAACTGATTCTTCCCCTGAAACTTTGTTTAGACCTTGACAACCGTTAGAACTGATTCTAATCTCATATTTGTCCTAGGAAGTCAACAAGCAAGCATAATTAAGCAATCTAAAGGACACAAGTAAGCATGTAAAACTTAAAAATGGAGAAATTATATGCTTGCAAATCCCCTTCTTTGAATCACGGCGCAATATCTTCTGCTTGACGGTAGCCAAACTGATGCTCTATCTCCCAGTTCAACTTTGAAGCAACACTTTCATGAGAAGGAACATATTCCTCGAGTTTCTTGACAAGCTCTGTTGCTTTACTTCTCCTATTGTATCACCAGTTAACTCTCTAGGCGTGTTCTATTGAATACTGGTTGATAAAACATCATAATTTCTTTTTTCCTTTTTAGTGGTTTCTAAAAAAAGAGGGAATCTTTCGGCAAGAGCACCGTAAATGCTAACCAACATACGCATTCTATTGAAGTACTGTGAACAATGGATAAAGATCCCTTGGTTCTTGAGAAAGTCAAAATGCAACCCAATGTGTCATTGTCTTCATTTGTTGATCAAGTTCAGCGACACTCTTAAAATGTTGAAATAGGTTTATTTTGAGTTCATATATTATTAATTTGTTGAATTAAAGTTGATTGTGGTAGTTTTTACCAAATTGTACAACTCTAGCTTCATCTAATCGAGAAAAGGTGAAAAGAGTTTGAGGTAGCAATAAGTGCAAAGAAGTTGCTTCACTTGAAGTTGGAGAAAAGCTGAAACTAACCTTTTACAATAATCGAACGGTTGGAAAAAATGACAAATTATTTTTGAGGCATTTGGGAAAAATTATTCATGATAGTAATATATGTCCATTGGGAGTATCATCATGGAGTGATATTAGCCAAGAAAAATTGAATCACACGTGGGCAGTTGTTGAGGTAATTAACATATCTACTGATTCACGTTCTTGTTATTTCTTGGTAAAAAAGTTTGATAGTTTTTGCTATGCTTTAACTTATCCCATATTTTGATTATTGTAGGATAAATTTGAGGGTGTTGAACTAACTGATCATCGTGAACATATTTTGAGATGGATGAATGACTTATGGAACAAATGGAGAGGATACTTATATGGGAAATATGTTAAGAATAAGCCACTTCAACAAGCTCTGAAGAATAAGCCATATGGAATAGACAAGAAAGAATGGGAGTGGTTGGTAAAGGAATATTTTTCTTCTGAAGCTTTTCAGGTATGATAGTACTTTTATTTGTTACAACTCACTGTTTCGAGATAGATTTCCTTGTGGACATTTATGCAACTCCCTTTTGTTTTACAATTTTTATTTGTATTATTAAAAGTTAGCTAATTGTTTTACAAATAATATAGGTGAAAAGCCAAAGGAATGCAGCGAACTAAGCTAAGTTGACGACGCTTCATCACATGGGTAGCAAGCCTATTCGAGAAATTATTTATGAAAAGGTATTATAATAAATTTATTTTCCTAAAAAAATATTTATGAGGTATTATTTGACATGTTTGTCGTTGATGTAAAAGGGGGGAAAGATGGCAATCCACCAGATGTGGGGACTATTTTCTATGAGAGTCGAAAGAAAGTTAACAAGATCATTGAACCTGAAGCAATTCAAAAACATGTGTGTTTGGTAAAATTAATATGTATATTAATTACTTGAAAATTTATGGAATAATGATAGAACATATTTCTTTCTATATTTTACAGGCTCAAATTGAAGAAATAGTGAATGCAAATCCCTCTTTATGTAGCATAGAGATTGTTGAAAAATGTTTTGGACCTCAAAATCATAGCCATGTTGTTGCCTTTGGGGGTGGAGTAAAGGCAAAAGATTTAAAAGGTGGCACTTCCTCCAAGGCTGAATTATTGTCCACACTACGTTCTACTCAAGAGGAAAATAAATACTTGAATGAGGAAAACAAATCCTTGAATTAACGTTTGCCTACCTTAGAAGATAGGATGAAAGAAATAAGGAAAATGAAAGAATTCTTCGCTGCTCAACAACCACAAGTCAGGGATACAACTGGTAACCATATACCTTCTCACTCTCCTCTGTATGTTTATTATATTAGTTTATCTTCCCTTTCCTTGCTCATTTTCTTTCTCTTACTAAAGTTTTTACTTTCTTATTGAAGTAGAATAGAAGAAGCCTTGAGCTTCAAGTTGTGACAATGAAGTGATACAAAAAGGTTTGTCTATACTCTTGAACTCACTCTCTTGTTAACTGATGAAGTATTTAATTATGCTTAATGTTAATATATGATGTACATATTGGGCGACACTTGGATTATCTAAATTGATTATGCAGTATAATGAAACTATCAAATTAAAGTTCTTTGTTGTAATCTACATTGAACAAATGGTTATTTCTTCATCTCTTCGAGCTTTCTCTGCACTTATGTTTATAAATTGAATTTGATACTTTGATATATTTACTTACGTGATTTATGTCGAGCATATATGGTGAAGCGATGTAGTAAATTTTTGTTTTACTATTGCAGGAGTTACTTGATTAAGGTGAAACAGTTCGAATTGAAAGTCGAGGATTTTGATTATTTTTTGGCCTGTGCTGCAAGCTGGAAATTTGAAGTGAAAGTCGATGTCTTTATTATATATATCATGTTTTTGTATTGAAACTAATTAATATAATGGGATGTTAACTAAGTTTTCTGGTCTCTAATTATATATATTATGTTTTTGTATTGAGATTCTTGATAGAAATTTGGTATTTATTTAATGAAATTTATTATTTTGTGATATTAGGCTCATTTGTGGTCAAGAATTTATTACAATGAGGTAGTTAGTCTTTTTGAGACAAGAAATACCATCGCTAAATAATATTTATGACAAGGTAGTTACACTATATTAGATGATATTGGTCGTCGCAAAAGAACAAGTAAGACCAGTTAGTTTGTTGATTAGGGCAAGATATACCGTTTCTAAAAGGTATTTAAGACTAATTTTTTTACCGTCGCAAATGATTATTAGGGACCATTTTTTTTGGAGTCGCTAAAAGATAATTACGACAAGATAGTTAGTTTATTTGGGACGACGTTCCACGTCGTAAAAAGATAATTACGATGAGGTAGTTAATCTTTTTGTGATGAGAACTACTGTCGCTAAATAATATTTACGACAAGGTAGTTACTCTATTTGGGACGAGATTGGTCGTCGTAAAAGAACAATTAAGACCAGTTAGTTTGTCTATTGGGACAAGATATACCATCACTAAAAGGTAATTAAGACGGGATTTTTAACCGTCGCAAATGAGTATTAGCGACCGGTTTTTTGGACGCGTCGCTAATGACCTTTAGTGTCGGAGCCTGTTAGGATGGGCCGCGACCGTAGTTTTTTGATCCGTAAAGACCAACTGGGACAAGATTTGGACTTTCTGGGACCATATTTCCCTTCCCTATAGGTTGTTTTTCTTCTAGTGCATAAATCATGCATTTCAATCAATCACCATAAGATTATCACAAGAGAGGGATTTTCATTATTTGTGCTTTTAAACAAATCTTCAATTTCAAGTTTCTTACATATACTTATATGTGTAAATCAATTTAAGGGGATAAGGCCTAAAGGCCAAAACAACAATATCATTAAATAGGCATAAAGCATAATATAATCATGGATTTCAAAATCCCTTTAACAAATTCATGGTTGATGATTTTTAAATCATAATTGGGTGTTTTCAACAATCCCATGTAGTTTTAGGATAAACTCCACATACCTCAATTTAGGAATTTGATGAATGATTCTTGAAGCCTATGGTTTGGGGATTCCAAATCTTCAATTAGTTTCAAAATCCCACGGTTGAATCTTGAGTTATTTGAGTTTTTAGTTTGAAACCCTAGAGAGTGTTCTTGTGAATTTTTGAAGGAAATATGAATAATGTGGTCACTTGGGAGAAAAACTTCGTGTTTAAGATGATAAGGGGGTGGAAATTACCCAATATACCCTTAATAAGAAGGAATAAAATATAACTGGGAACCCACTTTTATGGGCCATCGCGACGCGCCACTATCGCGGTGGCTCACTAGAAATTGACGAATGGGATTTTTAGGATCACTGCGACACGGAGCCATCGCATTGTCCCACTGGTTGGGACCTGAAACTTCAGCGTGACGCTCCACAATCGCGCTAGGCTACTGGAATTTGACAATTGTTAAATAAACCCCCTCCGCGACGCGCCAAGCACTAAAATGATGGTGTTTTACGACTAGGACTTAAATTAGCCATAACATCTTGCCCGGGTATCGGATTTGGGAAAATCTTTTATCGACGGAAATCTCATTCAATTTCCCACACTACATAATTTATTAACATGGAAAATTTGCATAGGATTTATGGCTTTTGGATCATCTACGCATACAAATGACGGTTTTCATTCCAGTCCAAAATGTGGGGTGTTACATTATCTTCCCCTTGGGATCATTCGTTCTCGAAAAATGGGTAGGAACGTTGAAGCTTAAAGGTGAGGAATAACGCGAACATGATGTGTCTTCTAAGAAAGGATATAACTGATCTGAAACATTTAAACTTCTATCTTGAAACTGAATTCTGAACTGACTTGCCCTTACTTATTTTAGGGTGTTGATTCATGCTGAGAGGTTAGTATTTTTCCCGAAGTGTTTATGCTCAAATCACACACATTGGATTTGGAAGTGAGAACTTAGGTAAGTACGAATCATGAGGCAACAAGATTTAGATCGTACAAAGGTATTACACTGTTTGAGCTAAAATAGCTGGAAAAAATTTGAAAATTATGTGCTGAACTCTTATGAACTGAGTCATGACTAAATAACTGAATTTGAAATATGATGCTTGGACTGAATTGAGTTCGCAACTTACACGAATGGAATAGATTATCTTTTGGGATGGTCATACGCATTGGACTTCAGATAGTAGGACTGGGTGAAAAGATGGAAAACCACAATAACTTGTTTGCCTGACTGTTAAATTGAATCATACTGGACACTTATACTTAACTGGAGTATCTCTTCAACACTCTTTCTAAAGAAGTTCTAGTAGCATTAGGGAGCAAAGAATCTCTGACATGAGTTACACAAGACATCCAACTAAGTAATCACAACAATGACACTACTCTATAGCATGGAATATAGACATATAACTCATAAACTAGGATAGAATTACCAAGACTTAGGCATTGCAACTTCTTACTTTCAAGATTAGCCACATTTCTAAAATACTTTCTCAACTATACTTTTCCCTTAAACACTATGCTCATTGATTCCACTTATTTTTCTCACATAGCCGCTGATATTTCCATCTACGAATGTCTAAACTGAACTAAATCCCCTCATCATCTTCAAGCCTAACTCAAAATCACAAAACGCACCACATAATACTGTAGTACTAGTCTGAATCATTAATTTTGCACACCCTGCATTTCACAATTCCTCATCTCCTACATAATTCTTATTGCCACTCTAGAAATCACCTTCAACTTCGTATTAGACATTCACAAACACTCAAGGCATCCATCCATATGCATACAAACATAAAATTCAAGCCTACCTTCATACCCACATATGCACTTTTAAACAACCACTCATACAACATATTTCTCATATTCTCTAATACTTCTATCATAAAAACTTCCCTGCACTATTCAGATGATACACATAAAATATCCTCAACTAACCAAGCCATACATGAAATTTCACCTTAAAATTGTTTCAACTTATAGACTTACATAAAACAAGTGCACAATACTTTTTCCCAAATATAACACATAAAACTTCTAACCTTGACACGTATCAAAGACTCGGCCTCAATCTTACCTTAATCTTACTCCACAATTACCGCCTTAACTCAAATAAATGTACAACCATCTTTCATCAATAAGAAATGTTTACTCTTTCCTATCTAAACAACTGTTCATAATCACTATCTCGACCTAAGGGAAAATGTCACTACATATTGGAATATCGGGATCTGGAACATAAGGAGAGTACTAAGCATAACTCGATACCCTACTGAGGCATGAGAAATAGAGCACTCACGGCATGGACTCATTAAAGAGATCTAATCTGAGGACGTACCTGATATAAATCTGAATTTTCACTGATCGTTAAGAGTTTCACATGTGCCCAAGAGTCATGAACTGCATGACCTAAATTTTTGGAATTCATAACTTACGAAAAATGATTCTGACTGCTGAACAAACTATGAACTCATCATACTAGGAACTAGGAGAGTACATGATTCCTTATCATATGCATGAACACGAGCTATGATCATGAAGCTGAAACATAAAACATGAGTATGTGTTGGAATAACTGAAGTAAACTACTGAAATAAGAATAGATTGAGCATTGTTCTTTCTCACGTCCAATTCTACAACTTACTGGCACATCTATTAGCATCTGAAAAATTGACTTGGTTACTCGTTCTATCATCTCCCCGTTAGATTTAAGCCATTACTCTAAGTCTGTGAACCAGTATATATACTCTGGTATAAAATGAAATCAGTTTAATCTAGAGTCGGGGATATAACAATACACATAAAACTAAACTTACCCTATAAGACGGTATCTTCATGTATAGCAACCAATGCTAATACCTCCTTCTAAGATTCAACCTTAGGATTCTATAGCCCCAAAAGTCATCATATAATAGCTTAAACATTTACCAACTTAGATTTTCCTAGCACTAAACATGGATATCTCCAAACCTTTGATGGACCATACCACTTCTGTCATAGTCTACCAGTATCACGACTCCAAACTTATATCTCTCTACTATGAGAATCAAGATCATATCAAAATTCTCAACATTATCAATCAAAACTCCTTAACTTCGCTATTTTGAACACCATATACCATCTAACTAGTCTTTTCTCCACCTAGCAACTCAACGGTACCACTAGCCATACACAACATGTAATAGCCTTAGAAAAATACCCCAATTTTTGATAACGCTCAATCTACAGCTCTCGTAGGAGTGTAAAGCGGTCGTTAGCAAATATAGAACCCAACCTGGGTTGGGTATCGATCCCACAGGGAATAGCTTGGTCAACAAGTAAGCAACGATTACTAGACTTTTAGTGCAAGTCTCGTAAGAAGGGGGGTTTGTAATGTGTAACCAAATTATTAAAGCAATAACTGAAATAGCAAAGTAAAAAGAAAGAATGTTTAGTAGGTTGTGAAACAATGAGAATTGAGGAGTTGGGGTTATGTCCACCTTCTTAGTTATACGTCTCTATTGGCTATGAGTGTGCGGAATTCAGACATGCATGTGCTTATAGAGAATTGTATTCGATGGTAAATCCAGGCGTCTTTCGACCTATTCGAGGATTATTTCACTTTAACTCTTTCGAGCTTAAAACGTGTCTAACGGTACGAATTCTCCAAGAGGTTAATCCAGTTACGGCACTAACTTTTTAATAGGGGATGGGACCCTACTACCTTGACATTATCTCTTTTCCAGACAGATAACCTTTCTTTCGAACAAGTTAAATGTTATACTGGCGTATTCTTGCGTTTGCAACCACAAAGAATTTAGATTAAGATGAAGAGAATAATGATATAAGCAACATATGTGTCACGAACTCACAATCTCACAGTAATAGATAGTATCTCATTCGGCTTCCATAACCCCAACAGAGAAGTTTAGTTACCCATGAGTGCGAAGGAAATCACAATTGACATTGTTGTTATACCACAATAAAGATTTCACGTTTGTAATGGTGTGGTAGGCGTTAGGCGTGAATTCCTTAGCAAGGTAACGTTTCTCTTGTTGCGGAATTTAAGAATAGATGAATAGAAGAAGAAAAATAGAATTAATGGAAGAATGATTGTTTAGAACTAGAATGTCTTAGAAGTAGAATAGAATAGAATGTGAGAAGATGTCCTAAAATCTCTAGCAAGATAGGGTATTTATAATACCCATATCCTATTCCTACTAAGCTAATGAAATGCTTAACCAAATCCTACTAGGTTAATGTATCATTATCCTAATCCTAACAAGCTAATGTAATACTTAACCCAATTGTACTAGGTTAATGTATCATTATCCTAATCCTAATAAGTTACTGCTAGTCCCCAAAGTCTTCAGAAATGTTGTTTTAGCCCGAGACAGAATTTCCATGCGCCATCTTTAGTCCTTGGCGTCCAAGATTGGCTTTTCTCCTTTCGTGAAGCTTTCTTTGGCGTCAAGTTATCCATGAAATGCTGAATTCTACATCATTTATACCTGAAACTTTGTTGATCATGTTCGTTAGCTCACTTACAGGAAAATGGACTAAAAGTGCATGAAATATATAATTTGTTCTCCAAACTAGGCTAAAATATGGGCAAAATATAGTGCTATAGGCGTGTAAATTCACCTATCATCAACACCCCACACTTAAAGCTTTGTTCGTCCTCGAAAAAAATATCATGTCCCTCTAAACATCAACTTAGGGTTTCACAGCAACAACATAAAATATTCGTCAAGACAAGCACAACAATTATCAACAAAGAGTAGTTTTCCGATCATTAGTAGAGACCATTTAGCCTCCAACATAGACTCGTGATGGTGGTCAACTCATATTCAAAAGTTAAGGCACAAAGAATCATACACAACTACCCAAAACTCATCAACCATGTGTGTCTCACAATATATTACCCATAATCACTCACAAGTATAGCATATTTTTCAAACATGGGTATCAAAATATCCTTGATCTCACTCTCACAAAGAATTCATATGCAGCAACTGATGACCATAGGCTTTCCCTTAGTGTAATGCTCCACTAAATGTCAGAATGCTAAGCTTAGAATCAAATAGGTCTTTTGATGGTTGTAATGTAGGCTAAGGGACGGGTACGACTATTTTGGCCAGAAATAGTGACTATGTTCCTAAGCGCTTTAATACATCACATTGTGTCATTAATACTTTTCTTTCTAACAATCTTTCTTTCATTTATTCTACCACCCTTTTTCTCCTCTTTTGTTTTTCGATTTTAAACATGACTAACTTTTCAGTTTTTTCTTCCTTTTTCTTTTCATAACATACCTCTTATGATAGCACTTCTTTTTCATAGCAATTTCAAGCACCAATGCATTCTAAAGCATCATACTCACCCAATTTCCTCTTATTTTGTCACATGACTTTACACTTTAAAGCTCTTAGGAATTTGGATCAAATTATGGTCTTGAAAAAAAAATGGATTAGGCTTACATATGAGGTTGTCAAAGAAAATAGGCTAAAGGCTCAAAAGGGTTAACTAGGATAATGTCCATGGGTAGGTAAAAATGAAGGTAAACAAATATAGGTTTCCAAAGAAATGCCTAAATCATCTCCTAAACTTACACTCCTTATTTTCGCTTTACATACATATCAGGCAAGTTTTAGCATCAGCCACAAGCACAGAATATACTATTAGCTCACACACACAAGGCATATGGTCGACTTTATTGGGAGTAGTATAGAATCTTGACCCAACAGATGAAGGAATTAAACCAAACAATATCACATAGTGAGTCACAATTAGAGCCTAAATGTCTCAATAGTCATGATTTTAGCATAAACTCTTGTCATAATCTCATGCTGCCTATTAGAATAATTTCATGCGAAGCTAAGATAAAAAAAACAATTAACTACAAACAAACATAAATAAATGAAAATGTGGATGGAGAAGTATAGCATGCAAATACCAGCACCTCACACTTAGACGGGACACACTGTCCTCAGTGGAAAATAAATAAGAAGAACCTGGTTAGTCGGACTCATCCTCTATGTATGGGGTCATACCCCTTGCATCGGAATCATCATCAGAGTCGTCATCCTCAGAAGTTCCTCATAAGTATCCCACTTAATTCCAAGAGTGAGTCGAGGTATTTGCAGCGAGGAGGGTTCTATTTGCTCTTTTCGGCCTCTTTTCTTGCCTTTTTGTGAAGTGGTAGCCTTATCTTTGCCTTGTCTTGCTTTGGGTGCCATTGTACCTGAGACTTAAAATAATGTTCATGTTAGAATCATCTCGATGGATACAATCTATAAACAAGCAGTAGTGGCACCACCCCACACTTAGTTTGTTGGTACAGACTAGTGAAGTGAAAGTGGTCGATTACTCAGACTTCATCGACATACATTTTAGGGGCTATATTCCAACAAGAAATTCAGATATGTAACACTTCTTTCAATCTTTACAATACTTTCATGTTAGGTATATCAAGACTTCTACATAGGGATTACATCATGGTATAGTTTCTATCAATAATCACAATCTCCTATGTCGGTAGGCAACTATAAGTCTTATTCCGATGATCGAGACATCCCAACATGTAAGTATTCAAGTGACAAGAGTATGAAATGTTCATGACTATAGCAATTCCACAAGTAGTATGACAATGCATCAAAATCGAATTGAAGTCGGAAATAAGTTAAGATCATCCTAACGTATATGTTCACTCACTTGGTTGTGTATCAACAATTCAAATGAATTCCCATCTCCAATACTTCTTCAAGATTTAGCAATTCATAATAGACATAGTAACGTAGTACTTACGAAAAATAGATGAAGAACACAAGAGTACTTACGTGATTGAAGCCTTTGGAGATGTTCTTGTGAAGTGGAAGAGCAAAAGTTTTGGGAAGATTTGGATGCTATGTGCGGCGCCTATGTTAGGTTTTCAATGTGTTTGTGCCTCAAGACTAAGTCTCCTTTATATAGGAAAAGAATGGGTTGGGTTTTGACCCATTTAAAATCGTTTTTGGAGACAAAAAGTGACCATAGGCGGCGCCTTTAGCTTTGCCTATGCTTGGCATAGGCGGCGCCTAATGCAAAGCCTATGGTGAGCATAGACGGCCCCTAGTGCAATGCCTTTAGTTACCATAGTCAGCGCCTTTAGCATGGCCTATGAGATTCAGAGACAAAATGCTTTGGCATAGGCGGCGCCTATGCTATGGCATACTTGAGCATGGGCGGCGCCTATGCTATAGCACACTAGATTCCGAGACCTTGGGCTATAGTATAGGCTTTTCCTTGTTCGTGGCCTAGTTTTACCTAGGCCTAGACTTGCTCGATGCCTATTTTGTCATGAGCAA
The DNA here is from genome assembly GCA_030864215.1 of Capsicum pubescens. Classification (NCBI taxonomy): domain Eukaryota; kingdom Viridiplantae; phylum Streptophyta; class Magnoliopsida; order Solanales; family Solanaceae; genus Capsicum; species Capsicum pubescens. The sequence continues at coordinate 65,365,405 of CM061546.1, read as the reverse complement.
TGCTCAATCCATATCCTTATGCATCTTAATTCCTAACTTACCACCTTTACCATGCCATATGTCCAAATCACATCTGAAATCGATCTCCTCGTTTTATACCTCTTGCACCTACATTCGCTCAAAACCAATGAAAACGATTAGTACGATGGGTTGCCTCCCATCAAGCGCCTTAGTTTTGGTCGTGGCACGACTCTTATTTTTGGATTTTTATTTATTAAAAATGAAACACGTACTAGTAATGAGAGAAAGACAAAAAAATGAAAAACGATAAACGATGGGTTGCCCCCCATCTAGCGCTTGATTTATTGTCGCGGCACGACATAGCTACCTCGAGTACTTAGACTTTGTCGAGATAGATGGTGGATCGTTTTCTGAATGGATTCAGACGATAATGAGGCTTACTTGTAGGCATGCAATCTTTTTCGAGATGACCCTTGTGCATGCCTATACCAGGAGGGATACCAATTATATCATCAATAGTCCAACCCATAGCTCTCATGTATCTCTTCAGAACAGAGATGAGAGCCTCTACGTGCTGTTTACTTAAATCATCCGCACTCACCGGAAGTATATTTATACTTTCCAAGAACACATACCTTAGATAATCGGGGAGCTCTTTCGATTCTAGCATTGGTGGCTCTTCAAGGGAAGTCTTCGCTGTTGGTGATGGTTGATTCTTAAGATCACGGTTCGATTGCTTAGGAGTATGGGAATCGGACTCTATTTCTGTTAGAGCACCCATAAGTTCTTCATAATCTTCATCGTCCTCATGCTCAACATTCAGTGGCGCAGCAGACAATGGCTCAACAGTAAGCTGTTTCTCTACAGATAATGCTTTCTTATCCTCATGATGAACATCAGCTACAGAGAACACATTCATATCGCTGGGCTGCTTCATTGATTTGCATATATCAAAGCGGACCACTTCGTCATTCAACCGAAATAAAAGCTCATTAGCTCTCATGTCAATAAGCACACTTCCTGTTGCAAGGAAAGGACGTCCCAAGATTATGGGAACTTCAGAATCCACCTCGCAATCCAAAATCACAAAGTCTGCAGGAAAAATGAAGGTAGACACCTTCACCAACACATCATTCAAGATACCCACAGGTCATTTTACCGACCTATCTGCCATCACGAGCCGCATATTGGTTGGAGTAGGGTCGCCCAACCCCAACTTTCTGTAGATGGATAGTGGCATCAAATTGATGCTAGCTCTCAAATCGCACAATGCCTTAGCAAAATTCATAGATCCAACCGTGCAAGGAATAGTGAAAGCACCAGGGTCAGTCTTCTTCTGAACTATTGATCGGGTAGCGATTGCGCTGCAGTGATGGACATCATCTTTCAACTCATAACTTGCTGCCCGCTTCTTTGTCAAAAGATCCTTCATAAATTTTGTATACCCAGGCATTTGTTCAAGTGCTTCCACCAATGGAACATTAATGGTCAGCTGCTTTAACATAGTCATGAATTTGCTGAACTTCGTATCATCCGCCACCTTCTTCAATCTTTGGGGAAAAGGTGGTGGTGGGTATGGAATTTTTCTCTCCACAGTTTTCTTCTCCTCTTGCTTCTGTTTTTTAGCTTTTCCAGGCTGCACGTCGTGAGGAGTGACGTTAAGGACGTTAGGATCGGTTGCTGCGACATCTTCCCCTTTCGCCTTATCATCAATTTCCGCTTCTTCGTCAACCACTTGCTTGCCTTTTTCTGAAGTTTCCAGCACCTTACCACTTCGGGTAGTGATGGCCATGCATGACCCATCATTCCTTGGGTTTTGCACAGTGTCGCTAGGTAAAGTGCCAGCCTTTCTTTGATTGAGTGCTGCTGAAAGTTGGCTCAATTGCTGCTCTATTTGCTTGATTGAAGTGGAATGTGAATCAACTAATTTCTTCATAGATGACAAATCATTTATTACCTCTGTTACTCCCATGCTAGTTGCTTCCACTCCTTTCAATAGTTTAGCCATCATGTCTTCCATACTTCCAGAACTAGATGTGGTGGTGTCACGTCTTCCAGGGGGAACATACAAACCACTACTGTCATTCTTGTTCTTCCAACTACCTTGGTCCATGTTTCCAGATTTACCATGATAGTTCCGACCTTGGTTTCCTTGGGCATTGCCTCGAAAACCCCCCTGATTGTTCAAGTAGTTGGCTTCTTCTTCCGAATCAGATTCGTTTCTTCCTTTTGACGCAACAGCTTTGACTTTTTCGGTCTTCCCTGATAATAGATGCTTTGTAAGAAGATCCACTTGTGTTTTCATGTGCGCCATATCTTGATCACGTTCTTCTTCTCTTCTCCTTTGGTCTGCAGTCATGCCTATAGATAAAGTGGGGCTTGCTACCTCAGAATCCCTGGTATGCCAAGCTCTACTTTGTTTCATCATACGATCTAGCATATTGCTTGCCTGACCAAAGGTGAGATCCATAAATGATCCTCCAGCCGCATTATCCACAACTGGTTTAGTTATTAAATTCAAGGCTCTGTAAAGTATCTCCATTAGGTGAACATTAGTCATGTGATGGTTTGGGCACCTCATTAGCTTCGTCTTGAACCTCTCCCATGTTTCATGAAGGGCTTCAGTTGGAAGCTGACGAAAGTTGCTGATTTTATCTCTCATTTGTGCTCTTTTGGATGGCGGAAAGAATCTTTCTAGGAAAGTGTCTCTCAATTGCCTCCAATTTGTAATAGAATCAGGAGTTAGCCCATTCAACCATAGAGTTGCCTCCCCAGACAGAGACAATGGAAATAAACATAACCGAATTGCATTCTGACCAACTCCAGGATTGTCAAACGACTTGCATGTAGAAATAAAGTTGATGAGATACATATTCGGATCATCGCCTGCTAGTCCACCAAATAATTCCTTGAGTTGCAATAACTGAATCATGGTGCTCGTGATGTTGAACTTGGCTCCGGGTGCCAATGGTGGAGGAATAATGGATCCTGTGGCTCCGGCTCCATCAAGATCATCATCATCATCGTCGAAAGCTGGCTGCATAGCTTGGCGTTCAGGCCTAAACCTAGCTTAACGATCTCTTCTGTTGGCAGGTGTTGCGATCTCAGCGGCATGCCTAGGGTTTAGTAGCTCGTCATCACCTAGATCTTCATCGTCAGGATTTGTTGCTCGCCCAGGGTTATCAATATTCTGTTGATGCACTTAAGCGGCGGCTAGCGCAGCTAGTCTCGCCTTTTCCTGTTGAGCAGCCATCATTTCAATTGCGTGTTGTGCCTCCATTCTGCGAATACGTTGTGGTTCAGGATTGATAGGTAATAACGGTTGACCAGAACTTCGGGTATAGGGCATGCACTGAATAAAAACCTGCAGTAAACAAAAACAAAAACTAAAAGTAAAAGTACGAGAATCTTTGACCAAAGGGTCTAGTAATTATTACGAACTTAATTGACACTTGTATTCCCCGGCAACGGCACCAATTTTTGATAACGCTCAATCTACAGCTCTCGTAGGAGTGTAAAGCGGTCGTTAGCAAATATAGAACCCAACCTGGGTTGGGTATCGATCCCACAGGGAATAGCTTGGTCAAAAGGTAAGCAACGATTACTAGACTTTTAGTGCAAGTCTCGTAAGAAGGGGGGTTTGTAATGTGTAACCAAATTATTAAAGCAAAAACTGAAATAGCAAAGTAAAAAGAAAGAATGTTTAGTAGGTTGTGAAACAATGAGCATTGAGGAGTTGGGGTTATGTCCACCTTCTGAGTTATACGTCTCTATTGGCTATGAGTGTGCGGAATTCAGACATGCATGTGCTTATAGAGAATTGTATTCGATGGTAAATCCAGGCGTCTTTCGACCTATTCGAGGATTATTTCACTTTAACTCTTTCGAGCTTAAAGCATGTCTAACGGTACGAATTCTCCAAGAGGTTAATCCAGTTACGGCACTAACTTTTTAATAGGGGATGGGACCCTACTACCTTGACATTATCTCTTTTCCAGACAGATAACCTTTCTTTCGAACAAGTTAAATGTTATACTGGAGTATTCTTGCGTTTGCAACCACAAAGAGTTTAGATTAAGATGAAGAGAATAATGATATAAGCAACATACGTGTCACGAACTCACAATCTCACAGTAATAGATAGTATCTCATTCGGCTTCCATAACCCCAACAGAGAAGTTTAGTTACCCATGAGTGCGAAGGAAATCACAATTGACATTGTTGTTATACCACAATAAAGATTTCACGTTTGTAATGGTGTGGTAGGCGTTAGGCGTGAATTCCTTAGCAAGGTAACGTTTCTCTTGTTGCGGAATTTAAGAATAGATGAATAGAAGAAGAAAAATAGAATTAATGGAAGAATGATTGTTTAGAACTAGAATGTCTTAGAAGTAGAATAGAATAGAATGTGAGAAGATGTCCTAAAATCTCTAGCAAGATAAGGTATTTATAATACCCATATCCTATTCCTACTAAGCTAATGAAATGCTTAACCAAATCCTACTAGGTTAATGTATCATTATCCTAATCCTAACAAGCTAATGTAATACTTAACCCAATTGTACTAGGTTAATGTATCATTATCCTAATCCTAATAAGTTACTGCTAGTCCCTAAAGTCTTCAGAAATATTGTTTTAGCCCGGGACAGAATTTCCATGCGCCATCTTTAGTCCTTGGTGTCCAAGATTGGATTTTCTCCTTTCGTGAATCTTTCTTTGGCGTCAAGTTATCCATGAAATGCTGAATTCTGCATCATTTATACCTGAAACTTTGCTAATCATGTTCGTTAGCTCACTTACAGGAAAATGGACTAAAAGTGGATGAAATATATAATTTGTTCTCAAAACTAGGCTAAAATATGGGCAAAATATAGTGCTATAGGCGTGTAAATTCTCCTATCATCACAACCTCATATCACCTTTACATATTTATACTTCATACATACAACATCATACTTCATTACGAATCAAATAAACTTAAGCTCTTGCATACGTTGTTCAAGCCTACAAGATTGCTTCCATAAAACTAGTATCGTTAACCAAGAAATAATCACATCCACTTGCATGGCCATCAACTGTTCAAACTTAATGTCTAGGGCTAAACATAATTTACAACCCAAACCCAAAACACCTTCATGACATCACTGCTATGCCTCAAAATCTACTACATACCTTCTCACAAACAGTACTAGTTTATAACTACCAAAGAAAAGAAGGTCAAGGTAGGGGAGGGGGGGGGGTAGAGTCACATAATAGACATGGTAAACCTTAATCTTATATAATAACCCCATACAATATTATCTACTTATACAGCTTTCTCACATCACACTTACTTACCCAAACATACATTTAGACTACCTTCAAATTCCACAAACAGCCTTGTGTCTATAATTATAACTTACTGGCTAATCTAACCATTTTCATACGTCGAGCAAACAACAAATCACCTTAGATAATAACTCCTTCTCTACCTTTTACTAAACTAACACATAAGGACGTATCACTTTAATACCAACTCAACCTCATGCAAAAAGGTTCGACTATACATACATTCAATAAATCGCCCTTACCATTTTTCTTATCTTTACGCCTCTAAACCCCCAGTTCCAACCAACACAAAAATCAACAAGATGGACAACAAGTTTCTAGTGAATCGAAAGAGCCCCACACGGCTTCACTAGACTTTGAGTTTCAACAACACAACGATAACAAGGTTACAAGAGATATAAACTTGACACACAATAATTAATGATCTAAGAATACATATCTTACTCTGTATGAATAAAAATCTGAGTCAAACACCTCCCCCACAAACTACCATACAATCCACACATACTACTAGCCACCACATTAGTCTATCACTATAAAGAGGTAAATCATCCTCAGACATCGGTTATTCAAATAAAATATTTATTTACACGAAAGTCACCCTCACTCTAACTTCTAACTTTGTGACTTCACATCACCAACTTCTTGGTTCAACATCACCACCAATAGGTCATGACACCGACACTTAACTTATACTACTACTCGGGTGGAAATATAGTTCCAATATTCTGCTACACGTCATTCCCCCTTAAGCGTGACATCTGCAACATAAATTCTGAAAAGGACTGAATACACTTAATACCGCAGGCTGAAAAGCATAATTTAGTCAGAATCAAAGTTCACACTAGAATCAATACACTCTGAGGCACTAACAGACTCTTCACAAATTCTTGCACAATTTCAAAATCTTATATGGCTCAATTAGAAAGGGTCATACCATTTAAATTCTAAACATCTGCACTTGATTCACCTCAATAATGAGACATATCTGAGCACATCAAAGTAAGAAAAGAATTGGGATAAATTTACTTTCGTATGGGCAACACCATAGCATGAATTAAAGTATGAAAGAGGAACATTCTGACGCCATAGCATGAACTAAAACATGAAGAAAGGGAAATATTCCTAAACGCCTAGTAGCCTCCTATTTATAAGTGTGGAGCGCTACACAGCTATAAATAAGACTCTACCCGATGTAATTTTTCAGGCACCCTGGGACCATGAACCGTGCTCTGATACCAAGTTTGTCATGACCTAAATTTGGGCTTAGCCATGACGGACATCCCAAACCCTGAAGGCCCGAATGTCCTACTCTATCTGGTAGCCATGCACAATATTCATATAATAAGAGAATATGCGGAAATACAATCTGATACGAAAACATGGTCATTAACTCTGAGATTCAAGAAATAAGAATGAAAGTTGCAATTCAAAACATCTGAATAAGATCTGACTCAGTCTGCAAAATCTCTACTACATCTCAAAACTATTCTGAAAACTAGGAGAAGGACCCTAGTAGACCAAAATAACGGAATACCTAATCTGAAATACAGGCCTTCTGGAACAAAAAAGGCTCACCACTGCATGGATCACTTCTTTCTGGAATACTCTACTGATTAGCCGAACCCTTAGACTGAGCCTCCAAACCTGGGAGGTAGGGGGTCAATACAGATGTACTGGTACGCACAACAAATCTAAAATAATAGTTTATATTCAACATATATGAGAGCAATTTAAAATAGTTCATAAACATATCATATAGTAAAAAATCTCATAGGCATTTTTGAAAGACTCTGTAAAATTATCTAAACTCTGTGAGACTCTTTATTTTACTTCTGTGCTAGGTGGTATACCCTACAACTTAGAAATTTTACGGGCTATATGGAATCCGCCATTGACTCGGTGGGGAAGACTCCAACCTAAGTGTGCCGCAAGGGTTGGAGTCTCTGACTATGATATGCCACACGGTCATTGCCAGCGTAAAAATAATATACCTGGATCGGCAAAACACGATTTTAGGCTAAGAGTTACTTGAACTCAAGCCTTCTTCGGGTAACCACCTAACCCTCTTTAAGCCCATTTTTAACTCGTTATAACATGCATTCTCTGAAAACATATTCTGAAAATATACTCTGTTATGGCATGCATATTTATGGTATCGTCATACCATTGACTTGCAAGTCACATCTCTGAGCCATTATTAGCATATTACTATCTCTATTTTCAAAACATAAATTCGGGACCACTATATCAATAAATCATTTCAAAGAACTCTTTCTCTAAAATTCATGTAAACACGTATATGCAACTCTCTTTGTCAAACTTTCAATGATGCAAGATGGCCATGTCAAAACTCTTAATCTCATGCAAATCTTTCTGTTTTAACAAAATATATTTACATCAAGAAACTCCCTCTCTTAAATCTCTAAATCATGCTTAAAATACTATGGTATTTGAGTAAACTATTTTCAAACCATAAATCATGCATTTCAATCAATCACCATAAGATCATAAACATAAGATTATCACAAGAGAGGGATTTTCATTATTTGTGCTCTCAAACAAATCTTTAATTTCAAGTTTCATACATATACTTATATGTATAAATCAATTTAAGGGGATAAGGCCTAAAGGCCGAAACAACAATATCATTAAACAGACATAAAGCATAATATAATCATGGATCTAAAAATCCCTTTAACAAATTCATGGTTGATAATTTTTAAATCATAATTGGGTGTTCTTAACAAGCCCATGTAGTTTTAGGATAAACCCCATGTACCTCAATTTAGGAATTTGATGAATGATTCTTGAAGCCTACGGTCTGGGGATTCCAAATCTTCAATTAGTTTAAAAAATCTACGGTTAAATCTTGAGTTATTTGGGTTTTTAGTTTGAAACCCTAGAGAGTGTTCTTGTGATTTTTTGAAGAAAATAAGAATAATGTGGTCACTTGGGAGAAAAATTCCGTGTTTAAGCTGATAAGGGTGTGAAAATTACCCATATACCCTTAATGAGATGGAATAAAATATAACTAGGAGCCCGATTTTATGGGCCACCGCAACGCGCCACTATCATGGTGGCTCACTGAAAATTGATGAATGGTATTTATAGGGTCACCGCGACGCGGATCCATCGCGTCGTCCCACTGGTTGTGACCTAGAACTTCAGCGCGACGCGTCACAATCACGCTAGGCTACTGGAATTTGACAATCATTAAATAAAACCCCTCCGCAATGCGCCAAGAACTAAAATGATGGTGTTTTACGACTAGGACTTAAATTAGCCATAGTATCTTGCCCGGGTATCGGATTTGGGTGAATCTGTAACGCCCCGTGTTTCGAGCTAGAAGAAAAATCGTCATTTCTATGCGTAGATGTTCCAAAAGCCATAAATCCTATTCAAATTTTCCATGTTAATCAAGTATGTAGTGTGGTAACCTATTTGAGAATGAATTGAGATCATAAAGGTCCCTTAACTCAAGGTCAAGTTGAAAGCTTTTCTATCGTTCGAGTTTTAGTGAGCGTCAAAACTTGAGTCAACTTCAATCGACTATAGATAATTGTATATAACGAATTGGGTGTCCTACTATATATCAAATGAAAGATCTTCGAATTAAATTTCCATCGATACCAAATTCGCCTAAAACAGACACTCGGGGAAGAAGTTAGAGCATTTTTAGTGTCAGCTTTCCTGATTGACTGGCCACTGCGTCGCGATGAGCCTTAAATCGACATTTGTCAGTTCCAGTAGCTCACTGTAATTTCCAGCGCATCACGGTGAATCCTTTTTAAGGCGTTCCAGTCTTGGAATTTAAATTTCAAGGTCAAACTAGACATTTCCCATGTCCCCAAACCCATTCAAACACGGGATTTAATCCCAAGAACACCAAAGTAAGATTATTTTCATCAAAATCTCTCAAGAAACTCCATTAGAGTTTCAAACTAAAAATCCTCATAACTCAAGATTCAACCGTGAGTTTTTGAAGATAATTAGAGATTTGGAATCCCCAATCCGTAAGCTTCAAGAATCATTCATTATTCTTCGAAATAGAGGTACGCGGGGTTTTATTAAAATTTCATGGGCATAGAAATCATGATTTTAAGAAAAGGGTTTCCAGATTTATGAATACGTTCATGTTTTAGAAATCTTGACGGTATTGTTTTGGTCTTTTGACCTTCCCCCACATCGATTTGAAATTGTATATATATTTATGCTTGTGTTTTGAGGTTGAAAATTTAATTGAGAGCATGACTTATGTAAAATCCCTTTGTTGTTTTGATTTTCCTTTACTTATCATATGCTATAGATATTTTGAATGCATCCTTGAAAAGCATGGTTTAAAATGTCTTGAATTGGGTTATGATTGGATTAAGATCTAGATTTCCAAAGAGAGGGTAGTTGTGTCGATAAATTTTGAAAATATTCATATAAGGAAAGAATGTATGATTTTGCCAAAAGCACATGACCACCATACGTTTAAAGGATTCTTGCATAGTTTTGACTTATGCTTTGGAACATGAAATCTCTTATACTATTTGAAATGTTGGGTGGTCTGAATTGAGTTTAATGAAAGAATTATACTTAAAGTATTTATGGCTTAGAGTTACGACTTGCAAGTCTTGGTGTGATGACACCAATTCAGATTATGCCATGATAGTTCAGAACAGAATAGAATGCATGCTTGAAATCAGACTTTCAGATTTAGAATAATGTATGTTTAGAAGTGGTTAAAACTGGGCATAAAGAGATGTTAGGTGGTTCTCCGAAGGAGGCATGAGTTCAGATAAATCAATGCCCGAAACCTTGATTTGCCGATCCGGGTATATTATATTACGCTGGCCTAGTGTTGTGTGGCGTATCAGAAATAGAAACTCCAACCCTTGAGGTACACTCGGGTTGGGAGCATCCCCGCCGAGTTAATGGAGGATTCCATACAGACCGTGGGATTTTAAAATTGTAGGGGTGTACCACCTATCTCAGAAGTAATACAAAGAATAGACAGTACATCGACAAAAATGACTTATGATTTTCAGAAAGTGCCCATGTGTTTTGAGAACTGTTTATGCATGATGTTTTAATAAATTGCTCTCCACTATTTCACTTATATAAAAGTTTTATTTTGGAATACTTTGCGTACCAGTACATCTGTATTGACCCCACTCCTCCCTCCAGGTTCTGAGGCTCAGTCTAGGGGTCCAGAAAAGTAATATATTTTATCAGACAGAGTTGCAGTGCCCAGTTGGTGAGCTTTCTTTATTCCAGAAGGCCTGTTTATTTTTAGACAACTATTATTAGATATGGTTTTGGTCTACTGGGGGCCTTGTCCCAGTTTCAGACAGTTGTCATATTTTCATGTAGTAGAGATTTCGCAGATTGAGTCAGATGTTATTTAGATGTAGTTGATTTACAGTTTCCATACTTATGATGAATTCAAAATTGATCATGTTTCCGTAGAAGATTATGTTTCTGCATCTTCTTTTATTATATTAATATTGTGCATGATTACCAGATAGAGAAGGGCATTCCAGGCCTTCATGGTTTGGGATGTCCATCACGGCCAGGCCCTAGTTCGAATCGTGATTGAATCTTATATCGACGGAAAAATCATTTAATTTCCCACACTACATAATTGATTAACATGGAAAATTTGTATAGGATTTATGGCTTTTGGATCATCTACGCATAGAAATGACGGTTTTCGTCCCAGCCCGAAATGCGGGGTGTTACAACGTGGGTAATAGGTGGTGAACATTATAATATTATAATGGATGAATCAGAAAAATAGAGGGTTGAATAAAAAAATGTTGATTTTGTCCAAATGTATTAGTTCTTATGCTCTCACTAATCTGAAATACACAGGTAACAATTATTCCTGATGGAATCATAGAATTGAGGGAAAATACATTTTTAAAAGGTTAGATAGGATCTTTAAAAATCAGAATTGCATGAATGAGTTTCCTCCGCTGGAGTACAACAATATGATCATGCCCCTTTACAAATCTGTTGTAACTAAAGCTTGGACAGGGTTATTAGACTTTTCAGATTTTTAAATTTCTGGGCTAAGCATGAAAACTTTCAAGGAGTGGTGAAGAAACATTAAAATTTGGAAGTAAAAACTAATCCTTATCATGTTTTTTAAGAAAAGCTTAAGATTATTAAAAAAGAATTAGTGAAAATGGAGCAGACTTATGTTAGAAAATTGCTACCCTTGAAAACTTGACAGAGATAAAGAGATGTAGCTGAAAATTAAAAATTCAGAGGATATAGGAAGGAGTTAATAGAAGTAGAAGAAAAATTCAAAAAATTATACCAATTAAAGGAAGAACCTAAAAGCAAAAAGCAGGAATGACTTGATTCAAAGATGGAAAAAAATACAAAATTCTTTCTCTTATGTGAAAGGAAGGAGGATAAAGTAAAGGATCACAGAGATTGAGAATGATCAAGAGATGTTACTGAAAGAATCATGTAAAATTGCTACTAAAGCTCCAAACTTTTGAGGATGAGTTCACTCATACTGGACATCAAGAAGATTATGGCATGACCAACTATATACCAAAAATATTAAAGAAGAGCACAGAGGAGAGATGGACAGAGATCCCACAAAAAAAGAGGTGAAAGAGGTAAATTTTTCCTTAAACAAGGATAGTGCAAGTGGGTTTGTTGATTATTTAGAAGCTTTTTTTCAAAATGCTGGAACATAACTGAGCAGGATATGGTGACAGTGGTGTGACTTTTTTGTGTATAGAACTTTCTAGGTACATTACACATATAAGCCTAGTGCTAATACCAAAAAATAAAGTTAAAAAGTTTACTGACCATAGGCCAATCAGTCTCAGTACTTTCATAAATAAGGTGACATCAAGGGTCATTCATGGGAGAATCGTTATAGTACTAACAAATATTTTCACAATAGACTAGTTTTATGAAGGAAAGAAGTATAGCAGAGAATGTATAATCCAGACAGAAGATAATAAGGGATATCAACAAAGGAAATAAATGACACAATGTAGTGATAAAACTTAGTATGACAACGGCCTATAATAAAGTATCATGAATTTTTCTAACAAAGTAATGCAAAAATTTGGCTTCTTAAAGAGAATGATAGATATGAAATGGTGGTTGATCTCGAATAATTGATATTTTGTATTGGTCAACGGTAACTCTTATTATTTTTTTCCCTTTACAAGGGATTTAAAACAAGGTGACCCTTTGTTACCCGCCTTGTTCATAATTGCAATTGAAGTTCTTGCTAGAAGTTTAAATAACCTTACTTATGATAATAACCTTAAAGGTTTTGATTTTTCTAAATGGAGTGGGAAGATAAATCACCTATTATATGTTGATGATACTATTATATTCTGATCAGGACACAAAGGGTCAGTGAAGAAGATGATGAGGGTACTACAAGTGTAAGAGAATGTATCTGTTCAGCTGATCAATTTATCCAAAATTTGTATGTACTTACACTACTAAAAAAATCGCATTTAGCAAGAGACCAATAACGTTGCTAATCAACATAAATCCATCGCTAAAGCCATTTAGAGATGGATCAGTAACAGAATACTAGTCGTTGCTATATTGCGCGTTGCTAACCATTTAGCAATGGATAAAATAAAATTCGTTGCTAGATTTGCAACAAAATAGAGATGCCCTATATCCGTTGCTATTTTTTAACAACGAATATATTCGTTGTTATATTTATAAATATCGTTACTAATTTCATGATATTTTTCATCGTTTTGATTATTTCGTGACCAAATATTTCATTGCCAGTCCGTCGCTAAAAATTCCCAATTTTTGTGACAAAAAAATATTTTCCTCAATACGTTGCAAATGTTTTTCTTTGGCAATGATTAAATTTTTTGCTAAATCTATCGCCATTACTTTTCTTCCAATAACTTTTTTATTTGTATTTTACATACATCATGTTGAATCATATTAAAAACATATTATAAAATTCTTAAAATATCCAACATTCATACAAAAGAACCCATATATATAGATAGCAAAGTCTTCTTAAAATATCCAACATTCATATAAAAGAACCCACATATATAGATAGCAAAATCTAAACATCCACAATACCAAATATAGTAACATCTAAACACATAATTATGTCCATCTTCAGCTAGACTAGGTATAACAGTTGAGAGTGGTTGTGGTTTCCATTGGGGATATTCGTGCCAGTTAACTAATTTGCTCACCCCAAGCCAGAGTTGTTCATTAGGAGTATCTAGCAACTTGCACCACAATTCTGTTAAGGTTAGAATGCAGAAACCAAGTTGGATAATAGCAATCTTGCTATTGCACAACAACTCACTGCAATAAAGAACATGACAGAAGTAGAAATTAGCAAAAACGCTTCCTTTTTAATTCAAATCAGAAATATTTTGGACTGTCAATTATTGTGACATCATTTTTTATGGACGAACTTTCTATAGAACCCGTTTTATTAACATGATTTATCACTACTTTAGAAACTTTGGCGACTTGGCCTATGAATCAACTAAGATGATCAAGAAATCTTAAACTACAAATATTTAGTAGCTTGTTGTTCAAAGATATTTTAGCTAGTTTACCACATCTTTTGACCATAAATCATTTTCTGGATTCAACATATTACCAAGCGTAAAAGACTTACTATTTCAACTTTGCGAGAAACTCCTCAGGCAATTGTTGAAAAACAGAGGTGTGCACTTGACTAAGAGAAGAGGGCATTAGACTGATGCCTCCTGAGACCATAGCACTAATAATCACGTCCATATTTGGTACACTAGCATCAGACAGTGGCTCACTTTTCATATCAACAAAAAGCTTATTAGGATAAGAGACCACTTGAATTTTCTCTTCATTAAACTACTGCTCCTATTATAGCCATCAGAAATTAACATCATCAACAAGATAACCATCACCACCAATATTAAACCAGGCCAATTCATTGACCACTAGGCCACACCCTTGTCTGCGGACTTAGAACCCTTTAAAAAGGTGTAACAAGAAATTACCCATGTGTGAAGTAGTAAAGATCTGTGAAGCGATTCTCTCAAGCACATCAACGCTATCTGTAGCCATTGGCACCTAAAAGTGGAATAATGCAATTAAAACCAGGAAGGAAAACAGAAATTTCTTCAGTTAAAAAACATAGAGCATAAGGTTATCACCGAAAATACTATATCAAAAATACTATACCCTCCATGCCCATATGTCACTCCGGTTGTTAACCGCTAGGCCACCCACCGGCTTGGGAGAAACTCTGCTCACAAACTCTTACATATATAACAACCACACCCCGTAATACAATTTGTAGTAACTTCCTGGTAGTAACAACCATGAAATGAAAAAAAAGATCTCTGCAGCAAGAGATTCAATGATTCATGACGTCCCCTTGAAGAAAAAAATACAAAATAGTGTTTGTTATATACAAACTATAAATAAATAAAAAATCAAAACAATGAGGGCAATCACGAACATATTACAGAAATAAATAAATAATAAACAATGAAAACCTTGGAGATCATACGCAGCTGCCCAAAAGTTGTTATTTGTCTCCTGTTCAACTTTTCTTCCAAGACGTGACCAATTCCCGGAAGATCTTTTACTTGAAGTTCTTGTATTTCAAAGATACCAAGAAGGCAAAAAATTACAAAAAAAAGGCAGGTGCTGAAAATTGTACAGGCTCGCTATTGGTAATGGAACAGTATTCATTGTTGTTACTCCTATAACCTCAGGATCACCTACAAATAACATATATATTAAGCTTCTAATAGACAATTAGCCTAGTACATTAATGCAGAAGGCACATATGGGGAATTCTAAAAGAAACACTTCTTTTGTTGTTAAAGAGAGGAAACATTTACTTTCGTAGTTACCATGCCATAGAAAATAATTGAGTTGATATCAAGTTAAAATGTAAACCAAAACTGTCCCTAAGAGAGAATTGTATTTCAAATGACTTAATATAATTGTATACGTTCAGAATAAATATACTAAATGCACTTTTGGATAGAACCTGGAATTAGAATATGACGGGGTGAGCTTAAAGCTTAAGGAGGTGCTCTCCCACTCCCAATTACCTTATCTTCAAGAGTGGACGATATAACTTACAAGAGTTAATGGATGAATAAAGAGTGGGAAGTTACATGAATTTCAAGGAAAAGATGACAAAATTCAGCAATAAAAACCCACGAGACAAATACACCTAATGCCAAACACCTACTGCAATATTATGTCCAACTATTATTACATTCTACCCATCAAATCCTAAGGAAGTAGTATGAGAATCTGAAGTGCATGCAAAACCAAATGAAATTCAAGTATTGAAGAAAGAACCGAAAACAACAACATTGAAAAATAGCGAGTTGAGGGCGAGAGCTAAGCAGGCGATAAACAAAACTGAGGCAGCTGAAAAGAGTAAAGTTGCACTTCAGAATTAGATAAAAAGTTAGAAGGAATATAAAGACAGAGAAGGTTGCATTGGCTGCACTTAGAGAAGAATCCATTTCCAGAGAAATTACTGAATACAAGCCTGATAATTCTCCTAAAATAAAACAACCTCTTGGTAAGATTCTCAGGATTGGAACAACCGCAACCACTTCTCTGCTAAAGCAACGCAATATATGCCAATGAAAATACAAATTTGGAAAATTAAACTAGTGTACAATTTGAAATATCATTGGCTATATTTGATAAATAGCTATTTCTATTAATATCTAGAAAGCACTGGTTAGAATATTTAATAGGTTGATAAGATAAATCAACAAAGAAACTTATTGACGACAAACAAACCAGTAAAAGACAAGCAATATAAACACAAGAGGAGATAACAATGATTTTGAATTGAGTGCATGGTGTCAGACAAGCTTATGATCAGGATCAATGAAGTCATTTAACTTGATCATACAAGGTGGTAAAAAGTGTTTGAACTAGTTTTGAACACGGAGTTGCCTAAATAAAATCTGGTGAAGTTAGGGTCGGGAACACAATCTAGTGCAACTACATAGTGTCTATTTGGCTATTCTGATTTTTTAAAATTTAAAAAGGTAGAATTGTTTTATCTAGAAGAATAAAAATGCAAAACCTTTTCCAAATAATGTTCATAAGAAAACCATGACTTAGATAAAAATATAACATGGTTCATTGCCTAACTTTTTAGCAATTCTGGCAGGGGTAAATTTAGTCAATGCTCGTTCTATCTCTTCACTAACAACTCTCCAAAGAATCGGTTCTAAGCATGTATAGAGAGGAAATCTTAGTGAGCATATAAATACAAAAACAACAACAAACCCAATGTATTCCCACATAGTGGGGTCTGGGGAAGGTATAATGTACTCAGTCCATTCCACTACCTCCGAAGAAGTAGAGAGGCCATTTCCGATAGACCCCCGGCTAAAGACCAAAATCATATTTATTTATACACACACATACCTTATATAATAACTTACATTGCTGGTGCACAAAAGTTCTCATGAAACTTAGTTTTTAGGAAATTATCAAATAGAATGGACAAAGTTCCAGGTAGACTCCACAACATGACGAAGATATTAGATCAGCACATATACAACCTGAATTTACAAGATGAAAATCGCCTCAAATCTAAAGCTAAGAGTATTTATTAAATCATCTAAAATCAAGTGGTTTCAAACCTGAAGCAGGGAAACTTGTTGATCAGTTGGCATCATACCTTTGAGGCTTTTCTCCATGTTCCTGCTACTGCTTGTCTATCTTTAAGATTCACTCTGAGCATAGGACAAGGCATCCTTTATAATTGCTACTTCACTGACTCATGCATTAGTTCAGAGAATTTATCCAGCCCAGCCCCAGAACTCTGTAGGAATCAGGACAACCGATACCAACAGTACTCTATCTTAAAAAATACACCAATATTTCTACTTGGGTTTCATATGCCAGCTTATTTTCGGACAGCCACATCAACAATCACAGCCAAGCAGACCAACCTGAATGAGCATCTAAATGAAAACAGAAAAAAATAGGTTTTGTTTTCTGGTCTATTAATCTTGATTTACACAACAAATAATCTACAAGTGGTGAATGGGGAGGGTAGGACCCGGAAGGCTAACTAAATGCTTATGGCAAAACTTTGAAAGCAAATTCATTTGAAGTTTGAAGTTTCAACTAGTGCATCGTTTATAAACAACCAATTCCCTTACAACAACATAGGTTCCATTCTCTAATTTTCCCTTGTAAATCTGATATGGAAAGATATGTCATACAAGTTGTTAGCTAAACCAAATAGTCCAACTTTGAACGAAAAAAGAATAAAGCCTGGGACAGAAGGCTTGAAAAGATGTCAACTAACTGCATATGCACTTTAAGTAAGCGACATAAGTGCCTTGCTTTAGTGATATTAATTGTCAAAGTTCAATAGATAACAAATCAAAATATGCATTACTCCTAATTGTAATCAGCATTATATGGTATCAAAATGCAAAGTCGAGATGCATAAGCACTTATGCACATAGACAATACATAAATAAACCAAAAAAAATATTTAATCAACTTCTTATCTTGGTGAGTTGTGCATCTATTTAATTGTCTGATTTAAGCTATTCAATGAAAACTACCTGGAAAACTAATTTGATTGTGTCAATTACTCACAAAGATCATGACCTCTGGGAATACTATGGCACCACATGGATGATAACAAAATTAGCAAAAAAAATTTTATCCTCCGACAAAATATAACATGAATTTTGAATAGATATATGCAAGGAAACAATATACTAAGCTCTCTTCCTAAATTAATTTGGGAGTACAAACAGTTTCAGAGCAGTACTTTTCCAATGGAGCCTTCACCGAACAATGCTGATTTATCAAATTTTTCTGTCACTTCTTCCAACTCTTCCATGGAGAACACCCGATATTATGGAGCACCTTGTGATCCAAGTGTTGATTCTTGAGAAATGATTCCTGAGGTAAAATAAGTTAAAAAAATTCTAATCAAATCCACTGAAAACTTAAGTAATTGGCTTAGAAACTTTTCTGTAGAAAATCTGCCTATTTAGAGTTGACATTGAAACTAAAGTCAAACTACAACTTACTAGCATTTTCCAGGAGCTCATCAGAAATATTGGGTTGTGCATTATCTTGCACAACTTTGGGAAACATGTACCGATCCACATAGTGACATGTATGTATGTTGTGATCTTCTACAAAAGAAGAGAAGGACAACTGCCAAAAACACCACAAGTAGTACAACTCCCCCAACAACACCTACCATTTCAAGTTAAAAAAAACCACAAACAAAAATTCTGAGAAAAAATCCGATTCCCATTTCAAGTAAATAACCATTTATCAAACTTTTTAACACAATAATCAAACAACCCTAAGTGAAAGAGCTCAAACAACCCTAGAACTATCATTTACAAGTGAAATCTAACATAGAAATTAAGAAATTAAAGGAGGAAAAAACAACTCACATTACGAGATTTAGAATCGTACCTCTAATTTAGATTCAAAATTGAGTGATTAATTCCCTTTTTGATTGATATTGAGCGATTTCCTTTTCTCAATTGAGAGACAATGGAGAGAAAAGGGAAAGGAGAGGTTGTTTTTGGAGAGAGGCAGAGGATACAATGTGTTGGGAACAAAGTGAAATAAAAGACTTTTCCCTAATATTTATTTGGTAGGGTGATGGATTCAGCAACGGGTGCAAAATCCGTTGCTAATTATTTAAAAATATATATATATTTTTTAAAAATGATAAAATAATTCTAGTGACAAAAATTTCGTTGTTATTTCCGTCTCCACCATGTCAAAAATTTGTTTCTCCTTTTTATGTCACTAATTTTGTCACCAAAATAAAGGCGCCAATATTTACCACCAAAATATAGCAACAGATTATACTTTTTGTTGCTAATATATCGCTAATTAGGCTACTAATTTTATTTTCAATTATTTAGCGACAAAATCTCTATTTTGTTGCATTCTATCGTTAATTAGCGACGAAAAAGTGCTTGTTGCTACAGATCCATTGCTAAACCCATTTTTTTTGTAGTGTTACATGAAGAAACTAACATGTATTACTGCTAGATTTTTTTCTTTCTTCTACTTGGGTGTCCCATATTTTATAGGAGAAAGAAAACGACTCATTTTGAAGACTCAGTGAAGAAGGTGGCAAAAAGAATTATGTCATGGCATAATAAGTTATTTACTTACGGAGGGAGACATGTGTTAATATATTCTTAATGTTAGCAAAGAATTTCCAAAAATAAGAAATAAATCAGATTCATGTGCTTATGGTAAGATTATTCTAGGGTAAGATAGAAGGACTAAAAGGTAAACATTGGGTGGCTTGGGAGGACCTCTGTTATTCAAGGTAGGAAGGAGGAGTGGATTTTCGATCCCTGGATACTGTAGCTGATGCACTTTTTGCAAAGTTATGGTGAAATTTCAGAACAATCACTGATTCCTTATAGGGTCACTTTATGTTATAAATAATATAAAAAAATTAGTTATTGCTCAAGGGTCATGGGTCTCTCTTATATGAAAGAAAATGATACGAATCATAGAGGAAGTAGAACTCAATATTTGGTGACAAGTAAAAGTAGAAGAAGTCTATTTTTTATTTGAACTGGACCAAACAAGAGCCACTATACTATGATGAGGAGTAAGTTGATGTAGAAGAAGACATAGAAGTCAAGAGTTTCATTACCAACAATGGATAATGGGATATGGAGAAGCTGAGAATGCATATCTCAAAAGAAATGACTAAGCATATAATAGAGAACATCAAATCAATATTTAAGGAGAGTGAAAAAGATATGACATGAAGGATGGGAACTCTCGAGGATTAGTTCACTGTCAAATCTGAATGGGAGATCTTAAGAAAAAAGAAAGATGGGAGGGAAGTTCTCTAGAAAATTTAGTTAAAAGAATTGCATACAAAAATACTTTTTTTCTTATGGAGAGCATAGAAAGAAAGGATAACAACCGATGATAATCAACTAAAGATGAGAACAAATATTAAGTCAAGGTGTTGGTGTTTTGAGGAGTATAATTAGAAAAGTATTGGATCATCTTTCTCTAATATCGCTCATAGTTGTAAGGCTATGAAATTAATTTGCTAATTTTGTAGGTATCAAGATGGAAAGGCAACAATTATCACAAGTCACTATGACTTGCTGGTACACAGATGAACCAGTAATGCTGTAACAACTTTATAGTGTAATACCAGCTGTAATAATGTGGGTACTATGAAAAAGAAGAAACAAGAAATGACATAAAGGGAACCTAAATCTTAAGAGCATGATATATCAGGTGCAACTTATAAACAAACAAATGGTAAGGGTTAGATTTCCTTGGATCAAGAATTTAGGAAGGAGATTATACAAGTATGAGAAACATACAATCCAAAATGGCACGTTTATACAATTAAATAGACTTTACCAAATGTAGGAAGATTAAAATGTAACACAGATGAGGCTTGCAGAGGTAATCCTGATTTGAGATCTTATGTTTTGGATTAAGAAATTGGCAGGGAGATCTAGTATATGCTCAGGATGAAAGCATTAGTATTACAACCAATGTTGAAGCAGAAACAAGAGCAGTCCTAAAATCATTGAGATACTATTTAGCTAAGGTTTATCAAAAAGTGGAGGTAGAATCAGATTCTTTGATCATGGTCAACATAATAAAAAAGGTCTAGCATACTCCATGGAATTAACAGAACACATGGAGGAGATAAATAGGATCATGGAGAAATTGGATTCTATAATAATACACACATACCGGGAAGGTTACATATTTGTAAATTACTTAGCTAATCTAGCAATGAAAATCAAGGAAATACAAGTGTTTAACAATTTTCAATAGTTACCAGCAGCGAAAACAAAGATAATTAATATAGTCAAAGCACAAGTTCCATTATTGAGAATTACAGCTAGAAGCATCAAGTCATATTTATGGAGCATTCAATATGCATAAAGCATTCAAAATGCAAATTCTGAGCAACAAAACTATCTACATTAGAGACTTTCCTTTTACAAGGAATTCTGGAGATGCTAAATCAGATTGGCTAAGCTACATTAGCACAAAAAAAAATCACCAAAAACAAAAAGAGTTACATCACATGTTTTAGCTACAAGCCTAAGTCAGCCAAAAAAAATCATGTTCATCACTCATCTATGAAGATAAAATGTCAGAGATCAGAAATAAGAATACTAGAGGTCGAAGAAAGAAAATCATACATGGGTGACTGAGAATTCTAGACGGCATGCTTATTTCACATCACCTTGTAGAGATATCCCAGCCACTTGTAAAATATTTAGTTTGTAGAGAAAAAGGTAAAAATCATAGAAGCAGAGTAGAAGGAACAACACCTTGATCATTTGATATTTCTTTTGTGAATAAAAGTAACAATCGAGCATAGGAGATTGTTGGCTTCGAAATTCAGATGGCGTCATGCGGAAGCTTATAGTTTGCATAGAACAATAATTCATATGACAAAAAAAAATATAATACTAAAAATATATTATTGATATTTTGATCAAAGAGCCTACGAAAACTAATATTAAAAATAAAAAATCTATTGGGAGAAAATATCTCCCTAAATAAAACTCTCTCCCTAAACAAAATTCTTTCAACGACTACATTGTGGATGCTATTGTTATATTGTCATTGTGGATGCTATTGTTATATTGTATGAGAAGCGGAGTGTTCTATTGTATGAGAAGGGGAGTCTTCTACTTATAGAGTTCCAAAACTCTAGGTTGGCCATATATGAAAAAATTATATATATTTTTTTTTAGGAAAAGTAAAGTAATTATGGTATTATTATTTTTTTCGTTTAAAAAAAATAAAACTTAAATTTGGTAAGAAAATCAGGGCAAAAACCCTAACAAATCTCTCATTTTTTACTTGATTTTTTTTATTTATCCGCCTTCTTCACATGCATAACTTCGATCTTCACATAATCTTCATCATTGTTGCTTGCCATATTTAAAAATAAGATTTAAAATATTACGAATAAAAATGGGTTAAAAATATATATTTTATTTTTATTTTTAAGGATGCAACAACAAGAATGTTGAAGTATGCTTAAAACTTCTTCTCCACATGTA
The DNA here is from genome assembly GCA_030864215.1 of Capsicum pubescens. Classification (NCBI taxonomy): domain Eukaryota; kingdom Viridiplantae; phylum Streptophyta; class Magnoliopsida; order Solanales; family Solanaceae; genus Capsicum; species Capsicum pubescens. The sequence continues at coordinate 65,343,035 of CM061546.1, read as the reverse complement.
GTTAGAAAAAATCGTCATTATCATCAAACTGGTTACAACTTGATTTGAAACCGCTTTGAACTTGTCATTAATCTCGTTTCACCAAACAATTGAACCTTTGAACCGTAAGCTCCGATATCACTTGTTGGGTTCAAAATTCAGAGGTTGTCATGCGGAAGCTTATAGTTTGCAAATCATAGAACAATAATTCAGATGATAAAGAAAAACATAATACTAAAAATATATTATTGATATTTTGGTGTTATTTATGCTATCAATATTTCGTATACATTATTTGGTGTGCTGTATTAGAACCTGCCTTTTCAATCTTGATATATTTAAACAAAAGATTTTTTTAAAAAAAGAATTGCATTTACATTCTAAGATTCATCCGGGATCTAGCACGGGTTCAATATATATATTTTTTTTATCTCAATTTATGTGACACATAGAGAATTTAGATTATCAATAATATTTTTAATATGTATTTAGATAATTTAAGTTGTTAACTATTGTAATTTATAATATTTTTAATGTAATTTTCAAATAATATACGTTGATTTTCTTATCCAAGCTTTTGTGGTATTGATAGTGAATTATATTTTTGAAATAATTTAAGTTTTTAATTATTGTGATTTATAATACTTTTCTTCTATTTCAATTTAAGTGATACTAATATAATTTCGAGAGTCAAACAAATATTTTATATCTTTTAAATTTTGTAAGTTGTTAATTATTGTAATTTATAGTACTTTTTATGTATTTTTTTGAGATATATAGAAGATTAAATTATTTTTATATATTTTAAGTTGTTAACTATTGTAATTTATAATATTTTTTATGTAATTTTTGAATAATATATGTTACTCTCCTTGTCCAGAGTTCTGTATCGTCGAAATCTAATTATATTTTTTAAATAATTTAAATTTTTAGTTATTGTGATTTATAATATTTTTTCTATTTCAATTTAAGTGGCACAATGCTAAGATGGACATAATAATTAATTAGGGGTGATATAGTAAAATCACGATTGAAGCAGCGAAACATAAATGTCTAAAATGACTTACAACAACTAATTAGAAGTGACAAAGCAAAATTACTATAAAAAATACTTGTGACAAAAATTTAAGTGAACCTCATATAAGACGTCAAGTTAATTTAAGACATCAAAAGTTAATATATCATTTTTATATCTATTTTACTTTTCTTTATTAAATTTTATTATTTTTTTAATACTCAAGTGACTTATAATAATTAATTAGAGGTGATATTCAGTAAAACTATGGTTGAAGCAGCTGAAGCAGACATGTCATAAATGTCTATTTACTTTTTTTAATTAAATATTTTTTTTAATACATACATGACTTATAATAATTAATTAGGGTGATATAGTAAAATCATGGCTGAAGCAGACATGTCATAAATGTTTATTTTATCTTTTTTTTAATTAAATATTATTAATTTTTAATACGTAATGACTCATAATAATTAATTATGAGCGATATAGTAAAATCACAGATTTAATATTATTAATTTTTCAATACATAGATGACTTATAATAATTAATTAGGGTGATATAGTAAAATCATGATTGAAGCAGTTGAAGCAGACATGTCATAAATGTCTATTTTATATTTTTTAATTAAATAATATTAATTTTTAATATATAAATAACTTATAATAATTAATTAGGGGTGATATAATAAAATCACGAAGCAAGCAACCTGCTGAAGCAGGCATGTCGAAACCCTCTCTTCTATATAATAAAAATAAAAAGTTAGGGCTGAAATGAAAAGTGAAGATAATATTTGAAGGGACACAAAAGTATGTAGCTTGGTCTGTTGTTGGCAAGTGGGCTTTAACCCGTTCAAAAATTAGTCTGTGTAATTCTTTTTACTTTGCTTTATTTTTGGGCCAGACTCATTTAATTTATAAAATAGCCAAATCAGCCATCAAATTTTTATTTTTTTAAAAAAAGTGGCTATATCCTATAATTATCCCTTTAGGTTATGGAAAAACTACATAGAGTAACATACCTAAATCTTAAATTACAAAAAATAGCAAAACTTTAATGAAATTACCATGTGTAGCAAACCTAGCATTATTTTAAGTGGGGGACCACAATTACCGCCTCTCAGAAGTAGGTTCTATTATTCACGCTTAAAATTTTTCTCTTTCCTTTAATTGCTTTCTACTTTACCATATTTCACGCTTTTTCTCAAATTTTCTCTTTCAAAAATTTTTCCTTCTTAACGTCTTTTGCACGATCTGATAAGGATATTGTTCCACAATTTCAGGTAACCAATTAATCCAGTTATTGCATGTTATCAATTTCTCAATATTTTTTTCTTAATTTTGTACTGTAAACAATTTCTCTACTTCATCTTTAAGGTTTTGATTTTTTTAGTTGTTAACGGAAAATCAAGGTGATCAGATTTGCTGAATTTTGTTTTGTTTGTTTTTCAGTGAAATTTGATATTTTATGAGTTGATATAGTTGAAAAAATTAAATTTTGGATGAGAATTGGAACTGGGTTTTGTTTTGTTGCGATTAATGGAAGATAATTGGAGTTGAATGAATATTATAGATGATTTTGGATTGATTTGTTGTTGTTATTGGTTGGATTTTTTTGAAAATGGTTGATATTTAAAAAAATAAAAATTGAAAAAAATTTCTTCTTCAAAAGAAAAAAAATAAAAAAAATATGAGAAGAAAAGAAAAGCAAAAGAAATTACAGAGTCAAGCAATGTTGATGACGATGTTGAGCACTATTCTGCTAATGAATCTGAAAAAGACATGGAGGAAGAGGTATTTTTCGTTGTACATATATTTTTATTTACTGTTATATATTTAGGGATTTCAGTAAAGCTTTATCAATTGGGGTAATATGTATTTTTTTGTGAAGCTAACATGTATTTACTGATTAGTTGATATGCATTTAGGAATTTCAGTAAAGCTGATTTGTGAAGATGATAGGTTAAATATACATTTTGGATTAACATGTATTTATTTGTATTTTTTGTAAAGCTGCTATGTTTAGGTGTATTTGTATGTTAAATGAATTTGCTAACTTGCATGTATGAAAAAAATACATTTATATATGAACTACTCACGAAGAGGTATTTGGCTATATGTATTTTTATTATAATTGACATGTATTTTCAGTATATTGAAATGTTGAAATATACAAATTCATTTGTGGTTATGGACGTATTTGTATTTGTGTCGGTAAGAGGTATGACTTCATTTTTTATGAGATATGTATTTTATAGTCTACTTATATACATTTGCGTTACAATTATTTAACAGATACTTTAACATATTTTTTCTATATTCTTAGGTTGTATTTAAGAACATTGAGCCAACTCAAAGGGAAATGTCAAAGTTTGAAATACCAGAGCAGGATGGAGTTGATGATGAACGTTCAGTTGATTCAAATGATGATTTTCAGGATCCACCACCAAAAGAAATTTATGAACGCTCAAAGTGACGACGAAGCACCATTGAGGCCTGTTAGGGAAAGCAAGATAACAAGTGTCACATAAATATTTGAAGTCTGATGGTTGATGATTTTATTACATTGTGTAGTGACAAGATTAAACTGAATGTTGAAATTAATTTTAAAAAGTTATTTTATGTTTTGATGTGAATCAAAGTTGCTAATTGTAAAGTGAATGTAAGTTATTCATTTTAACCTTTTATGTTGAATATGTTTTCTATAAGTTTGTAGTATGTGTTTAATTCCAGTGTTCAGTATGATTTTGTACACTGTTCAGATTAAATTTAAAAATACATATACACTATGCAGAGTTGCAATATACACATATGCAGTTTTCAGATTAAACTTCAAAATACATATGCAGTTAACAACATATGTATTTTACTCTTTATTCATTTGATTTCAAATACGTATGCTGCTTTATATATCTATTTTACTGTATTATCATATAATACTAAATACATAATCTGCTTCATATATGTATTTTACTACCTTTTCATACACTATATAGAATACTGTGTGTTGTTATAGTATATAGTTTAACAAATACATTTAGACAAATGTATTCTCGACAAATGTATTTTCGAATACACATCTTTTGTAAATAATTATGTGAAAACTGAAATGCATATGCATTTCATATAACAAATATGTATAGCTCATCATATTTGAAATACATATGCACTAAAACATATGTATTTTTCACAGCAAAAGCATATGTTTTTGTCTTTCAAATTTAGTAATACATTTATGTATACCTAATAGTCATTTATAAAGCATTATAGCAAACGGTAGATAAATGTCACAAAATAAATTTAACAAAAGTTTTCATTATTATTAAAAGAGTAAAAGAAATTATAAAGAAAGAATACAGAAGAGCAAATGTATCATTTACGATATTTCCTACACAAACGTCTATTGTAACCCTTAGACCCATAACCATTGCATGAGTTGATGTTCTTCTTTCCAAACATATCCCTTCTCGATTTTTCACAATCCTTCTCTGCAAGTCTTCCAGGAGGTCATTTGTACTTGTAACACCCCAAATCTGGTACCTGAAATGCTACACGGTGCTCATGACCCCGAAGGACCACAAGCTAACCCATGACTAATATCTGTACCTATATACTGCATAATATACTGTAAAATACGGAAACATGAATAGAAAGGTCATAAGGTTCAAACTGGGACATAAGATCTGATAATTCATAACATAAGGATGGGGTATAAAATACCCAAAATAGAACTGAAATAAGCTATCTGAATATACTGTAGTCTGAAAAGCCTCTAAAATATGATTGTCTGAATAAGAAGTTGATGGGATATGTCCCCAACTAACTCCAACTAATAAATTAATTAATGAGATAATAAGAAATGATCATGTCCTCGAAGGATGAGGACTCACTGATAACTCTGTCTGCGGATATCTGTAATCTACTAATACTCTGGAGCTCGTGTCTCTGAACCTATTATATAAGACACCATAGCGCAAATGCGTTAATACATTGAATGTACTGGTATGCATGTGAGGTAGGACGGATGCATGGGGTTCATATACATGAACAATACTGGCTAACTGACTAATATGAACATGAGAATACATGCATGCATACATAGTAACTATATCTGAAATCGTGATAACATGAGTATGCTGATGACTAACATGACTAATGACTGAGTTCTGATAACTGGTATAACTGATAACATGAGTGACTGTATCTGACAGTCCTAAATCAGAGATAAGGAAGACAGAGTTATGAAAACTAATATTGAAAATAAAAAATCTATTGGGAAAAAATCTCTCCCTAAACAAAACTCTTTCCCTAAACAAAACTCTCTCCCTAAACAAAACTCTTTCAACGACTACATTGTGGATGCTATTGTTATATTGTCATTGTGGATGTTATTGTTATATTGTATGAGAAGGAGAGTCTTCTATTGTATGAGAAGGGGAGTCTTCAACAAAAATCTATTGATTTGTTGTTGTTGGTTGGATTTTTTTGAAGATGGCTGATATTTTGAAAAAAAAAACGGTTGAAAAAAATTTCTTCTCCAAAAGACAAAAAAATAAAAAAAATATGAGAAGAAAAAAAAGCAAAAGAAATTGCAGAGTCAAGCAATATTGATGACGATGTTGAAAACTCTTCTGCTAATGAATCTGAAAAAGAAATGGAGGAAGAGGTATTTTTTGTTGTATATGTATTTTTATTTACTTTTATATAATTAGGGATTTCAGTAAAGCTTTATAAATTGGGGTAATATGTATTTTTTTGTGAAGCTAACATGTATTTACTGATTAGCTGATATGTATTTAGGAATTTCAGTAAAGCTGATTTGTGAAGATGATAGGTTAAATATATATTTTGGATTAACATGTATTTATTTGTATTTTTTTGTAAAAATGCTATGTTTAGTTTTCATTATTATTAAAAGAGTAAAAGAAATTATAAAGAAAAAATATAGAAGAACAAATGTATCATATACGATATTTCCTACACAAACGTCTATTGTGACCCTTATACCATAACCACTGCATGAGTTGATGTTCTTCTTTCCAAACATATCCCTTTCCGATTTTTCACAATCCTTCTCTGCAAGTCTTCCAGGAGGTCGTTTGTACTTGTAACGCCCTGAATCTGGTACCCAAAATGCTACACGGTGCTCATGACCCCAAAGGACCACACGTTAACCCATGACTGATATGTGTACCTGTATACTGCATAATATACTATAAAATATGGAAACATGAATTGAAAGGCCATAAGGTTCAAACTGGTACATAAGATCTGATAATTCATAACACAAGGATAGGGTATGAAATACCCAAAATAGAACTAAAATAAGCTATTTGAATATACTGTAGTCTGAAGAGCCTCTAAAATATGACTGTCTGAATAAGGAGTTGATGGGACATGTCCCCAACTAACTCCAACTAATAAATTAATTAATGAGATAATAAGAAATAATCATGTACTCGAAGGATGAGGACTCACTGCTAACTTTGTCTGCGGATATCTGGAATCTACTGATGCACTGGAGCTCGTGTCTCTGAACCTATGGTATAAGACACCATATCGCAAATGCGTCAGTACTTTAAATGTACTGGTATGCATGTGTGGTAGGCTGGATGCATGGGGTTCATATGCATGAACAATACTGGCTAACTGACTATATCTAAAATCGTGATAACATGAGTATGATGATGACTAACATGACTAATGACTGAGTTCTGATAACTGGTATAACTAATAACATGAGTGACTGTATCTGACAGTCCTGAATCTGATAGAACTAGCTGAGTTTCGTACTGTATCTGACAGTCCTGAATTCTGAAGAACTATCTGAGTTTTTTACTGATACTAATACTGAAACTGTGGGAAGTATTTATCTAACTAACATGCCCCAAATAATGCATTATAGCTAAATTAGGGTCCAATCTGTGCCCTGATTGGAAGGATGTTAATACCGCGCCACTGGTAAGGACAATCTGTGAGTAACCCTTATATAACAGGTAACTCTAGTGAGAATGGTGGGAACCCTTATATATCAGGTTAAGCCACCTCATCTACCCTCATATAGCAGGCTATGATATCTCAACCTATGCTGGGTACATAGTTCCGGAACGCAAGGATTGCTTCTAAGAATCACACCCTCATATAACAGGTGAGTTTCCATACTTGGGTTCACTCGGTGCTAATTCCTACTCCCATCTGAATAGACACTGAACATGATTAGCTGAACTGACTGGACTGAGTTAGCTGAGTTTTATTGACTAGAGGAATATTACTGAGGTCTGATAACTGACTTAGATTTACTGAAGTTACTGAGTTTTCCTAAGTCATGAGACTGTCTGAATTCTACCGAACATGGCTTGACTAAGAGTATCTTGAAAACATGACATAGGCACTAGGCATACAACTAAATTATCGGGTACAAGTACCCCCAGGACTCGATGGAAAAAAGTGATAAAGCATGACTTACTTGAATACATGACCAACATCATAGTCCAGAATTCATTTGTTAAGGCATTCCATCAAACATTTGATATGCATAAACTTGTACATAAATGGGGATTTCATATTATCATACTAGTAGGGCACTTTTCCTTCACATAGGCATTTAGTCAAATACATGGCGAGCATAGTATATGTAGACAACATTACACAACAAGTAAACATCATGATTCAACTCTAATTTCACCATTCAAGGTTTTAATTACGGATTCACATGAAACTATACCTAAAATATTCAATTCCACTTAAGATTTATCACAAAACATGGAATAGAATTTAATTGGTCATTATCAACATGAACAACAAAAACAAACCCAACATGAAATTTATTACAATCCATACACTTGATCTTTGAAAAGAGATTTGTGGGTTTCATGGACGAAAGGAGTCCATGAATGAACATTATGCATACCTGGGTTGAGCTTCTTGAAGTTCTTAAACTTGAAGAATTTAAATCTCTTAGTTCTTGAAGAAGATTTGGATTTTGTTCTTGGAGATTAAATGTTAGAGAGAAAATCCTAATTTTGTTGTTGTAGAAGAATAATGAATTTCTGAGATTTGGTCGGATATAATTGGGTATATAAACGGGTGGTAGAAGACCAAAAATCCCCTTTTAAAACGGCTTTAATTTGCTGAATCGAAACCTGCAACAGCTCGTGCGATGGTCCATCATTTCGACCGTCGTACGTGGACCAAGAAAAGGGCTTACTGCCTAAGTAGCGACGTCCTACGCAATGGTCAGTCGCAAGTTCAAAGGTCCATCAACCTGTCCGTCGCACCTTATCCAGAAGGTTGCCTTACTACCTTGGTTGTGACGGTTAAGGAGACGGTTCGTCGCTAGGTCGACGGTCCGTCAACCTGGCCGTCGCACCTGGGTGATTCTGACAGCTCTGAGTTAAACATCCATAACTTTTTACTCTGATACCGTATTTGGATGAAATTGGTATCGTTAGAAAGATAATTCAATTTCCCACTTAAAAATACCACATGTACAAAAGTGGATTCATCTTTCAAAGAAAGCTTCTAACATTTTTGGGATAATTTTAAGCTAGAAAAAAGTATGAGGTATTACAATATCTCCCCCTTGAGAACATTCATCCTTGAATGAGACTGAGAGTGAGGGGAAGAGCATAAACTGACTTACATACTGAACATGACTGGCTGGAACATGATTTCATGACTGACATGACTGATAACTGAATATATCATACTGAACATGCATATCTGATGCATGTGTAACTGATTCATGAATGCATGACTGGGTGTTCTGAGGAACTAATTTTCTCACAATGAGAGTGCATGTCTCATGCATAATTATATAACTGAACCAATACAAGAATGCATGATTTAATATGCCATGGTACTTGATACCAAGTTTGTGATGAACACTGAATATGAAACTGAGTAAGCTTAAGGAGAACTGTTACCTTGAGCTTGATCTGAGTTAGTGGAGAAGAGGTGAGGATAATTGGTACGCATGTCTTCTTCTGCTTTCCAAGTAGCTCCCTTGACGGACTGATTTTGCCAAAAAACTTTAACTAGAGGGACTTCTTTATTCCTCAATCTACGAGTCTGATAGTCTAAGATTTCAACTAGAATCTCTTCATAAGAGAGGTTGTTCTGAACATCTATACTCTGAATAGGGACTACAACTGATGGGTTACCTATGCATTTTTTGAGCAAAGAGACATGGAATACTGGATGAACTGAGGCTAAATCTTAAAGCAATTCGAGCTCATAAGCTACTTTATCAAAATGACTGAGAATCTTGAAGGGGCCGACATATCGGGGACTAAGCTTTCCCTTCTTGCCGAATCGCTTCACTCCCTTCATAGGAGAGATCTTTAGGTAAACATAGTCACTAATCTCGAACTCGAGATCCTTTATATAAACATCTACATAAGACTTTTGTCGGCTCTGAGCAGCCCAGAGTCTTTCTCTGATCAAGTGGACTTTCTCTAACGCATCGAATACTAAGTCAGGCCCTATAACTGAGGCCTCACTAACTTCGAAACAACCGATTGGAGATCTACATCTCCTACCGTAGAGAGCTTCGAATGGAGCCATAAGAATACTAGAATGATAGATGTTGTTGTATGCAAATTCAATCAAAGGCAAGTGGTCATCCCAACTACCCTTGAAATCAATTGCACACGCACGCAACGTATCTTCTAAAGTCTGAATGGTCCTTTCTGTTTGACCATCTGTCTGAGGATGAAAGGTTGTACTGAGATGCACTTGGGTACCAAGACCCTTTTGGAATGCTTTCCAGAAATGAGAGGTGAACTGGGTACCTCTGTATAAGATAATAGATAATGGAACACCGTGCAATCTGACCAACTCTCTGATGTAGAGCTTGGTGTAATCCTCGGCTGAATAAGAGGTATGAAATGGAAGAAAATGAGCTAATTTGGTCATTCTATCTACAATGACCCAGACTGAATCATGATCATAATGGGTATGAGGCAAACCTATCACGAAGTCCATGTTCACTCCTTCCCACTTCCAAGTAATAATACTGAACTCCTATATGTACCCATTAGGCTTCTGATTCTCTATCTTAACCTGCTGACATGTAGAGCACTTAGCCATAAACTCTGTAACGTCTCTCTTCATCCCACTCCACCAATAGATTTTCCGTAAGTCGAGGTACATCTTTGTGGCCCCTAGATAAATAGAGTAGCGCAAACCATGCGATTCTGCAAGAATTTGCTGCCTTAAGTCATCTACACCTAGAACACAAAGACGCTATAACAATATAGAACACCATCTCCCCCTTGGTAGAAAACCTCTACTTTCTGATCCTTGACTGACTCTTTCAACTTGACTAAACTGGGGTCTCTATCTTGGTTTTCTTTCACCTCGGAAACTAGAGATGATTCTGCACTACTCTGAACCCAACGTCACCCTCTTCTGTATCGACTAAGACAATGCCTAGTCTGGCAAACTGATGGACTTCCTGATCTAAATTCTTCTTACTGTCTTTGACATAAGCAACACTACCCATAGATAGTCTACTGAGAGCGTCGGCCACTATGTTGTCCTTGCTCGAATGATAAATGACACTCATGTCATAATCTTTCAAGAGCTCTAAGCACCTTCTCTGATGAAGATTGTGATCTTTCTGAGAAAAGACATACTGAAGGCTCTTATGATCTGTGAACACATCTACATGAACACCGTATAGATAATGCCTTCAAATATTCAAGGCAAAAACTATGGCTGCTAACTCAAGATCATGAGTAGGATAATTCTTCTCATGGGTTTAAGTTGTCTGAAGGTGTAGGATATGACCTTACCATGCTACATGAGGAAACAACCCAAACCTACTCTGGATGCATCACAATACACTACGAACCCATCTGAACCATCTGGAAGTGCTAGGACTGGAGCTGAGGTTAGTCGAGTCTTCAACTCCTGAAAACTCTTCTCGCAAGGATCTGACCACTGAAACTTGACTTTCTTTTGAGTCAATCTGGACATAGGGGACACAATAGAAGAAAATCCTTCGATAAACCATCTGTAATAGCCAGCCAAACCCAAGAAACTCCTGATATTTAATGGAGAGACAGGGCGAGGCCAGTTTCTTACTGCTTCGGTCTTTTGAGGATCTACTCTAATGCCATCACCGAAAATGATATGACCAAGGAATGCTACTGATCTTAGCCAAAACTCGCACTTACTGAATTTGGCGAACAACTGATGATCTCTAAGAGTCTGAAGTGTTGTTCTGAGATAGTCGCATGATCTCACTCACTACGGGAATAGACCGGAATATCATCTATGAAGACTATGACAAACATGTCCAAGTACTATTTGAACACGCTGTTCATCAAGTCTATGAAAGCTTCTGGGGTATTGGTAAGACCAAAGGACATAACTAGAAAATCGAAGTGACCATACCGAGTACGAAAAGTTGTCTTCGAAATGTCACATTCTCTAACTCTGCGCTAATGATAACAGGATCTGAGGTTTATCTTAGAGAAATAGCTGGCATCCTGAAGTTGCTCAAATAAGTCATCAATTCTAGGAAGAGGATACTTGTTCTTGACCGTGACCTTATTAAGTTGACGGTGGTCTATACAAATTCTGACAGAACCGTCTTTCTTGCGCACGAATAAGACTGGTGCACCCCACGGGGAAAGACTAGGCCTGATGAATCCCTTATCTAAGAGATCCTTCAACTGCTCTTTCAATTCTCTGAGTTCTGCTGGTGCCATTCTGTATAGCGGAATAAATATAGGCTGAGTATCTAGAAGAAGATCAATGCCGAAGTCTATTTCCCTTTCGGGAGGAATTCCTGGAAGATCTTTGGGAAAAATATCTGAAAATTCATTCACGACTGGGACTGATTTAAGACTGTGAGTTTTGAAACTAGTTTCCTTAACTCAAACAAGATGATAGACACATCCCCTATATATCATTTTCCGTGCCCAAAGGTAGGAAACAAGCTGACCTCTAAAAGCTGAAGTACTACCTTTCCACTCTAGGACGGGTTCATTTAGAAACTGAAACTGGACTATTCTGTTTCTACAGTCGACTGTGGCATAGCAGGAATGAAGCCAATCCATGCCAAGAATGACATTGAAATCAGTCATCTCTAATTCGACTAAGTTTGCTAATGTGACTTTCTGAAATATAATAACCGGGCAGTTCCTGTATACCCGCTAAGCTATGAGGGTTTTACCCACTGGGGTAGAAACTGAAAAGGGCTCTGGTAGAATTTTGAGACTGATTCCGAAATCGCCTGCTATATAGGGAGTAACAAAAGACAAGGAAGCACCTAGATCTAGCAAAGCATAAACATGCACATGAAAGATTTGTAACATACCAATAATCACATCAGGAGAATTTTCCTAATCTTGCCGGGACTGGAGAGCATAGAGTCTGTTTGGGCGTTGCCCATTTGTAGCGCTGGAAGTGGCCCCTTGTTGATTTGGGTGACCGTACTGAGATGAGGGACGGTTCTGCTGACCCTGAGACCTGGCTGAGGATAATCTCTGACTCTGTGGCCTGACTTGCCACATTCGACATAAATACCACATCCAGCTCTGTAAATACCCTGATAGTGCTTGCCATAAGTCTGGCAAAGAAGATAGATGCGGGCACTACTAACACTGCCCTGAGACTTAGAGACTTGTGCTCTATCTTTGTTACCATCCCTGAACTTAGGAGTTGGAGCACTAGCTGAAGAAGGAGCTTGAACTGATGACTTAGGACGAAACTGAAAACGGTTTCCTCCTTTTGATTTAGGTTGAGCAAAGTTGAAACTACCTATCTTCGCTCTCTTATTCTACTTCTCCCTCATCTTAACCTTTTGATCTTCTATCTGCTGAGCATGAGTTATAAGCCTGGCTAAAGTTATGTCACTATTCAGCATAGCGGATATGCACTCATTAACCACGCTATCATTCACCCCTGAAACGAACTTACTCATCTTGGCCCTGCTATCTGCAACCACATGAGAGGCATATCTGGCTAATTGAGTAAAATTAAGAGAATACTCTTTTACCATCATGTTGCCCTGCCTGAGGTTGATGAATTCTAACACCTTAGCTTCTCTAAGATCTAGGGGAAAGAATCTATCAAGGAAAGTAGAAGCAAACTCCTCCCACTCAACTGAACCTACATCAACCACCTTCTCTGACTTTCACTGCTTGTACCAAGTTTGAGCAACATCCTACAATTGATATGCAGCTAGCTCAGCACTCTCAATAGAGGTAACCCTCATTATGTCTGTAACCTTTTGAACCTAATCTAGGAATTCCTGAGGGTCCTCATATACTTAGACCTGAGAAAGGATGGAGGATTCATTTGGGTGAAGTCCCAAATTCTTGCTGCAGCTGAATTGGCCACTGGGTTGGCCGGAACGATAGCTAGTCGTTCATTCTGAGCAATAACTGACTGAACAAGAGTAGTGAATGTAGCTCTGAACTCTGCATGGGAAACATATTCGTCCAAGGGATCTTCTTGGACAGGCTGGATTCTTGGGAGGCATGTTCTGAAATAAAGAGAAGAAGCAGATTAGACTAAGAGATTGAATTGAGATTATGCGCCAAAAACTTGATACATCCAAGCGCATACACGAGTGTACGTGGTCTCACCAAATAGTAAAGTGGCCATTTAGAATTCAAGTATCAATCAAACAGGAACTTGAGTTGATAACTATCGAATTAAATTTTAGTGATTGAGATTAAAGTGGTGCAAATGTGACAACAACAATTTGAGAATTATGATTTAAAAGTAAAATAAACAATACGAAAAAGTAAAATTCTTGGACAATCAATGAAGAGAAAGTCGGGGTTACAGCACTACGAACATCATAATAAGCTACTGAACTTCATTAGTTAGTTTACTAATCTTGGTTGTTTATTCGCAGGGTTTATAGTATGATCATGGTTTCCCAATCCTCTAATCTTCTACCTAATTGGACATTACAACTACATCTTTGAACAGGGATGCAATAATCCATTTAGATGCATTAAGATATCATCCCGGAAGTGAACATAAGAAGGCTTCTAAGTATATCCCTATCATAAATGCTAATCCAAATCCCTTATTTTATAAAAGAATAAGAACCTTACTCTATTTATTCCTATGTTCTATCCTCTTATTCCCCCACTTGAGTTCCCAAAGATGATAATGGATGTATTCTAAGGGTAGATAATCCTTAAAATAGTTATAAAAAGGATAAATAGGCAACCAAATATGGCAAGCAATAAAAACTAAATAAATTAAAATCAAATGTAATCATATTTGTGTCCTTACCCCCAGAAAGGGGGCTTTTAGAAACTCATGGACATAACCGTAATCACGGAGATAAAAAACATTTTATAATCCATAAACAAACAATATTAAAGATAGAAAATCCCTAATTTAAGTGTTTTCCATTACCTATCCAAGTTTCAAAGCTGTCCAAGGTGTATAACATCAAGTTCAAGCATCCTATTTATTGGAGGACAATTTCACCGATGTGGGAATAGGGTGCGCACCGCCACTCCCATTCCATTGGAATAGGGTGTGCACTGGCCCTCCCATATCATTGGAATAGGGTGTGCCCTGGCCCTTCCATTCCATTGGAATAGAGTGTGCACCACGGGGATCATTCCTTATGAATAAGTTGTGATCAACCTATCTCATTCTATCGGAATAGGGTGTGTGACATGGGGCTATCACAGAACCTTACTAGAAAGTCATCTTGTAAGCTATATCTATGTCTTGTGCACTTGTCATTCCATCCCAAGGTGGTGTTGTTTCCACTTTATTTTTACATCTTGTTTATCATCCATATATCAGCACAATAAACTCACCAAGGATCCTATAGAATCAAACACCGTGGATTAGATCTCAAAACAACATAATATATAGGACAACAAACTAGAAACTTAAGCTAAGAACTAGTTTTGCCCATTTTGATCTTTAACTTCTTGTTCGACTCTAGGCTTGATCCAATTAAATCTTGAACACTATTAACACTTTGTTCCACCCATAATTAGACAATAATAATCTTATGAACCCATTAGATACACTAGAATTCATCGAGGTCAACTAGACAAACACGTAGCTCAAGCAGTAACACTAGTTTTCTCATTTGAACTCTAACTGACCAATTTAAGTACAAACTTGTTTGAAAGACACCATAAACATTGTATTCAAGTACTTAAACACTTGGATTATTATTTATATCATTATTCACTCATTAAGAATCCCTCCCCCCTCCCCCCCTAATCATTTGTCCTCGAGTGATTGGACAAGGATTTGTTAGCATAATTTAACTCTAAATACAATCATACTTACTTCTAACAAAGATAGTAAACAAAGATATCAAGGAATTCACAATTTCCCATACCAACGTCAGAAAACAAAGATGATAAAGAATACGCATACCTAAGGTACGATTATCCAAAATGGGAAACATGAATCGGTATTTGTACCTGTCCTCCTTGTCTTCCCAAGTAACTTCTTCACACTTTTGGTGTCTCTATAGAACCTTTACTAAAGCCATGTCCTTTACTTGTAATCAGAAGATTTGTCGATCCAAAATCTAAATTAGGACCTCCTTATATGATAAAGAATCAAAGACACCCACACTTTCCAAGGGAAAAAACAATTGAGGATCACCTGCTCACTTCTTCAACATTGATACATAATAGACCGGATGGATGTAACCGAAACTGGAAGGCAATTCTAACTCATAAGCCACTATGCCTACTCACCTCAAAATAAAATATGGATCCACATAACGAGGACTGAGCTTTCACTTCTTTCCAAACAGCATCAGTCCCTTCATTAGAGACACCTTCAAGAATGCCAAATCATTCACATCGAACTCTAAGTCCCTTACCCTTACATCCGCATAGTACTTTTAGCAACTTTAGGAAGTCTTAAGCCTATCTTGAATACCTTCACCTTGTCTATTGCTTGTTGAACCAAGTCGGGACCATACAACCTATTCTTATCAACCTTATGACACCTAATAGGAGACCTACATCTCCTACCATACAACTCCTCAAAAATCATCCATCCCAATACTTTAGTGATATCCATTATTATACATAAATTAAATGAGAGTAAAATCGTCAATCCAACTACCATAAAAATCGATCACACAAGACCTTCACATATACTAAAAAGTTTGTATTGTCCTCTCTCCTTGTCCATCCATCTTAGGGTGGAAAGAGAGCTATGGTTCACCTTAGTCCCTAAACCCGTTTGAAAGAAATGAAAAAAATGAGAAGAAAATTGAGTACCTCGATCAGATATGGTTGAAACTCTAGAACCATGCAACATCACGATCTCCTCAATGAAGAGCTTTGCGTAATCCTCTGTCGAATAATTATTCTTCACTAGCAAGGAGTGAGCAGAC
Source organism: Capsicum pubescens (assembly GCA_030864215.1). NCBI lineage: Eukaryota > Viridiplantae > Streptophyta > Magnoliopsida > Solanales > Solanaceae > Capsicum > Capsicum pubescens. The sequence goes on along the minus strand of CM061546.1, from coordinate 65,326,678 downwards.
TTTGTTATCTTATCCATGATGACCTAAATAATATCAAATTGATCGCGAGACCGCGAGAGACAAGTAAAAAAATCCATATTAATCACTTCCCTCTACCACATGAACACCTCAATCTCTTCAGACAAACTACCAAGCCTCAAGTGCTCAAACTTCACTTGTTAACACATCATGTACTTAGACAATAAATTGGCCACATCCTTTTTCAAGTTACACAACAAGAAAAAGGGCTTTTAGGGATGAGAAAAATGATCCCTCTATTTCTAATCCCTAAAAGTCAATACCCTTCCCTAGAGGCTCCACAGCTCTATATTGTGACGAGATTTAATGGCCGGTCGTTAATGAGTATTTGTGTCCAGAAAGTTTTTTATCCTTGGAACACTTTTAAGGACCATATTTCTGGTCTGTAAACATACTGATTTATTGGTGCGTACAGTATTTAGGTACAAGCTCAACTGGTACTTAGAGGTCTTATGCAACAAAAATTATTGTCCTTAAAGATAGAAACAAATTAAGGACCCTAAAGCTCTATTTTCAAATTAGAAAGTGATAGTAGTATTAAAGTATGTTATTCTAAGATATTATATGATTTCTAAGATAGATAATCAAATTCACGTATAAACAAAGTTACCACTAGTATTGATTAAACATATGTATGAACATTGCAGAGGACCACTGCTACAGACAAATGTTTAAGGAACAATACTATTATACAAGACATTATCCCACAAAGCCTAACAGACTTTATACATATTATAATTTTTTTTACAACAATCCTAGCACTAAATATTTCTATTAAAAATAATTCATCATATTTATGGTAAGTAGATATTTATAATATTAATAATAATTTTATTGTCATCAAATTAATTATATTAAATTGAGGTAAAAAAATTAGTTAATATTGACAATTATTTTAACAGAAAATATATGCAAAGTTTTGTAATTGATATACATATATTTATAATCTATAATATATAATATATTAAAGTGTGAAGACTTTAGAAAAGTGATTTGAACTTTTTACCCTTCATTAAAAAACTTTTCTTTAGACAAAACTGTCTTTTCACTCTTTTTTAATTTATTATTTAATTATTTTTTATTATATTAATTAGACTTCCTAAAATACATGGTAGGAGAATTAATTAATATTTTTCTTTCTACTGTTCAATTAGGAAAATACTCCTAAAATAGGACTTTATTAAGAAAATACTTCTATAAATATTGACATGTACGTTAAACTAGAGAACAAACCGGTTTGCCTATCGAGAGAATATGATTGATGCTCATTTAACTTGATTCGATTGGATATCTAGATAGTGGATGCTTGATTTTCTAACCCTCATCTTCTTCACTATTTTTGTCAGAATAATAGAATTCAACATGTGTGTATATATATTTCTTTATTTTCATTCAAAAGCATTCTTTAGGGTCAAAATTTTTGCTCAGACAAGAATTAGTTGGATCAAAATCAAAGTTTTGTGATCACTATTATATTTTTTTTATAGTTTACAGGTCGTAAATGAATGTCGGTTAGCTTTGAAGAATTTCTTGTGTAAAGGTTAGGTTTAATTGTATTGTTTTGATATATATATTATCTTATTATTTATTTTAATTAAAATTTAAGTTTAATTATATTATTTTGATATCACTTTTATCATATTATTTTGTTACAATTTACAGGTGATAGATAAATGTTGATCGATTTTGAGGATTTTTTTTATGTAAAGGTTAGGTTTAGTTGTATTATTTTGATATCTCTATTATCGTATTATTTTGTTATTGTTTATAGGTGGTAGATGACTGTCGAACGACTTTGAAAATATTTTGGTCTGTAAAGATTTGATTTAATTGCATTATTTTGTTGTCTCTATCATTGTATTATTTTATTGCAATTTATAGATTGTAGATGAATGTCGATCAACTTTTAAAACTATTATTGGTAAAAATTAGGTTTAATAAATAAATTCTCCAACTTTACATACTCAAAAGATCTTAAATTTAATTATTATATTCATCTTTATTATTTGCCTCTATACTTCTTTGGAGGTAGCCGTGTGGACTGCGTACATCTTACCCCCCCCCCCCCAGACCCCACTTTGTGGGAATACACTGGGTCTGTTGTTGTTCTTGTTGTTGTATTCATCTTTATTATTTAAATAAATATCTTATTTAATGTAATGTTTAAACTCATTAAAGTGAGGTACACGCGTAAGGTGCGTACACCTAAACTAGTTGGTAAAAAAACAACGAACATTGACTACTACTTTAGCCATAAATATATTTTGAAATTTACAACATTAAATTTATGGGAGATGTATTGGTGGAGTGGGATAAAGAGAGATATTACAGAGTTTGTAGCAAAGTGCTCAATATATCAGTAGGTTAAGATTGAGCAGCAGAAGCCAAGTGGGTCTATGCAGGAGTTCAGTATTCCCACTTAAAAGTGGAAAAAAGTGAACATGGACTTTGTGAAGGGTTTTCTTCGAACTCATCGACAACATGATTCGATTGGGGTTATTGTGGACAGAATGGCCAAATCGGCCCACTTCTTGCCAGTTCATACCTCTTATTCAGTTGAGGAATATGCCAAGATCTATGTTAGAGAGTTGATTAGATTGCATGGTGTCCCATTGTCCATCATCTCAGATAGAGGTATGCAATTCACCTCTCACTTTTGGAAAGTCTTCCAAAAGGGTCTTGGTGCCCAAGTTCACCTCAGTACAGCCTTTCAAGTTCAGACAGATGGTCAAGAAGAAAGGACCATTCAGAATTTAGAAGATATGTTCAGAGTGTGTGTTGTTGACTTTAAGGGTAGTTGGGATGATCACTTGCCTTTGATTGAGTTCGCGTATAACAATAGTTATCATTCTAGTATACAGATGGCTCCGTTTGAGGCTCTTTATGGGAGAAGATGTAGATCTACCATTGGTTGGTTTGAAGTAGGTGAGGTCACGGTAGTGGGGCCTGACTTGGTATTTGATGCCTTAGAAAAGGTTCAGTTGATCAGAGAGAGGCTCAAGACAGCTCAGAGCCAATAAAAATCATATGTAGATGTGCAGAGAAAGGATCTTGAATTTGAGATTAGAGATTTTGTGTATTTAAAAATCTCTCCCATGAAGGGAAAAAAGAGATTTGGCAAGAAGGGAAACTCAGTCCCCGATATGTCAGTCCTTACAGAATTCTCAGACATTTCAGAAAGGTAGCTTACGCGCTTGAGTTGCCTTCAGACTTAGCTTCAGTACATCCAGTGTTTCATGTCTCCTTACTAAAGAAATGCATTAGTGACCCAGAAGTTGTACTCCCTATAGTGGGTATAGGTGTTCAGAACGGTCTCTCTTATGAGGAAGTTCTAGTCAAAATCCTTGATCATCAGGTTTGCAGACTAAGGAACAAAGAAGTTCCTTTGGTCAAAGTTCTTTGGCGGAATCAGTCTGTTGAAAGAGCTACTTGGGAAAAAGAAGCATATATGTGGACTAAGTATCCTCGCCTCTTCTCCGCAAACTCAAACTCAGCTCAAGGTAACAACCTTTCTTAGAATTACTCAGTTCCATGCTCAGATTTTCTTTACCAATTTGGTATCAATTACCGTTGCATATCATCCCCATGACAGTCATGCATTCATAAATCAGCTCAGCCATGTAATCATGCTTCAGTTGTGCATGTCTAGTATGTAAACTAGTCTATCAGTATTCTTAGTTTAGTCAGTCTCATTCGAGGACGAATGTTCCCAAGGGGGAGATGTTGTAAGACCCCACAAAATTTCATTCATTTCAGTCATGTATAGCATGCCAAAAGAGGTTTCAAACATAGAAAATTTCAAGTTAAGAATTGACACTTAGTCTTATTTTTGGCCTCAATTTTTCAATGACATAAATTACGACCCTTACGACCTTAAAATGTCGATTCTTAGATTGATTCATGATCAAGGATGTCGATAGGTGTTCTCGAACAAGTTTTGAATTTTTTGAACGTCGTTAGAAGCATATTTGGATGACCAAAAGAGTGGGTCGATGCAATCTCGATGCGATGCGTCATCCATTGCATCGACTGATAACGCTCAAACTACAGCTCTCGTAAGAGTGTAAGCGGTCGTCGTCAAATATAGAAACCAACTGGGTTGGGTGTCGAATCCCACAGGGAATACTTGGTCACTAAGTATTGCAACTATTATTAGACTGTTGGTCGAAAATTCTATGGAAAGGGGGGATGGTTTAGGCGTGAAGTAAAAGTATCAAAATAGCAAAGTAAAAACGGAATGCTTGGTAGGTTTTAATCAATGAGAATTGTAAGTTAGGGTTATGTCCACCTTATGAGCTCTACATATCTATTGGCTATGAGTTATGCAGAATTCAGACATGCATGCGCTTATAGAGATTCGTATTCTATGGTAAATCCTAGCGTCTTTCGACCATCAAGGATTATATCACTTTAACTTTTTCGAGCTTAAAGCGTATACTAATGGTACGAATTCTCCAAGAGGTTAATCCAGTTACGGAACTAACTTTTAAACAGGGTTTAGTAGCCCTATTTCCTTGTCATTCTCTCTTTTCCAGACATGTAACTTTTCTTTCGAACAAGTTAATGCTATACTGGCGTATTCTATATGTTTGCAACCACAAGAATTCAATTAAGATGAAGAGAGTAATGATATAAGCAGCATACGTATCAAGAATTCACAAACTCATAACAACAGATAGTATCTCATAAGGCCTCCATAACCCTAACAGAGAAGTTTAGCTACTCATGAGTGCAACGGAAATCACAATAGACATCATCATCATACCAAAATCTAGAATAATCTTCGCAATAGATGATGTTAACGTCAACTAGGGTTGGACGTTTTTGCTCCTTCCGTTGATCAAGTGTTTGCCGGCCTTTCTCTGTTTTGGACTTACAGAATCTGTAACTTGAATAATAGTAAGAGTCGAATGGAAAATACTTGAATTAATGAATGAGTGAATTGTCAAAAGCTTGAATTAATTGAAAAGCATGAATGCTGAAAAATTCAGAAAAATAGGGTATTTATAACACCCATATCCTATTCCTACTAGGCTACTGCGTACTTATCCTAATCCTACTAGGTTACTGCATCCTTATCCTAATCCTACTAAGTTACTGCTGATCCCCTAAGTCTTTAGAAATGTTGTTTTTGCTCGGGACAAGTTATCCATGCATCACTTTCAGTCCATAGGCGTCCAAACGTTGCTTTCCTTCTTTCGTGAAGCTTCCTTTGGCGTCAAGTTATCCATAAAGTGCTGGAATCTTCATCATTTATACCTGAAAACTTACTAATCACGTTTGTTAGCTCACTTACAGGAAAAAGGACTAAAAGTGCAGGAATTATATATTTTGTCCTCAAAACTTAGCTAAAATATGGGTACATTAAGGTGCTTTAGGTGTGTAAATACGCCTATCATCAACACCCCACACTTAAAGCTTTGTTCGTCCTCAAACAATATATCATGTCCATAGAAACATCTACTTAGGGTTTCACAGTAACAACACAAAATATTCATCAAGACAGGCACGACAATTATTAACAAAGAGTAGTTTTCTAATCACTTCTAGAAATAATTCAACCTCCAACATAGACTCGTGATGATGGTTAATTCATATTCAAAAGTTAAGGCACAAACAATCATACAAGACTACCCAAAACTCATCAACCATGTGTGTCTCACATAAGATATTACCCATAATCACTCACAAGTATTGCATTTTTCAGAACATGGGTATAAGATTATCCTTGCTCTCACTCTCTCAAAGAATTCATATGTTTCAACTGATGACCATAGGCTTGACCTTAGTGTAATGCTCTACTAATATCAGAATGTTAAGCTTAGGATCAATTAGGTCTTTTACAGGTTGTAATGTAGGCTAAGGGACGGGTAGGACTATTTTGGCCAGAAATAGTGACTATGTTCCTTAGCGCTTTAATACATCACATTATGCCATTAACACTCTCTTTTAATCAACCCTGCTACCTTTCTTTCATCTATCACCCCTTTTCACCTATTTTGCCATTCAAGCATAACTATCTTTTTGTTTAATCATAAACACAATTTATCTTTTTGTTTTTCTATTTCTTTTTCTTTTCTTTTCTCTTTTTTTTTATAACGCACCTCTATGATAGCCACTCTTTTTTTTTCATAACAAATTCAAGTACCAATTCACTTTAAGGCATCACTCTCACCCAATTTCCTCTTATTTTGTCACATGACTTCACAACTTAAAGCACTTAGGAATTTGGATCAAATTATGGTCTTGAAAAAAAATGGATTCGGCTTACATATAAGGCTGTCAAAGAAAATGGCTAAAGGCTCAAAGGGGGTTAACTAAGATAATGTCCATGGGTAGGTAAAAGGAAGGTAAACAAATACAGGTTGCCAAAGAAATGCCTAAATCATCTCCTAAACTTGCACTCTTTATTTCGCTTTACACACACACCAGGCAAGTTCTAGCATCAGTCACAACCCAGAATATACTATATCCTCACACACACAAGGCACATGGTCGACTTTATTGGGAGCAGTATAGACTCTTGACCCCACAGATGAATAAATTAAACCACACAAATATCACACAGTGAGTCACACTTAGAGCCTAAACGTCTCAATAGCAATGATTTTAGCACAAACTCTTGTCATAATACCATGTCGTCTATTAGAACAATTTCATGCAATAAAAAAATTTAAAATTAAACTAACTAATTACGACTAATTAAAACGAACAAGAACTAGAATAAATGCAAATGCAGACAAAGAAGTATAGCATACAAATACCAGTACCCCACACTTAGACGGGACACACTGCCCCCAGTGGAAAATAAATAAGAAGAACCTGATTAGTCGGACTCATCCTCTATGTCTGGGGTCATACCCCCTGCATCGGAATCATCATCAGAGTCTTCGTCATCAGAGTTCTCCTCCACGTCGAAGTCTGGCATTCGTCGATCATCATCGGTTGGCATGTCGTCATCAAGAGGTTCCTCAAAATATACACCTACTCCACACATCGCCCTCGCATGCTCATTCATTGGGTAGTCATAATCCAACTGTTGGAGCTCTGCAGTAGTTGGAACACGACCCCCGTTCATCATGGTAAACTTTATCATGCCATATAAATGGCGGGAGAAGCTTTCATCGCGAACATGTCTTTCTGCAGTGGTTAGGTTGACGCCATGCATGGATTCAACATCTTTAACCTTTGTGAGGTCAACCTCCTTCGGGTTGTGTGGAAGCTTATGATCTGCAGGTTCCTCTTCGATGTCCTTCTTCCTCAATATCGCGGTCAACAGATTGCCAAAGCTGAAGTGGGACCTCTTGTGCAGCCTGGCCTTACGCATTGAAGATCGAATAATCACCCCAATGTTGATGGGGATGTTCGTCATCAAAGCGTACACCAAGCACACTCTATCACGTGTGATCTTTGTGTACTGTGACCCTGGAATCAGGCAATAATTGACTATCCGCAACCATATCCGAGCTTCTCTGTTCAAGGAGGCATACGAGAAGGTATTGTGCCGACCGATATCCTTGTGACGACTCCACCATGCCATTGATCTTATTCCGCATAGTGTGTGTCTGATTGCCCTGTATGGAGGTCTGCGATAAATCTCCTTGAGTGGTGATGGATCCACAGATAGAAGACCCAGAAAAAAGTTGAAGAACTCCGCATTCAGTTGCAAGACTTGGCCCCGAATCTTCACTTCACTTCCGGTAGTCTTTGGGGACCAATTGTCATAGAATTCTCGTATTAGATCAAGATTGCATTCTCCCATATCTTGGAAAATGAAATCAAGATGTAGCGCCATGATTTTAGCAGAAATGCGGGGTTCTTTCTTTGCTAGGCTCTCCGTTTGTATCAACTCCACATGAACATCTTTTTTTACTTTATTGTTCTTGTACCACTCCTTTCCTTCCTCCTCTAGGACCCATTTGATCCCGTACATGCGTCGAGGTATTTGCAGCGAGGAGGATTCACCTTGCTCTTTTCGTCCCCTTTTCTGGCCTTTTTGTGAAGTGGTTGTTTTTTCTTTTCCTTGTCTTGCTTTTGGTGCCATGGTACCTGAGATTAAAATAATAGTCATGTTAGTTTCATCTCAGTATATACAATTGACAAACAAACAGTAGTGGTACCACCCCACACTTAATTTGTTGTGACAAACTAATAAAGTGAAAGATGTCGATTACTCAGACTTCATTGATATACGTTTAGGTGTTATGTTCCAACAATATAATCAGTGCAGTCATACTTTTCCTGTCATCTTAACTATCCTTTTTTTATTCTATTTCATGAAATCTTGGCAATACTTTCATGTTTGGATTGATGTACCTTTTAAGCAAGACTACTACATAGAGATTGAATCAAGTTATGGCATTAGAAATAATCACAACATCGTATGTTTGTAGTCAACCATGATTTTAATCTCGATGAACAAGTCATTCGAACATGTAAGCTTTCTAGTTACAAGATTATGCAATTTTCTTGACCATGTCAATTCCGCAAAAGTATGACAGTGTATCAAAATCAAATACAAGTTGGAAACAAGTCAAGATAATCCTTACGTATTCTTTCACTCACTTAGTTGTATCACAACAAATCAACCACATTCAAATCACCAATACTACTTCAAGATTTAACAATTCATTATAGGCGTAGTAGTGTAGTACTTACGGAATATAAAAGAAGAACAAAGAAGTACTTACTTGGTTGATGGCCTCGGAAGATGTTCTTGCAAAGTAAAAGAGCAAAAGGAAAATTTTTGAGAGATTTTGGAGAGGTAGGCGGCGCCTAGGTTGAAGTTGCAATGCATTTTTTCTCTAAGACTAAGGTTCTATTTATAGTACAAGCTTGGGTCGGGTTTTGACCCATTTGGAATCGGATTTGGAGACCAAAAGTGACCATAGGCGGCGCCTAATGCTTTGCCTATGCTTGGCATAGGCGGCGCCTTTTGCAAAGCCTTGTTGAGCATAGGCGGCTCCTATGCTATGGCATTGTTAGTCATAGGAGGCGCCTATGCCATGGCATACTAGATTCAGAGACAAAAGGCTTTTGCATAGGCGGCGCCTATGCTATGGCATTGTTGAGCATAGGCCTTGCCTTGTTCGTGGCCTAGATTTACATCGGCCTTGCCTTGTTCTTTGCCTATATTTTCATAGGCAATTCCTAACCTATAGCCTTTTGCTTCTTTATTCCTAACTTACCACCTTCAACATGCGATACTTCCAAATCAAAATTTGAAACCAATCTCCTCCTTTACACCTCTTGCACCTACATTTACTCAAAAACGATTAGAACAATGGGTTGTCTCCCATCAAGCACCTTAGTTTTGGTCGTGGCTCGATAAAATCTTAAGAAAACAAAACAATTAAAAACGATGGGTTGCCTCCCACCAAGCGCTTGATTTATTGTCGCGGCACGACATAGCTATCTCGATTACTTAGACTTCATCGAGATAGATGGGGCATCATTTTCTGAATGGATTCAGACGACGTTGATGCTTACTTGTAGGCATGCAATCTTCTTCGATATGACTCTTGTGCATACATATCCCCGGAGGGATACCAATTTTATCATCAATAGTCCAATCCATAGCTCTCTTGTATCTCTTCAGAGCAGAGATGAGAGCCTCTACGTGTTGTTTACTTAAATCATCCGCCACACTCACCGAAAGTGTATTTCCACTTCCCAAAAATGCATACCTTAGATAATTGGGGAGCTCTTTCGATTCTAGCACTGAGGGCTCTTCAATGGAAGTCTTCGCTGTTGGTGACGGTTGATTCTTAAGATCAAGGTCCGGCTGCTTAGGAGTATGAGAATAGGACCCTATTTCTGTTAGAGCACACATAGTTTCTTTATAATCTTCATCGTCCGCATGCTCAACATTCAGCAGCGCAGTAGATAATGGCTCAACAGTAAGTTGCTTCACTACAGATAATGCTTTCTTATCTTCATAATGAACATCAGCTACAGAGAACACATCCATATCTCTCGGTTGCTTCATCGATTTGCACAAATCAAAATAAATCACTTCGTCATTCATTCGAAATAAAAGCTCATTATCTCTCATGTCAATAAGCACACTTCCAGTTGCGAGGAAGGGTCGTCCTAAGATTATGGGAACTTCCAAATCTACCTCACAATCCAAAATCACAAAGTCTGCAGGAAAAATGAAGGTGGACACCTTCACCAACACATCATTTAAGATACCAACAGGTCGTTTTACCGACCTATCTGCCATCACGAGCCGCATATTGGTTGGTGTAGGATCACCCAACCCCAACTTTCTGTAAACGGATAATGGCATCAAATTAATGCTAGCCCCCAGATCGCCCAACGCCTTAGCAAAATCCAACGATCCAATCGTGCAAGGAATAGTGAAAGCACCAGGATCTGCCTTCTTCTGTACTAAAGACCTCATGGCAATTGCACTGCAATGATGAACATTATCTGCCAGCTCATAACTTGCTGCCCGCTTCTTTGTCAACAGGTCCTTCATGAATTTAGCATACCCAGGCATCTGTTCCAGCGCCTCCACTAACGGAACATTAATAGTCAGCTGCTTCAACATGGTCATGAATTTACTGAACCTGGTGTCATCAGTTTTCTTCTTCAGTCTCTGCGGAAAAGGTGGTGGTGGAAGGGGAATCGTCTTCTCCACCACTTCCTCTTTATCTTGCTTCCGATTATCAACCTTTACAGGAGTGTCATTAGCCTTCTTCTTCAGTCTCTGAGGAAAAGGTGGTGGTAGAAGAGGAATCATTTTCTCCACCACTTCCTTTTTATCTTGCTTCCGATTATCACTCTTTTCAGGCTGGTGACGTCTATGTGTAACATCATGAGCACTCACTTCAGCTTCTACGGAATCTTCAAACTCTACTTTATCAACATTCTCTGCTATATCATCAACCACCTACTTGTCCTTGGGTGGATTTTCCAACACTTTACCACTTCGGGTAGTAATAGCCATACATGATCCGTCGTTCTTTGGGTTTTGCACAGTGTCTCTAGGTAACGTTCCAGCCTTTCTTTGGTTGAATGTTGCTGATAGTTGACTCAATTGTTGCTCCAGCTATTTTATTGCAGTAGAATGCGAGTCAACCAATTGGTTTATTGAAGACAAATCATTCTTCACCTCGGTTACACCCATGTTGGTTGCCTACACTCCTTTACAATGCTTAGCCATCATATCATCCAAGGACATCTTTCCAGAGCCAGATGCCACAGCCTCACGGTTTCCAGGAGGAACATACAAACCACTCCTGTCAGTCTTATTCTTCCAACCACCTTGATCGCGGTCCTTGTATCCAGATTTATCATAATAGTTTCGACCTTGGTTTCCTTGGGCATTGCCTCGGGAACCCCCCTGAGTATTCAAGTAGTTCGCTTCTTCCTTATAGTCGGATTCATCTCTTCCCTATGATACAACGGCCTTAACCTTTTCGGTCTTTCCTGATAATAAATGCTTGGTAAGAAGATCCATCTGCGTTTTCATGTGAGCCATATCTTGGTCGCGTTCCTCTTGTCTACACCTCTGCTCTGCAGTCAAGCCAATAGATATGGTAGAGCTTTCTACCTCAGAATCCCTGGTATGCCAAGCTCTACTCTGCTTTGTCATACGATCTAGCATATCACTTCCCTCAAGAAAAGTAAGGTCCATGAATGACCCACATGTAGCATTATCAACCACTGGCTTAGTCACTGAGTTCAAAGCCCTGTATAATATCTCCATCAAGTGGATGTTGGTCATCTGATGATTTGGGCACCGCATAAGCTTCTTCTTGAACCTCTCCCATGTTTCGTGGAGAGCTTCAGTTGGAAGCTGTCAAAAATTGTTGATCTCATCCCGTAGTTGGGCTCTCTTGGATGGCTGAAAGAATCTTTCTAGGAAAGCGTCTTTCAGTTGCCTCCAATTAGTAATAGAATCAGGAGTTAGCCCGTTCAACCATAGAGTTGCCTCCCCAGACAGAGACAATGGAAATAAGCGCAGCCGAATTGCATTCTGCCCAATTCCTGGATTGTCAAACGACTTGCATGTTGAAATAAAGTTGATCAGATGCATATTTGGATCATCTCCTGCGAGTCCACCAAATAACCCCTTGAGCTGCAATAACTGAATCATGGTGCTAGTGATATTGAACTTAGCTCCGGGTGCCAAGGGTGGAGGAATAATAGCTCCTGTGGCACCAGCTCCATCCAGATCGTCATCATCATCATCAAAAGGATCCTGCACAGCTCGGTGGTCAGGTCTCATTCTAGCTTGACGATCTCTCTTGTGCATAGGTGCTGCCACCTTATCTGCACACCGTGGATTAAGTAACTCCTCATCACCCAGGTCCTCATCATCAGGATTTGTTGCCCGACCTGGGTTATCAATAATTTGTTGATGCACTTGAACAGCTGCCAGTGCAGCTAGTCTAGCCTGCTCCTGTTGAGCTGCCCTTCTGTCAATGTCACGTTGTGCATCCATTCTGCCAATAAGTTGAGCTTCAGGATTGATAGGTAATAACGGTTGACCTGAACTTCAAGTGTTTGGCATGCACTCAGGCAAACCTGAAAAAAACAAAAACAACAACTAAAAGTAAAATACGAGAATCATTGACCAAAGGGTCTAGTAACTATCAAAAACTTAGTTGACAGCCGTATTCCCCGACAACGGCGCCAAAATTTGATAACGCTCAAACTACAGCTCTCGTAAAAGTGTAAGCGGTCGTCGTCAAATATAGAACCCAACTGGGTTGGGTGTCGAATCCCACAGGGAATACTTGGTCACTAAGTATTGCAATTATTATTAGACTGTTGGTCGAAAATTCTATGGAAAAGGGGGATGGTTTAGGCGTGAAGTAAAAGTATCAAAATAGCAAAGTAAAAATGAAATGCTTGGTAGGTTTTAATCAATGAGAATTGTAAGTTAGGGTTATGTCCACCTTATGAGTTCTACATATCTATTGGCTATGAGTTACGCGGAATTCAGACATGCATGCGCTTATAGAGATTCGTATTCTATGGTAAATCCTAGCGTCTTTCGACCATCAAGGATTATATCACTTTAACTTTTTCGAGCTTAAAGCGTATACTAATGGTACGAATTCTCCAAGAGGTTAATCCAGTTACGGAACTAACTTTTAAACAGGGTTTAGTAGCCCTATTTCCTTGTCATTCTCTCTTTTCCAGACATGTAACTTTTCTTTTGAACAAGTTAATGCTATACTGGCGTATTCTATATGTTTGCAACCACAAGAATTCAATTAAGATGAAGAGAGTAATGATATAAGCAGCATACGTATCAAGAATTCACAAACTCATAACAACAGATAGTATCTCATAAGGCTTCCATAACCCTAATAGAGAAGTTTAGCTACTCATGAGTGCAACGGAAATCACAATAGACATCATCATCATACAAAAATCTAGAATAATCTTCGCAATAAATGATGTTAACGTCAACTAGGGTTGGACGTTTTTGCTCCTTCCGTTGATCAAGTGTTTGCCGGCCTTTCTCTGTTTTGGACTTACAGAATCTGTAACTTGAATAATAGTAAAAGTCGAATGGAAAATACTTGAATTAATGAATGAGTGAATTGTCAAAAGCTTGAATTAATTGAAAAGCATGAATGCTGAAAAATTCAGCAAAATAGGGTATTTATAACACCCATATCCTATTCCTACTAGGCTACTGCGTACTTATCCTAATCCTACTAGGTTACTGCATCCTTATCCTAATCCTACTAAGTTACTGCTGATCCCCAAAGTCTTTAGAAATATTGTTTTTGCCCGGGACAAGTTATCCATGCATCACTTTCAGTCCATAGGCGTCCAAACGCTGATTTCCATCTTTCGTGAAGCTTCCTTTGGCGTCAAGTTATCCATAAAGTGCTGGAATCTTCATCATTTATACCTGAAAACTTGCTAATCACGTTTGTTAGCTCACTTACAGGAAAAAGGACTAAAAGTGCAGGAATTATATATTTTGTCCTCAAAACTTAGCTAAAATATAGGTACATTAAGGTCCTTTAGGCGTGTAAATACGCCTATCATCAATCGACAGTATCGTCACCCTTCAATGCCCATGCAATTTTCAGTGAGCTAACGTGAACTCGACGTGGCATGGTTCCTCCATCGATGTAGTGCATTGGTTTGCGCGTCGTTGGGTGTGTTTTTCAGTAATTAAATCCGCATCCAGAGAGGCATTTACGTTAATTTCCCTACTTTTATTCATCCCTAAAACACGATATTAAGCTATCCTAAAGGCAAAATTCATTCTTTATTCTCAATTTCTCTCAAGAACAAAACCCTAGGTCATTCAACTTCAAGCCATAGGCTCAAGAAATCACCAACAACTTTCAGAGAATTAACAATCAAGGTATGTTAGGTGTTCATCCTTGGGTTTTCTTCCACCCTTGGAGTTCAAGAACCCATTTTAAACTACAAGATTAGTGATTTCATGATTTACATGCTTGAATTTAATTGTGTTCATGTATGTATTGATGTTTGGTTTTCAATTCAAGATTTATTACAAGTTCCATGAATTTAAGATAGCATACAATAACAACAACAAACCTAGTGTATTCCCACAAAGTGAGGTCTGGGGAGGGTAAAATGTACGCAATCCATACCGCTACCTCCGAAGAAGTAGAGAGGTTGCTTTTGATAGACCCTCGGCTCAAGATAAAGAATAGTACACAAGGTCGTAATGAAACATGAAATAGGATGGATGGCATAAAAGAAATAAGGAATAAGAAATAATAAAAATAGTTATCAGAGAAATACGAGCAATTCGAAATAAGAAATAAGAAATAAGAAATAGGACACCCACCTAGTAGTAACATACACTCACAGACCAAAGACACCCACCACACCCAAACTCTCTTGACTAGGGATCCTACTCCTGGACGCAGTCCTGGGATTACTAACCTGGCCACACAAGCACTCTCCTAACACCTTGTTATAACCCACACACTCACACTAGCTTTCTATCCTTATTCGCGACCTTCTTACCTTCCTGTCTAGGGTCATGTCCTCAGTAAGATGTAGCTGCTCCATGTTATGTCTAATCACCTCCCGCCAGTATTTCTTTATCCTACCTCTACTCCTTCTGAAGCCATCCAATGCTAACCTCTCACACATACAAACTGGGGCATCCGTGCCCTTCTTCATCACATGCCCAAACCATCTCAGCCTTTGTTTTCGCATCTTATCCTTCACCGACGCCACTCCCACCTTCTCCCAGATAGTCTCATTCCTAACTCTACCCCCTCTTGTAAGTCCATATATCTAATGCAACATTCTCAATTTTGCCACCTTCAATCTTTGAATGTGGGAGTTCTTGACTGGACAACACTCTGCTCCATACAGCATGACGGGACGGACTGCCACTCTATAGAATTTGCCTTTAAGCTTAAGGGGCTCCTTATTGTCATATAACACTCCCTAAGCGAGCCTCCACTTCATCCAACCTGCTCCAATACGTTTAGAGACATCCTCATCAATCTCGTCATTCCATTAAATCATAGACCCAAGATACTTAAAACTATCCCTCTTACAAACATCCTGGGAATCTAACCTCACCACCACTTCGTCCTCCTGACTTGAGTCACTAAAATTGCATTCCATATACTCTGTCTTGGACCTACTCAACCTGAACCCCTTAGATTCAAGGGTTTGCCTCCAAACCTCTAATTCTTCATTCGCATACACCTCTCCCTCCCCTCCTCCCCCCCTCCGTATCTCATCAATCAAAACTACATCATCCCTAAATAACATACACCAAGGCACCTCACTTGAATACTCCACGCCAATATATCAATCACCAACATAAATAGGAATGGGCAAGAGTCGATCCCTGATGCAATCTTGTCTCGATCGGAAAATACCCTAAGTCTCTTTCCGCCATCCTCACTCGAGTATTCCCTCCATATTACATGTCCTTAATAGCTTTGATATACGCCACTGGAACCTCTCTCACCTCCAAGCATCTCTAAAGAACCTCCCTAGGGACTTTGTCATACGGTGCAAATCCCTCTTCCTTTCCCTATACTGCTCCACCAATCTCCTCACCAGATGGATTGCCTTCGTCGTTGAGCGACCAGACATAAAACCAAATTGATTCTATGAAATAGACATGACCCTCCTTAATCTCCGCTCAACCACCCTCTCCCAAACCTTCATAGTGAGACTTAACAACTTAATACCCTTATAGTTGTTGCAACTCTAAATGTCACTTTTTTTTTATATAATGGAATCATCGTACTCCATCTTCAAGCCTCAGGCATTCTCGCAGCCTTGAAAATGTCATTACACAAATCAGTAAACCACCTTAAACCTGCCCCACTAATATACTTCCAAAAATCCATCGAAATCTCGTCAGGCCACGTCGCTCTACCCCTCCGCATCCTACAAATATCCTCTCAGACCTCCTCAACCTTAAAACATCTATAGTAACTGAAATAATGGCAGCGCTCCAGCTCCCCTAACTCAATGCCTCTGTCCCCCTCTTTATTTAAAAACTTATGAAAATACTTCTGCCATCTCTTCTTAATGTGAACATCCTCCACCAAAACTTACCATCCTCCCCCTTAATGCACTTAACTTGATCAAGATCACGACCCTTCCTTTCCCTAGCCTTAGTAAGCCTATACAATATTTTTTCCCCAACTTTCTCCTCTAACCTCGCATACAAGCTCTCAAAAGCTTCTCATCTTTACTCTCAATCAACTTAACATACGCCCCCTTCTTAATCTCCACTTTCTTCTTAACTTCTTATTCCAACACCAGTCCCCCTTATACTTTCCTGCCCGACCTCTCGAAATACCCAACACCTCTGTAGCCGTCTCTTTGATGCAGCTGACAGCCTTATCCCACATAACATCCATGTCCCCCCTACACTCACATACCCTC
Source organism: Capsicum pubescens (assembly GCA_030864215.1). Taxonomy (NCBI): domain Eukaryota; kingdom Viridiplantae; phylum Streptophyta; class Magnoliopsida; order Solanales; family Solanaceae; genus Capsicum; species Capsicum pubescens. The sequence goes on along the minus strand of CM061546.1, from coordinate 65,309,779 downwards.
ATTCCGTCCACCTTCTCTCCTATATCCAGTGCAATAACTAGCGTCAAGACACCCTACTTAATTTTGGGTCGACCCTCTCCGACCCTAATCTTTTTGCTCTTCTTGATAATCAAGTCCATCACCAGAAGCCCATGCTAGGTCAAAAGATGCTCACTCAGAATGGCTTTACAGTCCTTACATAAAACCCTATCCCCTTTCCTAAGCAGCAAAAAATCAATCTGAGTCTTGGATATCGTGCTTCGAAAGGTAATCAGGTGATCCTCCTTCTTTGGAAAGCTCGAATTCACTACCACCAGCCCAAAGGCCCTCGCAAAATCCAATAGAGCAACCCCCTCACCATTTCTATCGCTGAAACCAAAACCTCCATGCACATCATTATAACCTCTCGGTAAAACCCCAATGTGCCCATTGAAGTCCCTTGCTATGACAATCTTCTCAGAGCTAGGCACGCTTCTTACCACCTTGTCCAATGCCTCCCAAAATCTCATTTTCACCTCCTCTTCTAAGCCCACCTGCTGCACATAAACACTATACAGATGCAGCGTAAACCCCTCAATGACCAACTTAATCATCAGCTGCCTATCACTAAACCTCTTAACCTCTACCACCTGCCCTCTAAGCTCTTTATCTACTAAGATGCCCACTCCATTTTGACACCTCTCATACCCTGAGTACCACAACTTGTACCTATCCACATCCCTAGCCTTATACCCTACCCACTTAGTCTCCTGAACACACACAATATTAATCCTCCTCTTCTTATGAATCTTCACCAGCTCTACAGACTTACCCTGAAGGGTCCCTATGTTCCAAGACCCTACCCTCAACCTATCTTCTCTTGCCTCTCGCCTACCTCTTCCACCCCTCACCGAACAAGCTTTAACACCCGGCTTAGACCCCATACCCACCTCTTCCCTCCCCTCTCTACCCCCTCCCAAAATAGCCCCAACCCCAACCCCCTCAAACATGACCCTATTCTATCATCAACCCCCACAACCACTACTTAATAATCAAAACAAAGCCCCAAACCAACCAGTAAATAGATAGACAAAAAAACAAAGCAACAGTAGGAAAATAGTAGGCACGTACAAGAATACACTATCCGTCCTAGCAGATAGAACAACACAATAATATCCACCAATAAGCGAACTAGGCACAACTATAATCACAAGAAACTCAAAAACTACAAAGAAACTAAACTGTAAAGGGTAACTAAATAATAAAGTTCGGATGTCACTAGAGTACTCCCCAATATTCACCAATAAGTTGAATATTATAGCCAAGATATTATATGGTTATTACTATGTGAAACAATCATGCTCCCCAAAGTGTTTGTTAGAATGCTTATGTGAATTGAATAGTGCAATCATGACATGTTAGCATGGGTTCCCACTCATGTACAAGTTCATGCCTTGTTAGTGTTTGACAAAATATGTAACACCCCACAAAATCCTAAGCTTAACTCAGTCCTTTAAAGCATGAAAAGACATCCCAGACTTAGAAATTTCAGATAAGTGTTTAAGATTAGAATTATTTTTAGCCTTCATAAGTTGGCAATCTTATTTCATGACCCATATGACCTTAAAATATCGATCCTTGGATTGAATCATGATCAGGTATGTCAATAGGTCACTTTGGATGATTTTTAAATTTTTTGAACCTCATTTGAATTAAGTTTGAATGACCAAAATAGTGGGTTGACGCGATCTTGACGCGCCGCGTCGTCCATCGCGTCGAAAAATATTTTCCCAGACTCAAAGTGCAGATTCAAGTGAACCAACGCAAACTTAACACGGTGTGTTGGTCATCGCGTTGATGCCATCGACGCGGCACGTCGGTCTGCTCGTCACTGGGCACGATTTCTATTCTTTTAATTCCACATCCAAAAGGGTAAATGGTTTTTAATTCACCTTATATCAGCCCCCAAAATACGAGATTAAGCCTCTCTAAAAGCAAAATCCCTCATTTTTTTCTTAAAGTTTCTCAAGAACAAACCCTAGGGGAACACAATTTCAAATTCAAGCTTCAAAAACACACCATCAATCTTCATGAATTTAATTATCAAGGTATGTTAGGTGTTCATCTATGGGTTCCTTTCATCCATAGAGTCCAAGAATCTCTTTTTAAAACTACAAGTTCATGATTTCATGATTTACATGTTAGAATTGAATTGTGTTCATGTATAAATTTGATTTTTGGGGTTTAATTCCATGATTTATTACGAGTTTCATGAAAACAAGATAATTATGGATTGAATTATGTGATCTTCATGTTAAACTCATGAACTACAAGTTGAATGTAGTAGACATGATATAATTACATGTTTATTGTTATATGAAACAACCATGCTCCCCAAGTGTTTGTTAAAATGCTTAGGTGAATTGACTAGTGAAAGCATGATATGCTATTATGTGATTCCATTCATGCACAAGTTCATGTATATCAAGTAATTGATGAAACGTATATATAAATGCAATTGTTAGTAAGCAAGTACTATTATGATTTTAAGGTCATGTTATGCTTCACTTATCATGCTATCGAGTCCTGGGAGTATTCACTATCCGAAAATCAAACTGTTGACCTAGAGCTTCAGTAGTTACAAAATAGTCTCAGAAATATCACGATCAGTAGTATTCAGTCAATACAGACTCAGTGTATTCAGTCAGACATCAGAACTTAGTGAACTCAATCCTGTTCAGTCAGTTAACACGATCTATAACAGTTTAGTCCATCCTGGTACGGTTTAGCAATCAGTTCAGTGTCTATTTTAGTTGAGAGTAGGATTCAGCACCGAGTAAACCCAAGGATAGGGACTCACCTGCCAGTAGAGGGTATGATCCTAAGAAGCAGTCCTTGTGTTCCAGAACTACGTAGCCAGCGTAGGTTAAGACATCAACCTCCCAGATTGAGGGTTGATAAGGTATTTTACCTGCCAGATTAAGGGTACCTTCGATTGAGGGTGATTCTTTAGCTTGTCTTTACTCGTGGCACGTTACTGACACCCTTCCAACTAGGGTTATAGGTTGGACCCCAATTAGTTGAGAAAAAGAAATGTCGGTTAGATGATTACCTTCCACGGTTTCAGTTTTAGTCTCAGTAAAGAACTTAGTTCAGTTCTACAGAATCAGGACTGTCAGACACAGTCAATCAGTATCAGTAACTCAGTTATCAGTAGTCTTAGATATCAGTTACTCAATTATCAGAACTTAGTACTTAGTTTAAGTAAAAGCTATGATACAATATACTATACATGCATATGCACAGTATTGCATACTCAGTATTTACAGTAGTTTTAGTTATCTATGTACTCTCATATTTAGTTATTCTCTATCATTCATGCAGTTACTATTCATGCATATGAACCCCTGCATTCAACCATTCCTCATCTAGCATACCAGTATATTCCACATACTGACGCATACTTTTTCTTGCGATATGATGTCTCATATCATAGGTTCGGATGCTCAGGTTCCTGGCCATTCTTAGCCAGATATAGTCTTCAGTATCAGATTACATTAGTGAGTCCTCATCCATCGCGGATATGCTTATATTTCAGTTTTTTCAGTTTATCAGTATTTCAGTAGTCGGAGTTAGTTGGGGACGCTTCTAGACTAATAACCAATCTCTATACAGACATAGCAAACCCTTGAAGCCCTAACTAGAGAAAAATATAAGTTGACCCAAATTGGATGACCAATCGATTTCGGGGACACTCCCTACCAACATGACCACCCTCCCCACAATCATTACATACCTCAAGAACTCTAGGCGGGTGAAGAACATATGCTAACTCTATCTAAACAACCAAATAGCGTTTGGGGAACTCCATACACGAATGTCCAATCTCGCCAAAACCAAGGCAAACTCCTAAAATACTTTGAGGTATTGTGACCACTAATCTAGAAAGACTGTTATGTCCTAAGAATCCATGTTGGATACTCCAAAATTTCTGAAAAAACTCTATCTACTGTGACCACCATGACTAATCTGAGATTCACCTATAGATTGAGACACTACCTGTGTAGAACTGATAATCTACAAGTGAAGCTGATCTCTATCGGGAGGATCCTCACTCTTAGATGGAATACAAATAACCTTGTACTAATGACATGGAATCTTATAACCATCTCCATAAGTATCAATACATTCTCTCGCTGTGGCCCTTGTGTGATCAATAACCTAAGATAAAGAAGACCCAACTACTATCAAATGCTTTGATGCCAAATAGTGTGGAAAATCTAATCTGCTAATAAATCCACACACCATATCATGTTGTCAAGGATATAGTGTAGGAATATGTCCGTCCCATTCAAGAAACCAACCTCAAACTCAAAATTCGATAAGGAACCCTACTGAACATCGACAAAATAAACTCTAACTTGAGAACCATTCAATAATCTGAACCTCATCTCCTATTGTGAGGTATTAGTAAAAAGAGTCAAAATCCCTAGTACTAAATCTTGATAGGATGAATCAGTTACAAACTCTATTGGATCCTGGGTTGGCCCTAAATCCTCCAGCTAACACTGAGGATATTCGATGTTAACCTTTGAATTCCTAGTTCGATATTGTCCTAAAGCTTTGGAAACACAGGCCAAAATCCTATCATCGTCTATTGATAACCTTGTATTATCCATATGGGACAGAATAGAGTCAAAAAATATATTTGAGGCTCATAGAAATATGACCACATGACAAGGAGTCAAGACTAGAATTTCCTAAGAATGCCTTATATCCTCCTGATGATAGGATACAGATGTCTCTGCATCAATCCAAGGGACTCTACTGGACACTTCTCTTTTCTACCAACACACCAGTAAACCTAGGCTCTAATACCAATTTGTCAAAAACTAATTTTTCAAGTCAGGATTTCAACTACTCTAACCCGCTAGTCGGTAGGTTGACCTATTGTCCAGAACTACAAGTAACAGACTATCAAGAGGAAAGAATAAAGATTGCGGAATAAATATGATAAAATACTAATACATATAAGGCAGTCTCAAAACCTGGTTGAATCAGTACCAGAGCTTCTATTGTAAAAAGAATACAAAATGAAGTACTAAATAAATATACAACTACAACCCATCTCTGAATAAAACATAGAGATTATTCTAATCTATAAAAGAGAGAATACTAATAATCTAAACATCGAGTTCTCACCACAAAGCTCTGATATATAGCTGCTCCACACATCGCACACAACATCAACGAGAACTTGTACTACGATTTGCAGGCTACCTATGTGTAGGATGAGTACCAAACACATAGTACTTAGTAGGAATGCAAATGCATATAGCATGTGTGCAGTAAGTGTAAACTACAACCAAATATCCAGAAAGCTAACATAATAACATTAGGGAGGAAATAAGGATAAACCATCCTATTCTAGCCGTACTTGTGAACTACGCACAATACAGTATATCACTAGCCAAAATACTAATAAAATATATAAGAAGGATATATAGTAGTTTAGAAGACGAAGGAATGAATATACAACATGAATAAATGAAGGAAGACAGGGATATTCGATAATACTGTCACTCAATGCATATACATATATACATATATATTTATATATATATATATGCAAATATATATATATATATGCCGGTATATAGGACTCACTCAAAGGTAACAACCTAGGATGGCCAATGTAACCCCCTTCAAGGAATCCTAACTAAGTTGGAAAGCTTATACTAGAAAGAATTGGGCCTAAGGTCACAATGTCTAACCATGAGATAATTATCGACAATTTAATAACCGGACTAACAATACCATAACCAAGTCCCATATGTCGGAAGGTTCAATTAGCACACAACATAAAGCAATCAACACTCATAACTCATACTATGCAGGCCCCCATAAGGTTAATAAATATAGGAACCAAACAACATGTTAGTGATAGGTAATGCGCATGCATGAATGAATTCATGTCAAATCCATAATAACATAATTGATCTAAGTTCGATAATGTTATCTGGTGTATACACCTCCCCTAGATTGGCAACTCGCAAAGGGAAGACCTATGATGACCTCTCTTCTCTAACATGATAGCTCACGACACACTGATACAATAACGTAATCAGCACAAATCAAAAAAGGCTCATCCAAAACAAAAGAAAACCAAGACATGAGTTATACAATTGACTCCAAATCCAAATATAACCTTCCTTTAATATTCCACACCTACTATACACTCCAAACTAGGAGGAAAATCATTAGAGTCCTATCCGCGCAATCTCATCACAGAGAACTCGAAAAACCAAAGTTGATCTATTGAAAGTCCATATCGCTAACATGATAATAAGCCCATAAGGCGATATCTGGGAGCACAAATGGAGATAGTCAAGGAATTCAATCTATGCCAATGTTGCAACTAGTCCAGATAGTAATCAAAACTAAAATCCAGAAGTTCAAGGCATGACTACTCATCACTAAATGATCCTCTTTAGGATGCCCCATCAATACAGAATGAAGCCAAGTTGAATCCAACTCAAATATACTACTCCACTGAGAATAGCATCCAAAAATCCCAAAGAAAATTGAAGACCCAAGGTCAAAGCTTTAGGAACCAATACAAGCTCTATAGGCTATTATCTGAACACCTATCAACTATAATCCATCCAAAGTTAAGAATGTCGAATAGGTAACCACGGAGTAAGCTCAACCATTCTATAGGTAAAATCTGAGCTAAGACAAATCTAAAACAAAGGTACCACTCAAGCTCTACAACTCCAAACTAAAATCTCAATAGCAAGGATAAATCGCTTGATCTCAACTATCCAAACCAAACCTAAAGAGGAGTAGGCATTCATTCTTGGACTCCATGGGTGAAAAGGGGCCATGGATGAACATAACACATACCTTAAACCTTTAATCTTGAAAGAGAATCACCAATCTTGATGCTTTCTTAAAGGTTCTTGGATTTGGGAACTTGAATTCTTGATTTTCTTAAAGGGAAAAGAATGAAATTGATGAACTTGGGGGAGCATGAGGGTTTGTTTTTAAGAGGTAACATAGGCATATAATGCCCTAACTGAAGCTTTAATTCATGTTTTTATGAATTAGGTCGATGGAAAAAGACCTAACTATCTCTCAAAAGATTAAATTCATAACTAGAAGGCTGATTAAAAGGGAACCACAATACGGTGAAGGGCTCATCTCTATACCCACCGTGATGCGTCACTATCACGGTGGTGTTCTGGAATCAAAATCCAAACACGACCCAATCCTCGAGCGAAAAATCCAAAAATTCCATACAACATGCTTATTACACCTCTGAACATGAATTAACTTAAAAACCAACATATCGAGGTCAGGAAGATGAATTTAAAAATCCTCAAAGTTATAAGGCCAAAAATAAGACTAAGTCCCCAACACTTGGTGAAATTTTCAGGCATTAAGCCTCTTATAAAGCAACTAGGAGCTGAACTGAGCTAAGAAAAGTACAAGGTATTACAATATCTCCCCTTTGGGAATATTCATCCTCAAATGAGACTGATTAAGCTGAGAATACTGGGAAACTGAGATCATAAACTAGACATGCATAACTGAAAACATGATTACATGGCTGAGTCTGAAACATGATACATGAACTGAACTGAATTCGTGAATACATGCAATGACATGAGAATGGTTATAAGGCTGAGATAAAAATGAGAGAGTCAACTTATGAGTAACCATTACCTCAGGATGGATCTAGTTTTGTGAATAAAAGTTGAGAGGTTTAGGACATAAAAACTCAGGGTATTACAACATCTCTCCGTTGGGATACTTCGTCCTCCCGAATGATACTGACTTGGCTGAAATACTAAGATGATGTCTTTTGTATAGTGTTGATTACATTCTTTGGAGGGTTCATCACTGATAAATAGGGTATTGGTATAATTTGTAGCACATGTTTAATAAGTACTGATCTACCACCATATAACAGTAACTTTCCTTTCCAAGGTAGTAACTTAGAACTAATTCTATTCATGATATGCTGATAATAAACTTTCTTCTAGATCATGTAGAATATAGGACATCCTAAGTAATTGAATGGGAACTATTTCCTCAAAATACCTATTGAAACTTCTGCCATCAATTCTACTCCATTATAAACACTATGATTCAATAAATGACACTTTTTCCTCTATTTATCTTCTTCCCTGAAACCCTTTCATATTTTTCCAATGTGCTTGTCACCAGCTACAATGTACCCAATCAATGTGGGATTTTCACTCACTCTAACATGCTAAATGTGATAGATGCATAAAATAGGCTAAATTACATGGGCATACCTTCCTATACAAATTTACAAAGTTGATCCAGAAGGTTAGTTCATTCAAGAACCTCTGTTTAAACCATTTGATTAAACCATCATGGAAATCTACAAAAGCTCATTCTTTATGCAATAGTTATATCTTTATACTAATAGTCACCAGAAAACTAAATGAAGGCAATCATTTAAATTGTGATTTACGTGATCAACTCTAGTTTTCACAAACATCATTTTCTAACCTTTTAGATTATTCTGGCATCAGTAGATGTAAAACACCCGACCAACATTATTGATCATAATCATCAGTGACTAGTTATGTTTTACTATAAAATTCTTCATTGGTAAAGCATAAAAATCTGAATTTCATGAGACTTTACACTTATTTCAATCATCAATGTTCTTCTCTTATTCTCAAATTAAGTGAGCTAGGTGAAATCTAAAACATAGTCCACATAGAAAAGCTGCAATTCAATTCTCTTTTAAACCAGTCAAATATTCTAAGAATGAGGGACATCTACTTGGGAGGTTCTCCTAACCGACATGTACTCCATGTGAGCATCCATGATGTCCCACAACTTTCCCCCATAAGGTTAGGGTTGTTCTACCCTTTACATCGGAGTAGAACAATCTCATCTCAGTGATCACTAGCTGAATTATCCACATATAAAGGAAGTAAATGTCTCAACCTATGATGGCAAGTAGTTCTGGGGGTTTTACCTAACAAACCCATTTTGGGTATATGGGGTTTTCACCCACAAATCCTAAATATTTAAACCAAGCAATAGTGGAATTCATAATCAATAACTAATAAATACACAAACATATCATCATCCAAACACAGTTACACCTTAGTTCAACATAATCCCAAGATGAAAGGATGTATCTACTCATGAAGAAAAGAAAGAAGCATATACCATAAGGATTATTCAACGCATCCATTCTTCACAAATAGTAAAATCAAAGTCTCTAAAATCCAATTACAAAACTTGCCCAATTTAGGGTTTATACTTAAAATTCAAAAATGTCTCAGTAGTGTGCAATACCGAAAAGAGAAAGGGTTTAATCCTATGTAACGACCCAAAATCACCTCCCGGGTCGACACACAGTGCTTAAGGCTACAAGTAGCCTCAAGCTAATGCTTTGAGCCTGTTTGTACTAATAACACTCATTTCAAGATGAAATAATTCAAACACTAGCATAGTCATATCATATGAAAGGAAATACGAAGAAAATGCTCAGTCCAAACAACCACAATACTGGAAACCTCAACACAACCACAATTTGATAACTAGTCTGACAAAGCCTCTACTAATCCATGAACAAGAGAGTCATTGGGACAGGTTCCCAACTGACTCAAAATGAACTGGAAATAACAACATAGTCTCTCAAAATATGGAGATGTCTTAATATAGGTCCTCGGACCATGAGGACTCACCATTGTAGGAATGTAGATAGAGGTTCTCAGAAATCACTGATGAGGTTGGGACTGAGCACCTGAACCTACATTATAAGACAATGTATCACATAGACGTATATGTGGATCAGAAGTTGAGAATGTACTGAGTATATGGGGGTGCATGCATTTATATAAAATAACATCAATACTCTTTAATCAAATCATGCATGTAATAAGTAATGACTCACATGGCTTAAATAAGTATAAAATGCGAAGCTCATGAATCATGTAAAATGGAACATCTAACACAATCTCGTGAGTTATTAGACTTTCAACTTTGAAATATGTACTCTTCTCTTATTCTCATTACTCAAGGCTAAAGGAAACTTTAAGCAATACTTTCAACTCATGCATATGTCTCATGGAGAGTAAAACTTCTTCAATGCTCAAGAACTCATAACTCTTTTGAACTCAAATACTTGGAATTTGAAATCATATAACTTTGGAACATACTTGAAGTCATTTCATTCACGTTAGGAAAATATCTCATTTGAAATTTTAGGGAAAAATACTCATATCAAGGGAAAATATTTTAGTTTTAAAGGAAAATATCTTATCTCAATAGAAAATACTTTAGTTTAGGGAGTTTCTCTTAACCGACATAAACTATGAGAACTACATAGAGTCCAATGTTTTGTCCTCCTAAGGAAGAGATCTCACGTTGGGGAGAGGTTTCATACTCTTGCCAAGGAGTATAACCTAGGTCGAGTGATTGATAATCAAACTCGACCTCGGGCCAATATCAACTCGGCCTTAGGCCCAATAATAATCATAAACTCGGCCTCAGGACCAACTTACGATGGCACGTAGTTTTGGGGTAAGAAACCGTAGTAACTTACCCGCTCGATGCTAAATACTACTCCCTTTAGATTATCTGCGCTCTTCTTGTAAAAATCCACTTTTAGAAATAATATCATGGTTCACCACAAACCAAATAAATAAATCGATAATCTCATGTAGTAGAGTGGATTTCAAAACTCAATGACCATTAGGTCAAAACATTTCTCAATAATCTCAGAATACTCAAATCATGGGTGCTTATAGAGTCTCAACACGATGATGGCATGATGCATCGACTATCATGTCGATTCCATGATGCACCATGTCACTAATAGCATTGGTGCCCAGTTCTCAGTCATTTAAAAGTATGTCCTCAGGGTTATTTCAGTTTTTTTCCCATGCCCTTCATCCCTCATAACACAAAATTTAGCCCTCTTTTGGCTAATCCTATTCATTATTCACAAAATCCTCAAGAAAAAAATCCTAGGGCTATCTATTCAAGACTCAATTTCCAAGGGATTCCACCATCAACCTTCAAGAATTCACCAACTAAGGTATATCAAGTGTTCATCCAAGGGTTTCTTCCACCCTTGAAGGCAAACCGGCCTTTCAGGAATATCCTGCTATGAATGGATAACATGGAGGAGCGTATCAACAAGAGGCTGGATACCCTGTCCATTCCAGATTTTGCAATGTTGCTTGAGGAAGTTAGAAAACATTAAGCAATATAGATAATAACAAATAAAAAAACACGTATGCGGAAACTAAACTTGAATAAAATAATAAATATCCAAGGAAAATCAAACTATAACTAAAAAAGTCTGAGAACAAAACTGAACAACTAACTGTATGTCTGAAAAGCCTCTACTAAGACGAGTTGTTAGGACAAGTCCCCAGCTAACTCTAACTGTTTGGAAACTGGGAATGCTAAAGTCAAAATAAAATGAAAAGCTAAATCTAGTCCTCGCATATACTAAGGACTTACCAAAATTATTGTTGCTGATATGATAAGAGATCGTACTAGGCGCGATTAGGATGATGAGTATCCGAACCTATATTATAAGACAATAAAGCACAAGAAAAGTATGCCATCAGTACTTTTATATGTACTGAGTATACGAGATAGGAAACAACTGATATAAGTTAAACATGGAACATGTAACATGAATATATATCACTACAACAAAATTGATATATAGCTACGAAATTATTAGCTACGAGATAAAATTCGTCACTAATTGTTCACCTTTTATGACAAAAATTACATTTTGTATCTAAATATATGAAGCACATACTTTTAATGACCAAACATAAAATTTCGTAGTAAAGTTTTGTCCTCTAAAGTTTCACTCCAAAAAATATTTTGGCGTCATTTTATTGAGTATCATTAGTGATGAATTTTAAGTTTTCAGTGACACCCTTTTTTATCACCAATAATGGATCCAATTTTTGACAAACTATTTTTTGTCTTGAATTATTTATAATTTTAGACACAAAAAAAAAATTGTCATAAAAAATAAGTTGTCGCAATAGCGACAAATTAGAGTTTGTAGTTAAATATTGTAAGTTTTATCTATAAAATTTGATATTTAATTGTGACCTCAGCCCATGTCGTCAAACTTAGACAAAAACCCATCAATTTCAGCTCCCAGATGACAACTTGGGCTGACAGGCTATCACAGATCTGACGGCTTATCAGCCTTGATCGTCAGCTGAAAATTTCTGCAACTGGGAAGTGATTTCGTAGGGATATTTTGTGCATAGATAAAAATTCACCATTTTACTTAATTTGTTATACAAAAGGAATAAATATATCAATATCGAAAAAAAAATAAAGTGAAATTTCTTCTTTGACTATTGTATAAAGTTATAAATGAGATGTTCAGCGTGATACATGTGATATTATACTATACAAAGTTGTCGTGCTTGCTGGCTATCACTGTATATTTTTTGCCTCTGTATTTTGCTTAAAATTAATATGTACACATCTTTAAATGTGGGAATATGTTAATTAATTAGGAAAAAATATTCATATTATGAGAAATTATTCCTTCTTGCTTTCAAGGATATGATTTCATATTCAACAGAAAAAGGGGAGAAGAAAAGTTTGTATTAGAAGTCGGCCAGCCCAACCTCTTTGTTTGAAGCTTTGTTTCCCCTAATTCCGAAACACAACAATAGACTTGCCACTAGAGTGACGGAAAAATCTTCTCTTTGATAAGCGGTTATAGGGGAGTTCAGAAAGGATCTGATCGTAGATAGAGACTTTAACCTGTGTGGGGGTAGGGGCGGATGTAGCCAAGTGGATCAAGGCAGTGGATTGTGAATCCACCATGCGCGGGTTCAATACCCATCGTTCGCTCATCAATAAATGGACCGTTTGTTTCGGAGACACAAGACAAACCTAGAAAGCATTTTTTCTGCAAGTCATCTCGAGGCTTTCAAACGCATCCAAGCAATTGGTATCCGATTGAAAGATAGAAAGCATAGATTCGTGTCGCCTACTTGCTAAAAGCAAAAATGGAATGGCCGATCATGAATTCTATGACGTTTTTAAGACCTCACTAATCAGCCAACCACTTTTTAGTTCATAATGAATGAACCCCCGGATGAAGAAAAAATATCCCCTCCCTTTTACTAAACCATGGGGAGCCTCGAGTAGTTTACTGGACAAATTGAGTTGTCGTGAAGATACCTTTCAACATCGGAAATTCTCTTCATCACGAGACTGATTGGATCTGCCGTAGACACCCGAGAGATCTTCACAAGGCAGGCTAAAATAAAAGACTAAGAGGCACTGCAAGCGAGCAAAGAGTTATTCTTTAATTTCTTTGTTGAGATTGAAATCTTGGGAAAGGGTTAGGTATAATGCATGCAGGCTAAGTCAATAAAAGGACTTCCTTACCTTTCATTCATAGTAGTCTTAATGACTAGTAGTTTGAAGCCTTAAGAAAGCGGGTTTTTTTCGGCACTCGCTTCCTTCATCTTAAGTAAAGTTTAGTTGACTTTTTCGATTTAGAACTCTTAGTCGAGCTGATGGAGAGATCGATTTTTTGTTCGAGGTTCAAGAGGAAGGAGAGGAACCACCGCCCAATGGTGCTTTTATGAAAGTATGGTCACCGGTGTCTAATACCTTCTCGAGACTATCGAACCTGAAATTCACTTTCCATTGCTCTTTTTAGGTTGGCATAATATAGAAAGAGAGTGCCAAGAAAGAACACATACCTATCACTTTTGGAAGGTTTGGAACCCTTACTCAACATAGGGTCCAAAAACCCGACATACCCTTTTTTTAGAGCGTATAAGGGGAAAAGAACTCTTGCATCGTTGGCCGTTTTTCAGCATTTCCTGCCTGAGTTGTTGACCATCACCTGACCTCACACGGGAGGCCCCACTCCGAGTGATTCTCCCCCAAAAAAGTCTACATGTGATGTTCCAAAAACAGAAACATGTGATTTAGTAAATTAGAACCCATTGTGGGGCAGGGAACAACTATCAACTAGTTTGAAAAGTTCTTCCATTTAGTAATGGAAGTCATCCATTTTCACTTTCTAAGGGTATGGTAGAGAGGCTTGAGAAGGTGGACAATCCTTCAGTGAAGACCTAACGAGAGGCTGAATTCAAACACATCCAAAATCCATCAGAATCGTACGAACATCGCTTTAGATTTTAAATTGGAAACTAATCAATATATAGTTGAACCTATCGAAATATACAAAATTTATATGCTTATTATATGTAATAGGATATGTATGACATATGTATATTATATTTAAATATACAAACTTCATAGATCAACGGGCTATTTTGTAAGCTAGATCGTCCAAAAGCATTCAACTGTAACTGTCCTTTTAGATTAGCATTATTTATCAATGTATGGTTGTGTAGGATGGACTTTGATTATATATTATATGTATAATGACTCTGATCACTATGACTAGAAGGTATATATACCATTCTTTAAGTATAGTAACATAAATTTTAATTACCAATGCAAAAAGGGAATTGAGGAATATATTCTTTTTAGTTTTCCTTCTATACGATGGTTTGTGTATTTTTTTTCCTAATATATGTGACATATTTTACTTTTTAGTTTGTCCTTATAGAATAATATTCTTTTTTTTATTTAAAAATAATTTAATTTTAAACTTTCTTATTTTACCCTTAATGGGATGATTTATAGATACACAAATATTCATTGACTTATTTTAAATGTTTTTCTTTCTTTTTAAAATTTCATATTGATCAATCAAAACACATTCACATAAATTGAAATGGAGAGTGTACTAACTATTAAATACAAGAATTAAATAAAATAAGTGGTTTATATTTCAAAGACAATGAAATCAAAAATAGAAAGGGCTCAATATCGATCGTACATACAATATCTAAATGATTGATTTAATTTGAAGGTTAATATTATACTACTAAAATAAAGAGCAAATACATGTATCATGCATGATGCATCTATGGAATGAATGTTTTTGTTATCTTTTTATTTGTTTATAGAAGAGATATTCCCCTTTTAGGTTAAGGAATTTAATAGTAATAATTAATTTAATTTGCCATTCGTTTGGAAAGCTAGCCATTAGGTTTCCTCCACGAAGCACTTGAACATATTAGAGAATAGGGTGAAAATCATTTCCCCCCTCAACTTTACTTTAAAAATCAAACTTTCTTCCCCCTTTTTCCTACTTGTCTTTTTTAAATACCTATTTTACCCTTACACTATTAATCTTTATTTTTCTTTACCTCTTTAAAATTATTATATTTTTTATTTTTAATATATATAGTAAATTTTTATAAATAAAAAGAAAATTATTTTCTAGACAAAAAAAGTGAGAAACATATATTAAGTATATAAGTTAGTGATATTCTAAATGAAATAAATGACCATGATATGGAAATTTATTTATTAATAATAATTAAAATTGTAATATCGATGTCCTTTATGGACTCTCCACTCTTTCCAACATCTCCATTATAGTAGACATATCCGAGTTAATTTTTTCAAGGCCCGCATTCGCCTTAGCCATGTCTCGATAAATAACATCAAGGTGGGCCAAAATAATTGTCTAGGTATGTTGTTCATGCTTAATTTAGCCTTTTAATTATTTTATATTGTTAGAGTACTTGAAGTTATAATAACACTGGCATAGTTCTATTCATAGATCTGAGTGAACCCAGGGATGGGGACTCACCTGACAGTTGAGGGTGTGACCTTTAGTAACATTCCGTGCATTCCAGAACTACGTAGCCATTGTAGGTTAGAGAGGTTAACCTGCTAGTTGAGGGTTGACATATATCTCACTAGAGCACCTGCCAGTAGATGGTGACTCTTTAGTCCATTAAGAGTATTTTAGCCCAAATGATGAAGGTGCTCGGCTCGGCTTCGAATATGTCAAACGATCGATGTGATTAATTTTTTAGACAAATTTTAAGGCAAAATCCATTCAATATTCACAAATCCTCTCAAGAACAAACTCTAACTCCTCAAATTCAAGATTCAAGTCCCAAAAAATTCACCACAACTTTCAGAGAATTGATTACCAAGGTATGTTGGGTGTTCATCCAAGGGTTTCCTTCAAACCTTGGAGTTGAAGAACCTCTTATGAAATTTCAAGATGATTGTTTCCATGAATTCCATGTTGAGTAAAATTGTATTCAAGATTATGATTTTTATTTGGGTTCTAACCTATGATTAATTACAAAATTCATGTGAATTAAACAGCACGTGTGTAGTACTATGTAGTTTCATATTGGAAACCCTTGAATATGTGAGTTTGGAATTGTGATTATGATGCTTGCATGTTGACTAGTATTATGTGCATAAACTATGCCCCCTCCAAGTGTTTGATAAAATGTTCATGTGATTTGAGTAGTGAAATCATATCATGTTAGCATGTATATAAGTTTATACCATACAAGTGCTTGATAAAATGCCTCAAAGAATGAATTGTGACAAAGTGTCTAGTTATCATGCTTTCAAGATTTTGCTATGTTTTACAATTTATGCAATCGAGTCCTGGGCGTATCTAATACCCAACAATCTAGATGTTTACTTAGAGTTACAATAGTTACAGAATAGTCTCATTAGTGACACGAATAGTAGTACACAGTCCAGTTCAGTCAGTTAATAGAATTCAGTGAACTCAATTCAGTTTAGTTCAGTTAAACAGCATGATCTGTAACAGTTCAGTAAAGCCTAGAATAGTATAGAAATCAATTCAGTGTCATTCAGTTAGGAGTAAGAATCAGCATCGAGCAAATCCAGGGATGGGGGAATTCCTGTCAGAAAAGGGTTTGACCCTTAGTAGCAATCCCTGCCTTACAGAACTACGTAGCCAGCGTAGGTTGAGATATCTTCCTGCCAGACTAGGGTTGATACATCTCGTACGAGTTTTCTTGCTATCGAGGGTTGACGAAAGGTCTTCCAGCCAGAGAAGGTTAACTCACAGCCATTATTTCTATCCCTTGGCAAGCTACTAACACCCTTCCAACTGGGGTCACAGGTTGGACCCAAACTCAGTTCATAATCGGGGTATGTCGGTTAGATGAACACTCCTACAGTTACAATTTTAATTTTAGACTCAGTATAAAACCTCAGTTCAGTTTCAAAATCAGGACTTTCGCATACTGTCTCCTAGCTCAGCACGAAACTCAGTTCAGTTCCATAGAATTAGGACTGTCAGAGATAGTCAGCAGTTATCAGTAATTCTATTATCAGTTATCTCAGTTTCAGTATCAGTAGATTTATACGCAACATTGCATAGTCAGTAATTACATCAGTTTCAGATATACATGTACTCTCGTTCAGTTATATTCATATTATTCAGTCAGTTGATGTTCATGTATATGAACCCATGCATATTAGCCTATCTCGCTTAGTATACCAGTACATTCAAAGTATTGACACATACTTTTCTTTTATGCTATGATGTCTTATACCATAGGTTCAGATGTACGGGTTTCTGACTGTACTTACCAGCCTAGATTTTCACCAGCAAATATAGTGGTGAGTCCTCATAGTCTGAGGACAGAGTTATCATTTCAGTATTTCAGTATTTAGTACATTCAGTAGTCAGAGTTAGTTGGGAACTTGTCCCATCAACTTCATATTCAGACAGTTAGAGGCTATCAAACTAGATTATTTCATAAAAATATTTAGTTTTTAGTATTTATTTATCAGTTTTTAGTATTTTTTTCAGTGATGAACTATATGGAAACTTCAGCCTAATTTTCGTATTTATTTTAGTAATATTATACAGTGCTTACAGTAGGTACCGATCATGGGTTAGATTGTGGTCCTTCAGGTGTATGAGCACTGTGTGACGTCCGTGATGCAGACTCAGGGCATTACAGTAGGTGATGATGACCTTAGTCGATCGTGATTCTAGAAACGAGTACTAGAACCTACATTATAAGACAATGTAGCACATAGACCTATATATGGGTCAGTACCTCTGAAATGTACTGAGTATGCATGCAAAGCATAAATTATGCACCTTGGACTTGTGTAAAAATAAAGACTACAAGATCATAAAACAAGTATAATGATGCATAAGAGTAAACTTAGTGAGCCATAACACTTAGGTTCAAAAATCTTTACCCCTATTCTTTTATATGGGAGATTCTTGTAACCGACATAAACCATGTGAGCTATCATGGAGTCCAACATCTTACCCACGTTGGGGAGAGCTTTTCTACCCATTTCCATAAGAATAAAACCTTAACTTAATTGATCACTCTATGTTATCCATATTGGGAAATAGCTTAACCTACAGTGGATCGTAGTTTCCAGGAACTTAGGAAAAACTTATCCGCATTCCCTTCTCGGTGCTAAATACTACTACCATAATACATAAATGATCATACTTAAGAAATCCACCTTAAAAAAACATAAGGGCTTATAGACTGAAAAACAGTTATGCTTCTGTTTATTTTAATCATAATAAACTTGAACAGTTTGTGGATTTCATGTCTTATCTATAGATCAAAAGATCAATCTTTCTTTAAATCATGTTATAGAACATATCAATGAAGCTTAAGAGCATAAACTTCTTGTAAACTCAATACTTGTATTTAGGACTTGAAATTCATGCTTTTTTAAATAGAAATAGGTCAATTTTGTTGGAAAATCCGAGTTATAACAATAAATTTAGTTTTCTAATTGTGAAATGTTTAATTACTCGAATGTATCAACAAAGTCATTTTCTTATTTCTACTAATGATTCTAACAAAAATCTATTTTTGGAGTGCATCAAGAGTTTGTATTCTCAAATGATTTCAGAGGGATTTGTATTTATTGTGGAAATTC